>OZ010744.1:116174508-117380203 GCA_963932245.1 Tachinus rufipes | reverse complement strand
AAAAATATATATTTTTAAAAGTAACAAATATTAAATTTTCTAAAAAAAAATTTGATATTGAAGAAACAATATTATTTTGATTATTACTTTTTTTTTGTTAAAAAAAAAAATTAATATTTTTTCTGATTAAATAAAATATTAATATTTAAATATGTATTTTTTGAAAGTAAGAATTATTTAAATAAGTATTTTTAATACTTTTTCTTATAAAAAAAAAAATTATTTTCAAAATATTTTTAATATTAAATTAAGTTATTTCCAAAATTATTTTTAACACTTTTTCTGTTACTATTTATATTTTTTTTTTTAGTTTTTTTAAATTAAAAATTATATTTAAATATTTTTATAAATTTAAAAATGAATTATTTTGGAGATAGGATAATGATTAATCTCCAAAAAAAAATAATTCATTTTTAAATAAAAAAAAAAGGATATAACAACAAATAAAAAAAAATATATTTAAATATTTATTTATTTATTAAGTTTGTTCAAAAATATCGATTTTTGAAAGCAAAATAATAACAAAATTTTATTTTAAAAGTAAACAAAGTTTTTTTTTTTAATCTTAATTTTTTTCAATAGTTTATCTAAAAAATATATATATTTTTTTTTCATTATTTATAATACTTTTTCTGATAAAATGTAAAAATGTAAATATTTATTTTTAAAAGTAAAAAATTATAAAATAAAATTACTGTTTCTGGTTAAAAAAATCAGTTGAAAATAATATAGAGACTGTTCTAATTAGATTGGAATTAAACTAAAAGATTGTAGCTTAATGAAGCATACAGTAGCGCTACCGGCGTTGCATTATTTACAGCTGATGAACCAAGTAAGTTTTACTTTTTATAGTTTGTTCATTATTTATTTATTTATTCAAGAAACCATGGAATATGTTGTAATAATGCACAACTAACGGTAGCGCTACTATATCTTTTTAAATTGACAAATTAAATTAATGTTTATTAATCTTTAAATAGCGGCTGTTTTTAATAATACTCATTTTTTTGCAAAATTCGATGAATTCAAATTAAAAGACATGTAAGAACAAAATTATATCTAATTAATTTGATATATAATGATCTAATCGTCTAAAAACCCAAGCACAAAACAATAAACTAAATCTATGTCTATATATAGTTAACATTTTCCGTACTTCTTCTTACTATTGACACCCCTTTGATCATACATATGAATGTTATCACTTAATTTGTACTAAACCCCAACGATTCTAAAACATCGTAGTGTAGCTTTTATAATTTTGATTAAGCTAATTTTTATTTTATTTTATTATTTTTAATATAACTTGTTTTAGCAATTTTTGTGCTCGCGTTCCAATTTGTACACGCAATCAGCTCCAATCGAGCCTCAGTATTGTTGCACAATTATTTGTTGCATAATGTCCTTCGTCTTCCAAAGTCCTTTTTCGATGTAACGCCCATTGGAAGAGTGCTGGCCCACTTTTCAAATGATTTTTATACAATCGATCTACGTCTTCCAATAAATAGTAGGCAGATTATACCTAGTGCTAGTAGGGTACGTGTTCATTCATTTTATATTATCACTTTTAATTTTTTTTAATTTTTTAATTTTATGTGAGTGTTTTCCTCACTAAAAATTGTTGCACAGAATTGGGGCTTTGGTCACCTCTTCGTCAATAAAATTTAATTCCGCACCGTTTTCTCAAATATAAATTGCGTGTTACTTTGTATATAATATTGGTGATTAGTAATTAACAATTAAAATCTACTAATTTGTAAATAAAGCTTTTTAATTAACTCACTTCAACTGGCTTTTAATAATGCTTTGCAACTGAATTTGGTTGCGTTACTTCAAACAATTATATCATTTGTGGAAAGGTTTAATTAACTTTGTTGTTGAATTAGCTGAATGATTTTCCAAGATTTCTTATGCCAAACCAATTCTTATTATTAAATTTCTTTCTGGATTTTGGAAAATGAATTAACTAAGGCAAATAATTTTTGGCTGTCGAGTTATGTAAATCTGTGGTAGTTGTTTACTTAAGCTAACCACAAGTGATCTAACTTGATTTGATTTGTAGTTGAAATAAAATACACCTGCTACATCACTACAACACTATTTAGATTGTCACTGTTTAGGAACACTTTGGTAATCAATATCATGTCTCATGAACATTTTTTCTTGGTGGTCGTAAAGAATACATGAATCATATTTTTTTAAACATTTTACGGATCTTTTTGAAAACATTTTTAGAAATTTATAGAGCATTTTTGACTCTTAACAGTTCTTGAAATATTTTTGACAGTTTAAGAACATTTTTAGCAACATATGGAACATTTTTGATATTTAGAAAACAAATGTGTTTTTAAAGAAAATTGTTGCCTACAAAAACACCCTCAGCAAAGATTTTGACTATTATTTTTTTGTGAACATTTTTGACATTTCAAGAACATCTTAATCAAGTTATGATACATTTTTGACAACTACTGAACTACAGTAGACTACATAAACATCGTTAGCAACATTTTTGACGACCTAGGAGTTACATTTATTTTTTGGGGAACATTTTTGACAGCTCAAGAACATCTTAAGCAAGTCACGGATTTTTTTTTTTTGACAATTACGGAACATTGTTGACTACAAAAATACTTTTTGAGAACATTTTATGCAAACAATTTTGCTCAAACTTTCGTATGTATCGATTTTGTTCAAATTGAATACAAGTTTAGTTTATTAGTTCAAGAAAGTGAGGTTAAAATTTGAACTCAATCCAAATAGTCGTTTTTGAAATATGAAACGATTTGAGGCGTCGCTACTAATAGCAGCAATTAAACTCAATTAACTTAGAAACCAGTGTTTCGATTTTATTCAAATTTTACACTAATTGAGATTGATGGATCAAAAAAGTGAGTTTAAATTTGGATCTTGATCCAATAAGTAGCTTCTGAAATATGAGGCGATTTGAGGCAATTTTGCTCAAAATAATCGATGTTATGTAGATTTTACACAATTGTTGCATATCATGGAAACCACTGCATCAGATTTATTTTAGCGAACCGATTATATTCATATTTGTTATTATTTGAGGTTAATGTTTGGTAAAATTTCAATAAACGGTTGTCAGGTTAGAAGTCAGTTTGAGGCATGGTTTGAATTGACTAAAAATTGAATAACTCAAGAACCAGCGTATCGTTTTTATTTAAATTTGGTACAGTTTGAGGTTAATCAATGACGAAAGTGAGGTTAGTTTTTGGTAAAATTTAATGACTGGTTGTCAAGTTATGAGGCAGTTTTAGGCATGGTTTTAAGTTTACTAAAAATTTAAAAACTTAAGAACCAGCGGATCGATTTTATTCAAATTTGGTACAGTTTGAGGTTCACCAATAAAGAAAGTGAGGTTAAAAATTAGTATGTATTGTATGCACGGTTGTCAAGTTATAAGTCAGTTTGAGGCATGGTTTTAAATTTAGTAAAAATTTACCATATTTGCTATAATTTGAGGTTAATCAATGAAGAAAGTGAGGTTAAACTTTATCTCAAACGTGCTATGGAACATTTTTGACAGTTCAAAACTATCTTTAGCAAACCATTGAACTTTTTTGACAGTTTAAGAATGTTTTTAGCGACATAATTGACAGTTCAAGGTCATTTTAAACATGTTATGGATCATTTTTGACAATTATGGAACATATTTGTTTTTAAGGAACATTGTTGATTTTTTTTTGGAAACATTTTTGACTGTTCAAAAATCAAGTACATTTTATTGCACATTTTTGACATTTAGAAAACAAATGTGTTTTTAAAAGAACATCTAGCATCAATTTTGACAATTTAGGATCATATTTATTTTTTGGGAACATTGTTTACAGTCCAAAAACATCTTAAACATGATATGGAACATTTTAGACAGTTCAGAAACATCTTAAGCAAGCTATGGAATGTGTTTGACAACTTGAGAACATTTTGAGCAACCCATGGAACATTTTTGACATCTAGGGATTGTATTTATTTTTTTGAGAACAGTGTTCACAGTTCAATAACATTATGGAACATTTTTGACAACCATAGAACGTATGTGTTTTTAAGGAACATTGTTGAAATTTTTGGGAACATTTTTGACAGTTTAAAAAAATCTTGAGCATACTATGGAGAATTTTCGACAGTTTAAGAACATTTTGAGCAACCCATAGAACATTTTTGACATCTAGGGATTGTATTTATTATTTTGAGAATATTGTTTACAGTCCAAGAACATTTTGGAACATTTTTGTCAACTATGAAACATATGTGTTTTTGAGGAACATTATTGATCTTTTTGGGAACATTTTTGACAGTTTATACAAATCTTATGCATGCTATGGAGCATTTTTGACAGTTTAAGAACATTTTTGACAATTAGGAATCGTATTTATCTTTTTGAGAACATTGTTTACATTCCAAGAACATTTTGGAACATTTTTGACAATTATGAAACATATGTGTTTTTAAGGAACATTGTTGATTTTTTTGGTAACATTTTTGACAGTTTATAGAAATCTTAAGCATGCTATGGAGCATTTTTGACAGTTTAAGAACGTTTTTAGCAACCTATGGAACATTTTTGGCGTTTAGAGATCGTGTTTATCTTTTGAGAACATTCGAGAACATCTTAAACATGTTATGGAACATTTCTTACAACTATGGAACATTGTTGATTTTTTTGTTAACATTGTTGACAGTTTAAAAACATATTAAGTAATTTTTGACAATTTAAGATCATTTTTAGAAACCTATGGAACATTTTTTCTGGAAACATTATTCACAGTTTGAAAACATCTTAAGAGTGTGAAGAACATTGATGATCTGTTTGGGAACATTTTTGACAGTTCAAAAACATCTTAAGCAAGCCATGGACTTCTAGCGATTGTATTTACTTTTTTGAGATTATTGTTGACAGTTCAAGAACATTTTAAACGTGTCATGGATCATTTTTAGCAACATTGT
Organism: Tachinus rufipes; assembly: GCA_963932245.1. Taxonomy (NCBI): domain Eukaryota; kingdom Metazoa; phylum Arthropoda; class Insecta; order Coleoptera; family Staphylinidae; genus Tachinus; species Tachinus rufipes. The sequence continues at coordinate 117,375,238 of OZ010744.1, read as the reverse complement.
TGATCTTTTTGGGAACATTTTTTATTTCAAAAACATCTTAAGCAAGTCATTGAACGTTTTTAACGGTTTAAGAACAATTTAAGCAAGTTACGGAACATTTTTGACCACAAAAGTACTTTCAGCAACATTTTTGACAACTGGAGATTATATTTAACGTTTTTGACAGTTTAAGAACATCTTCAGCAAGCCATGGAACATTTTTGACAACTACGGAACATTGTTGACTACAAAGGCACATTTAGCAACATTATTGACGAGTAGGAAATATATTTATTTTTTTGGAACATTTTTGACAGCTTATGAACATCTTAAGCAAGTTATGGAACTTCTTTTGACTACAAAAGCTTATTCAACAACATTTTTGATAACTGGTTTAGTTCAAGAACATCTTAAGCTAGTCATGGAACATTTTTGGCAAGTACGGAACATGGTTGATTACTAAAACATTTTCAGCAACATTTTTGACAACTAGGGATTATATTTATTTTTTTGAAAACATTTTTGATAGTTCAAGAACATCTTCAGACATTTATAGAACATTTTTGACAATTACAACACTTTTTGACAGTTCAGAAACATCTCTAACAAGTCTTGAAATAATTTAGACAGTTTAAGAATATTTTTAGCAACTTATGGAACATTTGACAATTACAGATCATATTTATTTTTTTTGTTAACTTTTTCGACATTTCAAGAACATCTTAAGCAAGTTATGAAACATTTTTGACAACTACTGAACTACAGTAGGCTACAAAAACATCTTTAGCAACAGTTTTGATAACCAAGGAGTTAAATTTATTTTTTGGGGAACATTTTTGAAAGCTCAAAAACATCTTAAGCAAGTCACGGAGCTTTTTTTGACAACTACGGAACATTGTTGATCACAAAAATACTCTCGGCAAAATTTTTGACTACTAGAGATCATATTTGTTTTTTGAGAACATTTTGGACAGTTCAAGAACATTTTAAGCAAGTCATTGAACATTTTTGGCAACTACTGAACTATTTATTTTTTGGGGAACAATTTTGACACTTCAAGAACATCTTTAGCATGTCATTGAACAAATTTTATATTTATTTCTTGAGGAACATTTTTGAAAAATCTTTAAGAACTTGCAGAACATTATTGACAGATATAACTATGATTGACGATTCAAAAACATGTTTATGAACTTGCAGAACGTTTTTGATAGACATGAAACAGCTTGAGAACATTTTTGACAAATATATGTATTCAAGGAACATTGTTTATGGTTTTGGGAACATTGTTGACAAATTTGACAAATATTTGTTTTTAAGGAACATTTTTGACAGTTCTAGAACATACTCAGAAAATTGCAGAACATTTTTGACAAATCTGAAACATATTTATTATTTTAGGAGTATGGTTGAACATTGTTCACAGTTCAAGAACATTTTTGAAAACTACCGAATATATGGGGTTTAAGAGAACATTGTTGATAGTTTAAAAACATCTACAGAAACTAATGTCTTTTTGGGAACATTATAGACAGTTTAGAATCATAATCAGCAAAACATGTTTGGCAATTATCTATTTTTTGGTTGTCTTTCGGGCAGTTAATGGAAGGGTTTTGAAGGTATTCTTGTACGGTAGTTCAAATTTGTTGCAGGCACTTTAGGCCCAGTTTGTCTGCAATTTTTGTGGTTAGAAAGTGGCAGCTTTGTCTTCATGCCGTCTATGCTTGTGGCACTACTTCCAGGTCTTAGTCGACGCAGGTTTTCAACTGATTTTTTAATATTACTCTAGAGATGTCTTTCAGATAATCTATGGAGGAGTCTGGATAACATTTTTGTACGGTAGCTCAAATTTGAGGACTCGGTATTGACTTGTTGGCGTTGTCGGCGGAATGGTGTGGACGCCTGAGGCCTAGTTTGTCTGTACTCTTCAGTTTTTAGTGGTACTGCTTTGACGCAGGGCTACAGCTTTATTTTTCAATTTTGATTTGGACATGTCTTTCAGACAATCTATGGAGAGATCTAGAAGATTGTCTTGTACTATAGCTCAAATTTGGGGATTTGACTGCCTAAAACTTTTTTGTCCAAAATTGAACCCAAATTTTGGGTTCAATTTTACTATTAATTTTTTTTTCTAATATCTTCATTAAGGCCATAATATTTTGCACCTTTTTGCAAGTTTTTATGAAATATAATTCAAAATTATGCGAGTTATTGTCTAAAATAGGTTAAAAATTGTCTTTCTCAACCCTATTTTTTGGGTTCAATATTGTTTTTAACAGTTTTTTTAATAACATCATAAAGGCCATTATGTTTTGTACTTTTAAGCAAAATTTCATAAAAAACAATTGAAAATTGTGCGAGTTATTAGCTAAAATAGATTAAAAATTGCTTTTGAACCCTATTTTTGGGTTTAATTTTATTAATTGCGATTTTTCTTAGAAACATCATAATGGCCATAATATTTTGCACTTTTCAACAAAATTTCATGAAAAACAATTGAAAATTGTGCGAGTTTTAGGTAAAATAGGTTAAAAATTGCTTTTGAACCCAAGTTTTGGGTTCAAAATTGTTCTTAACGATTTTTTCTTAGTAACACCATAAAGGTCATTATGTTTTGTACTTTTAAGCAAAATTTCATAAAAAACAATTGAAAATTGTGCGAGTTATTAGCTAAAATAGATTAAAAATTGCTTTTGAACCCTATTTTTGGGTTCAATTTTATTAATTGCAATTTTTTCTTAGAAACATCATAAAGGCTATAATATTTTGCACATTTTAGTAAATTTTCATAAAAAACAAATGAAAATTGTTTGAGTTATTAGGTAAAATAGGTTAAAAATTGCTTTTGAACCCAAGTTTTGGGATCAATATTATTTTTAACAATTTTTTTTTTTAATAACACCATAAAGGCCATTATATTTTGTACTTTTAAGCAAAATTTCATAAAAAATCAATTAAAAATTGTGCGAATTATTGGCTAAAATAGATAAAAAATTGCTTTTGAACCCTATTTTTGGGTTCAATTTTATTAATTGCAATTTTTTCTTAGATACATCATAAAGGCCATAATATTTTGCACTTTTTAATAAATTTTCATAAAAAACAAATGAAAATTGTTTGAGTTATTAGGTAAAATAGGTTAAAAATTGCTTTTGAACCCTATTTTTTGGGTTCAATATTGTTTTTAACATTATTTTTAATAACACCATAAAGGCCATTATGTTTTGTACTTTTAAGCAAAATTTCATAAAAAAACAATTGAAAATTGTGCGAATTATTGGCTAAAATAGATTAAAAATTGCTTTTGAACCTTATTTTTGGGTTCAATTTTATTAATTACAATTTTTTCTTAGAAACATCATAAAGGCCATAATATTTTGCACTTTTTAGTAAATTTTCATAAAAAACAAATGAAAATTGTTTGAGTTATTAGGTAAAATAGGTTAAAAATTGTTTTTGAACTCTATTTTTGGGTTCAATTTTGTTAGTAACAATTGTTTCTTAGAACTACCATAAATACTATTATATTTTGCATATTTTAGCAAATTTTCATAAAAAACAAATGAAAATTGTACGAGTTTTTGCGTAAAATAGGATAAAAATTGCTTTTGATCCAAATTTTTGGGTTCAATTTTATTATTAACAATTTTTTCTTAATAACACCATAAAGGTCATTACGTTTTGCACTTTTTATCAAAAATTTCATGAAAAACAATTGAAAACTGTGCGAGTTGTTGGCTAAAATATGTTAAAAATTGTTTTTGAACCCAACTTTTGGGTTCAATTTTATTATTAACAATTTTTTTTTAATAACTCCATAAAGGCCATTATGTTTTGCAGTTTTTAGCAAAAATTTTATGAAAAACAATTGAAAACTGTGCGAGTTTTTGGCTAAAAAAGTGGAAAAATGCTTTTGAACCTAATTTTGGGTTCAAATTTATTAATTTTATTTTTTCTTAATAAGGCTATTATAAGTTGCACTTTTTAGCAAAATTTCATGAAAAACAATTGAAAACTGTACGAGTTTTTGGGTAAAATAGGTTAAAAATTGCTTTTGAACCAAATTTTTGGGTTCAATTTTATTATTAATATTTTTTTCTTAATAAGACCATAAAGGTCATTACGTTTTGCACTTTTTATCAAAAATTTCATGAAAAACAATTGAAAACTGTGCTAGTTGTTGTCTAAAATATGTTAAAAATTGTTTTTGAACCCAACTTTTGGGTTCAATTTTATTATTAACAATTTTTTTTTAATAACTCCATAAAGGCCATTATGTTTTGCAGTTTTTAGCAAAAATTTTATGAAAAACAATTGAAAACTGTGCGAGTTTTTGGCTAAAAAAGTGGAAAAATGCTTTTGAACCTAATTTTGGGTTCAAATTTATTAATTTAATTTTTTCTTTGTAACATCATTAAGGCCATTATATGTTGCACTTTTTAGAAAAATTTCACTAAAAACAATTGAAAACTGTGCGAGTTGTTGGCTAAAATAGGTTAAAAATTGTTTTTGAACCCAATTTTTGGGTTCAATTTTATTATTAACAATTTTTTCTTAATAACACTATTAAGGCCATTATATGTTGCACTTTTTAACAAAATTTCATGAAAAACAATTGAAAACTGTTTGAGTTGTTGGCTAAAATAGGTTAAAAAATGCTTTTGAACCCAATTTTTGGGTTCAGTTTTATTATTAACATTTTTTTCTAGTCATTAAGGTCATAATATTTTGCACATTTTAGCAAATTTTCATGAAGACAAATGAGTTATTGGATAAAATTCTTCAAAAATTGCTTTTGAACCCAAACTTTGATGTATTATAAACTATTTTTTTCAGACTGATCCTCTACTTGTTTTCCGAAAGGGGAAGGTCGAGGTTTGCTAGAGTTGGATTTGCTTAGTATTGGGTAGTTACTATATAGTCAAACATCTCATTTTGTCTTTGCTGGTAGCAGTATGTGCTAAATTAAATGGTATTGAGGTCTTGTACGTAACAGCCATTGAGAGCATGCTGTGCACTGGCATTTAAGACTGCATAATTCCAAAAGATTTTAAAGCTTACACTGGCAAGTGAAAAATTAATAGTTAATAACGCCCAACTTTGTTTTTCCAAGTCTTACTAATAAAGTAAACTACTATTTCAGAGTAGTAAATGTAATCTGAACCAACTAATTTATGTGTATTTTGAGTTTTGTTTCTAGTTTTCAGTGGAAGATTTGTTTTATTATTAATAATATAAAATAGGAACGCTACTGATTGATACTATGTTTGCGGTCTTCTGGACCGATGCGATCACTTATGTACAACAGAATACTTTCTATTACTAGTTACTACGATATGATTATATTATTGTAGTTTTTTTGAGATTAAAGTATTTTAAAGCAGGACCCGGTCTGCTAGACCATGTTGACTTCTCATGTTTTTGGAAATAGTACGATAGGCTGGGTTGATTTTTTAATTACGTTTAATGATGTTTCTACGAAATACGCACTTTTAAAGGTTAAAGTATTTTGAAACAGGAACCGGTCTGCTAGACTATGGTGATCTACTATGTTACTGGAAAAAGTATGATTTTTCTGGACTGGTTTTTTAATTATATCCAATGATGTTTCTACAAAATGTACACTTTAACTTTAGGTTAAATTAGTTTAAAACAGGAAAAAGTACGATTCTAGAGATTAAAGTGTTTTAAAACTGGACTCGGTCTGCTAGAGCATGGTGACATTGTATGTTTCTGGAAAAAGCTAAGCTTCTTCTTATCATATCTAATGATATTTTAACAAAATACGCATCCGGTCTGCTAGACCATGTTGACTATTTATGTTTCTGGAAATAGCACGATCTGCTGAGCTGGTTTTCTAAACATGTTCAATGATGTTTCAACAAAATTTGCAACTAACATTGATATGGCTTGGTTAATAAAGTATTTTAGACAAATGTGATTTTTTTTTTCTTAAAAATAAAATGATTGATTTAAAAGGTTTTTGGGTCTTCTGGACCAAATTGAAATAAAATTGTTTATTTATCAACACAGATTAAAAGTAAGATTAGTACAGATTTAAAGCGGGTTTACTGGACCAACGCGATTTCTTGAGCTTCTTTACATAAACAATAAAGCCAGTTGAATTTATAAGTGTTAAGTGGTTTTCTGGACCATTATGGCCACTTATTTTTATGCAAAAAGCACTAATTGACATTACTACAAATTTAAAAGAAGAAAAATGCAGGTCTTTTAGACCAACGCGACTAAACTTGGTCGAGTAAATTAAATCTAATAGACAAAATGTATCGGGTCTTCTGGACCAGTTTGACTAATACAACTAACATGTTAAATACAGTATTTTACGATTACTTATGTTACCTTAAAATGCGCCAATGACATTATGTTAGTACAAATTAAATCTTAAAGAAAAAATTTAGAGGGTCAGCTGGACCAACGCGATTATTTATGCTTTCTATATGATATAACGTGTTTGGTTTTTCTGGACCAACGCGACCACTCATGTTGCTGCAAAAAGCGTTAATACTGTCACACTAATATTAAAATCACTACAAATTAAATCTAAAAGAAAACATTAAGCTGGTCTCTTAGACCAACGCGACCACTTATGTTAAAAAAAAAAACAGTCAATGTCAAGATTGATACAATTACAAACTAAGTATGGTTTTCTGGACCAATTAAATCTAAAAGAAAAAAATGTGGGTCTTCTGGACCAACGCGACTACTTAAGCTTCTTGATAAAAGAAATTATGATTCATTGAGACACCAGTACATATTGCTTATTAAAGTATTCCCAAAACGGCATACACAGTTATTTCTAATTGAGGAAACATTTACCTAGAAAACAAAATTAATTTAATTATTATTATTTATTGATCAAAATTTTATTTCCCCTTAGGGATTGGTTCAGTCTTATCTGATATAGCGCCACGTTTGGGTTGTTGGTATGCCGCAAAAACATTACATAATAATATGCTAAACAATATCGTAAAATCTCCATTAACATTTTTTGATACGACGCCGACGGGGCGAATCTTGGCCAGGTTTTCCTCAGACGTGGATGATTTGGACTCAGACCTACCCTTCCTTATCTCTGATGGAGTTTATTGCTTCTTTGAGGTATAATTATAATTAATTGAAAAATTCACTATGTCCCAAACCTGTGCAACAAATAAGTTGTATGCAAACAATATCATTTTCATTTCTATTTTTCTGCAATAAGCAAATGGGGCTTTATTGTATTGTTTAAATATAACTGCTTTTGTGTTCAATGTAATACAATATTTAATCTGTTTTGTATAAATGATAATATTGTTAATTTTTTCTAGGTTGTAGCTACATTGTTTGTAATCAGTCTTACGACGCCAATATTCGTTGTTGTTATTATACCGATTGGAATATTATATTATTTTATTCAAAGATTTTACGTAGCTACTTCGAGACAATTGAAAAGGTTGGAGAGTGTCTCGAGGTCTCCAATTTATTCGCATTTTGGTGAAAGTGTGACAGGTGCTGTTGCCATAAGGGCTTTCAAAGAGCAGGAACGATTTGTTCAAGAATCCGAGGACAAAGTGGATTTCAATCAAGTCTGCTATTTTCCCAGTATCATTGCCAACAGATGGTTAGCGGTGAGATTGGAGATGGTCGGCAATTTGATTATATTGTTTGCCGGTTTGTTCGCTGTACTTGGAAAGGATCAAAATGCTGGATTGGTTGGACTGTCCATCAGTTATGCTTTACAGGTAATTATATTGGTTTTAAATTGACAGAAATGCAGCTGCTTTTGACAGATGACAAATAACATTTTGACAGATAATATAGTATTTTGACAAAATACAGCTGAGTTGACAGATGACAATAACGTTGACACAAATGACATTTTGATAGAAGACATATTATTTTGAAAGAAATACAACTGTTTGACAGATGACAAATGACATTTTGACAGATAATAGATATTACTTTGACAGAAATACAGCTGTTTTGACAGTTGACAAATGTTTTTGAAAGATGGCATTTTGATAGAACACAGCTCGTTTGACAGATGACATATTATTTTGACAGATGAAATATTATTTTAAAATAAATACAGCTTTTTGACAGATGATTGATACTACTTTGACAGATGATACAGTATTTTGACAGAACAGTTGTTTTTTGACATACGGCATTTTGACAGAACACAGTGGATTTGATAGTCGAGAATGACATATTATTTTAACAGAAATACAATTTTGACGGAAGTCAATCATTAAACTGTCAAATATAGTTAAATTAGTCAAATGACAAGTTTTTAACTGTCAAACTTAAACGTAACCAATTACATGTTGCCAACTATTTAATAAAATTTTAATTGACATTATATATTTTTCTCTCAGATAACTCAAACATTGAACTGGTTGGTTCGTATGACGTCGGACGTGGAAACTAATATTGTCGCAGTTGAGAGGATAAAGGAGTACGGAGAGACGCCGCAAGAGGCCGCATGGGACATTCCAAATAAGACACCGGCAGCTTCGTGGCCGGAAGCTGGAACTGTTGAGTTCAGAGATTACGCTGTGAGATATAGAGAGGGTTTGGATTTGGTACTTAAAAAGGTCAATTTCTTGGTGAAAGGTGGCGAAAAGGTTGGAATCGTTGGCAGAACAGGTGCCGGAAAATCGAGTTTAACGTTGGCTTTGTTCAGGTAAGTTGTTTAAATAGTTACTACTAAATACATTTTTTATTAATGATTGGTTCAAAAACAGTACAATATTTTGTACAAGGTTTGGTGCAATTTGGAAGTGTTTGTGGCAACTACTTTTAACGTTTACGGTCACCTCCTTCTTTCCACTTGGGCGTTACGGCCGCGGAGAGTGTCGGTATTTGACCTTAGCATTCTAGTGATTGCAATTGCAGAACCTTCTGGCTGTGGTGGAAGGGAGTTCTGACGCGAATGGTTGATGAGATGTATAGTTTTTTTAATTCCTCTTTGGAGTTGGTTAGGAAATATTTTGGTCTATGGTTCAGTTGTTACCTACGGAACTAAGCTAGGGTTGAAGTTCCATGCTCGGAGTGGAGTGAGTGAGTGCTATGGTCGGAGCAAGGGTTTCCGTTGTGTTTACAGTTTTAGATTTGCTGACCTCTGGGGTATAATAAGAATGAGTGAAGCTGTTGGCGGTGTTTTTATAGTACTGCACTGGCCCCAATCGAAAATTTTTAATCAAATGTTCTGGTTAGCATTACAAAATGTCTTAACGGTAAAATCGGTGAGCAATGGATTCCAAAACAAAAACCAATCAAGCGATTTTGATCAAATTTCTTAGAAAGCATTACAAAATGTCGTTAAACAAATAGGAAGTACGGAAATTGGACAAATTTAACGTAAAAATGGTTTTTGTAAGCTTTATATGTGCAAAAACGGTAAAATTAGTACTCAATAGATCTCAAAACAAAAACCAATCGGGCGATTTTGATCAAATTTTCAAGTAAGCATCACAAAATCTTGTTGAACAAGTAGGAAATACAGAAGTTTTAAAATTTTTACGAAAAAAAGGATTCTGTCAGCTTTATATGTGCAAAAACGGTAAAATCGATGTGCAATAGATCCCAAAACAAAAACCAATCATACGATTTTGATCAAATTTCTTAGAAAGCATCACAAAATGTTGTAGAACAAATAGGAAATACAGAAGTCGTAAATTTTTTTACGAAAAAGGGATTTTATCAGCTTTATATGTGCAAAAACGGTAAAATCGGTGCGAAATAGATCCCAAAACAAAAACCAATCGGGCGTTTTTGTTAAAATTTATTAGTAAGCATTACAAAATGTCGTTGAACAAATAGGAAATACGGAAGTCGTAAAAATTTAACGTAAAATGGTTTTGTATGTGCAAAAACAGTAAAATTGATGCGCAATAGATCCCAAAACAAAAACTAATCGGACGATTTTAATAAAATTTCTTGGAAAGCGTTACAAAATGTCGTTAAAGAAATAGGAAGTACGGAAGTCGTAACAATTTGACGTAAAATTGGTTTTCATAAGCTTTATATGTACAAAAGGGGTAAAATTGGTAGGCAATGGATCCCAAAACAAAAACTAATCGAGCGATTTTGATCAAATTTTCAAGTAAGCATCACAAAATGTTGTTGAACAAATAGGAAATACAGAAGTCGTAAAATGTTTACGATAAAATGGATTTTGTCAGCTTTATATGTGCAAAAACGGTAAAATCGGTGCGCAATAGATCGCAAAACAAAAACCAATCGGGCGATTTTGATCATATTTGTAAGTAAGCATCACAAAATGTTGTTGAACAAGTAGGAAGTACGGAAGTTGTAAAAATTTAACGTAAAAATGGTTTTCGAAAGCTTTATTTGTGCATAAACGGTAGAATCGGTGCGCAATGGAGCCTAAAACAAAAACTAATCGGACGATTTTGATCAAATTTCTAAGTAAGCTTCGCAAAATGTTGTTGAACAAGTAGGAAATACAGAAGTTGTAAAATTTTTACGAATAAATGGATTCTGTCAGCTTTATATGTGCAAAAACGGTAAAATTAGTGCTCAATGGATCCCAAAACAAAAACCAATCCGGCTATTTTGATCAAATTTCTAAGTAAGCATCACAAAATGTTGTTAAACAAATAGGAAGTACGGAAATCGGAAAAATTTAACGTAAAAATGGTTTTTGTAAGATTTGTATGTGCAAAAACGGTAAAATCGCTGCGCAATGGATCCCAAAACCAAAACCAATTGGGCGATTTTGATCAAATTTCTAATTAAGCATCACAAAATGTTGCTGAACAAATAAAAAATACAGAAGTTGTAATTTTTTTACGAAAAAATAGTTTCCGTTAGCTTTATATATGGAAAAACCGTAAAATTTGTGCGTAATAGAACCCAAAACAAAAACTAATCGGGCAATTTTAATCAAATTTTCAAGTTAGCATCACAAAATGTTAACAAACAAGTAGAAAATACAGAACTCGTAAAAAATAAACAAGAAAATGGTTTTTGTAAGCTTTTTATGTGCAAAAACGGTAAAATCAGTGCTCAATAGATCTCAAAACAAAAACCAATCAGGCGATTTTGATCAAATTTTTAAGTAAGCATCACAAAATGTTGTTGAACAAGTTGGAAATACAGAAGTTTTAAATTTTTGACGAACAAATGGATTCTGTCAGCTTTATATGTGCAAAAACGGTAAAATCGGTGCGCAAAGATCGCTAAACAAAAACCAATCGGGCGATTTTGATCATATTTGTAAGTAAGCATCACAAAATGTTGTTGAACAAGTAGGAAGTACGGAAGTTGTAAAAATTTAATGAAAAATTGGTTTCCGTAAGCTTTATAAGTGCAAATACCGTAAAATTAATGCGGAATAGATCTTAAATAAAAAACCAATCGGGCAATTTTATTCAAATTTTCTAGTTAGCATCGCAAAATGTTGTTAAACTAATAGGAAAACAGAAGTAGTAAAAAATGTACGAACAAATGGTTTCCGTAAGCTTTTTATGTGAAAAAAACCGTAATTAGTGCGCAATAGATCGCAAAACAAAAACCAATCTGGCGATTTTAATGAAATTTCTTAGTGAGCATCATAATATGTTATCCAACAAATAAGAAAACAGAAATTGTATAAAATGAACGAGTAAATGGTTTCCGTAAGCTTTATACGTGCAAATACCGTAAAATTTATGCGGAATAGATCCTAAAACAAAAACCAATCGGGCAAATTTAATCCAATTTTCAAGTTCGCATCACAAAATGTTAACAAATAAGTAGAAAATACAGAATTCGTAAGAAATAAAAATGAAAATGGTTTCTGTAAGCTTTTTATGCGAAAAAACTGTAAAATTGGTGCGTAATAGCTCTTAAAACAAAAACCAATTGGACAATTTTCTGCTGCTCTACTGGGGTTTACCTGTTCTTGATTGTTTTATTTGTAGCAGCTTCAAAGACAGAGTTAAGATGTGCTTCTGAAGATACTTATTGTAGGGGAAAAATCTACAGATGTGAATGTTGTACAGTTTTGTTGGCAATCTTATCACTGACTAGAGCGGTTTTTGTTCATAAGAAATGGGCATTTTTTTTGCTCCGGAGGTTTTTATTGAAAGTGCACAAAACGTCGTGTACCTTAGCGATCCTAGATGGTGAAGGCGCTATGTTTCATCTTCAACTTACATAGCCGATATTTTGGTTTTGATTTCCGCGGCCGCAACGTAAATAGTTGCACGGACCGCTAATAAAACTCTTCAAACAGACCTTGAGCTTGCTGGATTACACTTAATACAAACTAACTCATACAGGGTGCGCACTTAGAACGGAAATTTATTAATTACTTACAATAGTTGCGTATTAATCCGATAATTTATAAAATTTCAATTGAAAATTATTACAAAACGATGTAACATTTACAGAATCATTGAAGCAGCCGAAGGTGAAATCATAATCGACGGTTTAAACATATCCGAGCTTGGATTACACGCCCTACGATCAAGACTAACAATCATCCCACAAGATGCAGTCCTATTTTCAGGCACATTAAGAATGAATTTAGATCCATTCAACAAGCACACCGATAACGAAGTCTGGACTGCATTGGAACACGCTCATTTAAAGAACTTTGTTAAAGGTAAAATTATAAATTTAAAAAATAATTAATTATGACTAAATCAATTTTAGGATTATCCGCGGGATTAAATCATGAAGTAACAGAAGGCGGAGAGAATCTATCAGTTGGTCAAAGGCAGCTAATTTGTTTGAGTAGAGCTTTATTGAGAAAAACTAAAGTGTTAGTTTTGGATGAAGCGACTGCTGCTGTTGATTTGGAAACCGATGATTTAATTCAACGAACGATACGGACGGAATTTAAGGATTGTACTGTGCTTACAATCGCGCATAGATTGAATACCATTATGGATTCCGACAGGGTAATTGTGTTAGATAAAGGTAAAATTGTTGAATTTGATGGCCCACAGAACTTATTACAAGATAAAAATTCTATTTTCCATAATATGTGTAAAGATGCGGGTTTAGCTAATTAATTTTCATTTTTTATGTTTAATTTTAATGAATTACATCACGTTTTTAAGCAGATTTTAGATTTTATTACATACCTTGCCAGTAATACTTAAAATAACAGAAAACTTTGTACTTATTTGGTACTTTTTACATAAATTAAGTATTATTAGTTAGTTTCTGTGATGCAAAATTGAGAACGTATTTTCCAGTAATACTCAATATATATTTTAATTTTGTTATCATAATTTATTTTCATCTGTAATATTTGATTGTATCTTTGATGCAATGCTCAATTTTTTTTTTGAAAAATTACCGAATAATTAAGTTCAAACCCATTAAGTTGTTATTAATTTTATAGTTTAGTATATTTACTTAATTAATTAATAATGTATTTTGGGTATCGGTAAATACATATTATATAAATTCTACTTATTATATTATAGGTACATTGTGATGTGATTTTGATCACTTTGTTTTTGTTCACACCTAAATGAAAATATTCATGATAATTTTATATATTTATTTTCTGAATAAAGATTGTTTTTATGAAGTTTTTTTTAATATTTAATGGAATTAAATGTTTTTCTTTCATCAGAAGAAAGGTAAGAAATGTACTAAATTGATTTCGAAAAATACTAACTTTATTTTTATTCTTAGGAATTGCTGAATAAATGTAAAATCGGAGTTCAACCGCTGGATGCTGAACCACGAACGAAATAGAGCGGATGTTGTCCTTGAGTATTCTCATGAGCAGACAAGGCGAAAAACCACTATAGGGCGTAGAGGACGACAAAGCCAATCTAGGGCCTAGAGAACACCAAAACAAGGCTATGGCGGTAGGGAACGCCAATGCCAATCCAGTGCAAAGGCAATGCCAAAACTAGTCTTGGGCGTATACAACGTCAAACCCAATCTAAAGCTAACATTACTACTCTACACTACAGTGTAAATAAATCGTTTTTTTTTTCTTTGGGGAATTCAGATTGGTTAGCACTAGATAATATGTAGACTAGGTATGTACTAGTTTAACCATAATTAAACATTTTTTTTAATATATTAAAGCAAAATGAGAAAACTAAAGCATTTTTATTTTAGTTATGCCCTATTTACCCTTTTATTGCCTACCTCCATAAAGCCTTATTTGCTTCTTTATTTGTTATGCCTATGGCTATAGTTTTGTAAGTAAATTTATCTATTTAAAATTATCAATAGTAATGCATAAAATTATTCAATAATAAACAATTTTAAAATATATTTCCAAAAAATTGGATAATTATTATATGCAACTTCATTAACACGCATGTAAGTGGTGTTGCCTATACCGAACTTGCTTAAAGCTTTCTAAGATAGTTTTCTTATATTGCAAAGCTGCTCATCAGTTGCATAATAATAACTTTTTCAACTATTTAAAATCATTTTCATAAATTACTATTTTTGTTTAAATTTAATTATTAATATTATAAATTAATTATTTTATTTTAATTTGATCATTTTATAATCTATAGATTTAGTTTTGCAAAAATAATGTATTGATTCAAACGCAAACAGTCAATCCACCCACCCCACACCATTGCACTTTTTAACTAACCCTTGTAATTGCATTGCAATGAATCATCAATTTAATTCAGTACCCCTAATCGGTGAATATACATGCGTGTCTCCCCGTATTGCATACCACACCCTAAAATATAATGGGGTCGCTTAGTGTGGTACAAACAGGGTAGAAAATGTAATGTTGGTAACACTTTAGCGTCCTAAACTTAAATAAACCAATAGCAAGCTAGCATTTGGTGGGGACTCCGCCATCTTTGGACAACAATCGTGCGCGGTTTTAGTACACGCAAAGTTGATCATAAAGTGCGCCCGGCTTTCAGTTCTCGCTGTTTGTGCATTAATTTACAAGGAATATTCGCAGATTAGGTGAGTCTTATATTAAAATCATCAATTAAAACTTGTCGCTGGAGAAGTTAGAAATTGTTTCGTTAAAGTTCTAAAGTGATTCGATGCATATTATACGAGATAATTGAGGTTGTGTAGTGGAAAAATCGGCACCGGTTATCATGTTTTTTTGCCGCTACAAAAAAATACTCAATAAAATATTTTAACATTCACGTTTTGTATTATAAATTAACCTTTTATAACCAATTTTAATGCAAATTGTCATTGTTACCATGGACACAAACAAATTAATCACGCCAGACAGACGGGATTAATTTGGTATTAATTAATTGTTTAATTAAAATAGTGGGTGTTGATTATTTGGCATATGGGAGGGTAGGTTAAGTTGATTTTGTTGAGTTTCTGTTGCCGGGGCCCCCGGACCAGCTGTCATGTAGTTAGTAGGAAGGGTGTTGGTTACTGGTCGGGTACCCACATGTCTTTTCCAACGTTGCAAAATGTCTGCATTGCAATATTGCACATTGATGCAAGGTCCACAACACAAAGAATTAATTACAATGTGATATTTATACGGGGAATTAATATCTGTAGCTTCTGTGTCGCTTTATTGCACAAGGCTTTGTCACACAAAGCACTGATTATATTATATTTTTTTATGAAGATAACAATGCTTTTTATTGATTCATTAACACTTTACAGACAATCATGACATTTCAATACAATACTTTAAAATGTGTTTATTTAAATTGATAATAATTTATATTTTGTGGAAATCTATTTAATTTTAATTTGTTTGCTGTGATATCTAAATATTGTTTTGTATTAGAAACTATTTGGGAATCCCCGTTTTGACACTTGAGAAGTTCATCAAACCAGTAAATGTAACTTATTTTTTATAAATTGAACTTTTTGAAGTTTGAAGCTTTTTTTTACAGAAACATTGATAACAAACTACAGATCTGATTGTTAAATATGTGCAAAATGTACAATCTACTGATTTGGTTGCTATTGTTGATGACACAAATGTTTTTTTTTACGTAAAATTTCCAGGTCTAGTAGCTTTTTTTATGATTCTTTATTGCCCTAGGGCCATAAAATGTATCTCATACTGAGGCACTTAATAAACTATTAGCAGAAGAAGCTGAAAAATTAAGTAATCTTTAATTTTTGCTTCTATAATTTTTTTTTTCAAAAATCTGGAAGAAAAATTTTGTTTTCTTTAGAGCCAGCACATAATACATTATATTTGATAAAGTAGGACTTCCAAACATCAACTAGGAAGCCAAAATTTCTATAATTTTTGATTTAAATAAATTTTTCATTACTTTCAAAGCTTAACATTTCGAAAGATTGAAGAAGAAACCATAATTTTTGATTTAAACTATTTTTTACAAATTTGTTCTTATAAATTGACACGAAATTATGTATTCCAGTATAGTTGTATCTTAAAACTTAGAAATTTGCAAACAATAAAGAATTTTTCTTAATTTTTGGTCAAAATAACTTTTTATTACAGTTTTTTGATGCAATTACGTTTTCCAATATTGTAAACGTATTCCAGAGTAAGTTTTCTAACTTAAGACTTTTTGAAACACCAAGGAAGAAATCAAAAAATTTTAGAACATTTTTTTTTTCAATTTGTAACAATTTTGGAAAATGTTTGACAGTTTCTAAATGCCTAGGAAACGTTTTGAGCAGTTTTGATTTCTTTATTGACAATTTTTGAACATTTTTGACAATTTGTGAAACGTTCTTGACTGTCTATCTACAGTTTGTTTAAAAATGTTGACAGTTTGAGTACATTTGACAATATAATCCAGTTTTAGAACATTTTTGGCGAGTGTCTAACAATTTTGAAAAATGTTGGACAGAGTTTGAAAGCTTTGGGAACGTTTTGGGGAGTTTTTGAAGTTAATTGTTAATTTAGAAACATTTTTGACAGTTTGTAAGTGTTTTGAATGTTTAGTAACAGTTTTTAAAGATTTTGACAGTTTTAGAACATTTCTTGTCAATTTGTAACAGTTTTGGAAAATGTTTGACAATTTCTGAATGCTTTCGAGTTGTTTGGAGCAGTTTTTGAACTTTTTTTGTTAATTTAGAAATATTTTTGACATTTGTGAAACATTTTTGACAGTTTGTAAAATATTTTGACTATTTAGTAACAGACCACTTTTGGTCGAAATTATTGCTAGTTTGGTTAGCATATTATTGCGCTAGTTTTTATAACTTGGGGACTTTGAAATATGAAGAAGGAAACATGTAGTATGGTTAGCGTATGTTACACTAAGTTTTATAACTTAGGACTCAAAGGAGGGAACCAAAAAACGATACAATTTTAATCATTTTTTATGATTTTTAAAAGAAATCCAAAAACAAAGATTTTTTTATATTTTTTACAAACAAATCCAGTAATGGTTAGCATATACCACATAAAGTTTTATACCTTAGGACTTTAAAACATAAAAAAAGAAGCCAAAAACGATACAATTTCTATAATTTTTGGTCAAAATCATTTTTTTTTGGGTTTTTAAAAGAAATTAATATTTTCAGATAGATCTTCATGTATTGTACTAGTTGTTATAGTATTGGACTTTAAAACATCGAAGAGGAAGCAAAAAAACAAAGAATTTTGTAATCATTTTTGGTCTAAACATTGTTTAAGACATATTTTTGATTAATGTTTGGCAATTAGAGCGTTTTATGGGCGATTTCTAGATCATTTTCTTTAATTTTTGGTTAATTTTGTTCAATAGAAAAGATTTATTGAAGAATTTTTGGTAAATGTTGTTTAATAAAAAGGTTTTTGAGGCGGTTTTGATAAATTTCAGGCAATTAAAGGGTTTTATAAGAGATTTTTGGTAAATTTTCTGCAATATACAATGCTTTGGTATAAATGTTGCTTAATAAGAAGGTTTTGTATGCATTTTTGATAAATGTTAGGCAATAAAAGCGTTTTAAGGGCGATTTTTGGTAAATTTTGTTTAATAAACAAGTTTTTTGTGTGTTTTTTGATCAAATTTATGCAACAGAAAGGTTTTATGAAGGATTATTTGGTAAATGATAAGAAAGTTTTCTGTAATTTTTGTGTAATATGCAAGTTTTTAGAATGTTTTCTATCAATTTTGTGTAACTGTGAGGTTTTATGAAGGATTTTTGGCATATGTCGTTTAATAAAAAGCGTTTTTGGGCGTTTTTTGATGAATTTTGGGCAATTAAATGCTTTTATGGGCGAATTTCGGGCAATTAAATGGTTTTTTGGACGATTTTTAGTAATTTTTGTTTAATAAATAAGTTTTTTGAGCGTCTTTTGGTTAATTTTGTCCAACAGAAAGGTTTTATGAAGGATTTTTGGTAAATGTCGTTTAATAAAAAGGTTTTCTGGGCGTTTTTGATAAATTTTAGGCAATTAGTGGGGTAAATTTTGTACAATAAATAACTTTTTTGATCATTTTTTTAAGCAGAAAGGTTTTACATAGAGTTTTTGGTGTAAATGTCTCTCAATACGAAAGTTTTTTGATAAATTATGTGCAATAAAAGCGTTTTATGGGCGATTTTTAGTAAATTTTGAGCGTTTTTGATCAAATTTTTGAAAAAAATGGTTTTTATGAAGGATTTTTGGTAAGTTTTTTATAATAAAAAGTTTTTTGGTGTTTTTTTGATAATTGTCTGGTATTAAACACGGTTTTTGGTCAATTTTGTGTAATTGACAAGTTTTCTGAGCGCTTTTTGATCAATTTGGTGCAACAGAGAGGTTTATTAAAGGTTTTTTGGTAAATCTAGTTTAATAGGAAGGGTTTTCTGTGTCTTTTTGATGATTGTCGGGTAACAACATGGATTGATGGTAGGTTTTTGGTAAATTTTATGTAATAAACAAGTTTATTAAGCGTTTTTTGATTAATTTTTTGTAACTGAAATTTTTTATGAAGGATTTTTGGTACATGTAGCTTAATAAGAACGTTTTCTGTGACTTTTCTGAAGTAAGTCTGGTAATTGATTGGGTTTATGGTAGGTTTTTGATAAATTTTGTGCATAGTTAAGTTTTTTGAGTGTTTTTTGATCAATTTTGTGTAACAGAAATATTTTATAAAAGATTTTTTTGTAAATGTTTATTAAAAAAAAGATTTTTGATGGTTTTTTGTGATTTGTTGGGTAACAAAAGGGTTTTATGACAAATTTTTGTTAAATTTTTATGTAACGACCTAGTTTTTTGAGCGTTTTTTGATCAAATTTTGAGCAACAGAATGGTTTTATGACAGTTTTTGGTAACATTTGGTTTGATTTTTTTGTTTGGCCTGGACACTTCTTCATTAGTCAGCTCAGGGCGGTTATTTGGTTCGATAAAAAGGTTTTTCGATAAATATTGTGTAATAAATGCGATTTATGGGCGAATTTTGTTCAATAAACAAGTGTTTGAGCATTTTTTGATCAAATCAAACGGTTTTATAAAGAATTATTTTATAAATGTTGCTTAATAAAAAGGTTTTCTGGGAGTTTTTTCATGAATTTTGGGCAATTAAATGGTTTTATGGTTCACTAAACAAGTATTTGAGCGTTTTTTTAATCAAATTTCTGCAACAAAAGGGTTTTATGAAGGATTATTTGGTAAATGTTGATTAATAAGAAGGTTTTCTGTAATTTTTGTGTAATAGCCAAGTTTTTAGAATATTTTTTATCAATTTTGTGTTGTTTTATGAAGGATTTTTGGCATATGTCGTTAATTATAAAGGTTTTCTTGGCGTTTTTTGATGAATTTTGGACAAATAAATGGTTTTATGAGTGATTTTTAGTAATTTTTGTTTAATAAACAATTTTTCTTAGCGTTTTTTTGATTAAATTTGTTCAACAGAAAGGTTTTATGCAGGATTTTTGATAAATATCGACTATTAATAGGTTTTTTGAGCGTTTTTATGAATGTTGTGCAATAAAAGGGTTTTAACAGCGTTTAGTTTAATAAATAGGTTTTTTGTGTGTTTTTTATAAATATCGAGTAATGGATTCATTTATAGAATGATTTTTGGTCAGTTTTGTTAAATAAACAAGTTTTTTTTATCAAATTTGTCTAATAGAAAAGTTTCTATGAAGGATTTTAAGTTGAGTTTAATATAAAGGTTTTTTGTTTGTTTTTTTTATAAATATGAAGTAATAGATGCGTTTTATAAACAATTTTTGGTAAATTTTGTTTAATAAGCAAGTTTTTTTTTGCAAATTTGTGCAACAGAAAGGTTTTATGGAGGATTATTTGCTAAATGTTACTTAATAAGAAGATTTTTTGTGCTTTTTTGATCAATTTTGTGTAAAGAAAGGTTTTATGAATGATTTTTGGCATATGTCAATTAATCAAAAGGTTTTTTGGTCATTTTTTGATCAATTTTGGACAATAAAATGGTCTTATGTACGATTTTTAGAAATTTTTGTACAATAAATAAGTTTTTGATTAAATGTCGTACAATAAAAGGTCTTTAACATCGATTATTGATGGGATTTTTGTTTAATAGAAGCGTTTTATGCGCGATTTTTGGTAAATTTTGTTCCAAACAATTTTTTTAGCGTTTTTTGATCAAATTTCTGCAACAGAAAGATTGTATAAAGGATTATTTGGTAAATGTTACTTGATAAGAAGGTTTTCTGTACTTTTTTGATGAATTTCTGGCCAAACAAAGGATTTTATGATAGATTTTTGGTAATTTTTCTGTAATAAACGAGGATTTTGTGCGTTTTTTAATCAATTTTGTGTAAAGAAAGGTTTTATGAATGATTTTTGGCATATGTCAATTAATCAAAAGGTTTTTTGGTAATTTTGTTGATCAATTTTGGACAATTAAATGGTCTTATGGACAATTTTTAGAAATTTTTGTTCAATAAATAAGTTTTTGATTAAATGTCGTGCAATAAAAGGTCTTTAACATCGATTATTGATGGGATTTTTGTTTAATAAAAGCGTTTTATGTGCGATTTTTGGTAAAGTTTGTTACAAACAATTTTTTTTGACGGTTTTTGATTAAATTTCTGCAACAGAAAGATTTGATAAAGGATTATTTGGTAAATGTTACTTGATAAGATGGTTTTCTGTGCTTTTTTGATGAATGTCTGGTCAAAAAAAGGGTTTTATGATAGATTTTTGGCATTTTTTTTGTAATAAACGAGGATTTTGAGCGTTTTTTGATAAATTTTGCGTAACAAAAGGTTTTATGAATGATTTTTGGCATATGTCGTTTAATCAAAATGTTTTTTGGTAATTTTTTGATCAATTTTGGACAATTAAATGGTCTTATGCATGATTTTTAGAAATTTTTGTTCAATAAATAAATTTTGATTAAATGTCGTGCAATAAAAGGTCTTTAACATCGATTATTGATTTGATTTTTGTTTAATAAAAGCGTTTTATGTGCGATTTTTGGTCAATTTTGTTACAAACAAGTTTTTTTTAGCGTTTTTTGATCAAATTTCTGCAACAGAATGATTTGATAAAGGATTATTTGGTAAATGTTACTTGATAAGATGGTTTTCTGTGCTTTTTTGATGAATTTCTGTCCAAAAAAAGGGTTTTATGATAGATTTTTGGCAATTTTTTTGTAATAAACGAGGATTTAAAGCGTTTTTGATCAATTTTGTGTAACGAAAGGTTTTATGAATTGATTTTGCCATATGTCATTTAATCAAAAGGTTTTTTGGTAATTTGTTGATCAATTTTGGACAATTAAATGGTCTTATGTACGATTTTTAGAAATTTTTGTTCAATAAATAAGTTTTTGATTAAATTTCGTGCAATAAAAGGTCTTTAATGTTGATTATTGATGGGATTTTTGTTTAATAAAAACGTTTTATGCGCGATTTTTGGTAAATTTTGTTACAAACAAGTTTTTTTAAGCGTTTTTTGATCAAATTTCTGCAACAGAAAGATTTGATAAAGGATTATTTGGTAAATGTTACTTGATAAGATGGTTTTCTGTGCTTTTTTGATGAATTTCTGGCCAAAAAAGGGTTTTATGATAGATTTTTGGTAATTTTTCTGTAATAAACGAGGATTTTGAGCGTTTTTTGGTCAATTTTGTGTAAAGAAAGGTTTTATGAATGATTTTTGGCATATCGTTTTATCAAAAATTGTTTTGGTCATTTTTTAGACAATCAAATGGACGATTTTTAGACATTTTTGATCAATAAACAAATTTTTTGAACGGAAAATGACACATTTTGTTTATTAAAAAAGTTTTTGTGCGTTTTTGATCAAATTTGTGCAACAGAAAGGTTTATTTGCTAAATGTTATTTATTATCTTAATAAGAAGCTTTTTTGTGAATTTTTTGATCAATGTCTGGTTAAAAAAAAGTTTTATGACAGATTTTTGGTAATTTTTCAGTAATAGACAAGGTTTTTGAGCGATTTTTGATCTATTCTGTGTAAACAAAGGTGTTATGAATGATTTTTGTTATATCATTTGATCAAAATGTTTTCTGGGCATTTTTTGAAGAATTTTGGGCAATTTTGGACAATTCTTAGAAATTTTTGATCAATAAACTAGTTTTTTGATCGGGTTTTGATGAAATTTGCTTAACAGAAAAGTTTTATTAAGGACTTTTGGTAAGTTTTTTGATGAATGTTGTATGCTAAGAGTGTTTAATGGACAGTTTTTAGTAAATTTTGATTAACAAAATGGTTTTTTTATGTGCTTTTGTTATATATTGTGTAAAAAAGCGTTTTATGATCGATTTTGAGTAAAATTTGTGCAATAAACTAGTTTCGAGTATTTCTTGATCAAATTTGTGTAATAGACACGTTTTATGAAGGATATTTGGTAAATGTAGCTTTATAAGAAGTTTTTTGTGTGCTTTTTCTATAGTTTTATGGCAGATTTTTAGTAAATTTGGTGTAATAAACCAGTTTTGAAGCGTTTTTTGATCAATTTTGTCTAACAGCAATGATTTATGAAGTGTGTGAAGTCAGCCATTTATACGCCACTGCTGGCGTCTTAGCCTCTTTCTCTGCTTGTGATGTTGGCAACTTACATTACAAGAGACTTACAGTTTTAAGTGGATTCCGAACCACTGGAGAGAATTTATCACTCCATCAGAGTAGGTTTTAGCCGTAAAACCACCCCACGCTGGCAAGACGGCTTGGGGAGTGGGAGAGCGTATAGAAAGTGAAAGTATATCACGGTATATGAGAATCGAAATATTTTTGGTAATTAATGTAAAGTTTTTTCTGTTTGATGAGTTTTTTATTGTTATTCGATCAAATGTGTGTAGTAGAAAGGTTTTATGAAAGATTTTTGGTAAATTTTGCTTAATAAAAAGGTCTTCTGTGCAATTTTTGATGGGTAATAAAACGGTCTTATTACAAATGATGGATTTTTCATAAATGTCTAGAAAACAGTTTTTTGTGCGTTTTTTATGATTGTTGGGTAATAAAAGGGTTTTATGACAGATTTTTGGTAAATTTTGTGTAATAGACAAGTTTTCTGAGCGTTTTTTGATACATTTTGTGTAACGGAAAGGTTTTATGAAGGATTTTTGGTGTTTAAAAGGTTTCCTACGCATTTTTGATGAATTTTGGCAAATTAAAAGGTTTTATGAAAGATTTTTGAGTAATAGACAAGTTTTTTTGAGAGTTTTTTGATCAATTTGTATAACAAAAACGTATTGGAAAGGATTTTTGGTATATGCCGTTTAATAAATGGTCTTTTTGATGAGTTTTGGACAATTAAAGAATTTTGTGTAACACAAGTTTTTTGAGCGTTTTTTGATCAAATTTCTGTAACAGAAAGATTTTATGAAGAATTTTGTTTAATAAACTACTAACAACATTCCTTCTGAGTTGGTTCCGGCTGGATGGGAGTTCTTCTACTTTTTGTCAGATGTTTATTGGTATTCAATTTTGCTGTATTCTTTGATTTGTTGGGATGTAGAATAAAGGTAACCGACCAACGTGCCTTGATGATTTGCTAAAGTTTTGCCGGTTTTGGGCCATTTTTTTGCTTTTTACAGTTTTTGCGTTGTGGTTTTGATGCTTCTAACTTTGCAAGGGCTGTAGTTATTAGTTAGATATTGTTATTTGATTTAGACTTAGAAATATAAAAAAAAAATATTTTTTGTAATCATATTTTTGTGACCTAATTCAGGTTAAGTTTTTTTGAAGCTTAGCGCGTTATAAACTAAAAATACTCTAATTTCAGCTTTAAAATAGTGACAATTCTTATCTTTTTTTTTAAATTAAAGTTCTAATTTTTGGAAATTGATGCAATGTTGGCCAAATTTGGGCTTAAAAATACGAAAAATGCTTAGTTTTTGGGCTTCATCAAAGTCCTAATTTTTGGAAAGTGGTGCAAAGTATGCACAAAATTTTAGAACAAAGAAACAAAAACCATTTTGTGTTCTAATTCGGGCTTAAAAATGTGAAAGTTAGTTTTTGAGCTTCATCAAAGTTTGAATTTTTGGAAATTGATGTATTATGTGCAAGATTTTCTAGAAAAGTTATTTTAATTAAAAAAAGACGTTTTGTGGCCTAATTCGGTCTTAAAATATGAAAATGCTTAGTGTTGGGCTTTATCAAAGTTTTAATTTTCGGAAATTGATGTAATGGTGTGCCAGATTTACTAGACAAATGATTTTTCTTGCAAATTAAAATTTGTTTGTTACAGATTTAAAAAAACGTTTTGTAGCTTAATTTGGGCTTAAAAATATCAAAAATGCTTGGTTTTGAACTTGGTAGGCATACTGGGTAACACAATTCTTACCAAAAGTGTTGAAAAAAAAATTTATGGCCCAATTTAGGCTTTAAATATTTTTTTTTCTGAATATATCAATTTTCAAATTTGTCAAAATTGATGTAATTAGGAAACTATTAATAAAACAAAGAACAAAATAGTATAGGTAAAATCAATTCTATAAATAAATTATTATTATATTTTGTAATGTTTCCTGTTGCATCATCAAGTTTCTTGAATCAACAGAATCCTTTCCACTACTACTAACAACATCCCTTTAATTTCCTTACAGAATTAATTGTTTACTCATGCAAATATCACAAGCTATGCAGAATACTAATGATCTAAACAAGCAAAAGTCAACACAAAGCGGTTTAGTTGTCATCATATACGAGTCTAATGACTAATTGTTATCAGCATGATTAAGTCCAACTGATTAAAAACATTGCATGCATGAAGCGTATTACAAATGTAATCATCATTAAACTTTAAATTGATAAATTGTGCAATATTCAATTGAAATGTTAATAATGTCATTCTGTAAAATTATTAACAGACAGAATTAATATTTAATTTAGGTTAATTGTGAAGAACACTTCTTCATGCAAATTATAAAGGGATGGTGAAAATGCCATCAGGTAAATTTGTGTTTAGGGCGGGGAGACGCTCATTAACACTTTAAGCCAATTAGCATATAACTAGGCCCAAAACGAATTGAATAAACAATGACCAGGAACACTTAACAAAATGTGTTTGCTACAGTTTTATTAGCCCTTATACTTCTGAAATATATTCAGGGATTGCATGTTTAGAGTACTTTGGGATTTTTGAAGTGTCGGATTAATTAATTAGCAAAGAATTGTTTGCATAATTAATCTTCCAAAAAAATTTTGTGTGTTTATTTCAGTTCAAAAAATAATCAATAGATCTTTTTCGATGCCAGTAATTAATCATAACATTTAAATAATACAAAAATAGCTTATTATTTGACCTTGAACTTGTAAAATTAGTCTAAAATCGGCAGTAAGTTTTGATTGGTTTATACAAGAATTATTAATTTAATTTAAACTAATTGGAGAATAATTAATGAGTTAATCTCAAATTAATAGTCAGTCAGGAAACATTTTAACTTCGTTATGATAATTTAAGAATTAAGACATAATTTACATTTAAAGTGTCATCGATATAATGAAAATCCTAAGAAATATCTAATCTGTTATTTTATAATATGTCTTAACACGAAAATTATACTGAAGGTAACAATCGGGACCTACTTAAATATAAAAAATACAGGTAGAAAATACCTCATTTCATTAATTAACTAAGAAAGGGGCCAATGAAAACCTTGACCATACTTGATTCTACAAACTTTTTTCAAACAAAGAAATTAAATACATTGATAAAAAACATGTCAAGAGTGTTATTATAAAACCAGTGGCGTACTGTATTATATTCTTGGTGTACTAACAAAATTGAATAAAATAATCACTAAAATTTTATATTACTATTTATTTAACGCATGCTATGTTTCATTACGCATGAGCAAGCCGTGGGAAATAGATCTATTACGCATGAGCAAGTCGTGGGAAATAAATGTATTACGCACGACTTTGATTTATAAAAATGAATACAATAATAGAGAATAGTTTTAGACAATATTATAGTAAAGCCTATTTGAGTGAGATATGAATTTATTTCATATTCCGTATAAATGTACAGATTACGCGCAGCTACATGCATTTTGCGGCAAACCAATCATTTTTGTTAATAAAATAATATTTTAGTTATACAATTTAATTAAAAAAATATATAAAATTTTGTATTTAATTCAAAATATGTTAACGTAATCAAATTTAAATTTTCAATGTAAAAATCCGTTAGTCGGAAATAAAATGTCCTTGCTTGTTTGTTGTGACAACATGTTTGCATGAGATGTACATAAATATTTTTCTATTAACCGTGTTGTAGCAATCAGAGGCATTCCTGACGAATAATAAATTTTCCCCAACAAAGAAAAAATACTAAGTGTTTAGCACCGCAATGTGCTAACTTTATGAGGCGAGCAAAGAAATTCACCACGCTCATGCAAATATACAAATGATTTATGTTACAAACAACTAGAAAATATAAAACAAAATTCTTTCAACAAAGCACATGCGTACACATCAATATCATATTTATTTATTGTAACAGTATGTTTATTTTATTGTTATCATTGAAATATAATATGCAGTCTGGATGGAAAAAAATCTACAAGGCCACTACTTTAATCTGCTATGTATTTAGCTTGTTTGGAATTTAATATACGTTACAAGAAAGACTTGACTATTTAGTTAGTAACCGGAAGTGGAAATTTAAATATTTCAATAATTTTTGTTTTATTCCATTCTCATTTAAATGCCGCGTGCATATGTTTAATCGGCAGGATCTCTACATCCTGACAATATTTATTGTATTTGTTAGGGAATTGTTAATTAATTAATTAGAAATTCTATTTTTTTTATTAAAATTAGAAAGAATTTCCGTTTTAATTATATGCTCTCATCATTAACATAATGGGATCAATTGTTTGAATTTAATTAGTAGTGCAGAACAATACCGAAAATCTGATCTTGTTGGATTGGTTATTATGTATAATTTTATAATAAGCAGTGGCGGAGCTAATAAAATTTGATGGAAAAATTAAAAAGAATCTAAAAAATCACATTTTTACTTAAGTTCAAATCCCGAAAAAAAATTTAAGTACCGAATTTTAATTTTCAATATGAAATGTTTATTGAAACATGTTTACGGGTAGTTTAGACCAAATTTATCCAGCAGTTTAGATTTTATGGACAAAATATTATTTTTTTAATCGAAATTAAATTTTTATTAGTACTAACTTTTTACTGTTAATTTTAATTTTTAGTACGGAATTTAATTTGCTATTTTGTTAAATTAAGCATATAATTTATTTATTACAGAAAAGGTAGCTAAAATTGCTCAGAAACTGTAAGAAAATCAAATATAGCTCAGAAATTTTGTTAAGACAAAAAAATTGCCCAGGAGACCTATATGTTGCAATGAAAGTTGGTCAAAACACAAACTTATTGCAAATTTAAACAAAAAATTTAATAATCGCAGACAATTAATCTAAAATTAAACACTTATTAATTACCTAAAATTGATCTAAAATCGCCCAGGGAAAAAAAAGTTATACAAAAATAAACTGTTTATTGCAAAAAAATTTCAAATATCTGGCATAAACCATGTTTATGCAACTTATTGGTATATAAATTATATAAAAAAAAAAATTCCGGCCACAAAAACAAAGATCCAACCACAGAAATCCGGCCATCAAGGCAAAAATCTTAAAATTATATCTACAAACACAAAAATCCGGTCACAAATTACTAAAATCTGATTTAAAGATAGGAATCCAGCCAGAATATACTGAAATGCAAGCACAGAATACTGAAATCCGGCCATAAAGGGGAAAATCCGGCCATAAAGGGGAAAATCCGGCCATTAAGGGGAAAATTCGGCCATTAAGGGGAAAATCCGGCCATAAATGGGAAAATCCGGACATAAAATATTAAAATCTGGCCACAATATACTGAAATGTATCCAAAAAGATTAAAATTTGGCCATAAATCATTAAAATCAGCCCACAATATACTAAAATGTGTTTAAGAAAGACAAAAATTTGCTTAGAATCATAAAAATTTGAGAACAAACAAAAATTTGGTTATAAAAAACTAAAATTTATCAAAAAAATATTAAAATTTGGTCACAATATACTAAAATGCACCTAAAAAAGATTAAAATTTAGCTACAAACATAAAAATGTTGCCATAAAATACATAAATTCATTAGCAAAGAGAAAAATCCGGCTATAAATTTTAAAATTTGGCTACAATTTACAAAAATGTATTCAAGAAATGCCACTAAGGCTAAAATCGCCCAAAAATGTTAAAATTGAACTATTTATTGCAAGAAATTCTTTGATTATTGCCACGTTTATGGAACAAGTTAGTTGCATAATTTTTTTAAAAAATTTCTAGTTTATTTTGAATGCAACAAATTGCAATAAAAATTGCATAGAATGAAAATGAAATTAATTTATTACATAGTGCAGAAATTGACATGATTTGTGAGCGATTAATTAATCGATGGTTGCATAAAACATTTTTTGACAATTTTTTTAAGATCTATGACATATTTATTTTAACAAAAATCGCTCAGAAACAATTTGTTGCGCAAAGTTTGCTCATTTCTTACACAAAATTGATTTGAATTCTCTTAGAGAACGAAATTTGTGCAGAAAGAGATCTAAAATCGCACACAAAATACTATTGTAACTCATTTAATACACAAATGTCATCAAAAATCGCTCAGAGTTTTTTTTTACAATATGAGCAGAAAACTCAACAGAGAAACATTTATTGCAATAAATTCTTTAAATCTTGCGCAAAAATCATATTTATGAATTGAATAAATAGTTTTTTTTTTAATTTTTGACAATTTAAGAGAAATCGCTCAAGAGACTTATTTGTTGCAATAAATATCGCTCGTAACACCAATTTATAGTGAAAAATTATTATAATTATACACAAAATTAATTTACAATCACCAACAAAACGAATTTTTTGTACTAATATAATCTAATATTGCCAAAATTTATCATTTATTGCAAAAAATCAAATATTGCGCAGATTTTTTAATGTAGTTTTAAAAAAATTGCTTAGAACAACATTTTGAAAAATTCATTCAGAAAATCAAAGTTTTGCACAAAAATGATCAAAAATTGCTAAAATAAATTGTTTATTGCAAGAAATTCTGCTTATATCGCGCAGAAATCTTAAAATCGCTTAGAAATCAAGTTAATTGCAAGAAAAAATTGGTGCATCATTTATGCGCAACTTTTATGGCAAAAAAATCGCGCAAAAGGCCTATTCTCTGCATTAAGAATCTCAAAACACCAATTTATTACGTAAAATTTATGAAAAGTAATCTAAAATCGCTCAGAAAATTAAAAAATTTGCAAAAATCGCTCAAGAAAACACTTATTTCGCATTTTTGCATAGAATAATCATGATTTGCAAAAATAAGTTTTAAAATTGCTTATAAATCAAGTTTATTGCAAGAAAAAATAGGTACATAATTTATGTGCAATAATTAAGGCAAAAAATCGAACAAAAACCTAATCGTTGCAATAAAAATTGCTCAAAACATCAATTTATGAAAAATTTTTGCACGTTTAGAAATCGCTCAAGAAATCGCTTATTTTGCATTTTTTTTTGTATAGAATAATTATAAATTGTCAAAAGAAAAAAAAATGCAAAATATATCTTTAAAACGCTTAGAAATCAAGTTTTTGCAAAATTATGATTAAAAATGAAATCATGCTTTTTGCCAATCTAAAAATCGCCCAAGAAAACACTTATTTTGCATTTTTTTGCATAGAATAATCAAAAATCGCCAAAAGAAAAAATAATTGCAAAATAAATCTTCAAAAATCGAGTATAAATCAAGTTTATTGCAGGAAAAAATTGGAGCATAATTTATGTGCAATATTTAAGGCAAAAAAATTGCACAAAAAATCTAATCGTTGCAATAAAAATTGTGCAAAACGTGGAGTTTATGAAAAGTGCTTAGACATTCAAAAATCGCTCAAGAAATCGCTCATTTCACTTTTTTTTGCATAGAATAACCAAAAATTGTTAAAAGAAAAATTCTATTACAAAAAAATCTTAGAAATCAAGTTTATTGCAACAAATATAATATTTAAGACAAAAAATTGCGTAAAAGACCTAATCATTACAATAAAAATTGCTCAAAATACCAATTAATCGCGTGGATTTTATGAAACTCATTTAGTGCTCAAAAATGATTGCTCAGAAAAACAAAAATATGATCAATTATCAAATCATATTTTTCAAAAAAGAGCTGTTAATTTAAAAATCGCTCAAGAAATCGCTGAAAGCAAAAATGTGACAACCACTTAATAAAACCATTTCAGCACAAAACAAACATCTACCAAAATGTGTTTTATATGCGCAGACAATTCAATTAAGGTATAAATTGAATAAAAACCGGACAAAGAAAGTTCAGTTTAGGAAACAATTATTTTTTTGCGAATTTATCATTTTTTACATTAAAATTGTACAGAAAACTAATTTATAGGGTAAAATTAAAACAAAACAAAATGTATTATTTATTTACCTCATAAAATTGATCTAAAGCCGCTCAGAAAACCAGAATTTTGCTAAAAAAATAGTAAAAAAATTGATTAAAATAATTGTTGCATTTTTTTTTAAATATCTTGGATATCCATGTTTAACAACAAATTGGTGCTTAAAATTTTCAAGGCAATCCATTAAACTCATAAAATGAATCCAAAATTAAGTATAAAATTTATTTTTTGTATAAAATTGATCTAAAATCGCTTAGAAAACCAAACCAAATTTCAAAATAAACTATTTATTTAAATATCGCACAGAAATCAATTTATAACGGAATTGGTTCATAAATTTTTTGGAAAAAGTTTTGTACCTTCAATAAAATAGCAATAAAAATCGCTCAGAACAACAATTTTGAGATCAAATTTATGAAACAAATAAATTGCAAATTTGACCAAAAATCGCTAAGAAAAACTAATAATTGCAAGAAATTACTCAAATGTCGCGAAGAAATTATGTCAATTAATCAACACTTGGTAGCATAGAATTTTTCAAGTATTTTCGGACAAAATAGACATAATTTTGCAAAAAAATTGCTCAGAATTTAAAAAACTCATTTATTTCACAAAATTGATCTAAAACCGTCCAAGAAACAAACATTTTGCACTAAAATGATCAAAAATTAAAACTGTTTTTCGCATTTTTTTCTAAAAACTTCCAGGTAACACCTATTTATAGCAATAAAAATAATAATAAACAAGTTCTCAAAAATCCATTTAAAGTAAAAAATCGCTTCAGAGATTTATTGCAGAAATAAAATCGCTCATAACATTTTATTGTTTGGAATTTATTAAACTTATTTATTACACATAATTTATCTAAAATCGCTTAGAAAACAAAATTGTCTATGCAACAAGTTATCAAAAATCTTTTTAAGGCAAAAAATCGCTCAAGAGACTTATTTTAGAAATAAAATCGCTTATAAAAACATCTAAAATCGCTCAGAAAACAAAAAAAATATTAATACACTTTTGTATATTTGTATACATTACTTGTTTTGGCTCGACTAGACCCTTCTATAGATGTAATAAGTTAACTAGAAATATCATAAGTTACGGATAAACATATATTTTATGATATTATAGAAAACGAAATGAATTAATAATTTATTCAAAATCAGTCAATCGAATCACAGCGGCCAAGGGTCAAGCATAGACAATTGTTTCGGTTCTACAAACCTCGTCAGTATGCCTTGTACGACCACGGCATCGCATGATTATTTATTATAGAAAACGTTTTGTTAATTTCATTTGTTGGCATAAACGGTCAATGCTATGACCTACATGAGCCATAACAAAGATTGCATTCGTTATTTGTTGATAGATTCTATTGTATATATATATACAAAAGTAAACATATCACGATTCAAAATAAGTAACACTAATTTCAAAGAAAATAAATTAATTCTATTTATTCAGATAAAACTTGCCAACTTTCCAACAAACATTAATTTAATATATTATTAATCAATAAATCTCTTTAAAGGAATAGCAATCATTTAATTTATTAACTTTCAATGCTTATTTAGATATATTAATAATCAGTTTTATTATTTACTTTTGTCTGCATTCTTGTGCAAATTGATCTTTAAAACCGCCTTAGTTGATATGCAATACAAGCAATTCATTATGACTTTATTTTATTGAATTGCAATGGAATTATTCATTTGTCCAGCAACAACAATGGGGTTACAAGGTCGCTGATATCGCAGTCATTGGACTCATACAAATTAGAGAAAAAATAATTATTTAATAATATTAATTCAAATAATATTTATTTATGTGTAAAAGATTGTAGAATTTTAATATTCATTCATTTTTATAAATACTGAAGAGGATTGGAAAATCGAAACATTGATTTGTGTTGTTTTATGTTAATTTTTTTAATTATTAGTTTTTTTTTTTAATTGTTTGTTTTCTTGATATTTTCAGGTAGTTGGTTGTACGTGACTAGTCCATTGCCTACTTGTTTTGTGTACATGTATATTGCTTCTACTTCTATTGTTCGTGAATTTCATTATTTATTTTTATTTGGAGGTTCTTTAACATGCAAGCATACAACTAGACAAGAATAGTTTGGCCGGTATAATAGGCAACTTAATATACACAAAAATTATGTTGACTGTGTTTATTACTCATGCCTTTAACCGTTTTAGTATTTTTAATTTGCGCTTACATTCTACACATTTCATGAGCGACGTTGTTATGGGATTGAAAGATGCTAAAACGGGCAAAGGCATGAGTTTAATCACAGCCAACATAGTTTTTGTGTATATTGAGTTGCTTATTATATCGGCCACACTATTCGTGTCTAGCTGTACACGGCTATAATAAAACGTTTTATCTTTATCAAATAATAAAACAATTTAAGTTATTCTTACGAATACGTTACTAGTTTCAGCTCTGCTTGAGTCTTTTACAGATTTAATTGGTTAACCTATTTCATAAACATGAATTATCACGTCGTAGAGGTCTATTAAATGCTTTATCTATTATAATATATCATATAAATTATTCAAATCAGCAACATTATTAAAATCGTAATTAATATACAATGCAACACGATATAAAATATGCACAGGAATTTAGATTTAAAATATATATCATTCCATTGTAGTTCCCCCATTTACAATTAGCATTGTTCATTTAAAACATTTAACAAGTGCGGCTGCACTAAAGAACCGGAAATTCCTACCATACTTGGTTCAATATTGTGTATCACTCAATGACACTAAAGATAATGTCAACCCAAAAGAGGAAGTTGATTATTTTTATCACATAGAGAGACAAATTGTTTATTTATAGACACTTTATTCATCATTCTATTGCGTTATTTTTATTAATTAGATACAATTAGATTTTGTTTTAAAAATATATTTAGTTCATTAATAAAATAATTTTTTGCAAAAACATTACAGTCTAACTTCTAGTTGTCAGAATTTGACAGTTCGGTAAGTTCAATATTACCGTACGAATGAGATTTATTACTTTTGGTTACACTTACTAACTATGATACCGCAATAAGCTCACTTTTTATACTCAAAAGTCAAAACAGTGGTAATCACGAACGTGAAGCACACTGACATGTACCACGCTTACTACCAATTCGTGAAATACGAACGCCTAAATTATATTAACGTTTGTGGTTGACAACCGATGTAAAAGCTACCAATCAATGTGAATGAATACTAGATTGTATTCAATGATAGTTTTATATAAATTGAATTTAATTTGATGATGGATAACTGGAAGCATTTCATTTGACTACATTAAATTTAACAGTCGCTCATTTTATGATGCAAAAGGTGTAAAAAAGTCGAAATGTCCTCTCTCTAATTTAATTGCAACAATATCATGAAACGTCTCCACTATAAAAACTTTATACACACTCAAAAGACAACAGGTTTTTTATAGCCTCTTCCATCCTAACTCTGTTCCTCTCTATAAGCCTTTAAAATGTTCATTTATATGCACGCAAGTATTATTTTAAATCCGCTTTCAAATATAGTAACAAATTACAATATTTTTAATTTATAAAATGCAAATCCTATAAAAGCCAGAATGAAAATTGTGTAGGAAATGTAATAAATTCAGAGACAAATGGCTGTTGCATGCTGTTACCGTTTTAAATTAAAATCGCAATAAAACTTGTCAAAAGGCATTTAAATTGGTTAAATTGCGCCGTCTAGCCGAAAATATGCATGTAATTGAAACGTTCGTGCATAAAAATAATATGAAGAATGCTTTGAATGAGTTACTGCAAATATTTGTTTGAAATAATTTATTAGTAATCTACAAAATGGCCGCCTTAATATAACAAAATTATTATTATTTAAAAAAAATTTCAACGCCATCTGTAGCGCATAATTAAATTATAGCGTGAAGATGAGTTGAGTAGGTTTGATAATCCGATACATTCAAGTGTAAATAAGTTAAAGTAACACTTAACGTTGGGTGGTCATATTGTATCTGTTTATTATTATCCCTTGGGCGTAAATTGATTTTCAAATCTTTTAAGTGGAGTAAATTGTAATCCATGTTTAAATTTAAAATTATCTAAATGCAATTGCGCCTGCATTGCTATGTTAGTTTTTATTGGTTCTTAATAGCGATGATTGCGTTTTAAATGTCAATGATCTGCGATTATCTTACGATGTTATTGTTGTCATTTGCATTCCGCTCGCATGAACTTGTTATTTATACATTTACATTGTGCAGACTATACTATAATTTGTTTTATTATTATAAATTTTTTGTTGCGCAATTGTTATGATTTCATATTGTTTATGTTATAAATAAATCTGCTGCTGCTAGCATTAGTCATATTTGTTGGTACTAGTATTCTACATTAATCAGCAATTACATAAAACGCGATAATGTGCTTATTTATTTAATTAAAATTTGTTTCTAGGAATGGTGATATTGTAAAGGATATTAGTTGTATGTTCTAAACACATCCGCACCCTTAAACAAACTTCCCTAACATTTCACAGATACACAACAAAAATGTAATGTGTTTTGTAAAGTTTGCTTGTAATTTTCTTATGTAGATTTTCTTTCGCTGTGTTTACATAAGTTTACATTTCCTTGTAATTTATTACACGGGGTGAAATTAATTCAGTTAATTCTTAAAACCAACTTCCAGGTGATTACATTTTACCGGAAAAATGAAATATTTAATATTTATGTGAAACGTATTCAAATTTTTTTTATATTCAGAAAATCTATTACAGGGCTTTATTTGTTTGTATATTTACAAAAATTGTGGCCATTTTTAAGACTCGCATACGCCAAGACCAATCCTTCATGATTACTAAAGCCCATGGTACATCCACCTCTATTCTTAAAATCGTAAGCCTGTGGTACACTATTACATACGTAAATCAATTATTGACTTGTGCAAATGATGCCTTCTTGCACGCAATGATGAAATGTAAGCAAATTTTTATTGTCTACGTTTCTCTCTCTGCTCATCTCTTTAAGACCAAATTCTCTTATCAAATACAATTAAAAGTATTTGCTCGATAAGCTCTTTGCGGAGAAGACATCATGGATCTTATAGTTTTATCATGAGATGATCAGCCCGAAATAATTAAAAAATTGCGTCTTCACCTATTGTGAGACTAGTGTTTCAAAGTATGTACCACAGACTTTTTAGACATTACACAGTTTAACTTTTTCATAATAGAGGGCGTTGCGATATTACGTTTAACATATATTGTGATTTTATGCAAATTTTGTTTTACCAGTGAGATGTTAGGCACACTAGAAGGGTGCATACCTTGAAACACTAGTGAATGTGTCTTTCACATTGCAGAGGCAATTTACATAAAATCATATATTTTTGCAAATTTTTTAAAATTTTTGATTAAATCAAAATTAATCATTTTGCGTAAAATCATGCCTAGGTAACAATTTTCCAAAAATTAACTCAAAATTTGGACTAAACTTAAACAAAACATTGCTTGGTTCAAAAATAATTTTTCAAAATCCTAAATATTTTTTACAATTTTTTCAAAAACTTTGATCAAAGCAAATATAATCATTTTGCTGAGGTTACAATTTTCCAAAAATTTTGACCGAACTTAAGCAAAACATTGCTGATCAAGTAGCTTAATTCTTTTCAAAATTTTAAATAATTTTTGCAATTTTTTTTCAAAAACTTTGATTGAATCAAATTGAGGTTACAATTTTCTAAAAACTAACTTCAAATTTTGAAGAAATATAACCAATACATTGCTAAAAAGTTGCTTGATTCAAAAATAAATTTCAAATTTTTTTGGAATTTTTTATTAAATTTTTGATTAAAATATTAACATTTTACTTAAGATTACTCTGAGGTTACAATTTTCTGAAAATTAATTTCAAATTTGGACTAAATTTAACCAGTTGCCTAATTCAAAAAATTTCAAAATCCACAGTATTTTTTGCAATTTAGTCAAAAATTTTGTTTAATCAAATCAAATATAATCATTTTGCTTAAGATCATGTTGAGGTTACAATTTTCCAAAAACTAACTCCAAATTTTGACCAAATATTGCTTAACCAGTTGATTGTTTCAAAAATAAATTTTTAAAATTAAAAATATTTGTTTTGCATTTTTTTTTTCAAAAATTGTAATCAAATCAAATATAATTTGATTAAGTTCATGCTGAGCTTACAATTTTCCAAAAACTATCTCCAAATTTAACAAATACATTACTAATAACGTTGTTGAAATTAAAAAAAAAAAAAAAAAAATTGAAAATGTTGATTAAATATAATCGTTTGCTTAAAATCATGCTAAGGTCGATTATAAATGCATTTTTGCGCAATTTTTGATAAATTTGTAGCAATAAAAGCATTTTAAAACCATTTTTGTTGAAGTTTATGTTGATTCTTTTCCAATTACAAGCAAAATTAAACAATTTAAACAAAAAGTAACTAACAATACATGCATAATGCATTTTTTGAACAATTTTTGATAAATTTGTAGCAATAAAAGCATTTTTGAACAGTTTTTGTTGATTTGTTTGCAATAAAAGCTAAAATTAAACAATTTTCAAAAAGTTACTTACAATATATGCGTTGAAAAGCTAGTTTTGATGCTGTAAATGCATTTTTTGAGCAATTTTTGATGAATTTGTAGCAATAAAAGCATTTTTGAACAAATTTTGTTGATTTTTTGCAATAAAAGCAAAAATTAAACAATTTTAAAAAGTTACTAAAAATAAAAGCGTTTAAAGGTCAGTTTTGATGCTGTAGATGCATTTCTTAAGCAATTTTTGATGAATTTGTAGCGATAAAAGCATTTTTGAACAGTTTTTGTTGATTTGTTTGTAATAAAAGCTAAAATTAAACAATTTACAAAAAGTTACTAACAATATATGCGTTGAAAAGCTAGTTTTGATGCAGTAGATGCATTTTTTTGAGGAATTTTTTATGAATTTGTAGCAATAAAAGCATTTTTGAACAAATTTTGTTGATTCTTTTGCAATAAAAGCCAAAATTAAACAATTTAAAAATAGTTATTAATAATAAATGCGTTTAAAAGTTAGTTTTGATGCTGTAGATGCATTTTTGAGCAATTTTTGATTAATTTAAAGCGATAAAAGCATTTTTTTAACTATTTTTGTTGAGTCTGTTGCAATAAAATACAAAATTAAACAATTTTTAATAAGTTACTTTTAATAAATGCTTTTAAAGTTTAGTTTTGATGCTGTAAATGCTTTTGTTGAGCATTTTTTGATGAATTTGTAGCAATAAAAGCATTTTTTAACAGTTTTTGTTGATTTGTTTGCAATAAAAGCTAAAATTAAACAATTTTCAAAAAGTTACTTACAATATATGCGTTGAAAAGCTAGTTTTAATGCTGTAAATGCATTTTTTGGGCAATTTTTGATGAATTTGTAGCAATAAAAGCATTTTTGAACAAATTTTGTTGATTTTTTTGCAATAAAAGCAAAAATTAAACAATTTTAAAAAGTTACTAAAAATAAAAGCGTTTCAAGGTCAGTTTTGATGCTATAGATGCATTTCTTAAGCAATTTTTGATAAATTTGTAGCAATAAAAGAATTTTTGAACAAATTTTGTTGATTTGTTTGCTATAAAAGCTAAAATTAAACAATTTTCAAAAAGTTACTTAAAATATATGCGTTTAAAAGCTAGTTTTGATGCAGTAAATGCATTTTTTGAGCAATTTTTGATAAATTTGTAGCAATAAAAGCATTTTTGAACAGTTTTTGTTGATTTGTTTGCAATAAAAGCTAAAGTTAAACAATTTTCAAAAAGTTACTTACAATATACGCGTTGAAAAGCTAGTTTTGATGCTGTAAATGCAATTTTTAAGCATTTTTTTATGAATTTGTAGCAATAAACGCATTTTTGAACAAATTTAGTTGATTCTGTTGCAATAAAAGTCAAAATTAAACAATTTTTAATAAGTTACTTTTAATAAATGCTTTTAAAGTTTAGTTTTGATGCTGTAAATGCATTTGTTGAACATTTTTTGATGAATTTGTAGCAATAAAAGCATTTTTGAACAAATTTTGTTGGTTCTTTTGCAATAAATGCCAAAATTAAACAATTTTAAAAAGTTACTAAAAATAAAAGCGTTTAAAGGTCAGTTTTGATGCTGTAGATGCATTTCTTAAGCAATTTTTGATAAATTTGTAGCAATAAAAGCATTTTTGAACAAATTTTGTTGGTTCTTTTGCAATAAATGCCAAAATTAAACAATTTTAAAAAGTTACTAAAAATAAATGCGTTTAAAGGTCAGTTTTGATGCTGTAAATGCATTTTTTTGAGCATTTTTTGATGAATTTGTAGCAATATAAGCATTTTTGAACAATTTTTGTTGATTCTGTTGCAATAAAAGCCAAAATTAAACAATTTTAAAAAAGTTACTGACAATAAAAGCTTTTGAAGGTTAGTTTTGATGCTGTAGATGCATTTGTTGAGCATTTTTTGATGAATTTGTAGCAATAAAAGCATTTTTGAACAAATTTTGTTGATTCTTTAACAATAAAAGCCAAAATTAAACAATTTAAAAATAGTTATTAAAAATAAATGCGTTTAAAGGTTAGTTTTGATGCTGTAGATGCATTTTTAAGCAATTTTTGATAAATTTGTACAATTAAAGCATTTTTGAACAAGTTTTGTTGATTCTTCTGCAATAAAAGCCAAAATTAAACAATTTTCAAAAAGTTACTTATAATATATGCGTTGAAAAGCTAGTTTTGATGCTGTAAATACATTTTTTGAGCAATTTTTGATGAATTTGTAGCAATATAAGCATTTTTGAACAGTTTTTGTTGATTTGTTTGCAATAAAAGCAAAAATTAAACAATTTTAAAAAGTTACTAAAAATAAAAGCGTTTAAAGGTCAGTTTTGATGCTGTAAATGCATTTTTTTAGTAATTTTTGATGAATTTGTAGCAATAAAAGCATCTTTGAACAAATTTTGTTTTCTTTTGCAATAAAAGCCAAAATTAAACATTTTTCAAAAAGTTACTTACAATATATGCGTTGAAAAGCTAGTTTTGATGCTGTAAATGCATTTTTTGAGCAATTTTTGATGAATTTGCAGCAATAAAAGCATTTTTGAACAAATTTTGTTGATTCTTTTGCAATAAAAGTCAAAATTAAACAATTTAAAAATAGTTATTAATAATAAATGCGTTTAAAGGTTAGTTTTGATGCTGTAGATGCATTTCCTAAGCAATTTTTGATAAATTTGTAGCAATAAAAGCATTTTTGAACAGTTTTTGTTGATTTGTTTGCAATAAAAGCTAAAATTAAACAATTTTCAAAAAGTTACTTACAATATATGCGTTGAAAAGCTAGTTTTGATGCTTCAAATGCATTTTTTGAGCAATTTTTGATGAATTTGTAGCAATAAAAGCATTTTTGCACAAATTTCGTTGATTCTTTTGCAATATAAGCCAAAATTAAACAATTTAAAAATAGTTATTAATAATAAATGCGTTGAAAAGTTAGTTTTGATGCTGTAGATGCATTTTTGAGCAATTTTTGATGAATTTGTAGCGATAAAAGCATTTTTGAACTATTTTTGTTGATTTGTTTGCAATAAAAGCAAAAATTAAACAATTTCAAAAAGTTACTAAAACTAAAAGCGTTTAAAGGTCAGTTTTGATGCTGTAGGTAGATGCATTTCTTAAACAATTTTTGATAAATTTGTAGCAATAAAAGCATTTTTGAACAATTTTTGTTGATTTGTTTGCAATAAAAGCAAAAATTAAACAATTTCAAAAAGTTACTAAAAATAAAAGCGTTTAAAGGTCAGTTTTGATGCTGTAGATGCATTTCTTAAGCAATTTTTGATAAATTTGTAGCAATAAAAGCATTTTTGAACAGTTTTTGTTGATTTGTTTGCAATAAAAGCTAAAATTAAACAATTTTAAAAAGTTACTAAAAATAAAAGCGTTTAAAGGTCAGTTTTGATGCTGTAAATGCATTTTTTGAGCAATTTTTGATAAATTTGTAGCAATAAAAGCATCTTTGAACAAATTTTGTTTTTTTGCAATAAAAGCCAAAATTAAACATTTTTCAAAAAGTTACTTACAATATATGCGTTGAAAAGCTAGTTTTGATGCTGTAAATGCATTTTTTAAGCAATTTTTGATGAATTTGTAGCAATAAAAGCATTTTTGAACAGTTTTTGTTGATTTGTTTGCAATGATAGCTAAAATTAAACAATTTTCAAAAAGTTACTTACAATATATGCGTTGAAAAGCTAGTTTTGATGCTTCAAATGCATTTTTTGAGCAATTTTTGATGAATTTGTAGCAATAAACGCATTTTTGCACAAATTTCGTTGATTCTTTTGCAATATAAGCCAAAATTAAACAATTTAAAAATAGTTATTAATAATAAATGCGTTGAAAAGTTAGTTTTGATGCTGTAGATGCATTTTTGAGCAATTTTTGATGAATTTGTAGCGATAAAAGCATTTTTGAACTATTTTTGTTGATTCTGTTGCAATAAAAGCCAAAATAAAACAATTTTCAAAAAGTTACTTATAATATTTGCGTTGAAAAGCTAGTTTAAGCAATTTTTGATGAATTTGTGGCAATAAAAGCATTTTTGCACAATTTTTGTTGATGTTTATGTTGATTCTTTTGCAATAAAAGTCAAAATTAAACAATTTTAAAAAAGTTACTAACAATAAGAGCGTTTAAAGGTTAGTTTGATGCTGTAGATGCATTTTTTGAGCAATTTTTGATGAATTTGTAGCAATAAAAGCATTTTTAAACAATTTTTGTTGAAGTTTATGTTTATTATTTTGATATAAAAACCGAAATTAATTAATTTTTAAAAAGTTGCCTGCAATAATGGCGTTTAAAGGTTAGTTTTGATGCTGTAAATGCATTTTTTGAGAGATTTTTGATGAAGTTGTAGTATTAACAGCATTTATGAACAATTCTTGTTGGTATTTATGTTGATTCTTTTCAGTTTTTAAAAAGTTACTTACAATAATGGCGTTAAAAGGTTGGTTTTAATGCTGTAAATGCATTTTTTGAGCGATTTTTGATAAATTTGTAGCTAAAAAGCACTTTTAAACAATTTTTGTTGATTTTGAAGCCATATGCTGTATGTATAACATCTTTCTTCTTCTCGGTAGTGTCCCGAAACTTCACTCTAATACCAAAATGTTTGACTAGTTACAGACTGATTACGAACAGTTCTGTAATACTAAGACATTTCGACAAACAAACTGCTAGATCATAGATGTCATCTATAAACGGCCAAGGACGTATTTAACATAAATTTGGGGGAGGGGGGGGAGAGCTTGATTTTTTTATGTCATTCTTTTCTTAGAGTCAAGAAAGGTTAAGAAAGGAGGTTAAAAACCAAAAATAAGGCTAATTTTATGTAAATAAACAGATGTGGGAGGGGGGGGGTAGAAAAAAGAGAACTAAACGGCGCAAGAAGGATTCAATAAAACCGAAAATGAGATTAAGAACATGGAAGACTTGTTTTATGGAGAAATCAGATGTGCTGTGATACTTGAGAGGAGGGGGGGGGGGGGCAATCTGTTTGCTTACAACAAATAGAGAAGCCTACATGGTGTGAAGTAAAGGCGCAAGATGTTGTAATAGCCTGAAGGAATCATTTAGCAAATACGATTCTCTACCCGTTC
Source organism: Tachinus rufipes (assembly GCA_963932245.1). NCBI lineage: Eukaryota > Metazoa > Arthropoda > Insecta > Coleoptera > Staphylinidae > Tachinus > Tachinus rufipes. Next base: position 117,332,794 of record OZ010744.1, on the reverse strand, counting down.
AGGATGCTTATTCTTTATCATAGCACGCACAAACAGTGAGCTTTCAGTATATTAAATAATACATTATTAGTTTTTTGAGGAAAATTATGCTTGCAATTAAAAGAAGCTGACAAATATACAAAAGAACAATTTAATAAATTGATGAATTTTTCCAGCGGTACATTGTGTAATCGATTATCGTTAGAAAATTTCCTATCATCATTATCATCACGATGATGATTCTTAGAAAAATTCTTTTGTATATATTATTCCGTTAATCGATTCTATTCATTGTCTCAAGTCAACCAACTAAGCGTAGTAAATCTCAACGAAGTTCACGATCAAGGTCTTTAAACTTAATTACTTTTTTATTGTTTTTGTAGACTGACGAAGAAAGCTTTGTGTATTTTAACAATAAAAATATTGTTATGAAATATTCATCAAAATGATGAGTAATTTCATTTGAATTGATTGTCTATTACTAACTGAATTTATAAGAATTTTAATTATCGAATTTCCAGTAACTTAATCAATTCATGCGGTAAATCAAAAATAGAATATAACAAAACATAATAATTAATAAGTTAAGCTCGCAATGTAGGCGAGTAAACATGGTAAACACTACAAATTATCACATCCATTTGCATAGATTATTGTAAAATTACACATATATTAAAACGTGGGTAATAAAACGTGTGTAATTACCATGAACTGTACTGAACTACAAACATTAGGAATGTATAGTTGATGAATAATTATAATTGTTGTAGACATATTGTTGAGTAATTATAATATAAATGGATGTTTAAGGGAAATGTATGCAATTATTTTATTAATTTTGTTTTTATTTTATTTCAGGTGAGTTTCGAAACATTGATTGAATGGTTGAGTTTGTAAGTATATTTTATTTGTGGTCAACTTTTTATTCAATTTGCATCGTAGTAGTATCCTTTTTATATTGAATCAAAAGATTTGCGTATAAAAGTTAGTAAGGGTATCTTTGGGCTAGAATTGAACTAAAGAACAAATGTTAAATTAAGTTTAGTAAAGTTGAAATGTGTTTGTGAGGCGACATAATAGATGTAACAATTTTACTCAAAGTTATCTTGCTTTATGGGAAAAACCATGAACTGCTTTTAGGAGACTTTGTTACACTTGATGTGACTTTTTTTTTCTTTTACCTAGGACCAAATTATGCCCGAAATCTTGCTCTAAAACAGAAAATTATTCCTGAATAAGGGAAACTGTAATATGTCTATTATACAACAGTATGTGATTTTATACTATTTATTACGCACGCTTATTGCGTTTGGAAAGTGAGCAATTACGCACGGGGTCATATAATAACATTTAGGATTGTAGATAAGTTTTACGACTAATGCTAGAAGACGTATTATAGGAATTTAGTGCCAAATAAAGTTTTTTGGGGCGACTAAGAGAGGGATTAAAAAAAGTATTTTGCCAACAAAAGAATGTTACACACACAGGCTGGAGACATTTTAAAGGATTTGAGACAAGAAATTGGAAATGATGTTTTATAGAATGTTACGAGGTTTTTGAAAGACTAAGGCGACTAAAAGAATATACAGACTTAATGTCATGAGTCTATCTCTTTTCTATGATTTTAATAGGTTGGAGATGTTTTGGTAGGTAATGGGGCGATTGAGCCTGGGATCTTGAAAGTTCTTACTAAATGCGAGAGAATTTCAGAGGTTTTGAAGAGTTTTACGGACTGAATGCTTTGAGACGACGAAAACATTAGGACTGCACAAGTTTTAGAGGATTTTTTGTGATCTTTAAAATCCTAAATTTTTGTCCAGACCCAATTGTTATATTAGTTACACAATGATTATTTATTTCATATATCGTATAAACGTTCAGATTATGCACAGCACTCTGTGCCTCTCCACGCGGCAAATATTATTTAAGAAGTACTTACTTAAGAACTATTACTCTTGTAAGAACTAAGAGATCATAATGGGACAAAGTTATAATCTTGCTTTATGGGAAAAACCATAAACTGCTTTTAGGAGACTTTGTTGCACTTGATGTGACTTTTTTTTTCTTTTACCCAGGACCAAATTATGCCATTTATTGTTTGTTCAACATATTTTTCCTCTTTGGTAGGGTTTCCGAAATCTTGCTCCAGAACAGAAAATTATTCCTTAATAAGGGAAACTTGAGCAAACACTATTTTTTTCATTCCTTACTGTTATGTCTATTATACAACAGTATGCGATTTTATACTATTTATTACGCACGCTTATTGCGTTCGGTAAGTGAGCAATTACGCACGGGGTCATATAATAACATTTAGGATTGTAGATAAGTTTTCCGACTAATGCTAGAAGACTTTGTGAAGCTTGGGAAGAGCTTGAAAGAAGTATTATAGGAATTTAGTGTCAAATAAAGTTTTTTGGGGCGACTAAGAGAGGGATTAAAAAAAGTATTTTGCCAACAAAAGAATGTTACGAGGACTCTATTTTATGAATTTCACAGGCTGGAGACATTTTAAAGGATTTGAGACAAGAAATTAGAAATTAAGTTTTATAAAATTTGACGAGCATTTTGAAAGACCTTAGTAAGGCGACTAAGAGAACATAAAGAGACTTATTGTCAGGAGTTTCTATCTCTTTTTTATGGTTTTTATAGGTTGGAAATGTTTTTTTTAGTAGGTAATGGGACGTTGGGGTCTGGGATCTTGAAAGTTCTTACTAAATGCGAGAGAATTTCAGAAGTTTTGAAGAATTTTACGGACTGAATGCAATGGGACGACCAAGACATTAGAAATGCACAATTGCGTGAACTTTAAAATCTCTTACTAAAGGTGGCTAAGACAATGTAATAGACTAGGTGATGGGACGATTAGGCCTGTGGACATTTTAGGGATCGTTTTGATATGTACTCTTATTTTGTAGTTCCGTTCGAGTAATAAATAATAAGAAATAAAGACATTCAGGTATAGAAAATAGGAATACAACCCTACAATTTGGCAAATTTATCAAGGAATGGGGCTCAACTATTACAATTGTCTATACTTAGCCTATTTAAATCAACCCCAACGATATCGTTTTCTATTTCACATAATAGTATGCAAAATAGAATAGGATACAGTAAATTAGTATTAATTAATAATAATTAAATGGGAAACAAAATTAATGAATTATAAATCAGCCAATTAATTTAATTTATTACCCATTAAAGATTATAAAAAAATAAATATAAATAATTGCAATTTAATAAAAAAATATTACTTCACAATGAATAAACACCCAGTAGTATTATTCGGTGTGAAAAGATTAAACATATTACGAAGAACCAACACATGTCTAAACACATGTTTCACAAAGTTGACAGTTACAGGAAAGGTTCGTCGAACCAAAAACATTAAACATTAAAAAAAAGAAAAGATAAATCTTTTAATAAAATCAAACAGTTAATACACATAAATGCCCGCTTATTGTATCCGGAGATCTATTAGCATCACACAATAGTTGCTCAAATCATTCTTTTATCTCTTCAATTGTAAAATTTAATGAATGCAGATAGATACAATTGATTATGACTCAATGCAACAATTTAATAAATTTACAGTTCTCTTACTTATGGAAATTTTGTTTTAAATAAATAAGCTTTAATTTAATTTAATTCTATTATAAGCTTCCATTGTTATGAAAATTAATTACTCGGAAAATGTCTACGAAGCTTTGCCAAGTCGGGTGGATAATAAATGAAATTATGTTGATTAATTGATGCTTATTAAATGTTAAGCAATTATTATTTCAACAATCTATAAAAGCAAACCATTTATCGGTAAATATTGCTTTTTGTGATTGCGTCCGCAAATAATGCAATCAATGGAAAATTGGGGAGTTTATATTTGATGAGATAATATTTATAACAGAAAGTCACGTTTTGTTTTGTTTCGGGAATTATTTATGAGCCGGTTTTGGTCAGCATTATTTGTGAGGATTATAATATAATATAGGATTGTTGAAAACGTACGTATAATAAACCACGGAAATATTATGATTTAAATCAATAGGTATTTAAGTTATAATCACGTTCATTCCTTCATTAATTTTAATTGTTCTAGCACTTTTTTGATTGTAAATTTAAACATCCCAAAAATAGTCTTTAATAGAGTAAGGTTTGTCTACCCTAAGTTTTCTGTTAAATTCTTAACAAATAAATATTTGCTAGCTCGCCCTCATGTTGTACAGCAGAACTGGAAATTATTACCAAGCGTGGGATTATTTGTGTGAGTATAAAGATATTTTGGCTCGTGTAGCAAGTTTGAGTCTTGTGAGATTCAGAGGATATTTTGTTAAGACTACTGACCTAGTTGGTATCCGCGCAAGGCTACGTTCTACCACAAGAAATCCATTTTTTGGACCAGAAGAGAGACAGTGAAGAAAGAGCGAGACCATCTTCTGGCTCTAGTTGGCCATAGGCTTTGCTTTCTCACTTGTTAGTGAATGGCCAGATGGAATAGAGAATGGTTTTTTTTTATTGGTGTTAAGGGTGTTGCTAGTTTGGGGTTCTGTAGAGGAAGATTTCTAGTCAACACAAGTTTATGGAATCGGTGAGGATGGTCTTTGCGAGATGAAGTTGTGTTATAAGGTGGTATGGTTCTTCTGGTGTTACCAGGTATCATGTTTCAAACTTGTATGTGGTTTGACTTTGAACCGGTATTGTTCAAATACCAAGTTTTTATTTATGTGGATGGTTTATTCTGCAGAAAGGGCTTGTTGTTCTATAGGAGTCTTGCTTGGAGCGGTTGCAGCTTGACAGGGTTTGTTAAACAAAATTTTTTGGTCTTAGGCTCACGATGTGGTGTCTACGAATGCTGCCACGGAATTCTTGAACGAATTTTTGTTATTTGCTCAGTTTGCTTCTGGTAGGCGTGTACTACGGATGATTTAAAAAATTTCCGTCTAGACACTATAATATAAAAGTCTGGAATTATTTTAGACATTAAGTGGTCAACATTCTTCTGTTTAGGCTAGGAACTATCAATTTTTTCTGTTTAGAAACTAAGAAACTGTGAAACTACTAACATTTTTCTGTCTAGACAATATAAAAACACGGAACTAGTAAAGTTTATTATTTTAGACAGTTAAAAACCGTAAAAAAAGCAAAAATCTATTATTTGGACACCAAAAAAGCGTAGGACTACCAAAATTTTTCTGTTTAAGACACTAAAACATTGTGAAACTACTATTTTTGTCTAGATACTGCAAAAAAACGTGAAATTACTAAAGTTCTTCCGTGGAACTACTAAAGTTTCTTATTTTAGATACTAAAGTAGCGTAGAACTACTAAAGTTTTCTGTTTAGACATCAAAAAACTGCAAAACTACTAAAATTGTTTTGTCTAGACACATAAAAAACTAGAACTACCAAGGCTTCTTATTTTAGACACCGAAAAACAATCATCATCATCATCATCACCCAGCTATATGCATCCACTGCAGGATATAAGCCTCCTCTAAACTTTTCCAACTTTTCCTATTTTGAGCAACTTGTACCCAATTTGGTGCTATTCGTTTTATGTCGTCTGTCCACCTGGTTGGGGGTCTACCTCTGCTGCGTGTGTCTGTTCGTGGTCTCCATTCCAGTAGTTTTTTGGTTCAACGACCATCTTTGTATCGGGCGAGATGTCCTGCTCATTTCCACTTGATTGTAGCAATCCTTTTTATCATATCACATACTCCTGTTCTCTGTCGTATGTGTTTGTTTCTGATGTGATCTCGAAGTGAGATCCCCAACATCGCGCGCTCCATCGATCTCTGTGCTACCCTTAATTTCTCTGCAGTAGATTTTGTTAGAGTTAGGGTCTCTGCCCCATATGTGATGACTGAAAAACAATAAAAGTTAGCAAAGTTTTTTTTATTTAGACACTAAAATAACACGCTTTAATAGTCCTCATTAAAGTTTTTTCAATTAGACACGATAAAACCGTGAAATTAGCAAATATTTAGCTTAGGCACTAAAAATGCGTGGAATTACTAAAGTTTTAGACACCAAAAACAGTAGAAGAGAACTAAATTCTTCATGGAACTACTAAAACTTTTTATTTAGACACTAAAAGACCGTAAAACAATAGAAGAGAGCAACATTTCTTCGATTAGGTGCTATTATGCGCAGAATTACAAAATTTTCTTGGTAAGACACTAAAAACCGTGAAACTTTTAAATTTGTTCTGTCTAGACATTAAAAAAGCGTGGAACTACTAAGGTTTTTTATTTTAGGCACAAAAAACACAGAAGAGCTAAATTCTTCATGAAACCACTAAAACTTTTTATTTGGACACTAACAGACTGTGAAATTACATTTTTTTTCCGTCTAGGCACTAAAAAAATGTGTGGTACTAATAAAGTTCTTCATTTCAGACTCTAAAACAACAGTAGAAGAAAACAACATTTTTTCAGGCACTATTAAGCTTAGAACTATTAGTTTTTTTTGGTAAGACACGAAAAATCGTGAAATTACAACATTTTTCCTGTCTAGACACTAAAAAAGCGTGGAACTACTAAGGTTCCTGATTTTAGACACTAAAAACGGTGAAGAGAGCTAAATTCTTTATGGAACTACTAAAACTTTTTGTTTAGACACTAAAAAAGCAAAAATTTTTTTGTTTAGGCACTATTAAGCGTAGAAGTTTTTTGATAAGACACTAAAAATCGTGAAACTACTAAGATTCTGATTTTAGACACCAAAAACAGTAGAAGAGAGCTACATTGTTTATGGAACTACCAAAAATTTGTATCTAGACACCAAAAGACCGTGAAACTACTATTTTTTTTTTCATCTACGCACTAAAGAACGTGTGGTACTAATAAAGTTCTTTATTTTAGACTCTAAAATAACATCAGAAGAGAGCAACATTTTTTAGGCACTATTAAGCGTAGAACTATTAATTTTTTTTTGTAAGACGTGGAAATACTAAGATTTCTTATTTTAGATACCAAAAACAGTAAAAAAGAGCCAAATTATTTAAGGAATTACCAAAATTATTAGAGAGTTTTTTTTTTATTTGGCTAAATTGTAGAACTACTATATTTTCACATAAGACTTTAAAAACCGTGAATCTACTAAAATTCTTCTGCCCAAATACTATAAAAGCGTGAAACTACTAAAGTTTCTTGTTTTGAACAGTGGAGGTTGAGGATTGGTTAGCCATTGATTGTGATCTGGATATGGGTAGTCCCTAGGACACTTATGTATATAATCTTCTGTGGATGGAGGCGCCTATTGGTCTTTCTGGATTTTTTTTCAGTGGGCTTTATTGGTCTGGGTCCTTCTTGTGGTTTTTGATCCGGTCCTTCGAATAGGAACAGGATAATAATTTTTTGTACGGCGTTGTTTGGGGATAGTTTGGTTTTTTGGGTTCAAGACTTTTGATTTGAGAATCTTCAGGTGCGGTTACGTTCTGAAAGTGCCCGTTTTGAAAAGCGACTTGAGTGGCGGTGGGTGTAATGTTACCGATCGCATATGCATCTGCATTTGGTTGAAAATTTGCTCTCTCAGGTGTTGAGAACCGTGCGAACGTCGGTATGAAATGTGCATCCATTAGACGTTGGTACCAATTTATGCTTGTTGAGTTGATTGTTGATTCTGTGTGGGACATAGTCAATGTCCTAATGATTAAAGTACTGGGAGAATAGTCTAGAATTTTTTTTGTAGAACTGCTCTCGTTGATTGGAAACTGTTGTTCTTGAAAAGGTTTTCATTTTTGGGGTTTTAAACGACGACGAATAAGTCTTCTTTGCAAAGTGTTGCACGTGGCACTTAACAACCCTAGGTTGCAGCTGGAAATTGCTGACCTAAGGGGGACTCCACTGGCAGGCTTTCGATCAGATGGGGATTTTCTAATGTTGTAGGACACCGAAACCGGGAAAAGCTTCAAGCTTTCTTCACACCTACAGCTCTTCCTCAAGGAGTTACCCATCATACCCGGTGGACATCATCACCGGCACAACACAAAAAAATTCGAGAACGTATCACGCATCAAAGCTTAGACCTATCGGCCGGGTTTCATGTATTTACAGCATTATCTCCGAGGTTTTCTTGAGGTCACCTTTGACCAGACAGGGGTTTTTCCGAAAAACACACTACCACGACAGTCTCAAGGCTCCTTCACATCTGGAGCTCTTCTTCAAGAAGTTACCCAAGACTCGGTGGACATCATCACCGGGCACAACAGAACACTTAATCCGAGAACGTAACTCACATTAAGGCGGAGACCTATAGGCCGAGTTTATAGCACTCCGGGGTGGTCTTGACCAGTAGGTTACCTTTGACTAGACAGAAGTCCACCGCACCGGGAAATACACCACGACAAACTCAAGAAGGCTTCTCCACACCTGGAGCTCTTCTCCAAGGAGTTAATCAATACCCGATGGACATCATCAACGGGCACAACAGAACACAAAGAAACACACCACCACTGCAGCCTCAAGGCTTTTTTACACCTGGAGCTCTTCTCCAAGGAGTTACCTAAAATCTGGTGGATATCATCACCGGGCACAACAGAACACACAAAAAATCGAGAACATGCCTCGCATCAAAGCGGAAACCTACCGGCCGGGCTTCGTGTATTTACAGTACTATCTTTGGGGTGTTCTTGACCAGTAGGTCATCTTTGACCAGACAGGGGGTTTTCTAATGTTACCACACAGCGCCATCTGGAAACACACTACCACGACAGCTTCAAGGCTTTTCCTCACCTGGAGCTCTTCTTCAAGGAGTTACCCAAGACCCGGTGGACATCTTCACCGGGAACAACAAAACAGAAAAAAATTCTTTGCATTAAAACGGGCACTTATATTATCTTCGTGCGTTTTCCCTCTAGGTCTCAAGCACTGTAACAAAAAATGCGTTTTTTTTATAGTTTAGCGAGGCCAGTAATAAGTTCCTTTTTTTCTGATTGGCGAAATTTTATGAATTCCACTATTCAAGTTCTAGAGCGAGGTTTTGTTGGCGGTCCTTGTACTATTGTTTTGTCTTAAAGTTGAAATAAATTAATTTGAATGCAGACATTAGAAATAAAAATAAATAAAATCTCTATTGATCCAATTGCAGTAATAATATTTAACACCATAAGCTTTCTCTTAGATATTAAAATCAAATAAACATTTATACTTAAATTCAATATTAAGAGGTCACGACTTGATTCCTAATATAAATATTTTAAGACTAATAAAATCTTCTTAAATATTTAATAACATTCACTTTGTTAGTTTTATCATTCAATCTTTCACTCTATGCACAATTACCAATAGACGCTATTGTTTATTTTCTATGAACACCTGCTGCACGATATTATGTTTTCACATCATATTTACACAAAGAAGCACATCTGACGATTTGACAAATTTATTCCTTATTATTGCGTTTTATTTAACATGCTAGTAAGTAATAGATCTATTGATTTTGATCGGAATTTTTATTGAGGATAGCCGCGAGGCCATTAGCAGCTCACGCCTGCATACGGGAATTAAAAAGCAATCAGAAGTTAAATTGATTGAGTAATGTTGGATTGTTTGAAAGGGAAACGTGAACGACCTCTCGGGTGTTATAATAAAATTGATTGATTATTTTATGTAATCATATTCTTTAAGATTTAATGTTAGATATTTTAAAATTTTTGACTCGCATCTTGTTGGGAAGTTTTAAGTAAGACAATATGCTCCACCACGTGCTGATACAATTTGAAACCTACCAGCCATTTCCTTCTTCTTTGAATTACTGCCAACATTTAACATACTCCATTTACTCTTGCTTATAAATAAATTTATACTTTCTCTGAATTAATCCAGAGATGAATGAACAATGATACTGTTAACTAGAACATTGCAAATTGATTTTTTTTAATAAAAAACTATTGATTTATAGCTGACATACACACGATTAATGTATAATATGATGATGCTGGTTAGGGATTTGATTGCACAAACGGACCGACTATACGCGACACCCACACCATTAACGCTCTATTATAACCAAATATATATTGTTATGTAAAGTGGCGTTGATGAAGTGATAATAACTGGGTCTGTTGTAGTTGTAGTGGGAACGACAATTTGAAAATATTTAAATTTGTAATGACTTCCTATTTTGTTTCAGGTAAGCACCATCGAATGTTCACACAGACTGGTAGAACTACAATGAGTTGTTAATTTGATATAGGAAATAGAAATTTGATTCAGGTATGTTTACACACGATTAAAATAAATAGAACAATTTTTTAGTTCTATTCACAGCTAAATTAATGACTCTTCTGTTAAACTAAATTGAATCTATGACGGGTTAATTAAATTTATATCAATGACACATCACAAAATTAATTATGTGTTGAAATACATGGATTTTAAGCGATTTTTTTATAAATTTTAAGCAATAAATGCGATTTATGATCTATTTTATACAAAAAATGGAATTCCCGAGCAAACTTTTGCAAAAATCATGCACTATTTGCATTTTGTAATCAATTTTTGACGAATTTTAAGCAATAATCGCGCTTTCTAAGCGATTTTTTATAATTTTAAATAATAAATGTGCTTGCTTGAAGATTTATAATGAATTTCACACAGAAAATGTGATTTGTGAGAAAACTTTTGCAAAAATTAAGCATTATTTGCGCTTTGTAATTAATTTTTGACTAATTTTAAGCAAAAATTGTGTTTTCTAAGCGATTTTTTATAAATTTTAAACAATAAATACGTTTACTTGATGTTGTATAAAGAATTTTGTACAGAAAATGTAGTTTTTGAAAAAGCTTTTACATAAATCATGCACTATTTGCGCCTTCTATTAAATTTTTGACTAAACTTGAGCGAAAATTTCAATTTTTAAGCGATTTATTATCAGTTTTAAACACTAAATGAGTTTTTTTTAAGATTAATGATGAATTTTATACAGGAAATACAACTTCCTATCAAACCTTTTCAAATTCATGCATTATTTGCGTTTTTTTATCAGTTTTTGACTAGTTGTAAGCAATAATTGCATTTTCTAAGCGATTTTTAATTAATTTTGAGCAATAAATGTGTTTTTTTAAGATTTATAATGAAATTCATTCAGAGAATGAGATTTTCGAACTTAAATTTGCAAAAATCATGCACTATTTGCGTTTTCTAAGCGATTTTTTATAAATTTTAAGAAATAAATTGGTTTTCTTGATGATTTATGATGAATTTATTCAGAAAATTGATTTCCGAGCAAACTTTAGCAAAAATTATGCACTATTTGCGTTTATTAATCAATTTTTGATTAATTTTAAGTAATAAATGCGTTTTCTAAGCGATTTTTATATAATTTTAAGCAATATATACGTTTTCTTTAAGATTTATATTGCATTTCATACAGAAAATGCGGTTTTTGATCAAATTTATGCACTATTTGCGTTTATTAATAAATTTTTGATTAATTTTAAGCAATCATTGCGTTTTCTAAGCGATTTTTATATAATTTTAAGGAATATATAAGTTTTCTTTAAGATTTATAATGCATTTCATACCGGAAGTGCAATTTTAGAGCAAACCTTTTAAATCAATTTTTAAATAAATTCAAGCAATAATTGCGTTTTTAAGCGATTTTTATATAATTTTAAGCAATATATACGTTTTCTTTAAGATTTATATGATGAATTTCATATAGAAATTATCATTTTCGGTCAAATTTTTGCAAAAAATATGCACTTTTTGCGTTTCTTAAACAATTTTTTTATTAATTTAAAAAATAATTGCATTTCTTAAGCGATTTTTCATAATTTTTTATCAATAAATGCGTTTTTTTGAAGATTTATGATGAATTTATACTGGAAACGCATTTTTGAGCAAACTTTTCCAAAAATAATGCATTATTTGCGCTTTTTAATTAATTTTTGTTAAATTTTAATCAATAATTGTGTTTTGAAGCGAGTTTTTAAAGTTTTAAACAATAACAGCGTTTGCTTGAAGATTTATGGTTAATTTTATACAGAAGGTGGAATTTCCAAGCAAATTTTTACAAAAATCATACATTACTTTCGTTTTTTAATCAATTTTTGACTAATTTTAAGCAAAAATTGCGTATTCTAAGCGATTTTTTTTTAATCTTAAACAATAAATGGGCTTGATCTAAGATTTATGATGAGTTTTATACAGAAAATGTTACTTACTTAAAGAGTTATAATGAATTTTATACAGGAAATGCTATGTTGGAACAAACTTTTTCAAAAATTTTGCACTATTTGCGTTTTTGAATATTTTTTGTTTGTTTTCTAAGCGATTTTTTTGTTAATTTTATACAATAAATATTTTTTTAAAGATTTATGATGAACAGAAAATGCGTTTTCTGAACAATTTTTTAGAAGAATTTACGTTTTATAGCCAATTTTTAATTATATTCAATTAATAGAAGCTTTTTCTGAGCGATTTTTGATAAACTTTAATCAATAAATGCATTTTTTAGACAAATTGTGATGGATTTTATACAGAAAATTTGTTTTCTGGGCAATTTCTTGCAAATATTTGCGTTTTATAGCGAATTTTTAATTGAATTTAAACAAAAATTACGTATTCTAAGCGATTTTTGAATAATTTTAACCAATAAATGCGTTTTCAAGAAGATTGAAATGTGTTTAGAAAGTAATTACGTTTTCTAAGCGATTTTTGATTAGTTTAAAGCAATAAATCCGTTTTCTAATAGATTTTAATGAATTTTGTACAAACAAATATGTTTTTCAATTTATTCTTTGCAAATATTTGCGTTTTTTAAGCGATTTTTAATAAGAATTGTACAACAATTGCGTTTTTAAGAGATTTTTAATAATTTTTATGGATTTGGGTTTTGATGACGAAGATTCCTAGAGCTCTCTGAAGACCTGGAGAGGCTCTTCAAAAGGTTGAGTTTGTAAACCAGAGCAAAGGAAAATTAAAGTTGGAAAAACTGCAATTTGCTGAGAAGAAAGCGCAAGATTATCTTTGGGAGTTAATGAGTTATGGGGGGGGGGGGTCGATGCCAACTAAACCAATCTGAAAGAAAGTTGGAGGAAGCACCAAAGGCATGGAAATAATGATAAATGTTACACAATTTGGTGAGAAAGACTGCAAGTAATTATTTGTTGTGAAGAAGGCATTGAAGAGAAAGGGTAAATAATTTTTTTGTTTGGTTAAAACTGATGAAATTTGTAGAGGAAAACCTGCAAGACTATTCGTTGTGAATAAGATATTTTGAGGAGAAGAGGGGGGGGGGGGGGTAAATAATTTTTTTGTTCGACTCAAAGATGAATAGCAGAATATTTGAGCTATCTCGATTACAGTAATTTAAGTAGAGGGCTTTGGTTTTCTCGTTATCTGAGAATGGGCCTCGATGAACGGTATTGATCTCAGATGCTGCTAATGGCTAAGCTACACTAATGTTGGTTCCTGGTTTAGGGTTTCTCACATTCTCAGTATCTACTATAGCTTGAAAGCTATCTAAGCCTTACCAATGGAGCGATTGCAACTTTGCTTTCTTTACAGCTATTATACGCCACTGCTGGCGTGTAGCTTCTCCTTTCTACTTGTAATGATGGCAACTTGCATTACAGGTAGACTTAGTTTCGAGTTTCTAAACGACTGGATCTATCTATATCTATTTCGGAGTAAAGAAGGTTTTTTTGGCCATGAAACCTTTTGTTGGTAGGCGGATTGGGGAGTGAATAAACGTTTGAAAAGGTTTTTAGTTTGTGAGATTCGAACTCACCATTTTTGGTAACTAAAAAGTCCTTTCATTTCAACAAAAATGCAAACGTGCCGGCACTGATTCTAAGGTCCTGGTAGTTTACTCAACTTAAGCATGATCAAGAGAAAAAAATTTCGTTTTAGTTCTGAACGGAAAGCTAAAGAAAGTGAAGTTAATAATTTGACCAAAATTCAAAAGATGTATTGCTTGCCAGTACTGTTTTGGGCTTCTGGAAATACTTAGATATTCAGTTTCATGGTCTTCAAAATAATGAACGAGTCATGCTTATTTGAAATCTCAGCAAAAACTGTACGTGTTATTCCAAGGAATCTGCATTTGTGGATCTTTGGTTGTGTGACCTTGAGGAGTTTTGGGGGCAAATAAACATACTTGTAAGAGAAGCTGTTCTAAATTGGTTTGCACCTGCCGAAAGGTGTTCTTAATGGGGTATTTTTATCCAAAGTGTTACCGGCACGGCGATTGGAGGATGTTGGTATCAGGAGACAATACCTGGTGTACCTCACCTCGAGGTTGTGTTTCTTGGTTGTTGTATGAAACTCATTGGGCGAGTTCTCCAGATGCAATGAGTGTTACGTGGTCTTGGATTGTGGTGTTAAACCTGTAGACACGGTTTAGAGGTTTTTGTTGGAGATTCTTTAGGGTATTTCTTAGTTGAAATGGATTTTCGGTGGACTTTAGGCTTGTGGTACAAGGTCTGTGGTTATTGGCCGCGAACTGTTGGTCTACGATCTTTTGTTGTAGCTCTGTCGGTGTTCTAGGGCGTTATGGCTTTTGATATATTTTTCTATAGTCTTAAAGTACCTTTTGTATTTTTAGGAGAATAGAAGGGTTGCTTTTAGGTTATCAGGTCACTGTTGCGTTAGTGGAGGATGTAATTTATCTATGTTCATAAAGAATAATTGGTGAAGATAATTGGTACTCGATTTTATCTGAAAAGATTTATTCTAGCGACGACCTGAAGAGGTCGATGTTAAACGACGCTCTGAGGCTGCCGAATAAGTGACGATCGAATTTCTATCTTTGCTATGTAGCAGAAGCAACTTTTCCTTTTTTCTCTCGGGCTGGCTTTGTGATGTTGATTTCTGCAGTCTCTTGTGGACAAGTGATGTTGATGTGGGGAAATACGATAATGTAAAGAGGACTGCGCGGACCGCATACTGAACTTAGCTGAAAAGGCAATAATAAATGTTGATTTACTAATCTCACGAGTGGTGTTTCATATAAGACACTAGGTTTCAAATTTATTAAGATTTTTTGCCTTTATCTGAAAAAACGACATCTAGGATGGCTTTGAGCACTCTTGTAGTCTGAGGACATCTGATCATTGCTGTAATAGGTGGTCTATTGGTACAATTTTGTCACACCATGCTTCTTATTACAAAGACCAGTTTTGGTCTACTCTAAACGACTTCTAGGTTGGCATTGACCACTCGTGTAGTCTGAGGACATCTGATCCTTGCAGTAGTAGTGGTCTATTGGAAAAAATTTTGTCACGCTATGTTTCATGTTACAAAGGCTAGTTTTGGTCTACTCTAAATCAATACCTTGACCTGAAGAAAATACATTTGGGTTGACTAAGCACTTACGTAGTCTAAGGACTTTGCAGTACTAGGTGGTCTATTTGTACAATTTTGCCACACCATGCTTCTTGTTACAAAGACCAGTTTTGGTCTACTCTAAACGACATCTAGGTTAGTATTGACCAGTCATGTAGTCTGATCCTTGCAGTATTAGTGGTCCATTGGAAAAAAATTGTCACACCATGTTTCATGTTACAAAGACTAGTTTTGGTCTACTCTAAATCAATACCTTGACCTGAAGAAACTACATTTGGGTTGACTGAGCAATTATGTAGTCTAAGGACTTGATTGCAGTACTAGGTGGTCTATTGGTATTATTTTGCCACACCATGCTTCATATTACAAAGACAAGTTTTGGTCTAATCTAAATCAATACATTGAATTCAAGTTTACCAAAATTCTTTTGGCAACCTTGACATTGAAATGAACTACAGATTTACTCAAACTAGTCAATCATTGCTGTACTAGGTGGTCTATTGGTAAAATTTTGTCACACCATGCTTCTTATTACAAAGACCAATTTAGTTTTGGTCTACTCTAAACGATTTCTAGGTTGGCATTGACTACTCATGTAGTCTGAGGACATCTGATTTTTGCAGTACTAGGTGGTCTGTTGGTACTATTTTGCCACACTATGCTTCTTATTAAAAAGATCAGTGTTGGTCTACTCTAAACGGCATGTAGGTTGGCATTGACCACTTATGTAGTCTGAGGACATCTGATCCTTGCAAGTACTTGGTGGTCCATTGGTACAATTTTGCCACAGCATGCTTCTTATTATAAAACCAGTTTTGGTCTACTCTAAACGACATCTAGGTTAGTATTGACCAGTCATGTAGTCTGATCCTTGCAGTATTAGTGGTCCATTGGAAAAAAAATTGTCACACCATGTTTCATGTTACAAAGACTAGTTTTGGTCTACTCTACATCAATACCTTGACCTGAAGAAACTACATTTGGGTTGACTGAGCACTTATGTAGTCTAAGGACTTGATCTTTGCACTACTAGGTGGTCTATTGGTACAATTTTGCCACACCATGCTTCATATTACAAAGACAAGTTTTGGTCTAATCTAAATCAATACATTGAATTCAAGTTTACCAAAATTTTTTTGGCAACCTTGACATTGAAATGAACTACAGATTTACTCAAACTAGTCAATCATTGCTGTACTAGGTGGTCTATTGGTAAAATTTTGTCACACCATGCTTCTTATTACAAAGACCAATTTAGTTTTGGTCTACTCTAAACGACTTTTAGGTTGGCATTGACCACTCATGTAGTCTAAGGACATCTGATCATTGCTGTACTAGGTGGTCTGTTGGTAAAGTTTTGTCACACTATGCTTCTTATTACAAAGACTAGTTTTGGTCTACTCTAAACGACTTCTAGGTTGGCATTGACCACTCATGTAGTCTGAGAACATCTGATCCTTGCAAGTACTTGGTGGTCCATTGGTACAATTTTGCCACAGCATGCTTCTTATTACAAAGACCAGTTTTGGTCTATTCTAAACGACATCTAGGTTGGCATTGACCAGTCATGTAGTCTGATCCTCACAGTACTAGTGCTCGATTGGAAAAATTTTGTCACGCCATGTTTCATGTTACAAAGACTAGTCTACTCTAAATCAAAACCTTGACCTGAAGAAACTACATTTGGGTTGACTGAACAATTATGCAGTCTAAGGACTTGATTGCAGTACTAGGTGGTCTATTGGTACAATTTTGCTACACCATGCTTCATATTACAAAGACTAGTTTTGGTCTAATCTAAATTGAATCCAAGTTTGACAAAAAAAAATTGGCAACCTTGACATTGAAATGAACTACAGATTTACTCAAACTAGTCAAAAATTTGCTATACACACAAACTGTGTCAATTTAGTTTGACCAATTTTGGACTACCACTAATATCTGATCAATTATTTTTGGAAAACTTTTCTACTACTGATCACGAAATGTAATTAAAACTTCAAATTGACACGATCAAAGTTAACCTACATAGAATTGACTTTCAACGTCAATGCTATCATGTTAAAATTTCTACTACTTACCTTACTAATCAAAGGCATTAAAACAAGATTGATATGTGAAGAAGTACTAAAAACATCAACCGGTGGTATAATATCAAGCCTCAACTACAATAACGAAAACCAATTAGACGGAAGCTGCTCATACTTGGTACAATCACAATACAACTTTTTGGAAGTACGTATATTGGATATTACTCCACAAACTGTATATTGTAGAGGATCACATTGTTGTGATTACGTAAATTTTACAATAATAGGCAAGAATACATTTACATATTGTTTGCATAATTTAACTAAAAGCCCCGTCAAATTGCAAGGGGATGTTTTTGAATTTATTTATAAAACTTATAAAAATTCTAAAAGTGCGCTAAAATTTACCTATACATCATCCTTGGAATGTAATGGGGATGAATATGAATGCGACGATGGTAAAAGTTGTTATAAGCATAAAGACATTTGTGATAAAATGATGAATTGCATAGACGCAACTGATGAAATAGATTGTGTCCGAAAATATTGCAAAAATAATTTTAACGAAATTGATTTTTATCAATGCAGAAATGGAGAATGCATTAAAAGCATATTTTACAACAACGGAATTAATGATTGTGCGGATGGTAGCGATGAAGAAGTACAAAATCCTGCAGGCACTACCTACATCTTCCTCATAATTGTTGTTTTAATATTTACATTCGCATTACTAATTTGCAGATTTTATCTATACAGAAGGAACATAGCTAGGATAATTGAAAACATGCCAGAATTCCCATTACCACCATTCAGAGCTCCTGGTGATAATTCAGAAAGCGAATGTGTTAATTGCTTAAATGAAGAAATGCAAACCGGAGGGGAAATATATGAAGCTTACGTTGATGGAATCAGACGAAACGATTCATCAAGACAAAAACTTAAACTTAAATCTAAAGATAGTAAAGCAAATATAGATGCTGATGATAGCTTATTAGCATTAGCAAGTTTAAGTATTGATGTTAAAAGCTGTATTGGTCTCAGTAAAGAAAATCAGGATAAAATTAATGCTACTAAAAGTAGCATTAATTTTAGGATGAAACAATCTAAAGTACATTGCGAGAAAACAGTGAAGAGTCTTCAAGCTATCACTACTGTTAGTGAGGTTGTTGATGTTGAACAAAGGCGAAAATCGGCTAATGCGGCGGGGGAGAAAATAGTTCTAATTAATATTAATGAGAAGAATCAGAAATAATTATTGTGTTTGTGTTTACAGAGAGTAAAATAATTGATCGTCTAATGTGTTTTAATTATATTATAATGGTTGGTGATTTTCCAAATTTTAATTGATTTGTTTTGAAAAATAATTAAAGTTAATTTATACTATTCTAGCGAGGCGGTATAGTAATGTAACTGATGCAGAAAGATTGGCACAACCTAGCACAAAATCTAAACTGTACAGCTAAGTGTATCGGAATAACTCACTTTTTGTCACTAACGTTATGACATAAATAAGTATAAAAGAATTGGTTTTCTATAAATTCAATTTTGGCATTAATTATCGCTTAGGAAATGCTAACGAAATTGCGGTTTATGAAACTTGCTAAATTGGTTCCTTGAGCGATTTTTTTTGTTTTGAAAAGTTTTTTAGGATTGTTGCAAAATTGCTTTCAATAACGTGTTTTGTAAGCACATTTCCTATGACAAGCGTAGTTTTTGAGCGAGTTTTATGCTATAAATTAGTTTTATGTGGAAAATATGATTGATTTGTGAGCGATTTTTTTGTGGCAAACATATTTCTGCGCGATTTTGATTACAGAAATGAGTTTTTGTGGAATTTTTATGTTATAAATGTTCTTTTTGTGCAACTTTGAGGTTTTCTGAGGAACTGTAAACAGATTTTTGATCGAATTTTACGCTAGAAATGAATTTTTGTGCGATACGTAATTTATGAGCGATTTTTGGAAGTTTTATGCACTATATTCATCATAAATGTTTGCTCAGTGCATTTGTAAGGCTTTTAAAGTAAATTTTTTGCTTTTTCTGCTAATATTGATCAAGCTTTATATTGTTAACGTGATTCCTAAGCGAATTGTGTGCTGGAAATGATCTTTCTGCGCGATTTTTATTTTGTAAATATTGTTTTTGTGCAATTTCAAAATTTTTAATGTAAATATTATGCGAAAAAAAGCTTCTGCGCCAATTTTAATTAGTTTTATGTGGTTTCTTGCACGATTTATGATTATGCTGGAAATTACTTTTCTGTGCTATTTTTATGCTTTTTAGGATTCTTAAAGTTAATTTTTTACTAAAAGTAGAATTTCTGCATCAATTTTGATAGGTTTTATGTGCTTAACGTAATTTTTGAGCAAATTTGATGCTGGAAATTAGTACTTTTCTGAGCGATTTTTAATTTTTAAATGTTTTTTATGCGCAATTTTTAAATAAAATTTTTGTTAGGTGTAAATAAGGTTTTTACGTCATTTTTTAGAGACAAACTGGTTTTTGAACGTAAGATTTTGCACGGTTTTTTCGGCTATAATTTGTTGTTATGTTATGAGCGATTTTTCAATGGTAAATGTGATTTTCAAGCGAATTTTATGCTTTTCTACGCCAATATTGATTAGTTTTATGTGGTTAACGTGATTTCTGAGCAAAATTTTTTGCTATAAATGAATTTTCTGCGCGATTTTGCACCAATTTATGTGGTAAAAGTGATATGTAAGCGAATTTCTTCTGGCAAATATGATTCCTGAGCGAATTTTATGCTAGAAATGAGTTTTTGTGCAATTTTTATCATCTTTATATGCTATTTGTGTATTTTTAACGTTTTTAAATCAAAAATTTAAGCTTTAAGTAAGGATTTTGCTCTACATTTTTTGAAACAAACCTATTTTTGTTCGAATTTTATGCTAGAAATGAATTTTTGCTCGATTTTTCAGTAATTTTATGGTGATCATGATTTTTTGCAACAATTTTGTACCAGTTTTATGCAGTAAACATGATATGTAAGCGAATTTCTTGTTGTAAACGTGTTCTTCGAGCAAAGTGTTTGTTATCAGAAGAATAATTTACAAACACTCAGGTATGTACAGTTTTAGTTATAACTATTAATCATAATGCTCTGGAGTTACCCGCTCGATTGTTTGTAAACTAATCTTTTGCTAACAAACACTTGGGCGGGTGGGTGGGCAACTTTAGTTTAAACTATTGACCGTCATCGTGCTCTGGAGTTCCCCACTCACTCGCCCAGGTGTTTGTTATCAAAAGATTTATTTACAAATACTCACGCTTGTAGAAGTACAATTTTACTTCAAACTATTGATCATTATGCTCTGGAGTTGCCCGCCCGAGTGTTTGTAAACTAATCTTTTGCTAACAAACACTTGGGCGGGTGGGTGGGCAACTCCAGTTAAAACTATAGACCCTCATTATGCTCTGGAGTTGCCCAACTACCCGCCTAAGTGTTTTGTTATCCAAATATTTATTTACAAATACGCAGGTAAGTACAATTTTAGTTGAAACTATTGATCATCATGTACGGAGTTACTCCGCCTGAGGTGTTTGTAAACTAATCTTTTGGGCTGGGTCAACTCCAGTTGACATAAGAACAGAGTATTTGTTGGATTTTATGGCCGGATTTAGAATATTTTTGGCTTGAATTAGTCTTATGTAGTCAGATTTATGGTCTGTATCGCTGGCATTTAGTCATTTTAAAGCCGTATTATTCGGGTTACACATTTTCCGGGTGGATAAGCCTGGATCTAAAATACGAATCCTGGGCAACGAGAGCAATGTCAAAAAACAGGAAAGGACGGCGGAACGCAAACCTCAGCTCAAAATTACAATACAATTGCGCGCGCATTTACAAACAAGCGTAGTGCAAATGTCGTCTTTCTTTTTGCTTAGGATAAAGTTTGATAACCGTTTTGGTAAAACCGTAAAAAAATGAATTGACCATAAAACTATGTTTCATGCGCGATTTGTATGCAATAATTTGTAGCAAATGAGTTTCTTACGCGATTTTTTGCATTTAAATTGTTTTTTTTTGTGAACGAGTATGTTAAATCTCACAAATTAAACTAGGTTTCAAGCAATTTTAAATGTTTTTTATCCGGATATCTTGAGCGATTTTTGTCTGCGCGACTTTTGGTCATCTTCTGTTACTTTAAATGAATTTTTGATCAATTTTACGCTATAAATTAGTGTTCAGAATAGTTTTTAATGTGCAGCAAATGAGTTTCTTGGGCGATTTTTGCTTCTCATTGTTTTTATGCACAAATTTTGATAAATTTTACACAAAATAAAGAACTGCTTTGAGCGATTTTTAATTTTTTTTATGCAAAAATGCGCGGATTTTTGGTTTACACGAAAATATAAATCCGCAATGAAACTAATCTACACTTTTTTTATCAATGCCACCTATTTGTTGGGCAATTTGATGCCAGAAATATGATTTCTGAGCGATATTTAAAGAACTTCTAACAATCTTTGGCTTTTTGGGCGATTTTTGATCATTTTTTTGCAATTATTAAGTTTTCTGAACGGTTTTAGATCAATTTTGTTCAATAAATTACTTTTTTGTGCAACTTTTATGCAATAAATGTGAGGATTTTAACAACTTTCTACTATTATGTATAAGACGTCATTGCCTACGCCACTGTTTATGGGGAGTAAAAGTCAATACTGAAGTCTTCAGAAGTACGTTTTTCAAAAAATTCCAAAAATAATTCAGATGGACATTATAGTGTCATAAACTCTAAACTTATTTACAATGCGTTTCTCTCAGCGCCGTAGCTAAGGCCCCGCGGTGCTGGGGGCCTGAGACGCTTTGGGGACCTCAAATCCTACAATGTCACGGTTCAGAAAGAAAAAGTATAAAATACATGCTATTTTTAACTGTAGCGGGGCCCTTTTCAATATTTTACAGGGCTACAAATCCTAACTACGCCACTGGTTTCTATAAAACCCTTAATTAAAAAGTAAGTGCCTAATTAGTTAAAATAATTTAATTGAACTAATCGTGTCAACTAATTTTCTTCTAACAATTTACCAATAATTATAATAATTAATTAATATAATCATTTGTCATATACAATTTTGCAATGAATTTAATTTTCATTCCATTTACGGACAAAACAATTCTGTTCAATAATATCGTTCTGAAAAGATAAAATAAAAATACATTCTTCGGTAGCTTATAGATTTATGTAAGTATCCCAAACATGGATAGCAGGTAAATTTTTAACATTCCTCATGCACTTTGTATTACAAGCACACGTAGGTAGCCTTTATATTATAAAAAAAAATCCTGACCTGTTTATAATCTAGGTTTTAAGATTTCAAGTATGAGCGGTAGCAAATTCCTTTAAAAAATTACTTCTACATGTTTGTAATAATAGTTTACTAAAATATTTATTTCAATTTTTCCGCAATAAATTTTATAAGAAAGTTTCAATCGACTTGTTTAAGGTTCGATATAAACTTTTTTGTGAGTTTTCTACCCCATTTGTATAAATCGTTCGGAATGGAATATTTGTGTGTGAATGCTATTTTATGTGTAAGTAATATAATTGGTTTCTGCTTTCTAGTAATAAACTATTGAACCATATAATTTTAATTTCGTTTTAATATTCAATAAATCTTCTATTATGGAAATATGTTGATTAAAGCTATAAATTGTGTGAATTAGTTTAATATTTTTATGTTTTGCATTCAATGGAGTCTAATAGCATATGTTAGAGCGCACATAATATTAAGCTGGCTACTCACTACTTGATACTTAGGGCAAAAACAAAAAGTATCATGTATTGAGTAATCAAGCTTTGGGCTTAATATGGTACAGTGGGCATAATATTAGGGTGGCTACTCACTACTTGCTACTTAGGCGCAATATTTATACCACAAAAATGCCAATTATAAAATACAACTTTTTAATATAACATTTTTGGCATTATTTGGCACTGTATTTACATCAAAAGTTTTGTTTTATTTCTACAAAAATTTCATTGGGCGCTGTATTCATCTAAGTTTTTTTTTTCATCACAACAATATTTTTTAAAACACTACTTTGGAATTATTTGGCGCTGTATTTACAGAAAAGGTATAATTGGCATTATTTGGCGCTGTATTTATAGAAAAAGTACAAATATCCTTTCTACGTTCCGTAGATTATTTTATTATATTTTTTGGAGGTTATTAAAGATATTATGGTTTGTACTACACACAATTTTGAGTTTTTCTAAAGTTCTAAGAGATTAACTAAATTAAAAACAAAATTAATAGATTTATTACAATCTATTTCTAAATTCGTGCCATATGTGTTTATTGAATAGTTTTAAACGACATATTTCTCACTATAAACAAACAATATAAATATCAATTAAGTCACTAATATTATGACATTAAATAAAAATGAATTGTAAACAATGCGTGCATTCTTGGCACCATCTTGACACCATAATTGCTCTTTTAATTACATTAATTACAAGATGATGGGTACCATTGTTCATCCAGCATTTTAAACAAGCGCAAATTGATATGATTGCTCAATAAATACCAACAATGCGCGCGCCTAATAAGATAAAATAATATATTATTGCTAGTAGCAGTTATAGAAAATCACGATTGACCTGAATAATACATAATTACTTTTACCTAGGTAAATTTGAAAGGAGAATATATAACATTGAGATGAAGAATGAATTTATTGTTATTTTAAGAATTTGTAATCATGTTAGTAATCCATCATCAGATGTATCGTTACTTCAGTTTAAATAAACATAAAACTTTATATCTAACAGCCAACTTGAAACCCAGCAGGGATTTCCTTTTCCTGTGTTATATGAACCAGAAACACTAGATAAATCAATATTGACGCTATAAAATAAATTAAATGAATTTGTTTAAATTTGCATTTCTGATATTAATATTTACAAATAATATTGATAAGTATAAAGTAAATATTTAATACAATTTTACTGATATCAATTTTATTATTCATGATTCTATGAACTAAAATTGCAAAATTATCAATTAACCGCACCCAATTGTGTAGTCACTCAAACTTACTCACAGTATCAGAAAATTAAATTTCTTACTCAAAATATTTTTCAAAAATTTTGAAAATTAATTTATCAAAATTTTGTATAAAACAAAAACTAATTGATGAATATTGCTCAAATTAATTATGAACAATCTTCAATAAGTGCTTCATAGGTTGGCAGTATCAGAAAATCGAAAATACGTATAAAAGTTGAGTGCTGTGCATAATCTGTACGTTTATACGGTTTATGAAATATATAGTAATTGAATAAAATTATTATGAACAATCTGGAATGGGTGCTTTAAAGGTTAACAGTATTAGAAAATTAAATTATAAACTAAAAATATTATTTCAAACATTTTGAAAATTAATTTTAATTTTTTAGCAATTAATTCATTAAAATTTGAATAAAACCGAAACTAACCGATAAATATGATTCAAATTAATTATGAACAATCTTCAATAAGTGTTTTAAAGGTTGGCAGTATCAGAAAATTAAACTTTTAATTAAAATTTTGTTTTTTTTTTTAATTTTGACAATAAATTTTGATTTTTTAGCAATTAATTCATTAAAATTTGAATAAAACCGAATCTAACCGATAAATATGATTCAAATTAATTATGAACAATCTTCAATAAGTGCTTTAAAGGTTGGCAGTATCAGAAAATTAAATTTCTAACAAAAAATATATTTTTTTTAATTTTGAAAATAATTTTGATTTTTTGAAATTAATTTATTAAAATTTGAATGAAAGAAAAACTAATCGCTCAATATTGTTCAAATTAATTATGAACAGTCTGAAATGTGTGCTTCAAAGGTTGACAGTATCAGAAAATTAAATTTCTAACTAAAAATATTTTTTCAAATTTTTTTTAAAATTAAATTTATTTTTTAGAATTTTTTTTATTGAAATTTGAATAAAACAAAAACTAATCTAAGAATATTGTTCAAATTAATTATGAACAATCTTCAATAAGTGCTTCAAAGATTGGAAGTATCAGAAAATTAAATTTTTAACTAAAAATATTATTTCAGAAATTTTGAAAATTAATTTTGATTTTTTAGAAATTAATTCATTGAAATTTGAATAAAGCAAAAAATTAATTGATAAGTACTGTTCAAAATTGTTATGAACAATCTTCAATAAGTGCTTCTTAGGTTGGCAGTATCAGAAAATCGAAAATACGTGTAAAAGTTGAGTGCTGTGCATAATCTGTACGTTTATACGGTTTATGAAATATATAGTAATTGAATAAAATTATTATGAACAATCTGGAATGGATGCTTTAAAGGTTAACAGTATTAGAAAATTAAATTATTAACTAAAAATATTATTTCAAAAATTTTGAAAATTAATTTTGATTTTTTAGAAATTAATTCATTAAAATTTGAATAAAACAAAAACTAATCGATAATTATTGTTCAAATTAATTATAAACAACCTTCAATAAGTGCTTCAAAGGTTGGAAGTATCAGAAAATTAAATTTTTAACTAAAAATATCATTTCAGAAATTTTGAAAATTATTTTTGATTTTTTAGAAATTAATTCATTGAAATTTGAATAAAGCAAAAAATTAATTGATAAGTACTGTTCAAAATAATTATGAACAATCTTCAATAAGTGCTTCAAAGGTTGACAGTATCAGAAAATTAAATTTCTAACTTAAAATATTTTTTCAAAAATTTTGAAATTTAATTTTGATTTTTTATAAATTAGTTTATTGAAATTTGAATAAAACAAAAACTAATCTATGAATATTGTTCAAATTAATTTTGAACAATCTGCAATAAGTGCTTCAAAGGTTGACAGCATCAGAATATTAAATTTGTAATTAAAAATATTTTTTCAAAATTTTTAAAAATAAATTTTGGTTTTTTAGAAATTAATTCATTAAAATTTGAATAAAACAAAAACTAATCGCTCAATATTATTCAAATTAGTTATGAACAATCTGCAATAAGTGCTTTAATGGTTGACAGTATCAGAAAATTAAATTACTAACTAAAAATATTTTTTCAAAATTTTTGAAAATTATTTTGATTTTTTAGAAATTAATTCATTAAAATTTGAATAAAACAAAAACTATTCGATGCATTTTGTTCAAATTAATTATGAACAATCTGCAATAAGTGCTTCAAAGGTTGACAGTATCAGAATATTAAATTTGTAACTAAAAATATTTTTTCAAAAATTTTGAAAATTAATTTTGGT
This sequence comes from Tachinus rufipes, assembly GCA_963932245.1. Lineage (NCBI taxonomy): Eukaryota > Metazoa > Arthropoda > Insecta > Coleoptera > Staphylinidae > Tachinus > Tachinus rufipes. The sequence continues at coordinate 117,306,240 of OZ010744.1, read as the reverse complement.
ATTTTAGAAATTAATTCATTAAATTTTGAATAAAACATAAACTAATTGATCATAAGCATGCCGAAAACTATGTGTATAAGCAGAGCGCAGTGCATAATCTGTACGTTTATACGGTTTATGAAATAAATAGCCATTGGCAAGACAGGACAATCAATAATTGTCACTTTAAAAAGTAGTTTTACAAATATTTATGAAAATATTGATCAATCCGAGTTAAGTATTTTACCACTGCACTCTATTATCATTATTATCTCTAGTATTTATTACTCATAGTTATTTCATATTGAATCAACTTAATCCCATCAAATTTTTACAAAGAAAACTCTGACTCATAATAATTCACTGGAGAATATCGATTGATTTGAAATAGCATGTTTGTTTCTTCCAATTAAATAACGCAGTACTATTTGTGTTTAATAAACATATTAAAGTCGATTTATTTGTTTTGATACGATCATTATTTGAACAATACTCATAAAAATATTGTTGTTGAGTAATAATATTTAATAGCTTCTAACATGCACGCAATTTGCTCTGTTTTTCTTGCATGTAATAAAAATATATAATTTGTTTGATGTTGAGGTAGTCTCTCTTTTTAATATTTATTAAGATTAATAATACAATTCACTTATAAGATCACATCAATCAAAATTATAAATTAAAATAAATCAACTTACCCTGTCGCATTCAATTTCCTGCTACAATTCATCAGCCTTAAATATATTTGTCAGCCTGTAGGCAATAAATAATCTTAGGAATGATTTATCCCTTAAAATCCAACCCATGAGATAAGAATCGAACAGGTATTTTTGTTTCCGGTTTTATTTTATCTTGCATACTTTGAATACTTTATAATTGCAATAAAAATACAAGTTTTATCTCTCTGGACGTATTATGTAACTGTATATTAGTTTACGTCGTTAAATATTAGTTTTATTCATGCTATTTATTTGATACGAGAAAGTTATTTTCTTGCTTATGGTATGTAGTCGATTACAATAAAAATAATGACAGGGAGGAATTTATTGTGTCTTGATTTACTAGAAACATTTAAATTATTTAATGATGATTGTTGTTTATAGCTTTCTTATATGTAAACTGTTTACTGCATCTTTCGAGTTGTGCAGCAGAATTTATTAGTAAATCAATAGAAAATATTTGTTTCATACTTTATTCAAGGCATGGAAATAGTTGTTAGTATCTTCAAATTTACTAAATTGTTTTATCTATTAGTTTAAGATGAAATTTAAAATTAAATTCAATTGTAGGCAGTTATGTTTGTATTATATACCTGGAAGCTATTTAACGCTTTGATGTTTAAGGGTGAAAATATTATATAAATATACAATATTTTGACCCTTATTACTACCTCGGCTTGAATATGTACAAGTAATGAGAAAACTATTTTGTTTCTGTTGTATTTTAAGGCTTTTTTGTGAATTTCTAGTTTTTTTCAAATTTTTATCCACATTTTTTTGTTCAGTATTTTTTTACATTGGTTCATTCAATAAATTGTTATTATGAGCGGTTTTTAATACATTTTTGCGGAAAATCAATTAATTTTATGATTTTTTGCACCTAATGAGTGTTTTTGCATTATTTTTTTACAAATTTAACGCGGTACACATGGTTTATGCTTTCTTGATTTTATTTTACTTTATCACAGTTTTGTGCAGAAAACGGTTCTTTTTGCGCATTTTGATACGGAGTTAATTGCTGTAAACATTGTTTTTTAATAAGTTTTATATGAATTCTATTTGGCAAATAGTTTTTTTTGCACTTTTTGATCAATTTTATTCTGCAAAAGAGTATTTTTGCACTTTTTACTATAGATTAATTGCTTTAAACATGGGTTTCTGAATAAGTTTAGATGAATTTTACTCAATAACATGATATTCTGAGCGATTTTTGAATTGCATGTGGTAATTAGCTTTTTTTTAGTTTCTTGCACTTTTTGATAAATTTTACGCAGCAAAAGAGCATTTTTGCGCTTTTTACTAGAGATTAAATGCTGTTAACATAGTTTTCTGAATAAGTTTAGATGAATTTTATTTAATAAATTGATATTTTGAGCGATTTTTGAAACATTTATGCGACAAATTGTTTTTTTTTTTCAGTTTCTAGCATTTTTTTTATCAGTTATGCAGCAAAAGAGTTTTTGCGCGTTTTGTAATAGATTGATTGCTGTAAACATGCTTCTCTGAATGACTTTAGATGAATTTTACTTAATAAACTGGTATTTTGAGCGATTTTTAATACATATTTACGGGGAAAATAGTTTTCTTGCATTTTCATGCATTTTTTGATCAATTCTATGCAGCAAAAGAGTATTTTCTGCCTTTTACTACAGTTTTAATGCGGTAAACATGGATTTTTGAATGAGTTTAGATGAATTTTACCTAATAAATTGATATTTTGAACGATTTTTAATACATTTTTACGTGGAAAATAGTTTTATTGCATTTTTTTGCACTTTTTGATCAATTTTATGCGGCCAATGAGTGTTTTGAGCCTTTTACTACAGATTTAATGCTGTAAACATGTTTTTTTGAATGAGTTTAGATTAATTTTACTCAATAAATTGATATTTTGAGCGTTTTTTTGAAACATTTTTATGTGTTAAATAATTTTCTTTCAGTTTCTTGCACTTTTTGATCAATTTTATACAAAAAATAGTATTTTTGCGCTATTTACTACAGATTTAATGCCGTAAGCATGGTTTTACTAATAAGTTTTGATGAATTTCACTCAATAAATTGATATTTTGAGCGGTTTTTAATACATTTTTATGTAGTAATAGTTTTTTTTGCATTTTTTGCACTTTTTGATCAATGTTATGCAACAAAAGAGTATTTTCCGCCTTTTGCTACAGATTTAATGCCGTAAACATGGTTTTTTTGAAAGCGTTTAGATGAATTCCACTCAATAAATTGATATTCTGAGCGATTTTTAATACATTTTTATGTGGTAAATAGCTTTATTTTAGTTTTTTGCACATTTCGTTCAATTTTATGCAGCAAAAGTGTATTTTTGCACTTTTCACTACAGGTTTAATGTCGTAAAAATGATTTTCTGAATAAGTTTAGATGAATTTTACTCAGTAAATTGATATCCTGAGCGATTTTTTAAACTTTTTTTTTGTGTTAAGTAGTTTTCTTTCAGTTTCTTGCACTTTTTGATGAATCTTAAGCATGGTTTTCTGATTAAATTTAGTTGAATTTTTTTAAATAAATTATATTCTGAGCGATTTTTGAACATTTTTTTGTGGCAAATAGTTTTTTTGCACTTTTTGATCAATTTTATGTAGCAAAAGAGTTTTTGCATCTTTTACTACAGATTTATTTAATGCCGTATACATGGTTTTTTTAATAAGTTTAGATGAATTTTACTTATTAAATTGATATTTTGAGCGATTTATAGTACATTTTTATGTGGCAAGTAATTTTTTTGCATTTTCTTAAACTTTTTGATCAATTTTATGCAGCAAATGAGTCTTTTTGCGCGTTTTGTTACAGATTTAATGAAATTTACTCAATAAATTGATATTTTGGGCGATTTTTGAAACATGTTTTATTTTATTTCAAATTTTTGCACTTTTTCATCAATTTTATGGAGAAATAGAGTATTTTTGCGCTGTTTACTACAGATTCAATGCCGTAAGTATGGTTTTTTGTATAAATTTAGATGAGTTTTACTGAATTATTTGATAATCTGAGCGATTTTTAATACATTTTTATGTGTCAAATAGTTTTCTTAAACTTTTTGATCAATTCTAGCAAGAGAGTATTTTGCGTCTTTTACTACAGATTTAATGCCGTAAACATGGTTTATTGAATGAGTAAAGATTAATTTTACCTAATAAATTGGTATTTTGAGCGATTTTTAATACATTATTATGTGAAAAATAGTTTATGCAGATTCTAGAAGTCTCGAATTATATCTAGAAAGCTCAGATAAGTTCTAGAAGTCATGGATAAAATCTAGAATGCTCAGATAACTTCTTGAATTGTCTCAGATAAGTTCTAAGTCACATATAAAATCTAAAAGGCCCAGATAAGTTCTAGAAGTCTCATACAAATTCTAAAAATTTCAGATCAAATTTAGAAGGGTCAGGTAAATTCTAGAACTGCCTCATATAAGTTCAAAACTCATTAAAATTCTAGAAGTTTTAGGTAAAATCTAGAAGGCTCAGATAAGTTCTAGTTCTCTCAGATAAGTTCTAGAAGTCTCATACAAATTCTAAATTTTTTAGGTCAAATCTAGAAGGGTCAGGTAAGTTCTAGAATTGTCTCATATAAATTCTAAAACTCAATTAAATTCTAGAAGTTTTAGGTAAAATCTAGAAGGCTCAGATAAGTTCTAGAAGTTTTGGATAAAATTTAGAAGGCTCAGATAAGTTTTTGAATTGTCTTAGAAAGTTCTAAGTCTCATTTAAAATCTAAAAGGTTCAGATAAGTTTTAAAACTCATTTAATTTCTTGAAGTCTCTGGTAAAATCTAGAAGGTTTAGATGAGTTCTAGAAGTCTCAGATAAGTTCTAGAAGTCTTATACAAATTCATTTTGTTTAGATCAAATCTAGAAGGGTCAGGTAAGTTCTAGAATTATCTCAGATAAGTTCTAAAGCTCATTTAAATTCTAGAAGTTTTGGGTAAAATCTAGAATGCTCAGATAAGTTCTAGAAGTCTTGGATAAAATTTAGAAGGTTTAGATAAATTCTTGAATTGTCCCAGATAAGTTTTAAGTCTCATATAAAATCTAAAAGGTTCAGATAAGTTCTAAAACTCATTTAAATTCTAGAAGTCTCAGGTAAAATCTAGAAGGCTCAGATAAGTTTTAGAAGTCTTGAATAAAATCTAGAAGGCTTAGATAAGTTCTTGAATTGTCCCAGATGAGTTCTAAGTCTCATATGAAATCTAAAAGGCTCAGATAAGTTTTAGTTGTCTCAGATAAGTTCTAGAAGTCTCATACAAATTCTAAAAATTTCAGATAAAATCTAGAAGGCTTAGATAAGTTCTAAAACTCATTTAAATTCTTGAAGTCTCAGGTAAAATCTAGTAGGCTCAGATAAGTTCTAGAAGTCTTGGATAAAATCTAGAAGGCTCAGATAAGTTCTTGAATTGTCTCAGATAAGTTCTAAGTTTCATATAAAATCTAAAAAACTCAGATAAGTTTTAGTTGTCTCAGATAAGTTCTAAAAGTCTCATACAAATTCTAAAAATTTCAGATGAAATCTAGAAGGGTCAGGTAAGTTCTAAAACTTATTTAAATTCAAGAAGTCTCAGGTAAAATTTAGAAGGTTCAGTTCAGTTCTAGAAGGCCCAGATAAGTTATATAAGTCTCGGATAAGTCTTAAAAGTTTCTGACAAGATTTAGAGGTTTTCTAGTTGTCTCAAATAAGTTCTAGAAGTCTCATACAAATTCTAAAAAAATCAGATCAAATCTAGAAGGGTCGGGTAAGTTCTAGAATTGTCTCAGATAAGTTCTAAAACTCTCATATAAATTCTAGAAGTCTCAGACAAAATCTAAAAGGCTCAGTTAAGTTCTAGAAGTTTCAGATGGGTTCTAGAAGTCTCGGATAAGTTTCTGACAAGATTTAGAATTCTTGACAAGGTTTAGTAATCTTGACAAATTCTATTTTTTTCTAAAAACCTATCAAAAGTTCTTAAAGCTCCTCTCACAGGACAAAACAACATCTGTTAGTTTTTCTCAAATTCAAAGAATCTTTGATAAAATCTAGAAACCTCAGGAAAGAACTATAGATATAAATCATCTAAACAAATTCTAGATCAACGCATAGCATAAAGCAATTTCTTAATCTTCTGATGAGTTCAAGATCCTTAATAAATTCTAGAGGCTTGGTGCTTTGATTTTAGATTGTTTACAATATCTAGAAATCTATCAAAAGTTTTAGAAGTTTCTTACACATTTAAGACGTTTGACAGTTTTTAGATTGGATTAGTTACAAAATTCTTAAAAAGTTCTATCTAGAATCTGCTCAACTGTTCTAGAACTTTTTCACAAATTAATGACAGATTTCTGAAATTTAAACAGATTATTTTGACTTCTAGAATGCATTCACTAGATCTAGAAGGCAATTCTAGAAACCAATAAATATTTCTAGAATCTTCGACAAAATTATGTCTTCAAATACACAAATACGATGCATTCTAGAAACTTCTAGACAGCCAGAATAGGTTTTAGACAACTTGGTTGGTTTAAATTTTATTTAAAATTTTAGAAGTCAAAAACTGTTTGGTAATTCAAAAATTATTTGAAAAGTTCTAAAAACACCGACAAATGTTAGTAGTAGCAGCTTCCGAGACAATTTATAGAAGCGCTTGTCTAATAATCTTTATCATAAGTTTCAGACCTATTCTACATTCCTCTCATAAGCTTTCCAAAACTTTACACAAACACAAGAAACTTCTGAAACGGTAGTTAAATCTAGAACCATGGAGAAGTTCTAGAAGTCTCTGTCAAATCACATCTAGATGACTTTACAATTCTCAAAAACCTCAGGAATTCTAGAGCAGTAGTTCTAGAATCTTATCAAAAGTTCTAGAATCTTCTTAAAAATTCAAAAATACTTTACATACTCTGATCATTCTAGAATCATTTCAAAGGCCAAATAAACCATTTCAAGGCTATAAAAATTGTTTGACAATTTCTAGATGTCACTGATAAGGTTAAAATCTACAAGATTCTCGTAAACTCAAGAAACTTTGGTCAAACTCTAGAAGCCATCACAAAGTCCAGAAAGCTCTAACAAATTCTAGTATTTTAGAACCACCTCAGTTGTTTTACTTAATCTATAAATCTCTTAAAAGTTTAAGAAGACTATTTCAAAATCATGAAAGTTAACTGGAAACCTCTACAAAAAATGTTTCGTCAACTACAAGATCTAGAACTTTCAGTTATAGAAACCTCACACTCAAGAAGTTTTCGATAAATTCTAGAATTCTTTTACAACTCTAGAAATTCATGAAAAACTCTACAAATTTTATGATCAATTTTAATAGCCTTTCATGTATTTTAAAACTTTCCAAAATTTTCCAAACAAAATTCACAATTCTAGAGGTCAATATTAGTGAAGAAATGTCCATCAAACACTCCAAATCAATTCATTTCGACAATGTCAATATAATAAAATTAATAAATTGTTTAAATTTTATTCCAATAATAAAATTGCATAAATATTTTGCATTTAGTCATTGTTTAACAACTTTGTGACAATATTTTTTCTTCAAAGATGATTAATACTAAAACAATTCAACATCTAATTGTTATGCGCATTCGTCATCTAACCGTCGCTTTTAATGGTCTTGTTATCACAGTTTGGACATTTCCTCCCGACTCATTCCATTCCATTCCATTCCATTTCATTTCATTCGGGTCCGGACAAGACTCGAAAATTATTCAGTCGGCATACACAGAACGCTCCCCACCACCCTTCAACCCGCTGCGCCGTACTCCAGCTTTGCCGTTTTGTGGTAAAACAGTCAGTGATTCTTCTTCACCATCTATGGGTCTTTTACGACTTTCTTTCGGTTGAACTCGGTTACTGTTGTGTGCACACTTGTAAGGATCAAGAAAATTGTGTGAGTTCGTCGTGTGGTTTGTTTGGTGCATCGTGTATTGGATTGATTTATTACGTTTGCCCTTTTTGGATTATCGCTGTTGTATGTGTGGATTTATTGTTTAATCAGGTTAGTTGGTTTCTTTTTTTTACTATGCAGTGGGGCATCCACATGCAATAAAGCTTTATTGTTTAGACTCAAGACTACTTTATGATAGTCATTATTCAACATTAAACTACTTATTGTCTTATTATATTTAGTTTTGTGATACTAATTATCTCTTTATTCATACAATAATGATTGTGTTTAGTTTACAATTTAATCTATTTAGTAACAAAACGCTGATTAGTATAATTATGTCAAATTTAATCATTTTTGATAAGGAAGAAGCTACATTTAAATTATCATATTGAATACAAAGGATTTATGTATACTAATTTTATTTCGGAAACAATTGAATGTCAATCAAAGAGGGATTATACGTTTGGGGGCCTGCAGCGCAGAGATTAGTTGATATTTACATTTTTTTATTAAACTGAAATTGTGTGTTGAAATTAATCATTTGTGTCAGGATTGTATGTAGTGGAAACTGGTCTTGTTCTAGGTGTTAATTATGATGTGTGGATTGATTTAGGACCATCGAAACTTTAAGTAAGGGTTAAATTTATGCAAATTAACAAAAAATATTTGCTCATTATCTGTGCAGATAAAATTATAAAAATCTAACTAAATTTTTTATTTATTTTACCAGTGGCGTAGGTTTAGGTATTTATTTTACCAGTGGCGTAGGTTTAGGGTATGCTAGGTTAGGTTATACCTATAATTTTCTGATAAAATTTCATTATGGTTAATTGGGAAAATTCATTAAATTTTGATAATGTTCTCAAATGTTTTACAGCATTTTCAACAATGTTCTAAAAAGTTGTACAATGTTCTCAAATGTTTGACAACCTTTTCAATAATGTTCTCTCGAACGTTATGTTCTAAGTTAATTATGTTCTCAAATGTTTATTAATGTTCTCAGTTCTCAAACATTTTATAATGTTTTCAAATGTTTGAGAAAATTTTCAATAATGTTCTCAGTTGTTACTAATATTCTCAAATGTTTCATAAAGTTTTCGATAATGTTCTGAAATGCTCTAAAGTGTTTTGAGTTGTATATAATGTTCACTGTTGTGTAAGTGTGTTGAAATGTTTAAACGTTTTATAATGTTTTCAGTTGTTGATCATGTTCTCAAAGATTTGCTCATGTTCTCAGTTAATTATGTTCTCAAATGATCATTACTGTTGTCATATTCTCAAACGATAGGCAAAGTTTTCAATGTTCTTCTCAAACGTTCATCAAAGTTTTTGATGTCTCCTGAAATGTCCTGTATGTTCTGTTGTGTAAAATGTTCTCAAGTGTTTTTATAGAATGTTTTCGTTAATGTTTCCAAATGTTTATAATATTCTCAAATGTTCATTATGTTCTCAAATGTCCTGAAACGTTCTATAATGTTCTCAGATGTGTAAAATGTTGGCAAAGTTTTCAATAATGTTTTCGATTGATAATAATGTTCTCAAATGTTTTATGACGTTTTCAATTATGTTCTCTACAATGTTCTCAAATATTTGATAAAGTGAGAAAGTTTTTAATAAGATGTATTCATTTGTTAATGTTCTCAAATGTTTCAAGTTTTTAATCATGTTCTCAAATGTTTGACAACGTTTTCAATAATGTTTTCAAAGGTTTAATAATGTTCTCAGTTGTTAATAATGTTCTATAATGTTCTTAGGTTAATAATGTTTGAACAACGTTTTTAACAATGTTTTGAGTTGTAATAATGTTTTCAAATGTTCTATAATGTTCTTAGTTTGTTAATAATTTTCTCAAGCGTTCTATAATGTTCTTAGGTTAATAATGTTTGAACAACGTTTTCAACAATGTTCTGAGTTGTTAATAATGTGCTTAAACATTCTATAATGTTTTTAAATGTTAATAATGTTCTCTATAATGTTTTCAGTTGTTATTTATGATCTCAAATGTTCAACAAAGTTTTGAATTATGTTTTCAAATGTTTTATAATGTTCTCAGTTGTTAATAATGTGCTCAAACATTCTATAATGTTCTCAAATGATTTATAACGTTTTCATTAATGTTCTCAAACATTCTATAATGTTTTCATTTGTTTATAATCTCCTCAAACAATCTATAATGTTCTTAGGTTGTTAATAATATTTTCAAATGTTTGAACAACGTTTTTAACAATGTTTTGAGTTGTTAATAATGTTTTCAAATGTTCTATAATGTTCTTAGTTTGTTAATTATGTTTTCAAAGGTCTAACAGCGTTTTCAACAATGTTTTCAATTGTTAATAACGTGCTTAAACATTCTATAATGTTCTTAAATGTTAATAATGTTCTCAAATGTTTTACAACGTTTTCATTAATGTTCTCAAACATTCTATGTTTTTATTTGTTAATAATATTCTTAAGCAATCTATAATGTTCTTAGGTTGTTAATAATACTTTCAAATGTTTGAACAACGTTTTTAACAATGTTTTGAGTTGTTAATAATGTCTTCAAACGTTCTATAATGTTCTTAGGTTGTTAATAATATTTTCAAATGTTTGAACAACGTTTTCAACAATGTTCTGAGTTGTTAATAATGTTCTCAAACGTCCTATAATGTTCTTAGTTTGTTAATAATGTTTTCAAATATTTAACGTTTTCAACAATGTTCTCAGTTGTTAACAACGTGCTCAAACATTCTATAATGTTCTAAAATGTTAATAATGTTCTCAAATGTTTTCATTAATGTTCTCAAACATTTTATAATGTTCTCGGTTGTTAATAATGTCTTCAAACGTTCTACAATGTTCTTAGGTTGTTAATAATGTTTTCAAATGTTTGAACAATGATCTGAGTTGTTAATAATGTGCTCAAACATTCTTTTTAATGTTTTTAAACGTTAATATTGTTCTCAAATATTTTACAACGTTTTTATTAATGTTCTCAAAAATTCTATAATGTTCTCAGCTGTTAGTTATGTTCTCAATTGTTTAACAATGTTTTGAATCATGTTTTCAAATGTTTAATAATGTTAATAATGTGCTCAAACATTCTATAATGTTCTTAGTTGTTAATAATGTTCTCAAATGTTTTACAACGTTTTCATTAATGATCTCAAATATTCTATTATGTTTTCAGTTGTTGATAATGTTCTCAATCGTTTTATAATGTTCTTAGTTTGTTAATAATGTTCTCAAAAGTCAACAAAGTTCTAAATCATGTTCTATAATGTTCTCAAATGTTTTATAATGTTCTTAAATATTCAACAAAGTTTTCAGTAATGTTCTCAGTTGGTAATGTTCTTAATTGCTCAATAATTTTCTCAACTGTTCCAAATTTTTTCAGTTGTAAATAATGTTCTCAAATGTTCAATAATGATTTTAATTGTTTTTAAATGTTCAATAAAATTTTTAATAATGTCTTCAAACGTACTTAGTTTTTGATATTTTTCTCAAATGTTCTAGAAAATTTTTCTCAAATGTTGTATAATGTTCCTAGTTTGTTGATAATGTTATCAAATGTTCAACAAAGTTTTAAATAATGTTCTCAAACGGTCTATAATGTTCTCAGTTGTTAATAATGCTCTTAAATATTCAATAATGTTCTCAGCTGTTAGTATTGTTATTGTTTTCAATTGCTCAATAATGTTCTCAATTGTTTTATAGTCTTCTCAGTTGTTAATTGTTTTGTAATGTTCTCAAAACAAAGTTTTCATTAATGTTCTCAGTTCTTAATATTGTTCTCAAATGTTCAAGAAAGTTTTAGTTATGTTCTTAATCTTTTTATAAAGTTTTCCAATGTTCTTAGTTATAAATAATGTTCCGAAATTTGTAAAATAAAATTTTAATGCTCTCAAACATTCTTATTTTCTCAGTTTTATTTAATGTTCTCAAATGTTCAATCATGTTCTCAAATGTTTTATAATGTTCTATAATAATCTCAAATGTTTTGAAATTTAAAAAAATTTTAATAGTGTTCTCAGTTGTTAATATTGTTCTCAAATGTTCAACAAAGTCCTCAATAATGTTCTTAATTTTTTCTCAAAAAAAATTAAAAAAAAAAAACAAACAAAAAATAGTATTGGACATAATTAAAAATTAAAAAAAGTTGGTGAATTGTATTTTTTTAATCGGGTTGTAAAGAACTTTACCGTTTATAGCCGCTTCAAACGATGTTCCCGCTCTAGGGCATACAAAACGAAAAAATAAAAAAATAAACTTTTTTTTTTAAATTTTTTTTTGTTATAATTATAACTTAAATTAACTCAAAAATTTAAAAAAAAAATAATTAGTGCAGTCCGCAAAGGATTTTACCGCCCTACGACCCCTTGGAATGATTTTCCGTCCTAGGGCCGTAATGCATCACTTTCCAACCGAGAATAAAATTGTCTCACTTTATTAAAGAATCTTCTGCATAGTTATTGTTATTAAATCTTTGTTTCAGTATATCAAAATATATAAAATAGTTGTTTACATTTATTTCAGATTGTATCAAATTATTTAAATATATAATTTACATAAAATGTCATGTTCTAATGTGACAACTCTTACCTTCTGTTTACAACTTGTTGGGAAATGCATTGTTGATGTAAATTAAAAAAAAAAAAATAGTTGTAGTTACAATAATAACGGATGTGCACGCACAGGGAGAAAGTTTTAGCAAACAAATAATTATTCACGGATTTGATTATTGATTTTTTATTACGCATTTCATACATTGTGCAACATTTTGCTTATTTATGTTGACACAAACATATTGCTTTTGTTAATAAATAGAAAATGTGAAAAGTACTTCGTGAATAAATTGCAATTTAACAACCGGAACAAAATCGTAAAACAATTAGTAAAAAAATAATTATAAGAAACTGTTTATTGTTTACATTGTAATCATGATTAAGCGAGACTCTATTCGACAAAGAATTGTTGAACTTCCTTATCTATATTCGCCTTAAAAATAGGAATAATTATTAATATTTATGTTGAGCTTATATAGTAATGCAGCAAATTAAAAAGTCAAAGAAAATGCATTCTGAAAGAATTGTTAATTTAATTATAGCTCCATAAACGACACTTTGTAAAGTAGTAAATTTGATGAAAATTTATATTAATATTTGTAGGATACGGAATATATAATTTATAACGCCCGTTGTTAAATAAATAAATATAACATTTAGTTTGAATCAAGTGCATTATAACGCCTTTTATGCATAAATATCGTTTTTTTTAAAGCACTATATACAAGAAACTTTGTAAGGTTTAGTAAAATTGATGAAAATTTATAGTAGGGCATTATAATTTATAACGCCCGTTGATAAATAAATATAAAATCTAGTTTGAATCAAGTGTCTTATTAGATTTTAAATGTCACCAAATGATAGATTTTGATTTGGATTCTTTATGGGCATTATTATCATAATGCCCTTGGTGTATCAATATCTATTATTGTTTTTTTTTTTTTTAATATGTATTGATAAATTGTGTTTTGTTTTATAAATATCAATTATTGTTTTCTTTTTGCCAATATTTTCATTACATTTATCTGTATCTTTTAGGATTTATTATCATCATAACGCCCTTGTGTCTTTTCTTTAAACTTTTGAATGTTTTTGTTACAGTTTTTGCATATTCTGGGCATTATAATCTTCATAACGCTTTTCTTACTATTTCTGTCTATTATCATCATCATAACGGTCTTGAGGGCATAATATGAACTGTTTTTTCAAACTTTTTACACCAAGGGCATTATTAATGTGCATAAATGTATATTAATTGTTTTTTTTATTACAAACTACTTTGGGCTTTTTCTTCAAACTTCAAAAATGTTGTAACATTGTTTTTTATACTTTGGGCATTATCATTATTATAACGCCCTTCACCTTTTTTTTACATTTTCACATTATTTATCACATTTTTTGCACTTTCTGTTTTTAGTTCACAATTAAGGAAAAATCGGTATTATTCACTCTTTAGGCATTATAGTAATTATAACGCCTCCTTGAAATTAAAAAAAAACTCAAATCACACTTGGGTTATAAAATTGTACTTTACGCCCTCTTATATGGCAATAACACTTAACAAAATCTATTATTTATATAAATATGTACTTTTTCAATTTGTGAACCGATCACTTACAACACCACATGTACATTTCTATTCAATTTCAATATGATTCTATCTAGCTCACATTCCCCTAGCAATTGAGTGGTTCTATCGTAAGGGGGAAATGAAAAATGCCCCTATCAAAAATTCTTTCATCAAATAAACTATAAGAGTGCCTTTTCACGCATCAATTTCTTTCTTGGAATTCCCACAGTAATATACGAATAGAATAGAATTGATTCAATTATGTTATAAAAGAAAATTTGATTTATTTCAACATAATATGGACAAGGTACAACTCTTATTCATGTATATTTATCATTTGTACTTAAATTTTTTAGTCTGGGATTCGAACTTAAGAGCTTTTCCGAAAAATCGTAGATTTACTAGGGCGAAGTAAATTACTCAATAAATAATCAGATAACAGTGCAATTAAACAATCTAAATCATAAATAAAATTGTGAAATTGGGCTACTGAAATATCAATAAAACTAATTTCCAAAAGTTCAAAGTTTACTCATTAATAATTTCACGATTGATTGAATATTATTAATCAAAGGCGCCATTAATATGTCTGGTATTCTTGCTATTTATAAACATAATTAATACTTTCTTCAAAACAAATGTATAATTATCAACATTTATAAATATAACATTCCATTGAATATCAAATTGCTTGTTTGTTTAAATATATACCTCTTGGAACAACACATTACTCATCTTCGAGCTAAATTTATGTGTCACTTGCTTGGATATTTTAATCTGTTTGTGTTTTAAATTATCAAACTTCAACTACATAACAGATAAAATTCCATTCGAATTGGAGTCATGTAACAGATCGATTTTTATAAGTAAACAAGACGTAACTAGTTACTTTGCTTATAATAATAACAGGAAAAGTAAAAATAAATAGTGTTATGAATTATATGCATAATTAGGGGGGTATTGTTTGATGTTATTTATGATGAAGCAGCAATTTTGCTATAAATAATATTTTTATGCTTTATTGTGCTGTGCGTCCTTTAAGAACAAGCAAAATGGTCGCTTCATTGTGAGAGAGAATGATATAAAAATTAACAATTATTTATAGCAATAAAGTTCTTTATATTCTGTTTTTAAACTACTCAAATTGTTCTATTCTGTGAATTAAATTAAGAAAAACTAAAATGAAAATTACATTTTTTTATAAATTTTGCTGCTCTATAAAAAATGTTGCGTACGCCTATGGCTGTCGTTTTAAACTTTTTATATGCGCTTCCTGAATCTTTTTATTTTTATTTAATTTTAACGTTTATAAGTTTTGTATGTTCTGTTAACTGAACTATTAGTTCTTGGGTCGTCCAACGAACGCAATCGTTGTAAGTACTTAGTCAGCAGAAAAACTTTTGCAAGGTAAATTAATTGCTTTTAGCAAAAATCCATGACCATGTACTTCTTGTTCCTCAAAATATATGCCAAAAATCTTGGTCTCGACCTTTAGTTTTTGCTTTTATCTGCGTTCTTGGCATTTACATAAACATTTTTAGCTTCTGCAGCAATCTACGGATTTTAGTTGTAGTTTATGAGTCATTTGATTTTTCTTTTTTTGGTTTTGACCTGTTGGTCTTAAGTTTTCTGCTTTTACCTGTTTTGATTTTTATAGACTATGACTTCTAATTGTATTTTTTTGCATTCAGCCTCTGATTTTTTTATAGTTTTTTGTCTTTGCTATACCAAAATTCTTTTGTTTCACACTAAAAAATTATGGGATTAAAAAAATTCTTTCGTTTCAACACAAAAAAACCGTGGGACTACCAAAATTCTTCCGTTTCAACACAAAAAAACCGTGGGACTTCCAAAATTCTCATTTAGACACTAAAAAATCGTGGGACTACCAAAGTTCTTCTATTTAGACACTAATAAACCGTGGGACTACCAAAAATTTTCTTTTTTAACACTAAAATACCGTGGGATTACCAAAATTCTTCTATTTAGACACTAAAAAACCGTGGGACTTCCAAAATTATTTATATCTCTGGTTTTGGTCTTTACAGTTGTTCATGATTTCAAAATTTGTAATTTCTGGTCTTAATTGTAGTTTTTTTGCTATCAACTATTTTCTTGACCTTTACCTGTAGCGGGTGACTTAAAATGTGTAGTTCTAAGCCTTGTAATTATAGTTCCTACCTTACAATTGCATTTTTTGGATTTTAGTTTTAGCTTATGAGCCTTTGACCTCTGTTTGTAGTTTTTGACTTGTAGACTCTGGCTTTAAATTATAGTCTGTGACCTTTATTTGTCTCTGGTCTTTCCTACTACCACCTGAAGTTTTTGATTTTTATAGACTATAACTTTTATTTGAAGTTCTTAGTCCAATTTGTAGTTTTTAGCTTTTATCTTATGCTTTTAGTCTTTACTTTTGTTTGAAGTTCAATTATATTCTATTAGTTATTGACCTTCATCAACATTGTTCCTTTTCTCTAATTGTAGACTTTGGCTTTCCTTTATATCCCATGAAGTCTATGACCTCTTTGTTCTTGGTCTCGTTAAGTTTTTTACTGTCATCTGTAAGCTTTCACCTGGAGCTTATGATCTATAATTGTAATTTCTTGCTTCCATGGTCTTTACCAGTAGTCTATATGTTGCCACTTACTAGAAAGTTCAACTGTTAGTATAAAATTAAAACTTCAAGACTCTAAGTTTATAGTTTTTGGCTTTCAAGAGTAGATCTTTGCTTCTAGTTATAGTATACGAGTCGTCTCTGTCATCTATTTATAGTTTTTGGACTTCAATCTTTGGCATTGAGTTATTACTTTTATTTGTCAAAATTTTCTGGCTTTCAATTGCAGCTTTGTGCAGCTTTGGTTTTCAATTCTACTTTTAGGCTTTGGTTTACTGTCTTTTATGGCCTCTGTTCCTTGGTTACAATTGCAATCTCTTTTCTATCTATATTTCTTGGTTTACGCCTGCAGTTTTTGGTTTCAATTGTAATTTTTGGATTATCTTCTCTTTCATCTGAAGTCCTTGATTTGCTTCAACCTGTTGTAACGTGTAGTGCGTATAGAATGGCGGATAGGCCACTCAACTTACACGTTATTGTAGTTTGTAGTAATGGAAACAATCTGGTGGGGCAGGTTTCCGGGAATCCTCCGGAAACCCTGCAGCCACTTCAGTATAAATTTGGTCGTTCCCGAGAAAGGGACTGTTTATGTATCGCAAGTGTGCGGATTGAATCCGTTCGTCATAATCGGTCTTTGACGCGAGTGCGGAAGACGTTATAGTATAGTTTGTAATATACAATATACATGTACTATGCCGACACGGATAGTGTAATAAAGCTGATAGTGCACGACCTGGCGCCCTTATTATTATATAACAAACCCTACCCGTCCTTCCGTAAGACCCAGGCCCCGCCGACAGCTAGCCGGAGCCGCCACCTCAGGTGGTGCATCTTTGCAGCCGGTAGGGTGTTACACTGTGTCTGTGTGGTTATAGTAGACTGCACTTAATTTATTTGCAATCTTTCTACCTGTAATTTCTGGATTTTCTTTTCCTATATTTGAAGTTTCTGATTTGTTTGCTTGTTGAGTTGTCTCTAATTTTTGTTTGTAGTTTTTGGCCTTTAAAATTGCAATTCCGGGTAGTAGTTTTTTATTGCTAGTTGGAGAGTGGTTTTAGTTTAATTTTTCTGGTTTTAGTTTGATTTTCCAGATTGTAGCTGTAGTCCCTTTACTGTTTGTACTAAGATTTTATTTGTAGTCTCTGGACACTAGTTATAGTCTCTGAACACTAGTTGTAGTCCTTGAACTCTAGTTGTTGTACTTGGATTTTAATTGTAGCTTATGGTACACTAAATGTAGTGCTATCTTCTAATTGAAGTCCCTCATCTTTAGTTGTAATTGCTGAGCTCTAATTCTAGTTGTAAAACTGAGTTTTTAATTGTAGTCTATAGGACTCTGATTGTAGTCACTGTAATTTTGTTATAGTTTCTGGATTCTAATTGTAGTATGGGACACTAGTTGTAGTGTTAGATCTCTAATTGTAGTCTCTCACATATACTTGTAATTTTTGGACTCTAATTGTAGTTTTTGGACATTAGTTGTATGCCTTGAAATCTAATTGTAGTCACTGTAGTCTTGTAGGGACCGCTGATTGTAGTCTCTCACTTCTAGTTGTAATTTTTGGACATTTGAATTCTAGTTATAGTACTTGGATTCTAATTGTAGTCTATGGGACTTTGGTTGTAGTCACTGTAATTTTGTTGTAGTTTTTCGGTTTTAATTGTAATCTGTGGAGCTCTAGTTGTATTGATTGACCTTTAATTGTAACCTCTTACTTGTACTTTAGTTGCTGGATTCTAGTTGTAGTCTTTGAATGTAAGTTTTAGTACTATTTTAGGTTCTAACTGTGGAATCTTATAGTTTTTGGATTTTATTTTTACTTCATGAAACTTGAGTTTTAGTTTCCAACTCTAATTGTAGTTTCTGGATTTGCAGCTTATGAAGTTTAGATGAACTCTAATTGTATGTGGGTTTTGGATTACATTGGTTTGCAATTTTTATTGTAGACTAGAATTCTTCGATTGTATTATTTCTGAAATCTATTAATTGCTCTTCTTTAGTTTAATACTAATTATTCTCTTATTTTATACCCAATTTTTAGTTTTTGAAATCTGCATTTGTGGTTTTTGAAGAATTGTTATAGTGATCAAGAGAAATTATGTTTTTTTGGCCAAAATAGAGTTTTTGTTGTTTTTTTACGTCATAACTTTCTTTGGGCTTCATTGGTTGTAGTTTTAGAAGTTCTTTTGTAGTTGCAAAATTATTTGTAGTGGAGCTTATGAACTCTATTTGCAGTTCTTGGAAACCGTAGTTTCTGAATTATTTTAGTCCCAAAATGTTTGTACTTCTTGGAGTGTATTTATGGTTCTGGAACATTCTCTGTAGTCCTGGATTGTTTTTGTAGTAGTGGAATTTTTTTGTAGTCATGGAGTGAATTTTTGATGCACTCATAAGACTTTATTTGTACTTTTGGGTTTGAAGTTGTTGAATTCTTTAAACTTTTATTTGTTCTTCTTGGACCCCTAAAGTCTTAGAAGAACAAATAAACATTGGCTTTATTTTACTCTTACAAGATTGCAAGATTATTTGTAGTTGCAGAACGTTCTCCATAGTGAAACTGCATTTTTTGTGTGAATTGTTGTGGTTATTGAAGTTTTTCTGTGGTTATTTGTATTTTTGGGTCTGAAGTTGTTGAACTCCATTTGTATTTTTTGGGCTTCAACGGAAACATTTTGAATATTTCTAGATTTTGAAGTTCTGGATTTTTTTTTGTTATTATTATTAGATTATTTGTGGTTGCAGAACATTTACTTCTTCTTTAGCTAAAGAATTTAGGACTGAAGTTGTTAAATTCTATAAACTTTATTTTTACTTTTTGGACTATTTTATATTTTTGGGTTTAAAGCTTTTGAACTTTATTTGGGCTTTGTGGGAAATGTAGTACTTCTTGGACTTTAAGGGAAGTAGTAGTAAGACTTTATTTCTACTCTTAGGTCTGAATTTTGAACTTTATTTGAATTTCCTGGTCTTCAAGGGAAGTGTACTGTTATTTTTAGATTTTTTTTATTTTTTGGAGTGTTTTTGTAATTCTGAAACTTTTTCTGTAGAGTATTTGTACTTTTGAATCAAATTAACTCTACTTGTACTTTTTGGATTTTAAGGGAAGCAGTAAAACATCATTTGTACTTTTGGGTCTAAAGTTCTTGAATCTATTTGTACTTTTTGGGCTTTAGGAAAGGCGTAGTACTTATTGGACTTTAAGGAAGCATTTGTAAGATTTTGTTTCTACTTTTGGATTCAACGTGCTTTATTTCTTTTTGTACTTATTGGGCTTTAAGGGAAACGTGGTGTTTTTTGGACTTTAAGGGAAGGAGTCGTAAGATGTACTTTTTTGTTTAAAGTTTTTGAACCCTGTTTTTACATTTTGGGCTTTAAAGCGTAGTCTTTGACATTATTTTAGTCCCAGATTTGTTTGTGTTTTTTGGACTTTCTGGAACATCCTTTGTAGTTGCAAGATTATTTATTTTGCTTTTTTTGTGGTTGTGGGACTTCTGTAGTGATGGAATAGAAGTTTTTTATCACTCGTATGACTTTATTTTCATTTTTGGGTCTAAAGTTTTTGAACTCGATGAACTCTATTTGTAGTTTTAATTTTGTTTTGTACTTCTTGGACTGCATTTAGTTGTGGAATTTTTGTAGTTTCAAAACTAATAGCAGGTCCTAGGATTATTTTTTATAAAGTTCTGTAGTTTCTTCTGTAGTTGGACAACTATTTGCATTTCTAGGATTAAGTTCTCAAATGCTATAAAGTGGATTTGCACTTTTTGGAAAAAAATTTTGGATTTTTTTCTATAATATTCTGTAGTAAGACTTTGTAGACTAGTGACTACAGTTTTTGAACTCTAAACAACATTGTACTACTTGTACCTTATTTGTTTGTACTCATGAATTTGATTTTTTGTATTATTTTACATTTGCATTGTTTATCTCAATGTTTGTGACGTATGCACTAGTGTTTCAGGGCATGCACCCTTCATCAGTATGCCTAGCAACACGCTGGCCAAAGAGACAATTTACATTAAAAAAATATTTATAAAATCACTTTTATTTTCACTATTTTTAAAATATGTGAATAAGCGATCATATTTTTATTTGTAGAAATAATTATTACAAATAAACATTTATCTATGTACTAAAAAAATTCCGCACTTATTATAAAAATGTATCATATCCTCTGTGGGTTTTCACCGCTTGCGTTGCAACAATGGTTGCTTATCAATTTGATTGCGCATTGTAATAATATGTATGTAGTGCGAATAACGTTTTAATTAAGTGTTTCATTTTCCTTACAGATTATAAGATATACAAAACACACACAAGATGGGTGCCAAGCAGTCAAAAAGGTCTGTGGATATAACAACCACGCCGAAGAAAGGAGAAGCCGAAAGTCCTGTTGAGGGCGAAGGCAAAGTTGAGAAAATAGGAGATCTGGAAACGAAGGTTACCACTAATGGAACCGCACACACAGAAATTGAATTTGCTGTAAGTAATTAATTTATTTTAAATTATAATATTAAAGTTATTAAACATCTAAAAGCTTCTTAGGTGCGTGCGAAGTTATTAGTGGGGGATTATAGGAAGTTTATTGCCTTGGGGTTATATTAGATAGGGGTAATAAAACGCATACTTGTAGAATTATTAGATTTTAATTCTATTATGAAAGGCGAAAGCTATTTATAGCAAAGTTGTTTACTTCCGTCGAATTAATTTTATTATAATTATATTTGGTTATCTCTTTGGCCTTTGACTTATTTAAGTCCTTGACTAGGTTGATAGCATTTTATGTTTTTGTTGCAATAATAGTATTATTTGAAAATAATATTTTATAGTCCAATAAATAATGAACACACCTAAAGCAGCGTTCACACTAAATATGTCGAGAATAATCACTAAATCACAATTCTGTAGCGCTACCGGTTGTCTTCAGCTTAGAGTATTTTGCACAGAAACCCTTACAAAAATCTATTAAAACGAATTCTATAGCGCTACCAGTCGCAGACACTTAACCGGAATTTAAATTAAAATCTATTTTGATCACGGTAGCGCTACTAATCGTAAAAAACGCCGACGACGGTAGCGCTACTGTTGTTTCAAAATCACATAGTTACTCTATTATAGTCTTGGGCTGTGCGACCGGTAGCGCTACTAACTAAAGTCATAAATTTGCTTTAAATTGTAAAACTACAGATTTTGTGAAAACAAAATGAGACTACAGCTATGTCTATTAAGAAAACTATTCTTTTAGACGATATTATTGATAAATATTAAATAAAAATATTATTTCATCAATCAATGTCAAATTATATATAAAATTTCAATTTTGATAAAATCTTAAAAATGATTTTATTTAACAAATTCTATTATGCAGAACCTTCTATTGTAACGATTGTTATCAATATGCAAAAAAATCTGTTTTTATTCGAAAAATATATTATGAATATATACAAAAGGTCGAAAAACTAATATAATAGGGGCAGATGGTCAGCTTCGATTCCGTGAAACTGTACCGTTATAATGCAGACGCAGGCTTAACATACCACACCCTTGAGGGCATATATTATTCATATCTTGTGCAAATGTGAATTATGGGTTGGGGATTTTATTAAAAAATAAAAAATAAAATGTATACACCCAACCATTCAGAGAGAAGTAATTAATTTGTATTTTTTGTAGCGAAAACAAACGAGCTATTCATGAAAAAGGGTTGTTTTATGGCGAGAGTTGAAATAAAGGCATAAACAAATAAAATATAATATAAAACAGGGCATTAATTTAGACTTGTTGAGACTCCATTCACACAAACAATGTTTAACATTCATTTTCATTCATTCATGTAATAAATTATCCATGGGAAATTAGTGTTTCGTTAGTATCATTTACAGTTTGGTAGCTATAACTGCTTGTGCATGTTTTATTTCAATTAGTTTTCAAATATTTAAAAACATTTAAATGATGCTAATAAACAGAGGCAGATGTTGGATATTATTTCCGCTCCGACTCTGAATAAAAACAAATTAAATAATTGGTACAAAGTGAAGTTTTGTTTGCCAAACGTGTCGCAAAAAATGAGAACGGTAAAAATCAGAATTTGCAAATTATCGATTTTGAGTTTTTCGTATGTCTTCGCGATCTGACGAGCTCCGAATCTTGTCATGAGGTTTGTTGGAATTGAAGTTTTGCTCCACAAGGGTACAAAATTGATTTGTTTTAGAAATTAAAGGAATCTATGGTTTCAGCAAGAAGTCAATTTTCAAAATGTCTCAAAAAGATTACTAATTAATTCTAAAAGTTTTTGTCTTTAGAAATGTATTTTGCGGTTTTCAAAAATTAATTGTTTCCAAAACTTATAGATAACTTGGCTTGTAAAGAAATTTATGGTCTTTGGAAGTCAATAGTCTTCAGAATTAATCCTGCGGTCTCTAAAACTGAGTTGTTTCTAAAACCTATAGATAACTTAGCTTGCAAAGGAATCTATAGTCTCAGGAAGAAATCATTTAAAAAAAAAAAAAAATGTTTTTAGAAATAATTTTTTGGATCTTTTCAAAACTTATAGGCAAATTGGTTTTCAAAGGAATCTATAATTTTCAGAAGAAGTCTAATTTAATTGTTTTCAAAACCTATAGATAACTGGGCTTCTTCTGAAGGAATCTGTTCCTCAGAAGAATCAATCAACTCCAAAAATGTTTTTAAAAAAGATCAATTAATTCCAAAAATGTCTAATCTTTAGAAATAATGTCTGGTATCTTAGGAAGAAATTGTTTTGGTTATAGTTTTTAAAAGAAGGCTTTACAACTACTCAGGAACTTTAACAGTTTAAGTTGCTAAAGATTCTGTAGTAGCAGTCTTTAGAAGGACAACCACAAATGCGTTAGAACCTTAAAACTTCATTTTAGAACTGAAAGTTTCCAAATTTTAGTTACCAACATAATATATTAAAATAATATTATTCCCAGAAGAATCAATCAATTGCCTTAAGAGCTCCACAGCTGAAAATAATATTTTTAAAGAGATTAGACTTTATAGAAACAACAGTTTTCAGATAAACATTTGAGATTGCAAAAAATAGCAATCTCTAAAAGAGAACTATTCTTTAGAAAAACTCGAAAACCTTTCCCGAAGAATACTAATTTTTGCAAAGACATTTAGATTTTTTTAGAAAACTAGAACTTCTAGAATTACTCACATGGGCACTAGTTTCCAAAAAACACCAATTTTAAGAACTATTCTTCAGAAGAACTCTAAAATTTTTATAATTGCTCTAAAACCTTTCTAAAAGGATTCTAATTTTTGGAAAAACATTTAGATTATTTAGAAAGTAGTTAGAACTTCTAAAATTGCTCTAAAGTGTTAGCATGGGCACTAGTTTTTAAAGAACATTCTTCAAAAAATGGCACTAACCTTTGCTACATACTTTAGAGATGCATCAAAGCATTTAAATTATGACATAATTATAGATGTAATACGGTTCTTAGATGGTCTCTAGAAAGACACCAGTTTCTAGACATTAGTTTTTAGGACTCTGGAGCATCCAAAGTCTTTATTGCTATTAACAAAAATTTTAGAAAAATTCTACATACTTCAGAAGTGCACAAAAGCATTCAAAACGCCCCATAATTGTAAGTGATTTTAGACTTTAATGAAACAACAGTTTCCAGAATGGCATTGGAGATTCCAGTAAGACGCCAATCTTCAAAGAAGACTAAAACTCCTTTTCCAGAAAGACTACAGTTTTTGAAAAGTTATTTAGATTTTTTGAGAAGTTTGTTATAATCTCTAAAACAGCTTTATTGTTTCTTTAGCTTTTAGAATTGCTTTAAAGCCTTTCCAAAAGGACTCCAACCTTGGCAAAATTATTTAGATTTTTAAGGAGATTGTTAGAACTCCCAGTTTTGTTCTAAAGGCTTTTTAGAAGAACTCTAACCATTCCAAGAAAATTCAGATTTTTTGATTGGAACTTTTAAAAATTAATTTAGATTTTTTGCTAAAACTTCCAAAATTGTTCTAAAGCATATTTAGAAGTACTAGAGTAAGAGTTTCTGAAAGGTTTTTGGTTCTAGAAATCCCGTTTTTAGCAAATAACTGGTTTTCAGATTGACATTAAATTTTATAGACTTTTTTTTTTGAAGTTAACACTAGTCTTTAGAAACAGTAATCTTTGTCTTAGTTTTCAGAAATAACATTAATCTTTAGAAAAACGCTACAGAAGAGTACCAAAGATCTCAAACTTTCTTACAATTGTGGAACTAACTGTTTTTAGAAACACAAATCTTCAAAGGGACACCAGAGATTTTTTAGTCTAGAAAAAAACACTACATACTCCAGAAGAGTACCAAAGCTCTCAAAATTTTTCACAATTTTGGAACTAACTGGTTCTAGACTATAGGGAAACATCAGTCCTCAAAAGGACACTAGAGATTTTCTTCTAGTCTTTAGAAGAACTCTAAAATATCTATAGTTGCTCTAAAATCTTTTCCGAAGGACTCTAATCTTTGCAAGGTTTAGGTTTGATTAGAAAGTTACTAGAACCTTCAGAATGTCTCTCTTTGACCCTCGTACTTTTGGTTTGCAGGGCATTTACTGGGTTTGATGGCTAGCCGCAGGAGCAATTGCGTCTTTTTCTTCGCTGAATTTCTTGAAAACATACTCTCTGGTCCCCGCCCACCCCATTTAACTTTTGTGGATATGTAGTTTGAGTTGGATATTTCCTGCTTATTCTTCTGATTGTTAGTTGTATATTTCTTCTTTCTGCTAATGTTAGTTGTCATAAAATTAGGAGAGTAAGTGACAGATCTATATTCTTAAAAACAAACACTCGAGTGCTTGTATAGTGTATGTATAGTCTCAGGAAGAATCAATTTTTCAAAAAAAAAATTGTCTTTAGAAATAATTTTTGGGGTCTTTTCAAAACTTATAGCCAATTTGGCTTTCAAAGGAATTTATAATTTTTAGAAGAAATCTAAAATTAACATGTTTTCAAAACTTATAGATAACTGGGCTTCTGAAGGAATTTCTTCCTCGGAAGAATTAATTAACTCCAAAAATATTTTTAAAAATAAAATAAAAATTTCTAAAATTGTCTAGTTCTTAGAAATAATTTCTGCTATCTTTGGAAGAAATCTTTTTAGTTATAGTTTTTAAAAAAAGGCTTTACAACTACTCAGGAACTTTAACAGTTTAAGTTGCTAAAGATTCTGTAGTAGCAGTCTTTAGAAGGACAACCACAAATGCATTAGAACTTTAAAACTTCATTTTAGAACTGAAAGTTTCCAAATTTTTGTTACCAACATAGTATGGTTAAATAATATTATCCTCAGAAGAATCAATCAATCGCTATAAGAGCTCTACAGTTTAAAATAATATGTTTAAAGAGATTAGACTCCAGAGAAGCACCAGTTTTCAGATGAACATTAGAGATTGCAGAAAGATTGCAATCTCTAAAAGAGAACTATTCTTTAGAAAAACTCGAAAACCTCCATAATTGCTCTAAAACCTTTCCTGAAGAATTCTAATTTTTGCAAAGACATTTAGGTTTTTTTAGAAAGCATCTAGAACTTCTAGAATTACTCACATGGGCACTAGTTTCCAAAAAACACTAATTTTAAGAACTATTCTTCAGAAGAACTCTAAAATTATTTTAATTGCTCTAAAACCTTTCTAGAAGGATTCTAATTTTTGGAAAGACATTTAGATTATTTAGAATGTAGCTAGAACTTCTAAAATTGCTCTAAAGTGTTAGCACGGGCACTAGTTTTTAAAGAACATTCTTCAAAAAATTGCACTAACCTTTTCTACATACTTTAGAGATAGATGCACCAAAGCATTCAAATTATGACATAATTATAGATGTAATACGGTTCTTAAATGGTCTCTAGAAAGACACCAGTTTCTAGACATTAGATTTTAGGACTCTGGAGCATCAAAAGTCTGCATTGCTATTAACAATAATTTTAGAAAATTCTACATACTTCAGAAGTGCACAAAAGCATTCAAAACGCCCCATAATTGTAAGTGATTTTAGACTTTAATGTAACAACAGTTCCCAGAATGGCATTGGAGATTCCAGTAAGACGCCAATCTTCAAAGAAGACTAAAACTCCTTTTCCAGAAAGACTACAGTTTTTGAAAAGTTATTTAGATTTTTTGAGAAGTTTGTTATAATCTCTAAAACAGCTTTATTGTTTCTTTAGAATGAATCTAACTATTGCAAGAACATTTAGATTTTTAGTAGGTTAAAAGAGATTTTAAAATTGCTTTAAAGTCTTTTCAAAAGGACTCCAACCTTGGCAAAATTATTTAGATTTTTTAGGAGATTGTTAGAACTCCCAGTTTTGCTTTAAAGGTTTTTTAGAAGAACTTAGATTTTTTGGTTGGAGCTTTCAAAATTGCAACTTTGAAAAATTAATTTAGATTTTTGCTAAAACTTCCAAAATTGCTCTAAAGTCTATTTAGAAGTACTAGAGTAAGAGTTTATGAAAGGTTTTTGGTTCTAGAAACTCCGTTTTTAGCAAATAACTGGTTTTCAGAAAGACATTTAATTTTCTAGACTTTTTTTTAAGTTAACACTAGTTTTTAGAAACAGTAATCTTTGTCTTAGTTTTCAGAAATGACAATAATCTTTAGAAAAACGCTACATACTCCAGAAGAGTACCCAAGATCTCAAACTTTCCTACAATTGTGGAACTAACTGTTTCTAGACTTTAGAGAAACACAAGTTCTTAAAGGGTCACTAGAGATTCTCTAGTCTAGAAATAACGCTACATACTCCAGAAGAGTACCAAAGCTTTCAAATTTTTACTGGTTCTAGACTTTAGTGAAACAGTAGTCCTCAAAAGGACACCGGTGATTCTCTTCTAGTCTTTAGAAGAACTCTAAAATATCTAGTTGCTCTAAAAAAAATTCCGAAGGACTAATCTTTGCAAAGACATACGTTTAGGTTTGATTAGAAGTCGCTAGAACTTTTAGAATGACTCCTTTTGACCCTCGTACTTTTGGTTTGCAGGGCATTTTCTGGGTTTGATGGCTAGCCGCAGGAGCAATTGCGTCTTTTTCTTCGCTGAATTTCTTGAATACAAACTCTCTGGTCCCCGCCCACCCCATTCAACTTTTGTGCATATGTAGTTTGAGTTGAATATTTTCTGCTTATCCTTCTTTTTTTCTTTTTTCTTTCTTTATTTCGCGTTTTACAGCTATTTTACATCGCCCCAGAAGTCTTACGACTTGTTTGAAGGGGGTTGATGGGACCAACGGCTTATTAGGTGACTTCCGAATTACCCCAGTGGATAAAGAGCAAAGTTATTATTTTAGTCATATTCGGGGATCGAACCCGGGACTGTTAGAGTGCTACACTAACGCTCTATAACTGAACTATCTTCTTTCTGCTAATGTCAGTTGTCACAAAATTAGGAGAGTAAGTGACAGATCTATATTCTTGACAACAAACACTCGAGTGGGTGCTCGGGGAACAAGTTTTGTGGGCGTCCGCTCATTTGCCCGATAGTGACTGATCTAATCTCTTGACAACATACAAAAGTTGGATCATTTTTCTTCTGTTGCTTGTTGTCACATAAAGCTAGAAAGTCTAAATTCTTGATAAAAAACACATGCGCGTTATTGCCCACAACTGACGTCACACGCACCGATTATGATGGCTTCATCGCGTCGACAAAATGCTGGTCTATAAGGTATAAGACCTAAAATATCACCCCTGAAACTGAAAATAAAAAGATTTTGGAAACAACTAAAAAATGATGATGTGATTTATTCAATCTCAACAAATTTATTCATTTTCATAAATAATAATGAAATATGCATTTACATGCTCAATAAATTTTGTTATTCAATTAAATATAAAGGCGTCGTAATAATGGCTTTAAACAAACGAATTAATTCAAACAGTAGAAGAAAATATATAATTATCAACAATTAAAAACAAAGTAGTTACATTCAGAAAGCAGGTATAATAATAATAATGATGATAATAATAATACGTCGGTCGTATAATTCCCTGAATTATGTGCTATACTCAGAAAAAGAGGCTACTCAGCTCTTCTCGCCTTAACAAAGACGATATGAGGGCCACTCATTTTTAATGAAGTGCAATGCAATTAACCCGTTAGACATTTTTACTTGAAACAAGAAAATTTCTATCCCGTTATAAATGAACTAACAAGAAGACAAAAATGATAAACGATGCACGATCGATTAAAATATTAATAAGTTCACCGTTATATTGCAATATTATTACAGTTAATAATGTAACTTCTGGTTGTGTGGCTGCTTTGCCTGCCTGCCTGCCCGCTTCAAGCACACATTCGACCTTGCAATAACGAACAGCTGTGAGTTTAAAGATAGTTATTTGTTTCGTTTATGTAGAAACTGGATTCTTTTGCCTGCTGCTGCTGCTTTGCAAGGATGCTCATTTTTTTTTTTGTTCGTTTTTATTTTTTAATTGCTAATTTATTTCACAAGGTTTATATTTTTTTGGCTGGATGCTTTATTCGGCAACGGATAGCACCTAAATCATGTTTGTATGTATTAATTAATTCAATTAAGAAAATCAACTGATTTGATTTATAATTACACTTTAAGGAATTTTCTTCAGTGCGGAAAATAGTATATTACGGTACAAGGTCGGTAAGTACTTATTTGACAAATAATATTAAAATTTGTAAATATTAATTCAATTGAAGTAGATTAGTGTAAATAATAGCTAAAATAAGCGTGTCAACAATTAATTCCAACAAATATATATATATGTATAGTAAAGTTTCAATAATTTCAAAAACCGGTAGCGCTACTTGCGACAAGTTATTATTACAATTTTGAAAAAAAAAATTAATTTTGTCTCAGGTCAGCTTAAAATAAGGAAAATAATTCATCAAATTTGTTAAAATAATTACTTAGTTCGCACTTGATAAAGCATGAAACAATTTAAGCACCAATAACAACTGTTTTAATTATTAATTATAAATATTAATTAAACGTTTTAATGACTATCATTAAAAGTTGGTTATTATTTATTTGATTAAATTAAATTTTCCATATCTATCTATCTATCGAAAACAATCAAGCAAATACTTTCTACAGCATTAATCTAGATTGAATATGTGTTAGTCCTCTCTATTCTTTTGTTATTAGATTTTTCATTTATAATTGACTAGAGCGATTGCTCTTAATTGGCAGCAATGTTTTAGAGATGCTATCATTCGTAATTGATTAAACAGAATGAAACGGTGTACAAATTGCAAATAATGAATCAACATTTCTGCTACAATAAATAAATATTTATGAAATGATAAATTGTTAACGACTATGCGATAACAGCGTTTGTTTTCTCTAAGGAAATAAGAGTAGAGTGCACACAAAGGGAGAGTCTGAGTAAATTGCAATTATCGGAATTGTTTTTACAAGAAATTAATTTGCATGGGATTTATTTTCATAAATTTGTTTGTTTTATGAACATTTGTTATCTTTAATTACCGGAAATCTATAGCTTTATTTAAAATATTTGTTTAATTTGATTGTATTTTTGATTGGTATGCTACTAAAGCTGATAAATGAAAAGCTGTAGTTTGATTAAACGCAACGATAGAGTTTAAAAAATTCTTAAGCTACGTCTACATTAGTAATTGTATTATTTGTGTTTTTTGTGTCCGAAATGATTCTCGGTTTGAGTGGGAGGGTGAAACTATTTTCTCTTTGTACCTCTAGGGGCAAATCTCACTTCTTTGCTTCGTACATACCAACATATGTGGTTATTCTATGCTAAGACATTGCTTTCCTTATTCTGGCTATATTAAGGCAGATAAATTGTATTTTCCGCTGTTGGCTTCACCATGCGACGAAGCCAACAACTTTCTATGCACACGAATGACGTCATGCTATAATTGTGGGCATAAGTCCTGCATCATGCGCCGCCCTGTATAAGATTCATAAACATTTTGGTAGATTAAGTGCGTAAAAAGTGTTTACACACACGCGTTCAACACTAACATTTTTGTTTTGCCCACAACTGACGTCACACGCATCAATCATGTTGTATATATGATCTTTGCGCTTCAAAGTTATTTTTTCTAATATTTTTTTAATGCAATGCCATTTCGTGTGAATATGTAATTAATGCTAATCGTCATGTAATTCTAGTGGGAAATTATAAACATGGCGAAAGAGAAACATTAACGAAGTGTTATTGTGGTGTAATTTAGCTCGTGTCTGTTAAACATTACTAATTAGATTGAAGTGGTTTCCATAGAGAAAAAAGGGGGGCACCACCCGAGTTGTTGCCTTTCGCTTTGTTGAAACCCCTTCATTGTTCTTTAGCGTACTATAACCCTGCAGGATAATACATAATGACACTGGATACGTGCTCCACTTTAGTTACAGAATAATCTATTTATGCCAAAGCTTACTTAATTAATTCAATAAAATTGTTAGTCGAACAAAAATGACTTCACATGTGTGAATGCACATAATAATGGGTGTTTGGTGTCGATGACTAGACTTTTCTTCTCACATCACTGATCACTATATTAATAGGGGTCCATTGTGACAGGGTTAGGTTAGGTTACTGGCCGTGTACAAGGTCTCCAACCGCTTTAAAACGCATCGCATCATCAATTGAGTCGACCGATTAGTCTCTGTATTCCTCCTTCTCATTTCGCCAATTTGGTTCCTAAAATTACATCCATCGCCATTCAGTGCGGTTGAGAATTTGCAAGGAGAGATTTTTCCTTATGTCTATTAATAATTCTCCACTTCATATGAGATAAACTAGTCAGACCGCCTTGCATATCAGCAAGTGTAAATAACCTTAGACTTGGCTATAATTAATGCAATTTTCTTAGATATCTTTCAAACTGGTATTTATACAGGATGAAATAATAATAAGAAGTAAAAAACAAAAGGATAATAACCATATGGTTAATGAAACATCTATGGCGCTTTTTAATTTATTGTATATTTATCATTATTTCATTTCAAAATTTTAGTTTTTTTAATAAAAAAAAAAATAAAATACAGTTTTAGACGATTCATGAATTCATCACAATTGTACAGAGGTCTCGTCTGGCTTTATCATATAGCGCCCATTTCTGCAGCATAGTCGTCTCCGACTTGTAAAACTATCAAACAGTTTTTCTAGTTTTAGGATCATTCAAATTGACATTTTGACATCAGTGTTCAGAAATATTGTTGACACTTTAAGAACATTTTTGACATATTGGAAACATTTTTGGCTGTCAATGAACGTTTTATGACATTATTGACAGTTTGATAACACTGTTTGAAAATTTTTGAAACATTTTATGACATTTCAAGAAGAATAAGAAGTTTTTGAAAATTTTTGACAACACATTTTATGACATAAATGTGTTTAAATATTTTTGACAGTTTAGGACCATTTTATTATATTAGTAATAGTTTAGGAATATTATTGATACTTTATGAACATTTTTGACAGTTCACGAACTTTTTTTTGACAGTTTACGAACGTTTTATGACATTATTGGCAGTTTGGCAACTTTATTGGATATTTTTGAGAACTATGATATAAGCGAAAGTTTAGAAACATTTTTGATAGTTTAGGATGCTTTTATGACATACATACTGAGCTTAGGAACATTTTTGGCAGATTAGGGAAATTTTTGACAGATTGCGAACATTTTTGACAGATTAGGGCACTTTTGATACATTTTAGGAACATTTTTGATGGATTATGGCACTTTTGATACATTTTAGGATTTTTTTTGACAGATTAGGGCACTTTTGGTACAATTTAGGAACGTTTTTGACAGATTAGGGCACTTTTGATACATTTTAGGAACATTTTTGATGGATTAGGGCACTTTTGATACATTTTAGGAAGTCTTTTGACAGATTATGGCACTTTTGGTACAATTTAGGAACGTTTTTGACAGATTAGGGCACTTTTGTTACATTTTAGGAACATTTTTGATGGATTAGGGCACTTTTGATACATTTTAGGAAGTCTTTTGACAGATTATGGCACTTTTGGTACAATTTAGGAACGTTTTTGACAGATTAGAAAACTTTTGATAAATTTTAGGAACATTTTTGATGGATTATGGCACTTTTGATACATTTTAGGATTTTTTTTTGACAGATTAGGGCACTTTTGGTACAATTTAGGAACGTTTTTGACAGATTAGGGCACTTTTGATACATTTTAGGAACATTTTTGATGGATTATGGCACTTTTAATACATTTTAGGAATTTCTTGACAGATTAGTGCACTTTTGGTACAATTTAGGAGCGTTTTTGACAGATTAGGGCACTTCTGATACATTTTAGGGCTCTTTTGATACATTTTAGGAACATTTTTGATGGATTATGGCACTTTTGATACATTTTAGGAATTTCTTGACAGATTAGGGCACTTTTGGTACAATTTAGGAGCGTTTTTGACAGATTAGGGCACTTCTGATACATTTTAGGAACATTTTTGACAGATTAGGGCACTTTTGATACATTTTAGGAACATTTTTTATGGATTATGGCACTTTTGATACATTTTAGGAATTCCTTTGACAGATTAGGGCACTTTGGTACAATTTAGGAGCGTTTTTGACAGATTAGGGCACTTCTGATACATTTTAGGAACATTTTTGACAGATTAGGGCACTTTTGATACATTTTATGAACGTTTTTGACAGATTAGGGCTCTTTTGGTACAATTTAGGAACGTTTTTGACAGATCAGGGCACTTTTGATACATTTTAAGAGCATTTTTGAGAGTTTAGGAACATTTTTTTCTCTGATCATTTAAAATTGTTTTGAAACTTTAAAAACGTTTTTGTTTTATGACAAATGATTAGCTTATGATCATATTTTGACACATTTTATGACATCAGTGAAATTTTAGAAAGATTTTTGAAACTTTACGAACATTTTTGATAGTTTATAATGCTTTTATGAAATACATACTGAGCCTAGGAACATTTTTGACAGATTTAGAACATTTTTGACAGATTTAGAACACTTTTGACAGATTTCGACAATTTAGGAATATTTTTGACAGATTAGGACACTTTTTATCCGTTTTAGGAACATTTTTGTCAGTTTACAAACATTTTTGACAGTTTACGAATATTTTTGACAGTTTACGAACATTGTATGACATTATTGACAGTTTGGAAACATTTTTTGCATATTTTTGAGAGTTTAGGAACATTTGATGACATCAGTGACACTATTGACAGTTCACAAACCTTGTTTAACATTATTGACAGTTTAGTAAAATTTTTTGGAAATTTGTTATGAGTTTAGAAACATTTTTGATAGTTTAGTATTCCTTTATGACCTATACCATGAGCTTAGGAACATTTCTGACATATTAGGGACAATTTTGACTCATTTTTGACAGTTTACGAATATTTTTGACAGTTTACGAACATTGTATGACATTATTGACAGTTTGGAAACATTTTTTGCATATTTTTGAGAGTTTAGGAACATTTGATGACATCAGTGACACTATTGACAGTTCACAAACCTTGTATAACATTATTGACAGGTTAGTAACATTTTTTGGAAATTTGTTATGAGTTTAGAAACATTTTTGATAGTTTAGTATTTCTTTATGACGTATAAGATAAGCTTAGAAACATTTCTGACATATTAGCGACATTTTTGACTCATTTTTGCAATATTTTTGACAGTTTAGGATTGCTTAATGGCGTAAATGATGAGCTTAGGAGCATTTTTGACAGTTTGCTAACATTATTGACCGTTTAGTTAATTTTTTGCACATTTTTGAGAGTTTAAAAACATTTTTGACAGGTTAGGAACATTTTTGACAGATTAGAAACATTTTTGACAAGATTAGAAACATTTTTGGCAGATTAGCAACATTTTTGATAGTTCACACACGTTTTATGACATTGATAGTTTATTTTTGGGCACTACTAAGTATTGAGCGGATGTTGAAAAATCAGTTTAACTTTGGTGGTGTGTTTAGGTTTTAGTAAATGATTGCTCCTTACTATTAGGATTTTTGGAATTTTATTATAAGAATTGGTCAAGGTTTTATTTAAAAATTATCTGTAAGCAAAATGTAGGGGGGGGGGGTGAATAACTTTCAACCTAGTGCGCATGCCTTTGGAAAATTGTGTAATTTGATTGGTTTATAGCGTTCTCGTTGAAAGATCATGTTTGTGGACTTCGAGGCGTGGTTTGTGTGTGTGTTTGGACGTGGTTTTGATCAGTTTTAGTGTGTTTATTGAGTTGTTATGAATAGGTCTATTGCTTTCTTTTGATCAAGTTTGATGTTACTTTTAAAACGGTTAGTTTAATTTTGTTTTGACAGACAACAGTGTCTCAAGGAGGCGACGGCGGTGGTTGACATTGCTGCACGGACCGCCAACTAAACGCTGTATAAACAGATTGTTTGCGCTTGCGTTCTCTGAACACGTGACTTTTGTCATTGGTGACATTCTCATAAAAATTTTGTAATTCCAGTAATCACTGAATTGATGTAATTTTTATGACAAACTTTGTCTATTTTAAAAGTCAGCGAGATTAGAATTGACTCCCTGACCGGCAAACACGGGGTTTGATTGAGATTTTCTGCGTTTTGCCGTGTCTTTTGGTCGAGCCGCTTGGGACGCTCGAACCATGATAGGCCTCGAGTTTGAGAGAACGCGGGAACATCTCGGAAGTGGAGCGTCGAAGATAAATTTTCCGAAGGAAACATTCCAGCGGACGAAATTCGGGCGCGATCGGAATCTATCTTCGTAGTTGATCTTGGTGCTTTGTGCCTGAATGGTGAGCTTCAGTGTGGCAATGATTGTAGTTATTTTTTATTTTCTTATTCTGTAAAGATGGACTCCGGAAATCGTTGGGTGATTTTCGTAGGCTGCCAAAGAAGTCTTGACGAAGCTCAATTGCGCACTGCTAATGGCTGAGTAGTGGTCTTGGGGTATTAAATTTTAAGGCGGTGCTTTCAAGGCGATTTTCTCAGTAGTGGCGAGCAGCAGTGCCTGAGGAATGTGTGTGATTCCGGCTTCTAGAGTGCTACGATGTGGCTGTAATGTTGTGACGGTTTGGAATCAACTGTGGGAAGAAAAAAGTGTTGTTTGGTGTACACGGACCGCCAACGAAACGGTGACTTCATTGCTTGATTGCTTTCGAACGGTGCAGACTCTGTATCTATACTTTTTAGTAAAAGCGATGTATTTTGGTCTATTGATGCTTCTAGGTTTCTTAATTCAGTTTTCACGTCATGAAAATATCAAAATTTTGTCAAAAGTTTTTACAATTGATGGCCGGATTTTTGTTATTCAAATTCTTAAAACTGCGTTTAGTTATAATAAATGATGTATTTTATGTAAATTACTTCTCTACTCAGTGTGCGACACGTACGCAGGTGTTTCAGGGTATGCACTCTTCATTAGTATACCTAGCATCTCACTGGTTAGAGAAATAATTTAAAAAAAATGCTCAGTACCTTTTATGTATAAAAATATGTGAGAGCTGTTTATACAACGCCCTCTATTACTAATATAGACTATAATCAATAGAGGGCGTTGCGTTCTTGCGTAAAAGGTATTAAGTTCAGTCATTAAACTAAAAAAATATAATAAATATTACAATTTAAAACACTAAAATCTGGTCATAAAATACAAAAACGTTTCCGAAGTTTTGAAAAATAAGCACATTAATTGCATTTATTTGGATTAAATTGATAATTTTTGCAAATTAATTACATTTATTTGTTTCTATCATAAAACACTGTAACCCACATAACCACTTGAAAAGTGCACCGTCGTAGACATTCATTGCACTTTTCTTTTACATCTGATAGTTCTTATGTTATAAAGGAAACAAATAGAACTACTAGAAACTTCAAACAATTTACAAGCTCGAGAATCTTTTTGTAATTGTCCCTTTTATTAAAAAAATAAATCTATTTCATGACAAGAATTAGATTCCATTGTTCTTTATTTATGTATTCTTAATATCAACGAACATTTTACGCTTGATGATTCCAATTTTTCGGTTTAATCGTTACAGTATATATATACATAACTTTGATGTTATTTTTTTTACAGGATAAAGAGGAAACGGAAAAGGAAGGTGGAGAAGTTATAAAAGCAAACGGTGTCGAATCATCACCGGTGGTAACAACAGAAGAAGTCGTCGAACCAAAAACACCAGAATCAGTTGAAGCCGGTGATCAATTAAATGAAACCGCTACTACCGAACAAAGCACTGAAAAAAGCACAGATGAAAAGAGTTCAGATGAAAAAGCAGAAGAAACACCTGATAAGGAAAAGAAAAAGAAGGAGAAAAAGAAGAAATGGTCTTTTCGAAGCATTTCATTTTCGAAGAAGGACAAATCAAAACCCAACAAAGATGCTGATAAAAATGGCGATGTAAAAGAAGTTTCTGAAGAGGTGAGTTATTAATAAATCTGTTTTCTCACGCTATATATTTAATATTGTTGTAAGGGGAGATTTTTTTTTACCTGGAAATAATTACAGCGACACGCAACGGTGCGTGTAAAAACATAACATAGATTTTATTAAATTTGTATTATATATGAATTGGATAGTACTTGAATAGCAATTTATTTTTGGTCGGTACTTGATAATGAGGGGGCGCTAACCGATCCGATGGTGAAGCGTATTACAATATGGCGACATTTCCTGTGTTCGGACGTGATCCAAATGCAATTTCCTGTATATAGTCGCGCTTTTTATTAAAATACGTTATGAAGGAGACTTGATTGAAATACAAAGTGCAACATACTAACACCGTTAAGATATTCTGAACACCTACAACAAAGCGGATTATTAAATAAAATCAATTTCAGTGTTTTCTAATTAAAATCAAAGTTAATTGAAAATTGCTTAATTAATTTCATAACTTTAGAATTAGATCATGGTTGAAATTTAGTCTTAAGACAAAATTTGTTGAGGTTAGACTTTTTTTATTTATTATTGAAATTGAATTCTTTAAAATACTATAGTCTATTCAATTTTATGATAGAGCGCGGTAAGAAAATAACATTTGGTAAACTTGGCCAAAATTGTTGGCAACGCTTAAAAAGGAGTTGCCTTAAAAGTAGTTTTAGTGTTTATTGCAACTATTTTATTCTGATGGATTACTTCCAAAGCATATACTTTTTCCGTCAAATGAGTTTGTCAACTTTTGTTATATAGAAAGTCTTTTTAGATGGGAAGACTACATTTTTGGCCTATTTTGAAGTAAAAATTCTTTAAGGTAGGCAGCTACTTTGTTCAAAGTTTATTTAATTTAGAGTTGCTAGTAGAGTTATTCTGGTTTAAAGATTTTTTTAGTATATACAGCTTACGTGGAGCACGTCATGTGCTCTTAGAACTCAAATCAGGAGTTCTGAAGTAGGACCAATTTTGCTAAAGAATCCTTGGTTGGTGGTTTTTTCTTTTTGAGTTTATATTTTTGGCAGAGACTGGTATTCTATGTGGATTTATTTTAGGTTACACTAGAGAATCGTTCTAAATTTGGCCAACAATATTCTTCCATAGTATAGGCTATAGTATTTTTTAAAGCACTTTCTTCTAGAGAGTAGGATTTTTTATTGTTGTTATAGAGAGAATTCTTTATAGTCTTTAGAGTCTGAAGTGATCATTTAATGCCTTTGGAACCTATAGTGATATTTTCTAGAACAGTTTATCTACAGATTGGTGCGATATTGATCTAAATTCTGAAATTCTGGAGACTACAAGTTGCTCTCACTACTTTTAGAAAAATTTTGAAATTAGAGTTGGCTATCTTATAGAATTCTTTTGCAGTTTACAGATCTTATTATGTTGTTGGCAATTCTGAAAACCGAGTTAAGGAGATTTTTGAAAGTGTGAAACGAGTTTTTTGATTTTTTTTTTTAGAACCTATATGGTTATTAGCAATTCTGATCAACTTTGCTAGAGTTGGTCGGTCTCTTAGAACCAATAGAAGCTTTTTTTATATAGTCTGGAGGATGGGGTGGTACAGAAAATTATTACCACTTCTTAAAAGTGAGTCATGCTACTTTTATAGACTTTGTAGAAACTGCGATACTAATGGACAACTTTTAATGATCAAAGCTTTCTTCTAGCCTCTATTGAGCTCTCTTCTTGTCTAGATAGCTTATCTGGAAACTATGTAGTTCTTAGGAGTATATGTATACTGATATTATCTCCAGAATGCAGTTGGGTTATTTTCTTAGAATGTGTTCTTGGCCCGATAGATTTTTTTTTTTTTTTGAGTTTTTTGAAGACCATTGAAGTCTAGACGATTTGTTTAGTATTTAGAACTCTTCCAGAAACTTGATTTTGATCTATAGAAAGTTCTCTTTAGAGTTAGCAACTGAAAATTGATTTTTAATCATAGAAGACTAGATACTGAAGACTATTTTGTACTTTACAATTTTGACATATTAAGAACATCATAGTTCAGGAACATTTTTGATATTTTTGACAGTTTTGGAACATTTAATGACATCAGTAATAGATTAGAAGAATATTTTTTTGACATTTCAAGAATATTGTTGGTAGTTTGTGAGTATTTATGACAGTTTAGGAACGTTTTATGACATAAGCGATAGCCCATCAAGATTTTTGATTGGTTTGGATTATTTTGGACAGTGTTTACTAACGTTTTAGGACATCAGTAATTGTTTTGGAATATTTTGGACACTTTAAGAGTATTTTTGACAATTCACTTATAGAAATTAGGGCTCTATTGGCTATCTGAAGAGTTCTTCTGAAGTATATTGTGGTCTTCCTGAATCTAAAATTTATCTGTTGTTTGCAGAGCTACCTAGACTCTTATGTTTCTGGAATCTAAACTATTATTGACGAGTTACTTTTGCTATAGCTTCTTCTAGAATATTAATCTGGTAGTTCTAAAGGCCGAGACTCGAGAAAGCTTTTTTTATAGAGTTTTTTATGAACAGAATACTGTGCTTTAGGAATTAAGAGAACATTGAGTTAGTCTAAAATTTAAAAAAAAAATTATTTGGACTCTGTAGCTCTCTATTTATAGAGCCTATCTGGAGAATTGTAGAAAATTATTATTGTGCTAATTATTTTTGGATTTTTTTTACTACGGTTTTGGAGCCACTCTTCAGACTTTAAATTGCGAATTTCTTTGGAGAAGTCCAAATTCTTCTAAGAAGTCTAGTTTAGTGCTGATCTATACCTAATTTAGAACCTAACTAGAGTTTATGATTAAGCCTTTTTAAAGACTAAAGCTACAATGATATATTTAGTACCATTCTTGAGACTTATGATTGCTCAAGTCTAAAAAAGTGAGTTTTCAAACTCTGCTATAGTGAGTCTTCTTGTAGTTCTATAGACTGGGACTCTAGAATGCTCTTATTGAGTTTTTGGTGTGGTTTATGGATAAAATGCCGTTCTTGAGGAGCAATTTAGAGAACATTGAGTTTGTCTAAACAAAATAAGGACTTTATCTGGACTCTGCAGCAACATAATGGGTCTTTCTAAAAACTTGATCAACTTTGCTATAGAGAATTCTTCTGGATTTGGATTCTTTTCTGAATATCATAATCAAGTTCTTCTGTTCACTCTAGCCTTGGTAGTTTGAAACATAAAATGGCAAGCCTTTTTGGATTCTGGACTCAAGAAAGCCTTTGAGTTTATTGTGAGTCTTCTATCGAAGGTTGGTCACTATTACCGCTGGGCCACGAGCCATGACGCTATGAGCGTAAACGCTCGGCGCTGCAAAATGGAGCGTCAAGCGTCCAATTCAAATACATGGGTATATACGTACCAGGCCACGAAATAGCGCTGCAAGACGCAGCGTCGTTTGCTTCTAGCGAAACAAACACGAGCGTCCGTTGCGTTTGACGCTCATCTTATAAGCCTCTTAAAAACAAATTAATACAAAAAATCAAGTACGTACACAATAAAATTTTACTGTTTATACCGTTGGAGCGTATTATTTGAGCGTCAGCGTCTGAAACAAATCGGTTTGTTTCAAACGCTCCTAAATATAGACGCCAGAACGTTTTCTTTTTAATTGATAATTTTGTCTAGATTGTAATTATAAAAAAAAATGTATTTTATCATTATTATGATTTAACTTATTTAACTATATTGAATTAAATAAATTATTATTACATTTTTTTTTTGTAAAATTATTATTTAAGTAAGAAAAATAATGTATAATTTATGATATGTTTGTATAGGATTTGCACTATACATATAAAACACATTTTGTCAGTTTTTACAATTATATATTAATAGTTAATAATGAAGAATTTAAACTGGCATAATTTTAGAATGGATGAAACCTACATTGTTTGATAGATTATATTCTATTATCAAATTTAGTTTGCCAAAGTCAATTCTGCCAAGATTTTGGGTTTTTAATTATTAAATTTGAAGAAATAAAATTTAATTTAAAACTATTATTTTTTATCATTAACGTGAAAAGATGGGAGAACAAAGCTAGATAGTAACAAAAATCACATAGTTTTACATGTCATATTTCAATAAGTCAAATGACAAATACGTAAATAAAATTATTTTAAAAATTAATTAATTTAGTTTTTAAAATAAATTTTGTTTTCCCGCGTTTTGTAGTTTTCTATTTGTCTATATACTTTTTATACAGGGAGTTTATAAATGAATGGGATTATGTAATCACTTTAAATATGCCGCCTTTTTAAAATCGTCCACTATACTACATATGTTTTCATTGACAGCTGTCAAAGTTGATCTGTCAAAACAAATAGTTTAGTGAACATTTTAACAAAAGCGGCACATTTAGGGCCGGTCTTTCATTTTGAGTTTAAGCTAAGATTGGAGTTTAAGCTCTTTTCAAATCAGTTTAACTGAGTTTGTCAATGTAATCTGTCTTAATAGATTATTTGTAAATAGGTTATGTGTCATGCTTTGAGTCAGAAAAAAGCGGGACATTTAAATTTAAAGTTGATAAAATTGTGATATTGATTGTCGTTTAAAAATGTTGTGCATTACATGTTTTTCATTAACAATATTCTTAAAAACGTAGTAATAATGCAGTTTAAATATGTTTATTTTATCATTTTGCTGCGAACATTTTACAGAATAAAATGTCATAAATAAAATGAAGTTAGAAATAAAAGATATTTCAGAGATTTCACTACCAACTTAAAATACATTTATTATATTAATCTCAGATCACAAACTGAGTTAAACATGGGATTAAACTATGATTGAAATATCAGGCCTTAAAGTGATTACATAATCCCATTCATTTATAAACTCCCTGTATATGTATTTAAAATTTTATATATACATATTATATTGAAAAGTAAGATTAATATAATTTACCTTTAAATAGTTTATTGGTAGAATAAATAAAATTTGAATTAAAAAAATAATAAAATGTTTATATAAACAAATATAAATATATCATAACCTTAAATAGAAATGTCAAATATAATACGAATTGAGCTACTCGTGTTTAGACGCTATAAGCGGCAAGATAATTTTTGTTTTTTTTTCGCATTCTATGATTTATTGTTTATGTAAATAATTTACATTTTTAAAATTTTGTATATATTGAAAAGTTACATTAATATAAATTATTTAATGAATATATTGGCAGAATAAATATTTAAAAATGAAAAAAAAAGTGTTAAAAAGTTTATATAAGTAAATATAAATGTATCATAACCCTAAATAGAAATGTCAAAATAAACGCTCCAACAAAAATTGACAGGCTCGTGGCCTTGTTTTTGACGCTGATAAAATACGCTCCCAGCGTCCTTGACGCTACAAGCGGCGCGTTTGTTTCGTGGCCCAGCGGTTAGGCGTTTCTAATTTGTGTTGCAGCGGCTTTGGTGATTGTTTTGAAGAAGTCTAAGCCAATGCAGAACCCAACTAGAGATCATGAAGGAAGAAAATGATTTAAGTTTAGAGCTTTTCTAGAGACTGTCTTCTTAACTCTACAATGAGTCTTTTGTAGTCTAATGCGTCAGTTAAAGCATTTTAAATCTTATAAAAAACATTTTTCTGAAAGCTTTTAAAGATTTTTTAATTATAGAAAGCTTTTGTGTATTTGTATCATTAAGGAGTCTATAAATAAGAGTCAAATATTTGTTTGAATCTTATGCAGATTTTGAGAGACACATATGCTAGTGTTTTAGGTCATGCAACCTTTATTAGTATGTCTTGCATCACTTCAGTTGGAAAGAGAATGTGATTTAGTCTCGAGTCTTGCGAAATTATGTGGTTTAACCGTGGAGCCTTTTGAATTGTGTTTTCATCTTATGAGAGATACATTCACTAGTGTTTCAGGTCATGCAACTTTTATTAGTGTGTCTTGCATCACTACAGATGGAAAGAGAATGTTATTTATTTTTGAGTCTTTTTAAATTATGTGGTTTAACCATGGAGTCTATCAACTTGTTTCTCTATCTTATGAGAGACGCATACACTAGTGTTTCAGGTCATGCAACCTTTATTAGTGTGTCTTGCATCACTACATTATAAAAGAGTACTTATTTAGTCTTAAACCTGTCTAAGTTATGTGGTTTAAACGTGAAGTATTTCAAATTGTTTCTCTATCTCATGAGAGACTCATACACTACTGTTTCAGGTCATGCAACTTTTATTAGTGTGTTTTGCATCACTTCAGTTGGAAAAACTGTGGTTTAGTCTTGAGCTTGTCTATATTATGTATGTTTTTAAATTGTTATTTTATCTGCTGAGAGACACATACACTAGTGTTTCAGGTCAAGTAACCTCTATCAGTGTGTCTTGCAACTCCCCAATTCTAGATTCTGCGAAGACGTTCTATACACTATAAACAGTTCTTATGGTTACTCAAGAAGCTTCTAAGTCAGTAGAGCTAGAATATATGGAGATATAATAATTCTATGATCAAATATAAGTACTTTTTCATATTTAAAATAAACTGGGAACTGTTGAAATACATTAATTACTTAAAAGCAAATGTACAAAATGAAATGCTTAAAAAAACCGTAATGTGTTTAGTTTAAAAACATCCACTTTTGCAATTTCCATTAATTTGTCCACTAATAAAGTGGCTAATTAATAATGAATACCGTACGAGGCCCTTGGTAATTAGATTAGGTGAACGCGCGTCAGTTCTTTGTGGATGCGGTAACCATGGCGACCGCCGTTTGCGTCTCCTATCGATCCTGCGGCGTCCCGACGGCGGCTGGCTAGCTAGCTAGCTAGCTAGGGGCCTCGTGTTGTATGCTTGCCTTAGCTGAAAATTTCACCAACAATGATGTATAAGGACGATAACCGGGTTAGGTGGCGGAGAATTGCATGGAATTATAAAATACATTGGGGCTGTTATTTCAGCCAATTTTACAACTATAATAATAGGGGGTGAAGAGAAAAAAGTGAGCAATAGTTTGATCGATACGATGAAACTATTATATTTCATGCTGATATGATCCCATTCATTATCGGAACCCCAATGTAGACATTCGCAGCCCATTGGAACAAATAGGGATGAAATAGGGTGACATAAACACAACAGGGGTGTGTACTTGTGCTATAACTATTCAAACAAGCTTAAATACGACAAAATTATATATAAATATTCTGAACAAATTCAAAATTGAATTAATAGATTATCTCGCACATAAATTAATATTTAATTTGATTTATTGCCATATTTATGTTTATTTAAAATCAGATTTATTCAAGCAATAGAATACAACCTTAATGCAAAATATGCCGGCTACTCACTACGCGCTAATGGTATTGAATATCTGCTGCGAAGAATGGTTTAATTAATAAACTAAATGTTGCGCAGACTAACAATTTGAAACATTAATATATGAAGCCGGCCACTCATTACGTGATAAGTCGATTTTTAATTTATTTTCAACCATTGCAGGTTGCTATTATTACACTATTGTACGCTTGATAGTTGATTGTGCATAGCGAGTAGCTAACATTTAACATTTTTTTATAAAGCTGTACTTACATTGTTTATTTATTAAGCTGGCTACTCACTATTTGGTTTTTTTTTTAAATTATTTTTTAACAATTTGTGATACATTTTTTAAATTGTTCCTATAACTAGCATATTTAGTCTCAATTGTTCATTAAATTGTAGGCACTCAGATTATTGATATTAAATTTACAAGAAATCTTATCATCCAATTTATTCGATTGGCTCTTATAACTTAAAAGCTTCTAAAGTGTTTGATATGCAAACAAACTAACTTAAGAAAGCTTGAAAGCAAGCAAACGGGT
The DNA here is from genome assembly GCA_963932245.1 of Tachinus rufipes. NCBI lineage: Eukaryota > Metazoa > Arthropoda > Insecta > Coleoptera > Staphylinidae > Tachinus > Tachinus rufipes. The sequence goes on along the minus strand of OZ010744.1, from coordinate 117,261,686 downwards.
GGGTTGCACATTGCAAAGAAACTTATAATAGATACTTGGCCGGCGGTGAGAGAAGCCTTCAGAATAAGCTTAAAGGGGCTGGATGATGTTAGTAGAAAAGATACGGAACGCGAGATGAAATTACACAAACCGCAATTTCATCCCTCGCCACATTTGACACGACAATGAAACGGGGAGTGCCACCCGCCTCGACTAGCTCGCAGAAATTAAGCTAAATTTAGAGTGATGTCTTTTGAAGACGTGGACTAATATATACGAACATAAATTCCGTTTGTATCTTTTTGTAAAAAGTATTTTAAGTTAACAACCCTTATTTATTTTACTGAAATGGTTGAATTGTTTTCTGTAATGTGTTTAAGATGAAGACAAATTACAATTCTATGTAGAAAATCATGAATTATATTAGTAAGTTTTTTCCTTTTTTTCAATTAAGAAGTCAACATGCTCGCTCACATGTAATAGGGGTAAGTTTTTGTTTGCGCGTTTCTTTTTTGTGCGCTTTTAGTGATGAAAAATATACTTTTTTCTACACGAAGGATAATGAAAGACTTAACATCCGGATTGCTTCATTAATGTACGTCAATTTTTTTAAAATTAATTCCAGTGAAGCGTAATTGTTACACATTTGCTATTACAAAACCTCTCAACATATTTTCCTAATATGCTATAAAGTCTTAATTAAATATTAATCTAATTTTATTAATTCTCTTAAATTTGTTATAACTTCTGAATCTTTTATTCTAAATTGATGCAATTTGGTACAAATACATCTTTTTACTAGAAGTCCTTGTAGTATTAGTTTGATCAAAATCGATACGCTCAATTTGGCATCACCTCAATCTATTAGTTCTCTTTTGTGCAGTACATTTTGTATAACTTCTGTTTTACACATTGGAAATTGATGCAATTTGGTTACAATACTTGTCATTACTATAAGTACTAACTCTGCGAATTTAATTAAAATCCATACGCTTGATTTGACATAACCTCAATCAATTAGCTCTCATCAATTTATTTTTTGTGAAGTAAATACTTTATAACTTTTTCTTTACCCATTGGAAATTGGTGCAATTTTTATCAGTACTCTTCATTATTGTAAGTATCAACTTCTTTAATTTCATCATAATCCATACGCATAATTTGACTTAACCTCAATAAATTTGGTCTCATTAATTTTTCTTTGTGCAGTAAACTTAGTATAACTTTTGTCTTACACATTGGAAATTGGTGCAATTTGGTTACAATACTCTTCATTATTATAAGTACTAACTCTGTGAGTTTGATTAAAATCCATACGCTTGATTTGACATAACCTCAATCAATTAGCTCTCACCAATTTATTTTTTGTGAAGTAAATATTTCATAACTTTTTCTTTACACATTAGAAATTGCTGCGATTTTTTATCAATACTCTTCAATATTATAAGTATCAACCTCTTTAATTTGATCAAAATCCATACGCTCAGTTTGACATAACCTCAATAAATTTGCTCTCAATAATTTTTGTTTTGTGCAGTAAATTTAGTATAACTTTCGTCTTACACATTGGAAGTTTGTGCAATTTGGTTACAATACTCCTCATTATTATAAGTACTAACTCTGTGAGTTTGATTAAAATCTATACGCTTGATTTGACATAACCTCAATCAATTAGCTCTCATCAATTTATTTTTTGTGAAGTAAATATTTCATAACTTTTTCCTTACACATTGGAAATTGGTGCGATTTTGTATCAATACTCTTCAATATTATAAGTATCAACCTCTTTAATTTTATCAAAATCTATACGCTCAGTTTGACATAACCTCAATAAATTTGCTCTCAATTATTTTTTTTTTGTGCAGTAAATTTAGTATACCTTTTGTCTTACACATTGGAAATTGGTGCAGTCTGGTATCAATACTCTTTATTATTAATTATTAACTTTGCAAGTTTGATCATAATCCATACGGTCTATTTGGCTTAACCTCAACAAATTTGCTACAAGTTCTTAATTGAGAATTCTAGAATTTTTCAGAGTTTTTTAAATCTTGACAGTGACTTCCCAAACTTATTTGAGCTTTCTAGGTTTTATAAAGACTTTTAGAATTTATCTGAAACAAATTTAGAATTTATCTGAGACATCTAGAACTTAACTGAGTCTTTATCTGAGACTTCTAAATTTTACCTGAGAATTGTAGATTTTGTATGAGATTTCTAGAACTTTTCTGAGACAATTTTAGAACTTATCTGAGCCTTTTAGATTTTATCTGACACTTAAAACTTATCTGAATTATCTATAACTTATATGAGATTTTTATAATTTGTCCGAGACAATTTAAGAACTTATCTGAGCTTTCTAGATTTTTTCTAAGACTTTTACAATTTATACAAGATTTCTAGATAGAATCTGAGACTTATAGAATTTGTATGTCTTACAGAACTTATCTGAGACAAATCTAAAATTTATCTGAGACAAATTTTGATTTTACCTGAGACAAATCCAGAATTTATCTGAGACAAATCCAGAATTTATCTGAGACAAATCTAGAATTTATCTGAGACAAATCTAGAATTTATCTGAGACTTATAGAATTTATCCGAGATATCTAGAACTTGTCTGATCCTACTAGATTTTATCTGAGATTTTTAGAATTTGTAAGAGATTTCAATAACTTATTTGAGACCATTCTAGAGCTTGTTTGAGACAATTAGATTTTTTTTTTATTCTTTTTAGATTTAATCTGAAATTTTGAGAATTTTATTATGCTTCTAGAACTTATCTGAGAAATTTAGGACTTATCTGAGACTTGAACTTAACTGAGCTTTAAAGGATTTGTCTGAGACGGCTAGATTTTACCTGAGATTTGTAGGTTTTGTATGAGACTTCTATAACTTCTCTGAGACAATTCTAGAGCTTATCTGAGACATTTAGATTTTTTAGTCTTTTTTAGATTTTATATGAAATTTTGAGAATTTGTATTATGCTTCTAGAACGTATCTGAGAAATTTAGGACTTATCTGAGACATCTTGAACTTAACTGAGCATTACAGGTTTTGTCTGAGACTTTTAGATTTTACCTGAGATTTGTAGATATTGAATGGGATTTCTATAACTTATCTGAGACATTTAGATTTTTTGAATTTTTTTAGATTTTATCTGAAGTTTTGAGAATTTGTATTATGCTTCTAGAACTTAACTTAACTGAGTCTTTAAGGTTTTAACTGAAACTTCTAGATTTTGTATGAGACTTTTAGAACTTTTCTGAGACAATTCTAGAACTTATCTATCTGAGACATCTAAAACTTATCAGAACTTTATAGATTTTATCTGGCACTTAAAACTTATCTGAAACATGTATAACTTATATGACATTTTTAGAAATTATCGGAGTTTTCTAGATTTTATCTAAGACTTTTACAATTTGTACCAGATTTCTGGAACTTATTTGAGATTTCTAGATATAATCTGAGACTTATAGAGTTTGGGTATGACTTATAGAACTGATCTGAGACAAATCTAGAACGTATTTCAGTCATCTAGATTTTATCTAGAATTTATAAGAGATTTCTATAACTTATCTGAGATATTTAGATTTTTTTTTTGTATTTTTTAGATTTTATCTGAAGTTTTGAGAATTTGTATGATGCTTCTAGAACTTATCTGAGACATTTAGGACTTATCTGAAACATTTAGGACTTATCTGAGACATTTAGGACTTATCTGAGACATTTAGAACCTATCTGAGCCTTCTATAATTTATTTGTAATTTTTAGACAGTATATGAGAGTTTTAGAACTTATCTGAGACATTTAGATTTGTATTTAAGACTTCTAGAATTTATTTGAGACTTCTATAACTTATCTGCGACTTTTAGAACTCATCTGATCCTAGTAGATTGTATCTGAGACAATTCTAGAACTTATCTGAGATTTGAAATTTTATATAAAACTTCTAGAAATTGTATGACGCTTTTAGAACTTATCTGAGACAACTAGAACATATCTGAGCATTCTAGATTTTAACTGAAACTTCTAGAACTTATATGATATAATTTTAGAGTTTATCTGATACATCTAGAGTTTATCTGAGCAATTTAGATTTTATCTGAGACTTCTTAAATTTACTGAAACTTCTAGAATTAATCTGAGAACTTTCCTGAGACATCTAGAACGTATCTGAGTTTTCTAGGTTTTATGGAGATTTTTAAAATTTATATGAGACATCTAAAACTTATCTGAGACTTCTAGAATGTGTATGAAATTTCTAGAACTTATCTAAGACAATTCTAGAATTCATCTGTGACATCTAGATCTTATCTGAGCCTTTTAGAACTTATCTGAAGTTTCTAGAACTTATCTGAAGTTTCTAGAACTTATCTGAGCTTTCTAGAACTTATCTGAGCCTTCTAGAACTTTTTTTGAAATATTCAGAGTTTGTTTTATATTTCTAGAATTTGCCAGAATTTTTTTGCAATTTTTTTAATTTGTTTTATGCTAAACATAATGCCGGCAATACATTAATTGTGATTGCAAAGTAACTTCATAAATATAATAAGACGTTCTTCGATTTTGACGTGTTTACCGACTGAGAACGGAAAGTAGAAGCAGCCCAATACGCAAATTTTATATTTGATAAACTTTATTTTTATTTTTTTTTCTAATGGGTCACTTTGTATGTTTTAATAAATACACATACTTTATGTAACATTCTTAAGCTCAGATATAATTTAAATAATGATAAATAACTTCCCCCTAATCCGATAACTACTAAATATATGCTAATCTTATCATTCATTCATAACAAAGTTAGCCATGACTTCTTCCGTAATAGCTTTGATGTCTTATTTAGAAACGCCGATAAAATAATTTTATCTCAAGAATTTTTTTAATATCAAATATAAAATGCAGCTCTCTCATGGGTTTTAACCCTCGTCTGTCCCCTTACTTATATTTATTTGGGTTAGGAAGTATAAAAAAGTTATCGGGTCGGCATAAAAGATTATATATTGCATCCGTTTAGGAAATGAAAGATATATCAGGAAAAAAATATCTTATATAAAATTAAATTTGTTAAACATTTAAAGGTTCATCTATTTAAATGCGTAGATTTAACATTTAAGAAAATCTCATTGCCGCGTTCCGTTGCCAGGTATATTTAGCCTGTAAAGTAATAACACATTCCGTTCCTCTTCGGTCGCCCCATTTCCTCCTAGTAGGCCAACAGAGTCATGTATTGTATGAGATTTTCCCGCAAAAGGGATGAAATCTTACCCACCAATTACATAGGTTTTCCTTGTGGAATTGTTCGTCTATATCGCACGTTAGGGTCATTTACCAACGCACTCTAATTGATGGGGTTTTGTGTGTACGCATTGTAAGCATCTTTTCTTGCGTTTACTTAACGGTCTCTTCTAACAACCCTTATTACGGGCAATTTTGCGGTTTTTGATGGCATAGGGGTTTGATTAAATAACGTTTTTCTTTGCGTATGGAATTGATGTAGAAAAGGGGTGAAATGATGAATGTTTTATGATATCTTTTCATGCTTTTTAAGTTGGAATTGGCATTATAGTAGAGTTTATATCAAATTGATTGATAGAATGTACAGGGTGATTCAAAATATATATTCTAAAAACTGCGAATACGGTAGTACTTTTAGTTAAATTCAGTTTTGAAACATTTTGAACTTTTTTTTTTAATGATTTGGGTTTTCTTAGAGTTGGTTTTTATTTTTTAGATTGCACTTTGCCAAACAGTGAGAATATTAGGCTTGCAAGAGTTAGTTTTGGTTTGGTTGAGCCTGGGAACCGAATTCACTATCTTGAAATTTAGTTTTAAGGGGTCCTGTTGAGCGTTTTGCAAGTCTAGAGGACGGTGCTGGATATCTCTGGAGTGCTAGGACAATGTTTTGCAATGACAATATAAGTTGGCGTCCTGAAATGCTTAGCATGTGAGTTGGAGACCTACGCCGAAACGCTAATTCTGACTAGCGTGGATACTACTTACGAACATTTATGGGTTTGTTTCCGGCTGCATTCTCCGATGCGCTAGGGGTTTGGCCGTGTGTGGCCTTGAGCGTTGAGTTATCTCTCAAGATCGTCGTTGCTCGCTGAAGTAGGCTCTCGTTGGCGATATGGGTTGGTTGGTCCAAATCGGTTCTTGTTTTCTGGTGTCTTCTGGTGAACGTGCAAACCAGAGGACGAGTTCACAATAGCCTCGGTCTAACCCAGAGGTATCTATTGTGTGTGGTGGTCGACGACACCGTGCAAGGTGGTTTATCTCGGAAGCTGCAGTGTCTATGATGGTGATCACCCGATGATCCAGACGAAATTCCTGTCTATGGTGGTCAGGGTTATGTTGGCTTCATATGTTCTCTGCTTGGCTCTCAGAGTTTGACTGACGGTGGCGATTATTTATAGGAGCCCCCGGGACAAAGAACTAAGATGCTATTTGTTGCGGCTTCAGGTGGAATGCTATCACAAGTACACGGACCGCCTTTGGAACGTCGTGCACTTTTGCCAGAAGGTTCTTAGATTGCGAATGTGTTTCTTGTCTTCAACTTTAAAAGTCGATATCTTGGCTTGTAGGACTTTCTCTACAGCGCACGGTTACACTTGTTTACAAAATAACTGCGTGGATTTGGAAAATGTACAGTTCTTGTTGTATTTCAATTTTTGAGAACTTTTGATAAGTTTCTAGAATTCTAGAGTTTTGTAGGTTTCTAGATCTTGTCAGACTTCTAGAATTTATCTGAAACTTGTTCTGAGAGAAAAACTTAACTGCCACTTTTTATGAGCTTTGGGGAGGTGCTTTTTAGGAGCTTGAGGTAGTGAGAAGTTTTTGAGGATGAGTTGTAAAAAGCTCATCTAGCACTTCTTTGAGCTTATTGAAAACTTTGAAGAGTAGTTGGAGACTTCTAGAATTTTTCTGAGAGAAAAACTGTTACTTTTTATGAACTTGGGAAGTGCCTTTCAAGGGCTTAAGTTTATGTTTGAAAAGTTTTTGAGGGAGTGATTGGTGAGTTGTAAAAAGCTCCACACTTCTTTGGATATATTGAAAACTTTGGGGAGTAGTTTGACGAGCTTTTTAGGTGCTTTGGTGGCTTGAGGAGGTGTTTGAAAAAGGGTGATGGATGCATGGGTTATAGAAAGCTCTTCGAACACTTTTTCGAGCTTTTAAAATGCGCTTTGAAAAGCTCATCGAATTTTGTAATTTTTTAGGAGTTTGGAGAGTGGTTAGTCGAGTTTTTTAAGTGCTTTTGCGGTATTCGGGGAGCTGTGTAGGAGGTATTTACGAAGTTTTTGAGGATTATGGGTTGTAAAAGCTCTTTGAACACACCTCTTCTAGGTCATCAAGTTTTTTGCTTGTATTTTGGATTAGAAGAAGAAAAGCTTAACCGTCATTTTTTATGAGCTTGGGGATGTGCTTTTCAGGGGTTTGATTTCATATTTGAGAAGTTTTTGAGGATGAGTTGTAAAAAGCTCCTCTAACACTTCTTTGGACTTTGGAATTTTGGGGAGTAGTTTGACGAGCTTTTTAGGTGCTTGGGGGCTTAAGGAGGTGTTTGCAGACTGGTGATGGATGCATGGAATATAGAAAGCTCTTCGAACACTTTTTTGAGCTTATCAAAAGCGCTTTGAACACTTTTGAACTTCTTAAAAGCTTATTGAACTTTAACGGTGTTTGGGGAGCTGTAGGAGGCATTAAAGAAATTTTTGAGGATGATGGGTTGCAAAAGTTTTTCGAACACACTTCTTCGAGGTCCTCAAAGCCGTCTTAAAGATTTTTTTCACAAGCTCAGCTTTTGTCACTTTTTAAGAGTTTAGCGATTGGTTTGAAGAACTTTTTAGGAGGTTTAGGAAATTTTCGATGAAGGTTTGATAATAAATAGCTTCTAGAACTGCTAAAAATGTTCTTTAACAACTTAAGCTCCTGAAAAACTTCTCCAACTCTTAAAAAGTGTCAGGAGTTTTTTTCTACTGTGTCAGCATTGTTGTGTACACATTTTTAACGATATGCGCATCTTCTGTACGTTCTGTCGAACCGGAAATGAAAATTCACGTTGGCGAATTCTTTAAAGTGATTTTGCACATGTACTCTTTTAGCTACTCTACTAATCTTTATAAACAAAAGAATATCATTTCTTAACTCTACAAGAATGAGTATGTAATGCAATCTTATATAAACTAAATCAATAATGGATGCTTGGTTGGGTGGCTGGGTGGATGATCTATCTTAGAATTGAACAGATTGTTTGTTTGCTACTTTTTATTTAGATAATTTCTTTTTTGCCTGCTTACTATGAAAAATAGTTTTTTGCTTGTATTTTAGATCGGAAAGTGATGCTTTGTGGCACTTGGGTGGCAAATCAATTTGCAGCCAGCTAAAAAAGCATTTGCTCCGATTAGTAAATTCATTTTTCGCCTTCTCACTCTGAAAACCAGTTTTTTAGCTTGTACTTAGAATCGGAAGAGATGCTTTGTGGCTCCAGTGTGTAAAATGTACTTGAAGCCCGCTAAAAAAAAGCACTTGCTTTGTTTGTTTTTTTTTTTTTACTGCTTACAACAGAACAATATTTTGCTCGTATTTAGATTGAAAAATGATGCTTTGTCGTCCTAGGTCGGAAAATTGCCTTCATTAATTAAAGTCTTTATAATTATAAAGACAGTCCAGGATGTAATGTAGCTTTGAATGAAACAATTATTGATTGCAAACTTGAAGGGTTGATTAGATTTTAAACATAATGATTAATTGTAATGCAAACATACAAAAACACACACAACAAAGTGACATGCATGGATTCATTATTATGAAAAGCTGGAAATTGCATCATCAAACTAGTTGAAATAATAGTTGAAAATTATTTATCCATTAGTATTGTGAAGATGGAAATGTTAATGCGTGCATTGATCTTAATCTATTATTAAAAATATTAAAATATCAATAAATTATTTGTATAAAATAAAATGCCCTTCTGTATATTATTGTTTTTATCGGATACTCGAATCTACCATTGTTTAAATGTCAATGGCATAAGCCGGGTTTAGTTAGAGGGAGTGGATGCATACAACATGTGGACGGTTATGACTCACCATGACTGCAGGAAATGCACCTCGCGATTCTTTGTTTCAGATAGCCATGATGCGTCATTTAAGCACCTTACAATAAAATTGTACTTTCACAAAAATTTAATTTACACTCTAGTGAATTCAGTATTGAATTTCTTAGCAAAATCTTCCCCTTTTATATATTCTACTAAATATAAAAATGTTAGTATCATTCGGAATAAAATATTGGACAGTGTTGCTTTTATTTTATTTTTTTAACAGTATTTTTTACGATGCTGTACATTTATTTTTTTATTATCCCCAGACCAGTTGCTTTATGTGAAATGTTATATTCCCTTCCAAATTATATCTTCTATTTTTAATGTAGTCAAGACAATATTTTGCATATTAAAGAAGCTATTTGAAATATTAATGTGGGTGGAAACTGTAGAATAGGGTGAGTTTATCAATTTTATGGCTGTTTTAGTGGAGGGTAAATGAGGGGTAGAGTTCATGAGTGACCGGTCACAACAACCATAATTGCAATAGATATAACGATTAGGAATTCATGACTGAAAGATGGTTGGTTAGATTTAGTAAATAGATTGACCTCTACATTGGGAAGTCTGGCTTTTATGCTCACACCTTTTTGTTAATTTATGGGGGTTTTCACGCTTGTAACCGCATCCATATTTATATCACAAATTTTATCATAAAAATACAATTGTAACTGATTAAAATTTTATGTTAGGTTGAGTACTCATTACATGGTACTTGCAAATTAATTAAACTGTGAATTCGTAAAACTTTAATAATTTATTTTTTGTGATGGTTTTAAACACTTTACGAACGTTTTATGACATTATTGATACTTTTTTGGAAATGTTTGTGGCCGTTTAAACATTTTATTTTATTGTTACATGTTTGACACTTTAACAACATTTTAAACAGTTTATGAATATTTAATATGATATTATGGAAATTTTTAATAACATTTTTTGGAAGTGTTTGACAGATTTTGGCATTTTATGACGTTAGTGAAAGTTTAGAAACACGTTTGATACTTTAAGAACATGTTTGACACTTTGAGAACATTTTTGACACCTCAAGAATATTGAATACAGTTTTAAGAACGTTTTATGACATATTTGACAGCCCAGGAACATTTTTAGCAGATTAGGAACATGTTTTGGATATTGTTGACAGTTTAGGAACATTTTATGACAGTTTTTAAAATGTTTTTGACACTTGAAGAACATTTTTGACATTTCCCGAACATTGTATACAGTTTATGAACGTTTTATGATATTATTGACAGTTTAGTAGCATTTTTTTTAGACATTTTGGCATTTTATGACATCAGCGAAAGTTCAAAAATAGTTTTGAGACTTAAAGAACATTTTGACACTTTATGAAAATCTAACACCTCAAGACAGGTCCGGAACATTTTTGATGTTTTGATAATGCGCACAGGAAGGTAAGAGCGCTTGCTTCTTATCGGGAGCTCTTACTTCTTGTCGGGAGCGCTTGCTTCTGATAAGAGCTGCTTTGCTAAATTTTGGAAATAAACCATAAATAAATAAACCAATGAAGAACGAGCATTCCTATTGTCCTGTACGCACTCATGGGAACATTTTTTGGACATTGTTGATAGTTTAGGAACATTTTATGACTAAGTGGTAGAAATCACCGACAGTCCCAAAATGTTTTTATCAATTGTAAGGACATTTTTGACACTTTAAGAACATTTTTGACAATTCGAGAACATTTTTGACACTTTTTATGACTTAATTGACAGCTAAGGAACATTTTTAACAGATTAGGAACATGTTTTGGACATTGTTGACAGTTTAGGAACGTTTTATGGCAACAGTAACTGTTCAGGAATCACTGACTGTTTCAAAATGTTTTTGACAGTTGTAAGAACATTTTTGACATTTCAAGGATATTATTATATACAATTTACAAACGTTTTATGACATTATGGCCAGTTTACTAAATTTTTTCGGATGTTTTGGAGACATTTCAGACATTTTATTATCAGTGACTGTTCAAAACTATTATTGACACTTCAAGGACATTTTTGACACTTTAAGAACAGATATACAATTGACGAACGTTTTTTGGCAGCTTGGACATTTTTTTGACAGGCTAAGAACATTTTTTAGTTATTTTTGACAGATTAGGAACATTTTATGACACCAATAATGGTTCAAAAATATGTTTAAAACTTTTGTTCAGTTCACGAACGTTTTGGAAGTTGTTGAGTCATTTTATGACTTAAGTGAATCTTTACAAATAATTTTGACACTTTAAGAACATTTTTGACACTTCAAGAACATTGTTTGCAGTTTACGAACAGTTTATGACATAAATGTCATTTTGGGAACATTTTTTTGGGTATTTTTGGCAGTTTAGAAACATTTTATGAGACTAGTAATAGTCGAGGAAAGTTTGAAAAATAACTTTAAAGTTTAGACATTAGTGAAAGTTCAGAAATATTTTGGACACTAAGAATGTTTTTGCATACTTCAAGAACATTTTTTACAGTTTACGAACGTTTTATAACATAAATGAGAGTTTAGGAACATTTTTTGGACATTTTGACAGTTTACGAACGTTTTATGACATTATTGACAGTTTAGGAACTTTATTGATTGAAGATTAACATGTTTTTGGATATTTTTGACAGTTTAGAAACATATTATGATGATCTGGGATAGTTCAGAAATATTCTTTGACTTCTCAAGAACATTTTGATAGTTCAGAAACATTTTATGATGTCAGCAACAGTTCAGGAACATTTTTGACAGATTTGGAATATTTTTGGCAGAATTGGAACATTTTATTCATTCAGTTTTGAACATTTTTGACAGTTTACGAACGTGTCTAACATAATTGACAGTTAAGTAACATTGTTTGGACATTTTTGAGACATTTTATGATATCAGTGACAATTCAGAATTATTTGTAGCACTTTAAGTACATTTTTGACATCTGAAGAACTTTATAGACAGTTAACAAACGTTTTACGACATTAGAAACATTTGTTTTTGCTCAGGAATATTTTGATTTTTTTGGGAACATTTTTGACACTTTTGGGCATATTTAGAAGTTTTGTAACATTTTTAGACATTTTATGATACTACTAAGTTCCGAAATATTTTTGACATTTCAAAAAAAAAATTGATATCTCAAGAATAGTGGTGAATGGTTTAGGAACGTTTTTGATAATAGAGTAATATGGTTTTGGATATTTTTGACTGTTTAGGAACATTATTTTATGTCATCAATGATAGTTCAGGTATTTTTTTAGACATTTCAAAAGCATTGTTGACAGTTCAGGAACATTTTTGATATTTTAGGTCACCAATGACAGTTCACGACGTTGACACGTGACAGTTCAGAAATATTTCCTTTGCAACTTTTTTGTTCACGAACATTTTTGGTCACCAATGACATTAGTGACAGTTCAGAAACATTTTCTTTGCAATTTTTTTGTTCACAAACATTTTAGATCACCAATGACAGTTCTCGATGTTTTTGACGGTGTTTACAAACGTTTTATGACATTAGTGACTGTTCAGGAAAATTTTTTTTGCAATTTTATTGTTCACAAACATTTTAGGTTACCAATGACAGTTCTCGATGTTTTTAACGGTGTTTACAAACGTTTTATGACATTAGTGACAGTTCAGAAACATTTTCTTTGCAACTTTTTTGTTCACAAACATTTTAGGTCACCAGTGACAGTTTACGACGTTTTTGACGGTGTTTACAAACGTTTTATGACATTAGTTACAGTTCAGGAACATTGTGTTTGCAACTTTTTTGTTCACGGACATTTTAGGTCACCAATGACAGTTCATCACGTTTTTGAAGGTGTTTACAAACGTTTTATGACATTACTGACAGTTCAGAAACATTTTCTTTGCAACTTTTTTGTTCACAAACATTTTAGGTCACCAATGACACTTCACGACGTTTTTGACGGTGTTTTTCAAACGTTGTATGACATTAGTGACAGTCAGAAACATTTTCTTTGCAACTGTTTTGTTTACGAACATTTTAGGTCACCAATGACAGTTCACTACGTTTTTGACGGTGTTTACAAACGTTTTATGACATTAGTTACAGTTCAGGATTATTTTCTTTGCAACTTTTTTGTTCACAAATATTTTAGGTCACCAATGACAGTTCTCGATGTTTTTGACGGTGTTTACAAACGTTTTATGACATTAGTGACAGTTCAGAAACATTTTCTTTGCAACTTTATTGTTTACGAACATTTTAGGTCACCAAAAAACGACGTTTTTGACAGTTTACTAACGTTTTATGACATTAGTGACACTTCTGGAACGTTTTTGATAATAGAATAGCATATTTTGCATATTTTTGACAGTTCAGAAATATTACTTTTGTTGGATTTTTTGAGGCATTTTATGACATCTTAAGAACATTTTTGAAAGTTTACAAACGTTTTATAACTTAATTGACAGGTTATGGCCTTCTTGACAGTTCAGAAATATGTTATGGCATTAGTGGTAGTTTCGGAACATTTTTGTCATTTTTAGAACTTTGTTGACAGTGTTTGCGAACACTTTTGACAGTTTACAAACGTTTTATGATAGTAGTGACACTTTAAAAACATTTAGAATATATTTTTAAACATCACAAGAAAATTGTTGAAAATTTTGGAATATTTATGACAGTTTACGGACGTTTTATAACATAAGTGACAGCTCAGTACCATTTTTTCCAATTCAGGAACGTTTTATGATATTAGTGATAGTTCAGAAATATTATTTGACATCTTGAAATTTTTGACGAACGTTCAGTAATTTTTTGGGAAAATTTGTAGACATCATTGAAAGTTCAGAAATATTTTTGACTTTTCTAGAACGTTATTGACAGAACATAATAATCAATTAGTTTTATGACATTAGTGGCAGTTTATCAACATTTTTGAAGTTTTTTGAACATTTTTGACAGTGTTCAGTGACATCAGTAATAGTTTAGGTTTTTTTTTGACATTTTGCGGACGTTTTATGACTATATTGACAGTTTGACAGAAATGTTTATGGGATTATTGATAGGTTAGGTATACTTTAAGAATGTTTTTGACATTTTAAAAACATTATAGATTGTTTACGATTGTTTTATGACTGCTCAGAAACATTTTTGACAGATTAGGAACATTTTTGACAATGTTAACGATCATTTTAAGACATTAGTAATAGTTTAGGAATATTTTGGAGACTTAAAGAACATTTTTGACAGTTTATGTCAATATTGACAGTTTAGAAATATTTTAAGGCATTAGTAATAAACAGCTCAGGAACATTTTTGACATAAGGAACAGTTTTGACAGTTTTTAATAGTTTAGGAATGTTTTTGGCATATTAAGAACATTTTTGACATTTTTTTTTAGTTTACGAACGTTTTAGGACATTAGTAAAAGTCTAAATATATTTTTGACAGTTTATGATTGTTTTATCACTTAATTGATAGCTCAGGAACATTTTTGACAATGTTTACGAGCATTTTTGACAGGATAGGAAGAACATTTTTATCAGTTTCCAAACTTTGTTGACAGTTCTCGAATTTTTTGACAGTTCTCGAATTTTTTGACAGTTTACGAACGTTTTATGACAATTTTGACAATTTACCAACAGTTTATTACACAATTGGCATTTCAGGATATTTTTTTTGACAGTTTACGAACGTTTTATGATATTAGTGATAGTTCAAGAACGTTTAATGAATGTTCATTAATATTTATGACAGTTCAGTAATGTTTTATGACATAAGTGACACCTCAGGAATAGTATTTGTATATTTTTTATGAGTGTTCGGGTATATTTATCAAAGTTCTGAAACATTTTCTGATTTACTTGAAAGTAACATTATTTACAGTCCAAGGACTTTTTTTTAATATTCATAAATCATTAGGAACCTTATTGCAAATTCAGAAACATTATATTATTCAAGTCGCCAGTCTTGAAGCGCTCCTTTAATGCCCATTAAAATTGATCAAAACCTTCGTTTTATTTAATTTTCCATTTCAATCACCATCAATTTTCCTCAATATTGCTTAATCATCCATTAAATTTAATTATTAAATAATCCAAGTTTCCCAATTCAATTTTATTGCTTCATTTACTCCTCACTTCAATCTTTATAATTTCCAATTCAATGAATACAAAGCTTAATTTGTCACCTATTATAATAACCTTAAAGCTTATAAATATTAAATAAAATCCATTGTTATTTCAAGCCCTTATTTAATTCAATCCTGAAAAGTCACGCTCCATTTAGAAAACAGCTGTTGGTAGTCATCTGAGCCACCCTTTTCAACAGTGACATTTTTTTAAATATTCTAACCCTCCGGTCACGCCTAGGAAAATAGATGGTGTATTTTTTTGTTATCAAAATTAATTGCTTTTAATCGTCGGAATTAGAGAAAATTTTAAATTCAGATTGAGCTAAAGTCTAGAAATGTACCCTTATGAATTATTAAACTTGGAATGCGGGATCCTGCTGTTACTGCTGGATGAAATTAATTGTACGTAGGGTTTAGAGTTGTGAGAGGGGTTGGTTGTGTTAATTTATTGATTTGTTAATGTTTGAATTGAAGTAATTTATTCATAATTGCTACATTTATGATGGATATTATGTTAGGAATTAATGCTATTATAGCATCATTTTTATAGACGTAGGGTTTTATTAGGTAGTAACTATAAAAAAAACGGCATTATTGGCGCTATTAACAAGATAAGTGCTACTTTAGAAGGTAGGGGGTGTATTTATTACAATGCGATTTTATGTTTAATTGAATGACATTGAACTAGCTATAGATCAGTAGGCAAAATATGACTAAGGGAGGTTTACATTATTGGAGTGCCATTGGCGGTTTACTAAATGAAAATTTGACTTTTTACGATCTTGGCACGCACATACTTTTAGCATTTATTGTTGAATATGTAGCTCAAACTAGAGACTCTAAAGCTACTCACTCTGATCACTACAAAACAAAGTTTAGTTTGTTCTTTTACTTTTGTCATTTTAAGAAAAAAATCTTGGCGGAACAAAGTCTTGAATTTTTTTAGTAGTAAATAAATTTTTTAGTGTGTTCTACCGTTCATCATATACACTTCCATAGGCACTCCTTTTGCCGACGCGGTGAATCGAGCATGATCGGTGCCTATGACGTCAGCTGTTTACAAGATTGTGCATATAGCAAGAAATATTTAACGTTTATCTATTAGTGCTACGATTTACAATTTTTTAGGTGCTATTTCGATGTGCTTGACTGATATGTGGCCGCGACTCGCGATCTACTTCACGGCCACGACTGCTGGTTGTATATTATTATTTTATATATTATTTGTTGAAAATTTCTGAAGCACGCGACAGGTGTTACGCGCGCATCGGAATAGCACTGTTTTTTTTTACCCACATATATTCTATCTTTATCTTTAATGTTAAGAGCTTTTTGGTTTTATTCAATGATACTAGTTTTTTGCGAGAGACGTTCCAGGTTTTAGAATAATTTGAAACTTTTCAGAAGTAAAATGTTTGTGAACACTGTCAAAAATGTTCTTAACCTGTAGATAATGTTCTTTGCTTATAATTTATGTCAAAGTGCCAAAAATATTTCTGAACTATTACTGATGTTCTAAAATCTTAATGTGAGTATTGTCAGAGATATTAAAAATAAGTTTTTGTTTTTATGTCTAAACCCATCCTAAACTGAACAAAAATGTGCCAAAAATATTTCTATGCTTTTACTGATGTCATAGAATGTTCCCAAATGCTCAATTATATTCAAAATATGTTGCTGAGCTGTCTAATAAAGTCATAAAACGTTCGTGAATTGTCAAAAATGTTCTTAAAATGTCAAAAATATTCTCAAACTATCGCTGATGCTCTAAAATGTTTGTGAGCACTGTCAAAAATGTTCCTAATCTGTTAAAAATGTTCTTAAGGGGTCATAAAACATGTATGAACTGTCAAAAATGTTTTTAATCTGTCAAACATGTTCTTGAGCTGCCACTTATGTTATAAAGCGATCTTAAACTGTCAATAATGTTTTTAATGTGTCAAAAATTATACTGAACTAATACTGATCTCCTAAAATGTTTGACAGAAAACGATCCTGAACAGTCAAAAATGTCAAAAGAAATTCTGTTGGAATCTTAAAATGTTCTTAAACTTTCAAAAATCGGTAAAAAAATGTTTTTTATTTGAACTCTGCGATAGAAATCTCTAGAAATGAAAAAATATAAAAAAGACGACTGACTTTGTTGCGATCTGTTTGTTACTTTTTTGTTTTGTTGAAAACTACTGCTGCACGCCGCTGGTCTGTAAACGCTTGGTCATGATTTTTAAATCATTGCACACGTGACACGCGTATAAGTAGCGAATGGAATTATGTATTCTGCGCATGCACGTAACAAATGTTGCTCATGCGCAAAGCAAAATTAGAAAATTGTTTGATTACAGATTGCCATAAACGTTTTTTTGGAAGAGTTTGGATCAATTTTACTTAATAAATTAGTATTCTAAGCGATTTTTTATGAGGCAAATAGTTTTGTTGCATATTTTGATAAATATTATGCAGCAAAAGAGTGTTTTTACGGTTTTTCTAAAGATTTAATGGCATAAACATGGTTTTTTGAGTGACTTTAGATGAATTTTACTTAGTTAATTTGTATTCTAGGCGGTTTTTAATATATTTTATGGTTCAAATAGTTTTTTTATCAATTTTATGCAGAAAATGGTTGTTTTGCACGTGTTACAGATTTAATGCCGCAAACATGGTTTTTTGTGCGAGTTTTACTTAATAAATCGGCATTCTAAGCGATTTTTCATGTGGCAAATAGTTTCCTTGCATTTTTTGCGGCTTTTACTACAGGTTTAATGCTATATACATGTTTTTTTGAGTAATTTTAGGTAAATTTTGATGAGTCAATTGGTTTTATTGAATTTTTTTGCAGTTTTTGATCAATTTTATGAAAAAAAGCGCATTGTTGCAGATACGGTAAACATGGCGGATTTCAGCGCATGCGCGTTTGGTGCCTAGAATTGAGAATGTCTTGGAGTTGTGTACATTAAGTGTGAAACTTTTGAAACGGCTATAAGGTGTTTTTGCATCAGACTATTTTGTTTGTTTCTTTACAAAAACACGATTTTTCATTTTGTGCGTATTTGGGGATTGGTGGCGTTTTTTATTGATAAACTTGCGCGTAGCTTCAAAAGTAGCTTTGAGTGTCATTGGAGTTTTCTTCAATTGAAGCAAATGGCACATGGTGGATGCCATTTGCATGGGTTAGGTTAAGCCGAGTCGGTAAAGCTAACTCAACATCTCTTGTGGCATGAAATCTATTATTTCCCTCAGGTGTCGGAGCATTTTTACTGGGGTTTGTGGAAGTAGGCAGCAGTTGTTTCATTCTGCGTTAGTAATGTTGCTTTTGTCTTAGTAATTATGATACAGGGGCATGGGTGCACTTGGTGTCGTTCTCGAGATGAAGTTGCCAGTAGTATACGCCGGGCTTGTAACATAAGTTGTCATTGAGATCCAGAGAGTAAACCAGGTGGGAAGCAGATGTCGGTGTCGTTAGAGCGACATTGTCCATGTTTGTGGCTAAGGTCGGCATAGATTTTCGAAACGAATTTCTTTTGTTCAGCTTGCTTGGTTGTGATGGACTGTTATCTTTTGTGAATAGATGTGTGTTAATTAAACAGCATCACCTGGAGGCCGTACTACGAAGAGTTTACAAAAGTTTATTTTGATAGCAAATAAGTTAGAGCCCGCCGAACTGGCGACCATTTTTTCTTACTGAGCCTACTCGGGATTAAAACACTGGAGGTACATTTTTTGCGGCTGACAATGAAGAAGCGAACGTTGACAATCGAGAGTTGATGTATCTTCTCGTTCGGCCTCTTATTGACGGAAGTGTTACGGTTGACGGCGGTTCTGGACTGGTGATATTAGTAATGTGGGGCTTAAGCAGTTTCGGTCTTGTTTTTTCTTGGGAATTGCCACAGAGAGTGGAAACGGTTCTTATTGGACTGTCTTCAGGGTATTGCGTACCGGAGATGGGATCAGTGCTTACTCTTTAGGGTACCACGAGGTCTCGGAGGCGGTTTTTTGAGATGGCATCTTGGTTAATCTTTTAGGACTAAACTATCGCAGTCTGTACATCCAACGGGACTTTCTAGGGAATATGCTTCCTGGATAAGGCTCATCGTGACCAATAGATGCAGCTCAGAAGTGTTCTTCTTTGTTGATTGCGAGCTCATGCGTTTTGTTGACTTAAAGACTGCGTTATTTGCGAATCACGTGCCTGCAACAGAATCTTCCTGTATTTGTTTGTCGCATAGCGTTTATTAGGTACTGCGCATGCGCTAAACAAATTTTGCTCATGCGCAAAGCAAAACTAAAATTTTATTGAGTGCTATTGCAATAAATTTAGCTTACAACTAAACTTACTATATCTCTGTGTGTCGAGTACTTTAAATCTTACTTAATATACCCAAAACACTTGTTTGTGTTCATTGTTGTGTGTGAAATAGTGATATAATTTTTCAAATATGAATTTAGGACATTTTCTTTGAAGTAAATTGCAATAAAGTTAGCTTAGAACTAATATGACTTTATCTGTGTGCGTGGAGTACTTTTGAGCCTTTCTTGATGCACAAAACACGTGTTTGTGTTCATTGTTGGGTGGGAAATAGTGATATATTTTCTCTACTAAAAGTTTAGAACATTTTTATTGATTTAAGTAGCAACAAAGTTAGCTTAGAATTAAAATTTGTCTGAGTCAACTACTTTCGAGTACTTTCGAGTACTTAGTATACCCAGAACACGTGTTTGTGTACATTGTTAAGTGGGAGAAAGTGATATAATTTCTATATAAAAATTTGGAACATTTTGATTGAATTAAATTGCAATAAAATTAGCTTAGAATTAAAATGACTTTATTTGTGTGCATAGTGTACTCTCGTGTCTTACTTAATATACCCAGAACATGTGTTTGTGTTTGTTGTTGTGTGGGAAATAGTGTTATAACTTATTTGCTGTTTGAATATAATATTATGATATTATTTTTTATTAAAAAAATCTTCAAATAAGATTCTAATCGTCAATCTGTGAGATTGGTAATATTATTTTTATTAAAATGATTTCATTTCGTTGGGGCAAAAATATTATACAGGAAATTGGCAATATTAAGTTCATAAAGTAGCATCTGGTTGTGCTTATTCATTTAATACTTGATTGGAATTTATTGGATTGGTTGCAATATTTTTGTTAAAACTTGCAGAACTCGTTTGATGCAGCAGAATAAATATCATATCTACAGGAATCTGAATAGTTATTGCAAATGTAATTCCTTTTAAATTGAATTTAAATAAATGTGATATATCTGATGAAATATAACATCCCAATTAGATATCCTCCTTATTTATTTACATTTGAAATTCCGTTCGTTGTAACATAAACAACCGGTTGATGTAAAACAGATCGCAATCGTCGAGCCATCTATGTTTGTGATTTCTATTGAATTATTCTGTAGTAAAAGAGCGCGCGACTTGGTTGTGGCTAGCTGTGGCTTCTAGTACAGCAACACGCGATCCGAGGGCGGCACCAGTCCTGTCTGCATGGAATAAACTTGTACGGTTTCCGTGGGCGTTGGACACAGCAACACATTGAACACACCCGTCTAGTATTATAAGATGCCCGACCTACCTCAACTGTCCTGAACTTAAAGTTATATCTCGCTTTTCCATTATAACTCACCAGACGAGTAGGTCGGTGGCAATGACAAGTTTTCTTTTCTAATTAAAATCGGCGTGGGCGCTTTCCATCTTTATTATATGCAACTATTTAAGATACATAATGCATTAGCATATTCGCGTGTCTTATGTGTGGGCAGGCGTCATTGTAATTTCCGATATATTTTTAGCTGCATATTTATGCCCTTATTGTTAACGATTGTTAAAAGGAATGCGCGTTTTCATTTATGAATCTCTCCTATCAACAACCACCGTTTGTTTGTGGTCTTGATGGCAAACGTGCTTATTTCTCTTACACCTACCGGTTTTGCGCCATGAATGAAAAATAAACCAATAAAGATGGAATAAAAATGTTAATTTAAATATTTAGTTTGCGAAGCAAATACGCGCTCACACACGGTTGCACATGCTTGACATGTTTTAATGCATGCATTTCTACTTCACATTTGCTTAAGCATCTTTTTTAAACATCATTTGTGCATTTACCTCAATCAAACTTTCTACAAATATAATTCAGGAAGTGCATTAAAATTTGTAAAATGTACACTCAATCAAAAATATTATAACGTCACGCTTTGTATATCATCCATTCAATAAACTCAGGAGCGTAAAATGGTGCAAATTAAATACGGCTACCTTGAGGTGAAATTAATCGTGAAGAATAAAATCCGCTAACGCTACTCATTTATTGCGAATTATGCATGAAGATGTTACGTTTAGAAACTAATGAATGGTAACGCTACCTACAATATGAGATTAGAAAAATAAATATTGATTGACGTGGATATACTTTTTAAATGTATTGGAACTAACTAACAACAGACATAGCGTTAATTTTATAACATTAATGAAATAATGTTTAAAAAATACTATTTGGGACTTGGTAGCGTTACTCACAATAAAACAAAATATGTATTAAACAGCTTTTAGGTTTATAAAACGCTGTTTATTGGGTAAATGTAGCGCTACCGTGATGAGAATTTATACAATTAGAAGTTTTGAGACATGGTAGCGCTACCTAAAATAACAAAATATGTATTAAGCGGCTTGTAGCATTGTAAAACGCAATTTAATTTGTGTTGGTCAAAGGTATCGTTACCCAATTGGAGAATTTGAACAATCACAAATTTTCAGATGTGGTAGCGCTACTCGCAATCAACAAAATATGTATTAAACGTACTTAATTGTTTACAAAAACGCGATTTAATTTGTGTTGGCTAACGATAGCGCTATTCTAATCAAAGTTTGTGCAATCAGAAGTTTTGAAATATGGTAGCGCTACTTAGTTTAACAAAATATGTATTAAACTTGTTATAGTGTACAAAATACGATCTAATGTATGTTGGGTAAAGGTAGTGCTACTATAATAAGTACAATTAAAAGTTTATGTATAATAGAAATATTGGGAATAAGTGCATTTTTTATTGTAATAGCAATACAAACGTGAATTAAAAAGTTTCTGTTCTTTTCTGGCTATGGAGCATGGAAGTCACTGCAGCTAAATGTTGTTGTAGGAGGTGGTTTGAGTAGTCTTAGCGAATTGTGTTTATGACGGTTATGGTTTGCTTAGCTCTGATTGTCTTGAGATGCAGAGGTCTTGGCTCTTGAGAATCAGTTTGTTTTACTCTGGGACTATACTTTCTCTCGGAACTTTCTCTTTAAGTATGAAGCCTAGTTATGCATTTCAAGTAACAGATATGGTATCTGCTTAGCTTGATGACCACGGTCTTGAGAACGATCTTATGCTTTGCAATACATTTTTTTGATATAGGCAGCAGATGGAGCAGTGACGAACGTCTTAGATTTGATGCTTCTGCATATGAGAGTGGATCTGCTGAACTTAAATTTGTAGTTCTTGTATTAAAGATACTAGTTTTATTTTTGGTATATTTGCGATGTTGTTTTGGCAAATGGCTTTTAGTGTGTTCTTGTGTTTTGTTTTGAGGGTTTTTTGGAGTAACTTTTGCGGAGCTTTTCTGCTAAATAAATCCTAGTTTTTTTTGCTCTGGGGTCTGAGGCTATCTGGATTTTTGTGGTGTTATTACGTCTCTTTTAACCAGGCTTTTATCGTTTTGACTAATACGGTATTTGCAGCTGACTAAGTTTACCAGGAATCAGTTATTGCTTGGTATCTGTTGTTGCTAGAGCATGGGCTTTTAGGGGACCAAGTCGTCTTTCTTTTGGGTTCATAAGAACTTCTAAGCTTTGTATGCGGTTCATGCATTCTTTGCAGATCTGAGCTAACTTTGCCGATAGAAGATCTTACCGTATTGTCTTTGCTTATGACAACTGTCGGCATCTTTGAGAAAGCCATTATCTATTGTTGTTTTGCTATAATTGCCGTGATACTCTGCACAACTTTATCATGAGCTTTCAGCTTTTCTGTAGTGTTTGCCATCTTCTTAACATCAAATGTCCATCTTGTTGGTGGCTTTTCTCTGCTTCTGTTGATATTTGCTCTTAGTATCTACTCAATGATACGTTTGGACCACGTTTTGTCTGATTTTTTGTGAGAAGGGCAGCCCAATTCTACTGTACAACGCGTCCGGACAACTCCGACTTCTTTACGTCGTTTGCAAGAAGCAATTTATTTTATTTTGGAACGTTACATTTGGCAGTCTTGGACACTGTTTATTACGACTGATTAACCAAAGATCATCTGCAACAACTTTTTTTGAAGATTTTGACAAAAGAGCTTCAACAGTTTGCTGAGAGCATATTCTCATCCGGAGCGTTTTTCTTTTGTTTGGACCAAGGTTTTGTTTCTTTCTTTCTGTTTTTTTTTTTTTTGTAAGTGATGTTCTGTGTGGTACATACTAGGTGGCTGCTGGCTCTTTTTTACGTAGTTTTTTCTTGTTTACTTGATCCATAGTCTTTGTTCTTTTGCAATAGTTCATTCTAGACGTTTGTTGGAGATTGACTGCTCTAAAGTTTATTGATTTTAGATCTGTTTTATTTCTGAAGTTTTGTCTAGCATAAATATGGTTTTTAGTCTGCATCATGATAGTATCTGTTGGTGGTTTAAATCTAGTTTTGTGTGGACAGTGGTCAGATGGTTTTGAAGGTAAATTTGCTTTTGAGGCATCTTGGTTCTGAATGAATCTGTTAAAAGTTTAGTTTTATTCATTCGCATGGACCGTTAACGAAACAGTGTACGAGAGAGAGCATTTTGATGATAAACGACTGTGCTTTGCTTGGCGTTGCTTCAAGCATAGTGCACGGACCGCTAACAAAACGAAGTGTGAGAGTTGCTGCTGTACTTTGCAAATGATTCAATCTTTTTTCTTACGCGGCGAAACTTCAGACATTCTGTTGGATGCTGTGATGATTGAGTCTATAACAGTCTTACTGTATTTGGGGTTTGGAGGCAGCCCGTCAATTACGAAACACTTTAGAGATGATGTAATTGGTGCATCAACTCCGGCCAATAGACTGGAGTGTGCAGAGACTTTCTTGGCTCTCTAGGTGCAATGAGTGTCACGTGGCTTCTGGTTTTGGTGCTACACTCGGTTTGTAGTTAGTTCAGTTGGAAGTTCAAATGCAATGAACCTCTGGTGGACTTTATTCTGGGGCTGTTGTTCCTTTGACACAGCTTCAGATAGTGATTTGTCCGTCTTCTTGTTAATGCTATCTGCAGGAGCATGGCCTAGCTGGATTCATCTGAGTACGCTTGGAGGCGTTCATGTGTGGTGTATATTCAGTCACATCTTGACTTTACTGGGCTATATGGGTTTGCCTGCAGGTGGAATCAATGTGTGCGTGCGTTGGTGGTATATGTTCCTGGACCTTGGCTGGTTTTGACTCTGATTGGGATGATGTTCTGTTAATGCGATAATGCTCATAAACCCCGCCTGGCGCGCCGGTAACAGTTAAGAGTAACTTAGTCTCCGTTTTTTTACGGAACGCCAACGAAATGGTATGCGAGAAGTAATCTTGATGGTAAAAGACTGTGTTTTACAGATCATTCAATCTTTTTTCTTGCAGCATTCTGCTAGAGGGTATGGTGACTTAGTAGTCTATTAAGAGTATGCAAGTTTGTTTTTCTGCACGGACCGCCAACGAAACGCCGTGCGAGAGGGCATCTTGATGATGTGCTTTGTAGATTATTTATTCTTTTGTCTTGTTCGGCATTCTGTTGGAGGCTGAAATGACTAAGTCGATTAAAGAGCAAGTATGTTTTGTTTGATCTGCACGGACCGTCAACAAAACGGAGTGCGAAAGGCTCTTTTATGGTAAATGAACTATGCTTTGTGCATTATTCAATTTTTTCTCTTGTGCGCCGTAACTTCAGGGAATCTGCTGGAGACTGTGATGACGTCTTGGCGACGGGTAATTTTTCTTTTGGGTAGCAGTTCTTGTAAGAGCCTTACTTTGTCCGAGAGAGTGATAGAATTTAAATTGACAAAGAACGATCATGAATTGTTTTTTATCATAATTTTTTATGTCAATTTGAGGGAGAATTACTTTTCTCATCTCATTTTGGGTTTGCGTATAAGTTTGTCTCTGTGCTCAGTCTCAATATATGGGTTTGTTGCGAAATAACCGTTGATTTTAGACGCGTGTATGCTAGTGATATATTTTGGGATACGGTAGCGCTACGTTTTAATATAAAAATTAGAAGTTACATTTATTTGAATTGCGAACGCAACCCAAATGTGGATTAAGTTTTCGAGTTTTATGTTTGTTAGTTGATAATGAGTCACGTTTATATTTTTAGTATTGGGTAGCGCTACCTTCACTATAAAAAAGATGTAATTGCATATTGGGTTGCTTTAGCTTCAGTAAACGGATTAAAAATTGAAGTCAACTAAATTTTATATATGAATACTGAAACGTTATTATAATTATACGCTCATGAGTAAATTTACGGTTACGGTAGCGCTACAATAATATATACTATTTATCAATAGTTATACTTTTACTAGTCTAAAATTAGATTCAATCAAGTAATGGTAGCGCTACTAAACAAATCAAAATAAAAAAAAATGGATATTTTGGCTTTACTGATTTTAAAGGATCGGTAGCGCTACGTTCAATATAAAAATTATGTGGTAATTATGTGTCGAATAATAGTTTTGCTCGACGCTAATTATGATATTTTATTTTAATTTTGCTTCAAATAATTTAACATTGAAATTCAGAACAAAGAATAGACAGAAATATCCACTACATTTTATTTATAATCCACTATAATAACCACACTATGAATAATATTCCACGATGCTATTTACAGTTCACTCAGCAACCACTTCCTCATTGTTCATCCAATGCCAAAGATTTTGAAATAATTTTTGGCCGCAAAATAACTTTATATAAAAACCCCCACCTCATGACTATTTTGGGTTATATAATAAATAAATCTTCCGTGAAAAATTTGAATGCAACCTATATAAGACGAAATGAAATCTTACATTCCTATATATATTTTTATAAATATAATTTTTCCTTGCTAACATCGTAAAGATTGCCATTCTTTCTCATGGCTTTATTCATGCATGGCCAGATATTTTCAATTACCATTTGCCATAATGGCGATAGTTTTAACCAATTAGAGATCATAAAGCGCGAAACCTGTATGATATTTTATAAGATTTATATTGAGATTTAACAGCCGTACCATACTAGTTTAGTGATTTTTATTACTAGGAAGTTTTCTATGCTGGCGCATATTTTATATTTTCAAAAGAGAAAATTTATTTTAAACAATCATTATTGAATTAAAACACCCCAATTCTAAAATAGCTTTTTACGTCTGAAAGGAAATTGTAAATTAAATTTTACTGCTTTAGAGAATCGCCCAAGCAGCTACAAATTTTCTATTATTAGTTCGGAAGTTAAATAAAAAAAACATCGGAAAACTGCTGAGGTAACGCGAATTTAATATAAAATGAATTAATTAATTCAAGAGCGTGATGTTAGCGCCATCCCATAATTAAACTGGTATGCGACGCTTCAATTCACATGGATATATTTAGCTGGGTCATAATTATGCCTGTCAGAGGATATACAGAGTATCTATTGTAGGATGAAGTTTTTTTTATGAGTCATGTACTTAGTCAAAGGCGTTTGTAAAAGAGCCAGACGAAAGTCTGATTAGCTGGGAATAATGTGTGCAAAATTGTGCGAGTAATTTCAATGCCAATTATGACATCGGTTAGTTACGAAAACAAATCATTATATTTTGTGTGTGAATTACGAAATAGTTAATGGGTTTCTATTTATATTTTAAATAAATTGCCAATTTTAGGAGGAAAAATTTTAAATTAATAAAATGTTTCGTCTTTTTCTTTTTAAAGTATTTTTGTATTACGGTAGCGCTACCCGTTATGCTGTTCTTACATCTAAACAACTTATTTGAGCTAATGCCGACTACACACTTGACCCAATGCTTGCTTAGTGTTATTTACCTGATGCCGCCTCCACATAATGCATTAATTTGGCGTTGGGGAAAGCTCTGGTCTGGTTTTGTGTAAAACGATGTTTTTATAATATTGGAAACATTTCTCTCTCGTATGCAATACTATTATATTAAGCTATTTTTGACGTAGGTGTACATCACACTAGCGCCCAGTAAGATTTTTCAACAGCGTCGTTTTGAAGAAACATTTCTATTGTCAATAGACGTGGGCGATTTACCGCGCCTGTCTCAACCAAAATTAATGATGTGCTATTTTAGTGAAATTGACAAAAGAATACTCTTCCTATATGGCCGCATATCCGTGTTTATCTTATTCTAAATAAGCACAGGCACTAGAGATGATATTTCTTTTGTGAATTGTTTGCTGAATAATGTGATTTTGTGCGATTTTCTGGGCGTTGTTGTTTGAACATTCTTTTAGTTAATGGCTTTCTTGTTTGATTTTTGACCAATTTTATACACAACAATTGTGCTTATTTGGATGCATTTAGATAAGTTTTGTGTAATAAATGTGGTTTCTGCGCGATTTTTTTATAAATGGTTTATTGAGAAGATTGTTTCTTGGGCGATCTTTTTGTTTTTATTAGTTTTTTTTAGCACAATTTGATAATTTTATGTTATGAGCTTTTTTAATGAATTTGTCATGCAGCAAATGATGAATTTTATAAGGTAGGTTGGTTTTGTTTGCATTTTATGCCATAAATGAGTTTTCTGAGCGATTTTTACGCAATAAAATGGCTTTTAAGCTGTTATAGGATAGGTTTTTGTCATTTTATGCAATACATGAGTTATCTGAGCGATTTTTGATGATGTTTGCACAATAAAATGGTTTTTGAGCTGTTATTGGATAGGTTTTTGTCATTTTATGCAATAAATGAGTTTTCTGAGCGATTTTTGATTAAGCTTACGCAATATATTTCTTTTTGGGCTGTTATTGAATAGGTTTTTGTCATTTTATGCAATACATGAGTTATCTGAGCGATTTTTGATGTTTACGCAATAAAATGGTTTTTGAGCTGTTATTGGATAGGTTTTTGTCATTTTATGCAATAAATGAGTTTTCTGAGCGATTTTTGATGTAGTTTACGCAATAAATTGGGTTTTGAGCTGTTATTGAATGGTTTTTGTCATTATTTTAATAGTTGTGTTTTCTAAGGAATATTTAATGAGTTTTTTATACTCAATTTTGCAAGTAAATTTTTTGGGCGAGGGACAAAAAGTCTTAAAAAGGTTTTTTGTACTTTCTTTATCACTTTGTATTGTAAGGTAATTTTTATGCAACAATTTACTGTTTTTGATAAATTTTACCTCTATTGTGAGCGGTTTTTTATGTGTTGCGTTATTTTTTGCACAATTTTTGATGGTTTTGTGATTTATTTGATCCCAAAATCATTCTCGTCACGATGAAAGTGATCTTTTTTGCAATATATGTTTTTTTCTAAGATTTTTAATGAATTATTTTAACAAAATTTTGACAAAATGAGTTTTTTGAGCGATTTATGCTAAAAAAATTATGAGATTTATACTTTAAAAGACTTCTAAGCGATTTTTTATCTATTTCTTGATATAAGTTTGATTTTATGCAATTATCTTGCACATTTTCTGCGATAAATGTTTTTTTGGGCATCATTTATATTAATTTGGTTCTGAAAATGGTTTTTCACGCGATTTTTATGAGTTTTGTGCTTTCTTAATCATTTTTTTTTGTGTTAAGTTGGTTTTATGAACAATTTTTGATTGGTTTTTTGAAATAAATTGATTTAGCGTATAATTTTTAATCATTTTTATGCAACAAATGGGATTTTTTATTGACTATATTCTATAAACATGCTTTCTGAGCGATTTTTGTAAATTTGTTTACAATAAATGGATTTTTATGATACATTTTAGGAGGTTAATCTGTGTTTTGTACGAATTTTATGATTTAAATCGCTATTTTTGATCAAATTTACGCAATTAATTGATGTTTTTGACTTTTTTATGCTGAAAATAGGTTTTATGAGCGATTTTTGTTTATTTTAAATCTGTTTTAGCACTTTTTCTGATGATTTTATGTACTAAAGTATTGTTAATGATTTTTTTAGTTTTAAGTTAATTGTTTTTGATGAATTTTATTTAAGAATTGGATATGATGAGCGATTTTTTGTGCCATAAACATGATTTTTTGAACAAATTCTGATAATTTTGTGACTTATGCTTTAAAACCGGTTTTATTTTTAATCAAATTTATAAAATAATTTACGATTTTTTTAATTTTGTTTACAATAAATGGATTTTATGCGCGATTTTTGATGAGTTTTGCGCAATAAACTGGTGATTTAACTGCAATTTTTAGCAATAATTTTTCTTTTTCTGCGACGTTTAATCTATTTTGTGCAATAATTGAGCCAAATGAGTTTTTTGCGTGATTTATGATGAAAGTATTATGTTATTAAGCAGGTTTTAGGAGAGTTTTATGCAATAAATGGATTTCTTAAGCGATTTTTTTACTATTTTTTTAATTTTAAGTTTAATTTTTGATGTAATATTTAATTATTTAATGTAAAAACGAGTTTCTACGAGAAACTTTGATGGGTTTTATGCAGTAAAGGTTTTTTTTGCACATTTTATGTGATAAACGGGTTTTATGTTCAAATTGTATCCAATAAATATGGTTTCTAAGCGATTTTTTACCGTTTTCATGGATTTTAAGGTCAATGCAATACTGATTTTCTGAGAGAATCTATGAGTTTTTTGCGAGGTTTTAATCAGTTTTTGCATTAAATAAGTTAAATTGTTTATTGGGGAAATAATCTTGAGCGATTTTCGGGTTTTTGCACAATTTTAGATCATTTTTAGCGATTTTGGCTTTGATGTAAATATTTAATGCTATCTTTGATGCAGAAAAAGAGTGAGTATGCATTTTTTTTAATTTTTTAAATAAATTGATTTTTATCATTTTATTCTATTTTATGCGCTTTCTGCGCGATTTTTGTCAATTTGTTTACAATAAATGTTTTTTTGTGCTGTGTTTTTGATGGTTTTGTATAATAAATTAGTTTTTACCGATTTTTAATCAATTTACGCATCAAATGAGCTTAATAGTTAGTTGGACAAATAGTCTTGAGCGATTTTTTGCCTTTGTTAGGTTTTTTCTGATATTTTGTGTTTTTTATGCAACAAATCGTTTTCTTTTGTGATTTTTTTGACATAAATTTGGTTTGATGCACAATTTTTGATCAATTTTATGGAATAACTTGGTGTACTTTGATTTGATGCACAATTTTTGAAATAAATTGGTTTACTGTACATTTTTTGAGCGATTTTTCTGTTATTTTATGTCATAAACATAATTTTTTTGCGATGTTTGTAAATTAGTTTGCAAAAATGGCTTTTCTGAGCGATTTGTGATTAATTTTATGAGGTATAGTGATTTTTGTGTGAGTTTCATGCAGCAATCTGCGTGATTTTAGCGTATTTTTGCTATAAGTTAAATTTTTTTGCTTAATAAATGAGATTTTCATCAGTCTACGGCACTGGATACTGGTTTTGTCTCGGTAGCGCTACATTTAACATGGAATAATATGATAACAAGAACTATCATGTGGAAAAAGTCAGTTAAACTATTGATTTGAACTTTTATAAAAGCTTTACAATAATTAGCTAAGCACTCAAGAAAATAATTAAAATATTTGGGTTTTACGGTAGCGCTACGCATCAATGCCTACTATTAGGGATCTATTTGCGTTTTTATGACTTGAATTATACGGTAGCAGTACTAGTTAGCAATCAATTTGAACAAGAAATCAATGTATTTTGGGTATACGGTAGCGCTACCGGAATCTGGATTTTGAGGTCGCATTATTACAAATAATTCTAACAAAATAGGTCAGACTAGTCACAACAGTATCAAATATAACAAACACTGATCTAATTTTTTCATGATCTAGTTCACTCTACATTAAAGTCACATTAATTTAAAAAAGTTTACACTCAGAATATATATTTTTTCAATTCTAATAATAAAAAAAAGATTTCATTAAGTGCTGCCTAAATAACCACCGTATGTCCTTCATAATAGAATAAACACGAAATTGTAAATATTGCCAAAATTTATTAAAAAAACACGGTCCATTGGCAACGATATTATTTACAAAATATAAGTAAACGTGAATTTATTCTTCTTAAAGGTCAAAACATCTCAACCCTGTTTATAAAAAAAAATAAGTAGAGTTATTTTGGGTTTTTTTTTTAAATTTGATTTAGGTAATTTTATGTTGTTTAATTATATTCCGCAAATAATAGTTAACTCAATTAGTAATTGGACCGAAAATTAATTGAATATAGTAAACATGTGCCAATGTTCAAGTTACATATTGCGGGGTATAATATGCAAAAAGGAAAAACGACACCTGGAGGAGTAACCCATAAAACATCACCGTGGAGCGCAGCATACACATAAAAAAAAGTGCAACAACGAAACGAGTAAAACTTATAAACTCAATCAGATGGAATAAAAAAATGTGTATGCGCGAGGAGGGTAAAAATATCGTAAGCAACTAGTATAACAGGTTCGTGCGCGCGAGTTTTCGTTACAGACACGAGCAGTTATGCAGAATATGCGAAGTTCCATGTAAATAATCCACACATGAGAATATTTTCTAACGCATTAATACATCTAGCTTTAGGGGATTTGTTTTAAAAGACATAATTAAGTCTCATTGATTTAAATTAAAAAGATCAAAGCTTTCATTTGCTAATAGTACAACCGGAAAAGCTACTTGTCATAATTGCAATTTAGATTTTATCATTTTGTGGTAGGCTACTTATTGTTTATAGAGACACGGTAGCACTACTCATCGGAATTTTATTTTAATTGTAAAACAATTTTTGGCAACAATTTATAATTTACACGGTTTAAATGATCTTAATTGTTTGTTAGAAAGAAGCCATTAATATTAATCATCACTTTAATATTTTGTGTTGTGACATTTAATTGGCTCTTAAACATTTCTAGTTTTATTATTTGTGTATATTTACCAAACAATTTGTTTCTTGTTTTGATTTCATGTTATGAATCATTTATTATATACATACTCGTACATACGTGCGTCCATGAAAATATATAAATTTCGCAGTTGGATGTTATAACTGAAACTATTTTGGTATTTAATTTCGCCACATCGGGAATCCTACCAACCACAACAAAATGCATTTAAATATGCGTGGATTGTGCTTATTTTTAACATCCAGAAACGATACGAGGTACATTTTCTGTGAGCGTAGGACAAAATGTGAAAGCAGAATTGCGCGTGTGTTTCTTGCACTATTTTTAACATTTATTTTATCCAAGTATTAGGAGTATGTGATTTATTACACCAACCAACCTTCTTATTACATTTGCAATACAATAATAAGGATTTTGTAATTAAAATTTACTTATTAGTTTTTTCTTTAATAAAGGATGTTGCTGTAATTATATTCATCTTTGGCTAATGATGGAGCATTAGTAATACTATAGGAATGTAATTGCAGTCTGGGATTAAGTTACTGTCAAAAGCTTCAACATTTTTTTTGCAACGGTAGCGCTACTGGTCACATCATAATCTACATATGATAGCTGAAGAAGCTTGCAGTAAATATTTTTAGTTTAAATCATATTATGGTGGTAGAACTACTTATTGTGATTACAATCTGCGATTAAATTTGCGGTATTCAAGAAATCTACTCGTTACATTATAAAATCTAGGAAATGGTAGCGCTACTCTAAAAATATAGTGATATAGATGTTATGATTTAAATTTGGGTGCTTTTAATTTATTTATTTCTTTCTACGTTTAGTAGCGTTACCGTTTAAAAAAATATTTGTCCTAAAAATCTCAACATTATAATTTATATAAAAAGGTTTTACGCATAGTAGCGCTACTGTTTAAAATTGAACAAGCTATTTATAGGGAAGACTAGTACCTCATGATTTATTAAAGATCCGCCAAGTGTGTATTTACTGTAAACTTTGTGTTTTTGTGCATGAAAACAATAGATACTTTCTTAATAATATTTTATACAAAGTTGACTATACGAGATAGCTCTGCCACTGGTAGCGCTACTTTTTGTAACACAAAATTTGTGTTTTTTGTTGGTTATATGCGAAAGTTGAGTAAATTTTTATCTTAGATATCTTAAGATTGCTACGTAGCGCTACCGAATGCCGCTTGTGTTTTAATCTTTTTTTAACCATGATTTGTTGTTTTTTAGTTTGCATTAAAAGCTTCAGTAAAGCTATTAGTCCATTTAAAATTAGTTTAATTTTTAGGGAGGGCAATAGCGCTACTGCAAAAAGTGAGTTAAGTTTTCATCTTCGACATGTTTAAACTAGAAATAAATTACGACGCGTAGCGCTACCGCATTCTGCTTATTTTTAATTTGATTAAAACTATGATTTAAAGCATTTGCTCAGGAAAACGTAGATTGTTGAATTATGAGGAGGGGCGCTTGTTTTATATTTTCCTTATCCTTTCGTTGGTTGATTCTTGGTTGCTGCATACGGTAGCGCTACTATTCGTACATAAATTGTAGTTTGAAGATGTTGAGGCTAATCTCGGCTCGTTTTAGGCATAGAACCTGGGGATTCTTTACGTAAAACTGTTGACCTGCCATTCTACATCTTAATTATTGCAATTTTAGTACGACTAGTAGCGCTACCGTATGCTGCAACATTCTTAATTGGATTTAATTGACAAAATAATCTATTGCACAGTTTGTTAATTATAAATATTTCCGCAAACTCTGTTCAATAATTAGGCTATTGGGCTCAATTAAATAGCTCCGGAAATTCCGAAGACATAAAAAACTGAATTATTCAAATATCACCCGGTATAATCCGTATAATAAAATCATTATATTTTATATATTATAATTATTCTTGCATTAATATGGGAAACAGTTTGTCTATAATATCGATAAAATTTATACTATGCACGTTACCCTGCCCAGCAGGTGTGTAATTTAATTCATCTGGATAATAATGAATGAATGAACGACATAATTGGATTTATTGGTCTGATAAATCTCTCGCAAATATCTGGATAATTTATATAAAAAAAAACTATATATGAACATTCCAAATAAGACGGTCTTAAGTGCAGTTAGATAAATTAAAACGTCTAGTCTCGCTAAAACCTGTATCTTAAAATGCATGGGTGGCAGGAAACCTTGCCGTTACCATTACACCACACGCGTATTTCAATACATAAAACATATTATAGTTCTCAATTTAAGCCCTTAAGGTTACTAAAATAGGGCTAGTCAATCGGTTTCAAGTTTGCGAATGTACACCGCGGGATAACTGACTGACATCCTGCTTTGTAATTCATGAGTTACAGACAATTTACCTCGCACATTATAATCTTCGATTTACTATAATCACCAACTACTTATTGCTATTTATAGATTTAGCAAAACGGGTTCGTTGCACACATGTTCAACGCCACATAATATCCAGTGCACTTCATAAAGGGGAGACCAACCGATCTATTGTAACACAGTTAAACCATAAAAAATCTCTTCTAATTAGTTCAATTCTTTCACTCATTAAATTTATTGTATTAAATATTTTAATTATATATATTTTGCAATTAAAAATTCCGTTATATTTAATAGTCAAATATTCAAATACATTTGTTCAATCGTTAACCTGTTTGCTTTAATTATCATTTTAGTTGCAAATATAATGTAATGAATTCAATAAACATAATACTTTTACTTTAGTTGAAAATAAATACTCCTTTCCTTAATTTAAAGATGGTTAGTTTAAAACGTTTTTTGAATTGTCGTGTTGGAGCTTTAATTTGCATTTTCAAATAATAATGGGACAAGTAGCGCTACCGGATTGAAATTGATATGTAAATGAAAACATTTGAGCGAATTGTATACGTCAAACAAACGTGTAGAAATTCGAAATCTGAAGAAAAAAAATTATTTGACGATTATCCTCAGAAATAACCTAAACCGGGAGTGCTTAGTTGCATTTTTTGCAATTCTATTCAAAAACTGTAGCGTTATCACTATCGGCGCCTGTAAAACTCTAAATTATAATACGACGAGTAGCGCTACCGGAACTAAAAATTCATATTTAAATGAAAACAATTACT
The DNA here is from genome assembly GCA_963932245.1 of Tachinus rufipes. Classification (NCBI taxonomy): domain Eukaryota; kingdom Metazoa; phylum Arthropoda; class Insecta; order Coleoptera; family Staphylinidae; genus Tachinus; species Tachinus rufipes. The sequence continues at coordinate 117,226,311 of OZ010744.1, read as the reverse complement.
GTTTGAACAAATTCTATATAATACTGAAAGTGCAGCAAATTCAGAACAAAATAAAAATGTTTATGTGCAGAAAACTTGTAGCGCTACCTTGCAATAAATGCAAACTAACCTAAACTGGGAGTACTTGAAATGTTAAGCTTTAAATTATAATACTACGAGTAGCGGAATTAAGTTTATATTTAAATGAAACTAGTAGCGCTACCTTGCAAACCAATTTGGAAATTTTGTTCAAAAACAGTAGCGTTACCATTATCGAGTTCTGCAAAACTGCAAATTATAATACCGTCGTATAGTAGCGCTACCAAAAGCAATTTTATATTATTTTGCTGATTATATACCAAAAACTTTGCATACTAATCTTATCAAAATTATTGGTGGTTTCAATGAAGGTTTGACCTTTAAATAAATACAATACAACATTGTTATAATTTTCTGCTAATTTCAATTACAATAGAGACATTATTTTCAAAAACATGATTATTTAATTAAAACAACTTGATTAATAGATAGTATTTATTGTCTAAATTAAATTCAATCCAATTAAAATTTATTGCTTGTTTGATCCAAAAATAAAGTTTCAATTATGGCAATTAGATTCGATTAATTTAATCCGTCCCGTTGAATTTTCTATTCCAGAATTAATTTATATCAGTAGTAGCAATTTATTTTCATCTTTTCCGCCACACTTTTTGGCAGAATCAGATGATGTTAACCTTGCAGCGCACATCCTATTATTTATTCTTCCTCACTTGACGTAAATAGAGAGAGGATTTTTAATCTATTTTCTATGCTGTCGGCGGCGTCTCTTAAACACCTGTTTAATCGACACCTCCGTACATTTTTTTACGGTTTTTCGCGTGCTATATTTCCTTGAAATGTTATTTTTTACGCTTATTTATATTTATAAAATGATATCGACCTTGTTTATGTTGAAAAAAAAATGTTTAGAAAAATAAGTTATCGATGGCATGGAAAATGTGCGGTGCTAAAGCAAAGTTCTCACCGCGTTATTGCGTCTTATTGATATTTGACACTTTGTGTGCATTCGATATTGTTGATATCGTATCTTTTATCGGTGATTCAGAAGAAAATATTATTATATCCAATTCTAATAAATAGAATTAATTGAATTTATACAATAAACTTCAAGAAATCATGGTAGAAAATTTTAATTGAATATAAATTTACATGTAATTTAAGTAATAAATGAAAAAAATGCGATTGGCGGCCAAAATGACCGCTCTGAACGGTAGGATTTACATTGTTTGCAGAAATATTATCTTCAGTCTTAATGAATCATGGTATAATCAAAATTTCGTTAAACACAAAAGTTTAAAAGATACGCAAATTTGTATTCTGTCAAAATGACCGCCGTACTAATTATGACCACCACGAAACGTAGAATTTAAATATGTCATCAATAAAATCTTCAATGAAATTAAGTCGTTTAAGTCGTCAAAACAACATAGGCGGTCAAAGTGACCGCTGTTTTAATTTATTGGTTGAATGACCGCCACTATCAGCAAAGTTTGAATTTATTATAAAAAATCTCTACTTTAATTAAGTTGTTGAAATGATCGAATAGCAAAACACAAGAAACTACGAAAATTTTTAATTGGCGGTCAAAATGACTTTTTGTTAATTTGGCGGGCTATATGACCGCAGTGAACAGTAATGGTTGGGTTTGTTTTTGAAAACATTACATCAAAAGAGTTAATGAAATATTGAAGTTTAAAGTTAGTTTATTATTTGTATAGGCGGTTAAAATGGCCGCCATCTTAATTTAGCGCTCCGAATGAACACTGCGATGAGTGGAGTTTCACTTTAATTATAATGAGAAGTTAATAATCAAAACACAAGAAACTAAGTTTTCAAAATCAGCGGTCAAAATGACCGCCGCTTTTTTCTACTGATTAAATTGGTTACAAATATAAATCTCTATTCAAATTAGAACAAAGCAGAAGGAACTAAGAAACACGAAATTGGAAAAATGCGAAAATGTCCGTGCGATGTTAAGCGGTTAAAATGGCCGCCGCATCCACCCAAAACTGTTTTCTTTTGTTAGGTTAGGTTTGGTGAGGATAATAGCGCTACTAATACATGTTTTTTTTATCTACCTTAAACAAATTTTAGAGGAACTTGATTAAAAACTTTAAAGTTAATTTTGCGATACTTTAATTAAAAAACGAAGCCCGGCGGTCTATGTTGTTACAGATAATTTTGTGATTTTATACAAAAGCAGTAGCGCTACTATTTTCGACGTTTAAAAAAAGCATTCTTTAAAAGTAGCTGTACTAAAATATCAACATTATTTGTTTTTGGGGTCTCCTGGACCCTTGACTTAAGTTTGTTAGATGTCACATATCTAACATTATCTATGATAATACTCAAAAAACTAAATAAAATAATACAGAAAAAACTGTTCAATTTATACAAATTTTGAAAAAAAGCATTTCAAAAAGTTTTAGTATTTGAGGTCTTTTGCCTCATCAGTTTAAAACTGTCAAAACTGGCAAATACTATCTGCTTTGTTGTCTCTGATTTCACTAGCTTAAGTTTGAAACTTGTTAGAAGAACATTCTTCAAATGTAGCTGTGCAAAAAGATCAACATTATTTGTTTTTGGAGTCTCTTGGACCTTTGTGAAATTTATTAGGCATGGGTCATGTGAGAAAAACTGTCAAAAAAATATGTTTTGAAAAAAAAATCTGTCAAAAATTTCTATTCTAAGGTGTCTTGGTTTATAAAGTCAAGTTTAAAACTGTCAACTTATATTAATTGGAAAAAAAATGTCAATAGATTTTTTATTGTCTGTAACATCTTTCAAAAGTAGCTGTACAAAAAGATTAACTTTATTTGTGTTTAGGGTCTTCTGGACCCTTATTAAATTTTAGGTATCGGTTATCTGTGATAATATATGCAAAAGGAAAAATATTTATTCTGAGGTTTCTTAGTCTACCAAGTTGAATTTAAAACTGTCAGATAAACATTTTTTTCGTGCTCTCCTGAATTCTCAGATATGTAGAAAAATTACTCCCAAAATTTGTTTAAAATCTTTTTTCTTTTTCAAAATATATCATCATTATTTATTCCGGGGTCTGCTGGACCTTCAGGATAGCTTTGGTTAAGTTTTTTGTTTTTTAGAAAAACAAATGCCTAGTTATACGAATTGAATGAACATTGTTGAGATTAACTATTAAATAGATCTTTATTATCTAATCCAGGGTCTACTGGATCTCAGTTTAGGTTATTTTTTTGGGGTCTTCTGGACCATTGAGTTAAGAAAACTTAGTTAGGTTGGTTAAATTATATTAATTGGATCTTGGACTTTTAAATTGGGTCATCTGTTAAAAATATCTGACCAAAATAATTTTCAAAGATAGTAATAATTTTTAGGATAGGGTTGGCTAAGGTTTCAGCTGTTTTAATTTTGTATTTATTAAATAGATTATTGTTATCTAATCTAGGGTCTATTGGACCTCAGTTTAGGTTATGTGATGCAGAAAACTGCTGTCAAATTGTATGAATTATTATAAAACAAATGTCAAATAGATCAAAATTATTTACATGTTAGACCTTAGTTAGGTTAGGTTAGGCTTAAGGTCTCCTGGACCTACAGGATAGGTTTGGTTGTTAGAAAAACAAATGTGAAATTATACGAATTAAATGAACATAAAATCAAGAGTTAGCTACTAAATAAATTTTATTTATCTAATCTAGGGTCTACTGGACCTCGGTTTAGGTTTTACAATGCAGAAAACAGCTGTTACATTAATAATAATAATAATAATAATAATAATATAGTTTATTCCAGTTGATCCATAAGTTGGATATAAGAAAAGTCAATACAAGATAATAATATAAAATATACAAATAAACAATAAAATCAATAAAAAAAGTTTTTTATAAAATTACAAAAAAACATAAGTAAATACAAAAAAAAACATATTAAACACATTAAAACAACAACTAAATTGATTGATGTTGAAACAATAACGTGAATAAAATTTAAAACAATACAAAAAAATATTTTTAAAACCTGTCACTCAGGTACTCATTTATGCTGTAGTATGATTTGCTTACCAGAAACTGTTTTATGGAATATTTAAATGTTGTTAATTGACTGTCTTTATAATTATTAGGTAGCTTATTGTAACATCTTATAGCTAAGTAATTTGGATTTGATTTGTACAAGGTAAGGGTATGACAAGGTATTGAAAATTGTTACCATGCCTAGTTTCGTACTCATGAGTTTCATTTAACGTTGTGAAATCTCTAATATTTTTTCTTGCATGTACTAACAAAGTGTATATAAATATACACGGAAGTGTTAGTATATTTAAATCTTGGAATAAGCTTTTGCAATGTGTTCTCATAGATTTATTTAGCATGTAGCGTATTGCTCTCTTTTGTAGTTTAAATAATCTTTCAATATCTCGAGCCATACCCCAAACCAAAATTCCATATGACAACACAACATGAATCTTTGTAAAATAAAATACTTTCATAATATCTACATCCACAACCATCCTTAATTGTCTAATCATATAGCAAAGGGTTCTCATTCTATTACACACATTTTCAATGTGTACACTCCACTTACAATTTTCATCAATGTGCACACCCAAAAACTTTGCATCATTTTTCTTTTGAATGCTTTTTCCATTACAAAATATTAAATGGCTTCTATCATTTGTCTTAATATTTGAAAATTGAAAATTAATGTACACTGATTTTTTGTTATTAATAACAAGTCCATTACTATTGTACCATACACAAATGTCCTCAATTGCTCTATTTGCCTGGATTACTGCTAATTCAGGATTTCTGTTTGATATTAAAAGGGAAGTATCATCAGCAAATAAAAAAGTACCATCAATATTCAAATCATTTATAAATATAATAAAAAGAATTGGTCCTAAAACGGACCCTTGAGGTACACCTCTTTGCATTAACATAGTGTTAGATTTTGATTGATTTATTTGAACATAATGATACCTTCCTTCTAAGTAGCTTTGAAACCAATTTAAAATGACTCCTCTTATTCCATATGACTCCAGTTTGCTAAGAAGTAGTTTATGATTAACTAAATCAAATGCTTTTGTCATGTCAAGGAATATACCAAGACATGATTCCTTTTTATCCGCTTGGGTGTACAATTTGTCTAAAAAATTTAAAATGGCAGTAGATGTTGATCTACCCTGGCGATACCCATATTGATTATTATTAAATAGTTTACAGGCTGTGAAAAAACTTATAATACGTTGTCCAACAATGTATTCAATTATTTTAGAAATGGATTAAAAACAACTGTCAAGTAGATCAAAATTATTTATTTCAGGTTTTCTGGATCCTTAGTTAAGAAGTATGGTTATCTAAGGTCTCTTGGACCTATATGATAGGTTTGGTTACTTTTTCTGTTTTTTAGAAAAAAAAAATTGTTAGTATACTAACTAATTAAATGAACGTTAGAGAAACTATCAAGTATTATTATTTAATTTGAGGACTACTGGACCTTGGTTTAGGTTATATAGTACAGAAAACAGCTGTCAAATTCTATGAATTGTAAAAGATTATCTGTTTCGGGGTTTTATGGATTTTTGAGTTAAAATAAGTTTGACCTTAGTTAGGTTAGGAATCAAATAGGTCATTATTAGCTAATATATGGTCTATTGGACCTCAGTTTAGGTTATGTGATGCAGAAAACAAAAAGAGTAACTACCAATAGATCATTATTATGTTAAAACAACTGACTAGATCAAATTTTGTTTTGTTTTGGTGTCTCCTAAACTTTTGAGTTAAGATCAATTAGAAAAAAAGTTAGGTTAGGTATCAAATAGGTGACTATTAAGTAATCTAAGGTCTATTGGACCTTAGTTTAGGTTATATGATGCATAAATCAGCTGTCGAATTGTATGAATTGTTACAAAAATATAGATCAAAATTATTTGATTTGGGGTGTTTTGGATCATTGAGTTAAGATAAATTAGACCTTAGTTAGGTTAGTTGTCTAATAGGTTGTTACTAGCTAATCTAGGGTCTACTGGACCTCAGTTTTGTAGATCACAATTATCTGTTTTGGTCTCTTAGACCTTTGAGTTAAGATAAGTTAGACTTAAGGTTGTCTGTCAATTAATTACAATTAATCAAATGCATCTAATTTTTACGGTAGCGCTTACTGTCTGCACTTGAGGACAGTAGCGCTACCGTGATCAGAATTGGTGGTTTTTCTGCAAAAACAATAGCATTACGAACATATTTTTAAAATTAGCGGGCGTTAAGTGTATTGCAATTTGATAAAATTTGTGCATTATTCTCATCAATTGACGTTATTTGTTTGCATTTCTTCGATATGTTTTGAAATTGCTATTTCTTACTATGCATTAATTATATTTAATGTTAAAAAAAGCACAACTGATATAGATCAAAATTATATGTTTAGGGGTCTCCTGGACCCTTGATCTAAGATCATTTAGATTTGAATTAAGTTCTGTTAATTTATAATGATCTAATTTCACGGTAGCGCTTACTGTCTCTGCGCCGTTTATAAAACTTCAGTAGCGCTACCGTGACCAAAATTGGTCTTAATTACGATATTTTGCAAAATCAATAGCGCTACCGTCCGCGTATGAGACAAACTTGGCGATAAGTGGATTGCAGTTTAATTAAATTTGTGTAATTTATTGACGCTATGTGTCTAACTAATCATTATTGGGTTAAATAAAATTCCAATTGTGAATTATTGTCTGTAGTTGTCTGTAGATAATAGAAAAATATGCCACAAACGCGTGATTAATAAAGTACTAATCGTCAGTGGATTTAATAAAATTTCAATTATGAATTATAAGTTTCTAATACTTTTGTTGGTAGTATAACATTATTTATTATATTAATTTACTAAATCTAGCTTGCTTTCAATAAAGGTTTTAAGTAATTTTCAAAATGGCCGCCGTAATGGATAGAAAACGTCATATTTAAGTGTATTTTTTTTATTATATTAACTTAGTGCTGAAAAATGCATGGAAATATATCAAACTGCATGTTTTAGACAAATTAATTTAGCCTTTTGGCAGCAATTTGAGGCAATTTGCCATATGTGCGTCTGAATTTGAGATTAAATGGAATAATTTTAGCTTAATTTGGCTATAATTTTTCTATGGATTATGGTACGTGATATATAATTAGAAAAATATAATTTATTCAATAGTTTTTGAGAGAAAAATAAATATTTTGAAATTAAATGTGATTAAAACGTAAAAGTATTTATATAATTTTCCACGATCTATTTTCGTTGAATATTCAACAATGTAAATTCGCAAATATGTCCCGGATGCATTAATTATACGTTTAATTTCACAAAATTGATCAAATTAATATTTTAAATTCGTTTTCATTGTCTGATTGAATATTATTTCCTGTGAAGACTTCCCAGACACAGACAGATAGACAGACATTCGACGAAGTCTTTGATTAAAATGAATCTCGAGCAATAGCTGCACGCTAGTAAACGCAAGTAAACGTGTACGAACTGAATATACGTGGTCCGTAGGGTGTAAACACTTGCATACCCAGCCTAAGAAGTGGCTATAAATACTCTCCGAGTCGCAAATCGTTCCCAGTGTCTAAAGGCATTTAGAGTCAAACGTGTTGTTGTTGCCTCCACCGAAGCTCGACTTGGTGTTCAAATTTTATTAAATAATCCGTTATTATTTAAATAAAAGAGATGGAAAGCCAGGTAACTCAAAATACCGAATGGCTCGGTGTCACATCATCCATCATCATTTTTATGTGTTTTTCTGTGTTAATCGCGGGCGGAGTCAAATTTTTAGTGAGTTACTTATTCGGAAAGAAGGCGCATCAGAGGGTAGTCCATTTGTTTCTCAGTGTTATTATTTCCAAAAATTATTCTACACTTATATTAATACGGTATCAATTATTTAAAAATTAATTAGTCGCCGATTTTTGCATTATCATTAACTAACAAATTTTGTGTTTTGAATTAAATTATTAATAATTAAATGCTTGGTTTTTCGTTTTGTTTTAATTAATTAATTTTAATATTATTTTTGGCATCAAAAAAGGGACGGTGGGACGAAATCCTTGCTAATAAATAATCGCGATAACTTAACACTGAAAAACAAATTAATTCGTTCGATCGTCCTTTTCGCAACTAATTGTAATTCGGTGTAAATAATTCCGAAAATAGCCTTCGTAAATTTAGATGCACATCCGTTTGAAATGTTTTAGTTTAATTTTTCTTCTTCGTAAAAGATTAAAATAGACCGTGAACTTGTCTAGCTGTTACTTGTATTTATTTATACTTTAAGCTAATATTAACTCCGGCTATAATTATTTGATTTATTTATTATGCGGCGTCAACATTAATGCCATTCATTCATTTAGTTCTGCTATTGAAGAAAAATAAAATGCAATCTGCACTTGGTGTCAATGCTCTCCGCTAGTCATAATATTCTCATTGTGCATACCATTGGAGCCATAAATAGTAACAATCATTTATATTACTTAGGTCAAGTGTGTCCGAGGATTGATTTTGTTGTGGTAGGTATAATGAACCTATTTTTTAGTAGCAGAATTCAGACTCTACTAAAGTGATGGGTGCAAGAAGAATTCAATGTAGGTAAAGTGATCTTTTTTTTATTAACTTTACGCAAATTGTTTAATCATTAATGTTCTTAATTAAATTAATTTTTATTTGGATGCAAAAAGTTTTAAAATTAATTCTTTATTGAGTTAAATTTATTTTAAATATGTGAGTGGGTTGCTTCAATTATTATGTCTTGTGTGGAAAAATTATTGTGGTTAGTGGCTACTAAGTAGCTGCTACTTTAATAGTTTGTATTAAAAGTGATTTGATTTGTTTTAATAATTTTTTTTGGTTTTTGTATTGGGTTGGGGGTTACTAAGTAGCACTTATGGATTCTTAATAAAAATAAAAATTTGTTTTAATTTTTGTAATTTTACAACATTTTTGTTCCAATATTGGAAATTTAATAATAATGTGAACTGAATTGATCTGGCGACAGTGTTTACTTGAATGATTTTTCTACACAATCAATATTCATTAAAGAAAATCTTTATTTTGTAATCATTTTAAGTTTAGATAAATTTTCTTAATTAATCATGTTAGTAGTGCAAATTTGGCAACAATGTATATAAACTAATAATGTGGCAACAATTTGAAATATTTGGTTGGTGCTTCAATATTTATCAAAGAAAATGCTTATTTTTCAATCAATTCAAATTTAAGTAATTAGGATGATTTTTTCTAATTAACTAAATAATAATAATAAACTAATGTATATCCTGGTAATGTGGCAACAATGTTTATTTGAAATATTTATTGAAAATTTAATATTTATCCAAGAAAATGCTTATTTGAGTAATTAGTATGAATTTTCTTAATTATCTATGTTAATAGTGGAAGTTTGGCAACAATGTATAAAAACTAATATACAGTCTAATAAGGTGGCAACAATGTTTAATTTTGAAATCCGAAAAAAAATCTTTGCAATTGGTTTGATGGATCATACCTGCTTCTAGTAGCAGTAGTCTGAAGGTCCAGAGGTTTTATTTGCCCATTTGTATTGCTAAATGGGTTTCTAACACTTTTATTTATATACATTGTTGCCATTAAGCAAGAATTATCTTAACTCTTTACAAATTATAGTTAATTTGCTATTTTTGAAGAAAACTAAAATTTTTGGATTTTACTGCAAAATATTGAGAAGGGCGTACACAATGTTATCATTTTTATTTTGCTTTTAACTGTTAAAAAGTGCAAAATTCCGGCCAAAATCGGTTGAAAAGTGTAAAATTCTTTTTATAAAATGTTAAAATAACTAAATTTGTTCTTCAAACATCAGAATATTGTCAGTAACCACCAAAGTTTGACAAAAATTGATCATAAGCTGTTGAAAAGTCTACAATTCTATTCATAAAAAGTCAAAAATAGCATAAACCGGCTTTGAAATATCAAAATATTGTCAGAAAGATTCATAATCCGTTACTAAACTGTCGAAAAGTTTTAAATTTTATTTATAGAATGTCAAAAACAGCAAAAACCGGCCTTAAAGTATAAAAATATTGCAAACCCTTGCTTGCAGATAGAGCTACGCCACTGTTTGTTGCTATATTTATGTTTGCTGAAAATTGCAAAATATTTTCAAACAAACATAATTGCCAAGTAGGTTTTTTAACATTTTTGTTTATATACATTGTTGCCAAGTAATTTTAAGTTTCGATGCGGTCACGCAGTTACGTCACTATATGAAAAAGAGACAGCACGAAACCTGCTCGTGAAGTAGCACGACTAATTAATAAGATCATCACCTATGTTCTTCAATGATGACACATCTTACTTAACTTTTATATTATAATATCAATAAATGTTAACGATATTTAAATGCTTTGATAAAAAAAATATAGTTGCATCTAAATTCAACTTCAATTAATTAAGAACATTTTATTTTAAGAAAAATGCGTAAAGTAGACTAAGGGATCATTTTAATTTGAATTGGTTTTGGCGCCATCTACCGGAACCTGTCTGAATTTTAGTAAATAGGTCTAAAAATGGTTCATTATACCTCGATTTATTATATGTATCCTGTGACGCACTGTTTTTAATTGTGTCAATCCTTCTATTTCAGTAGTTATCATATTTTGTTAATTGTTTCAGGGTGTTGAAGCTACTTCACCAACTGTTGAAAGCCCAAAAACTGAAGGCGAGAAGACCCCAGTCGCCGAAGAAAAGCCTGCAGTAACCAATGGCGAAGCAACAGCCGAAGAAGCAGTAAAACCTGCCGAACCGGAAAAGGCTGCTGAGGAAGCGGTAAAGCCTGCAGAGCCAGCTAAAGAAGAACCTAAATCCCCAGTAGAAGAACCCAAAGTAGTCGAAGAACCCAAAGCTCCCACCACCACAGAGGAACCTAAACCTGTAGAACCCGTGGTCGAGGAGACGACCAAAGAGGTGCGTACCGAGGAAGTCCCTCCTCCTTTGCCATCCTCTAATCCACCATCCCCGGTGACGGTATTTGCCGAATCTACCAAAGCAGATGCAGTTCCAGCTGATCTACCCTCCCCAGTCGCGGAAGCAATCAAACCTGCAGAAACCATCTCTGAAACTGAAGCAGCTAAGCAACCAGAACCTGTTCCGGAACCTACTAAGGAACCAGAACCTGTTAAGGAAGCTGAACCTGCTGTAGTTGAAGCAGTAATCACACCAGTAACAGTTGCTGCTAGCGAAGCAGCACCTGAATCACCAAAAGCTTCAGAGGTGGTTTCTCAAACAGAAGTAATCCCCGAACCAGAGGTAGCTAAACCAACTGAATCTCCCAAAGAAATTATCCCTGAACCCGCTAAAGAACCCACACCAACAGAACCTGAAAAGGTTAAGGAATCTGATCCAAAAACACCTGAACCTGAACAGGTTAAAACTCCAGAACCGGTAAAGTCTGAACCCGAACAGGTTAAGACTCCAGAACCGGAACAGGTTAAGACTGAACCTGAACAAGTTAAAACACCAGAACCGGAACAAGTTAAAACCCCAGAACCGGAACAGGTAAAGACTGAACCTGAACAGGTTAAAACACCAGAACCTGAACAAGTAAAAACTTCAGAACCGGTACAGACACCAGAACCTGTAAAAGAAGTGATACCTGAAAGTCCTGTTGCCGAATCTCCACAAAAAGAATCACTACCTGAACCTTTACCTGCCACCGAAGAGCCCACTTCTCTTCCAGATTCTAGCAATCTCCCAGAACCAGTTTCTGTTAGTTCTGAACCTGTTGCAAATGCTGATTCTTTGCCTGATATTTCAACCGAATCATTGCCGTCCCTTCCTGAACCAGTTTCGGAAAGTTTGCCTGAACCAATGTCCTTACCACCAGTAGAAGCTGCACCCGAACCTATTACCGAAACTTTACCCGAACCACCAGCGGAACTTCCCGAATCCCCAAAAAGTCCCACCGAAACAATTACAGATATCCCTGTCCCTGGCGAAGCTGTTCTCACCAATGGGAACACAAATGGACTACATTCGCCCGTTGAAAATGGTGACAAGCTGCCATCCGTAGATGGACCTCTGAAACAGGTGAATAGTGCAAACGTAACGGAGAGTCTATTGCATTAACAATCCTTTGTTTTGTTTCTTTAAAACATCATCTGATAATTCTTTATCAGCGGATGTTTTTTTGTTTAAAAATGTGCTAACATTATTACGTCTGTGTTTCAGAGTCTTTTCTAACATGTTTTATACCTTACTAATTGCTGTTACTAACTTAACCAATTTTTATTAAAAAATTGTAATGAATGAACTGATTTATGGCAATACTTCATGTTGGCACTTTTCTTGTCCATTTTTTAATTGGTTTTATTTGGCATATTTTCTCTAGATATTTAAGTAGTGTGTATATTTTTATAGGTTTTTAATAAGTTACAACAAAATATTAGCAAATCACGTTTCAAGTCGTTGCGGAAGAGTTCATGTTGTTCATGTTTCAGGTTGTTGCTTCTAAGGAAATCATTGAGGAAAATGGTACAGCAGAAAGGAGAGATGATGGAGATAAGAAAACTGAAGTGCAGGTAATAAGAACACCATATTATGATCAAATAATTAGTTTCGTTGTATCTGAAGCTTTTTTGCGACACTTTTTGACGACTTGGTTGCAATGGGCAAAAGTAGAAAGTAATTTTTTGCATAAATCAATTGAAATTGAAGGAATACGTTATCTGGTTTGTCATAATGTCCACCTTTGCTATGTTCATCTATATTTCCCTCCCGTCCTCCATCTTCTTTATTGGGTTGCGTGTAATTATTTTTATAAATTATCAAGTCAAAACTGTATTATCTGGCGGCAGATTTGTCATAATATTCATGTATGTTCATTTTAGTTCATAAGTCACGTCTGCACTGTTTTTTTATACTATTAATATAAACTAATGTAAACATAAAATAGTTCCATTTCCAGCCACAGTGGCGCTAACAGTTTGAAAAGTAATCTCAATAGGCTGAAATCAGACTAATTTCATTTTGTAAAGTTCTTGATATAAACTCATAACATTTTATTAAATTGGGTTTAATGACTTCTGCCAGATTAACAACGATACTATTTCCGGTTCATATACATTTTCATCACCACACTGCGTAAATTCCTTATTAGTAGGGAAAAACATTAACACGTGACAACATTGCAAACACTGTTGGTAATAGCGGAATCGACTTTACCAATAAAATGGCGTCTTGACAGAATTGAATTTTTTTTAACGCAAAATGTTATTACCACTGCTTTAGATCATTCACTTCTTATCATACTGTTGTCATTTTTCACGTTATATTTATTTCTAAATAGTCGTAACAGCTTCATCAAGATTGCACAAAAAACATAAAACGTTTGAAACAAGAACTGCAGGGTTGCCAGTTTGCTGACTTTGGAGTTAATATTGACGGTCATTCTTAGTTTGTCGCAGCTGGTGGGCTTAATTGATTTCTTCTTTACAAGTTGTGCTAAGAAAATTTTACTTTTGTTGCTTTGCTGCTTATCTTGTATTAGTTGATTATTAAATTGCGATAAATCTAGGGGGGAGCGATATACTACACTATGCAGGTGTGGGAGGGGTCAGTGAAGAAGCTATTTTGTATAACATTCTTTTGGTATTGCTTCTTCTCCCCAACACATTGACATGCTTACCAGTTTGATTGTTTTGTCACAGCTTGTGGGCTTACTGCGCGGGTCTCGGGTTTGAGCCCTACCGATCAGGAGCGAGCGCTTTTACCTTCCTGTACGCACCCAATGACATGTAAAGTCAGCAAAAAATTTTTGATTGCGAACTATATATTAAGTAAAAAAATAGGTTATAGACATTTACTATAAATCTGTGTGTATACACATATATTTTGTGAACCTAAAGCCGCGTCCACATTAGTACCGCACACATATTACGCACTATTCAAAATATAACGTAATTTTCTAATGTGGACGCTGCTTAATAATAAATATTTTTGTGCAAATAATTAATTTGTTTTTGTTTTCTCTTTTAGGAGCCAGCAGCAGCTGTGGTTGAAGAATAATATATTTCTGAAAACTATTGATTGTTTATATACGAACTATTTTTAATGTGTTAAACCAAAAAAAAAGATAATTAAACGGATCATTCCCGGCAGTGACCGTTGTTCGACCAAAAGAAACCAACAAACTGCCAACCAATTAGACTATCATCAAAAATGGAAAAACAAATGTCCTTGCGCAAAAATTTAATAGTTAAAAGTTTAATACTCGTATTTTAAATATTTTATATTGTCTTAGTGAAGAAATATATTGGACGATGATTTTTTATATGTCGTTGAAACGACTTTTAATAAACATATACAATTGTAAAATAAATTAGTGTTAGTATTTAGTGTTTCTTTTTAATTTTGTTTCTTTAGATGAGCTACACGATTAAACTCATTTAAAATATTTGTAATCCATCATCACATCGTTTCAGATAAATATATTATATATATAAACTAAATATTTTCATAAATGTCTTTTTTTGTACTGCTTTTTTTGTAATTAAAATGAAGTATATATTTTAGATTTTCGCTTTCTAGATTAGTTTTTACATATCTGTAGTTGTAAATTGTATTATAAAAGTTAAATAAGATTGCTTAAAGTAATCCTGGTTCAACTTTTGCAATACATTTCCGTTTTATTTAGCAGACAGCTGATGATGGTTTTGTATTTACAATTGTATAAAAGGAATGGTTACTGAGTTAATAAGTGATGTATGTCTAGAATAAAATCAGCTGTCTTAAACTATACTTTTTATTAATTTAATAAATGAACAGTATACGGTGTGCTGTGTGCTTTTTTTTGTATTTTATCTGCTTAGGCAGCTCCACTCGATTCAATAATATTCATAAAAATCAAATTTCTCAATTTGAATCGAGTTCATTTTTAATGTATAGTATTTACTGATACAATTTTTGTACATTATTACAACGAAAAAAAAATAATAAAAATTAAATTTAAATACTTGTTTTGGTGTATCAAAATTTTAATATGTTAGTGTAGTTCTAAGCAGCAGAATTTAGTTTTGATTTTGATTATTAACTCGAAACTATATTCTACACAGCTCTTTGATATTTCGCACTTTCACTACCGACTTATCAAAACGGCTGTGTAATAGGTAAATACATGTATGTGTGAATGTGTTTATAAATATATAAATATATATACTTAGGGTGTTTCCTATAAATGCATGTCATTTCATTTTCTCTTTCACTCTTTCCTTTTCATATTGAATACAGGTAAGTAAAGTTGCTCATTCTCTTAATCTATATATGATTATTCAAATATTCTATACATTATATTATATATAATTATTATTATTATAAATATACGGGAAAACGTTGAACTCGATAGTAATCATGATGTGGAGTGACAGCAAGAAATTGGATTGTCTGACTTCTAACACTTCCAGAGAGAGAGGACGCTTCCAATTCTTCGACAACGAAGACTGTTGGATGGGTATTTCAGTTCAAACTACTTGCTGGTAAACAAGATCTGGAATGACTCAAACCCCCACCCACTCTGATGTTGTTCATCAAGATTTTGGATATTACCTCATTTTCCTTCTCTGACATAATGGACTTCTAACACTTGCAATCCTTGGATAACAAACTTTTGGGCGGGTGGGCACTATAGTTCAAACTACTCTATAGCAAATTATGTTCGTGCAGACAGACTAATGTTTGCAAATGTGGACCCTGATTACGATTCCGGAATCGCCGTTTCAATATTCTCAACATTTCACCTTCTAATACAATGCGGATTTTTCGGAATATTTTTATTACGGAAAAGTATGAAAACAAACATATTTCTAGCCAGCGGAGGAGGTTGTGGTGGCTCCTGCGGCAAGCCACAGACCCCGGCAAGTTGCCCACTAAAGAGGAAGTCCGTAGGTCGAAGGGTTTTCCTTCGGCGATCGATTAAATGTTAGGTTTTATTGCCAGTACGTACATATGCTCGTGCCGACATTTTTTTGGTTTCTGGGGTAATTTAAACCGCCGATTACGATTCCGGAATCGCCGTTTCAATATTCTCAACCGTTCACCTTCTAATTTAATTTGTTAAAAAGCACTATTTTTGGTACATTTTCAAAACTCAAAAACGTGAAACAAACATACTTTTAGCCGGCTGAGGGGGTCGCGGATACTCCTGTGGTAGGCCACCAGACCCTGGCAAATGCTGCTGCAAGTCCGTAGGTCAATGGGTTTTTCTTCAGTGATCAAAAGAAATGAAATGGGGGAAAGAGGGGGTGTTATTACGTATTCTTATTAGTTACTTTGATATAAAAAGAAAAGATGTCTAATTTTTAACTATTGCTTCGCGATCTCAAAGTAGATAAATGAATAAATAATCTAAAAAAAACTTGGCATCAATTTTTAACGTTGCTTTAGTTTGCTAAAAAAATAATTATTGTTTGATTAGATCGTTCAAGCGCGGTTTTGGTGCAGTCTGTAGGTTTAAGTGCACATATGTATATTATTATTGACAGTTGACTTTCTTGTTGTAATATGTTTGACAAAATTTTGACTTAATATTCCACCTTTTCAACAATTGATTCAATATTTTTGTTACTTTAGTTTTAAAGTTGAACCTTACATAGGGCCTTGGCCCAAATATCACATTTTGGAATTAAAATTAGTAAACTTACCTGTAATTACGGTGCTATCTCTCATCTTTTTTGTGGATTAAGCATATTAAAAAAATAAGAAAATACAAACATAAACATTGTTTTCAAAACACAATAAAAACACAAATAACAATTCCATCATGTTGATGGTTAAAACTTTGCTCATTAATATAATGAAGCAATATTAATTAACAAAAATAAATAAATGTGTTGCTAACTATCAACACTTCTTTAAACTTAAAACTAATACAATAAATGTAATAAATGGAATCAATTCATACCTGACTTGTCAATGAAGTGATTACATTTATTGCTAAATTAAAACTAAACAAATTATTGAATAATTGCGTTCGCAATAATTCACAGCCATTTGATGCCTTACAATTTGGCATTTATTGATTTTGACATAATAAATCTTTTTTTTTTAGCAATTTATTATGTCATTTTGGCATATTTGTTATAATTAGCCAATTATCACAGTGTGTCATGTGTGAAATTTGTGAAAAAAATTGTTAATTGAGAGAATAGCTAGAGAGCTTACATTTTTGTGACATAATCGATTAACTTTCACAATATGACACACTCTGACATTTGACAACATTAAAATAACTATTTTAATTAAATATAAATAATTTATTTCCAGAGACTTATAAGCTACAAATATTGAAGGTCAATCAGTAGTGGAGCTAGGATTTTATGGCCACACCGCAAAATATTGAAAAGAGACCACTCAAAAACAGTTTTGAAATAAGAGTTAATGGTCCCATTTGCTCGTGGGCCCTTCCGCATTGCAAACCCTTGCTTATTGGTAGCACCGTCTCTGAGGTCAATATTCACAAAAAATACAAAAACTCCAATCCGATTTCCAACACCGATAACAAATGCATCTTTTTCTCTCTTCAGGAATAAACTTTGAGCTCCATCTATGGTACAAACTTATATATCACCTATCGAACCGGGCGCCAATCAATGACTAAATTTCCATCCTCAACACCACATCCATTACCATCTTAAAACCACCATTCCGTACTACAACACTATACACATATAGATCCATGCATAATTGATGCTAACAACACCATAGAAACAAACTTATAGAATCTGACACAACTACAAAACATTGACATTTGTACATTAACTAACAATTAACTTGACTGCCTGGATTTCTTAATGCAAATCACAGCCATCTTGAATGAAATATTTTGTATGCATTGATTTTTGTTCAAACACAAAAATGTCAAAGGTATATACCTTTGGATTGTAACCCGACTTGAAACAAAAATATCAATTTTCATCAAAAATTTAAATTTTTTTAAAACATTCAAAAACAAATTTTCTCAAAATTTTTGTTCAAACACAAAAATGTCAAAGGTATATACCTTTGGATTGTAACCCGACTTGAAACAAAAATATCAATTTTCATCAAAAATTTAAAATTTTTCAAAACATTCAAAAACAATTTTTGTTCAAAATTTTTGTTCAAACACAAAAATGTCAAAGGTATATACCTTTGGATTGTAACCCGACTTGAAACAAAAATATCAATTTTCATCAAAAATTTAAAATTTTTCAAAACATTCAAAAACAATTTTTTTTCAAAATTTTTGTTCAAACACAAAAATGTCAAAGGTATATATATACCTTTGGATTGTAACCCGACTTGAAACAAAAATATCAATTTTCATCAAAAATTTAAATTTTTTTAAAACATTCAAAAACAAATTTTCTCAAAATTTTTGTTCAAACACAAAAATGTCAAAGGTATATACCTTTGGATTGTAACCCGACTTGAAACAAAAATATCAATTTTCATCAAAAATTTAAAATTTTTCAAAACATTCAAAAACAATTTTTTTTCAAAATTTTTGTTCAAACACAAAAATGTCAAAGGTATATACCTTTGGATTGTAACCCGACTTGAAACAAAAATATCAATTTTCATCAAAAATTTAAAATTTTTCAAAACATTCAAAAACAATTTTTTTTCAAAATTTTTGTTCAAACACAAAAATGTCAAAGGTATATATATACCTTTGGATTGTAACCCGACTTGAAACAAATATATCAATTTTCATCAAAAATTTAAAATTTTTCAAAACATTCAAAAACAATTTTTTTTCAAAATTTTTGTTCAAACACAAAAATGTCAAAGGTATATACCTTTGGATTGTAACCCGACTTGAAACAAAAATATCAATTTTCATCAAAAATTTAAAATTTTTCAAAACATTCAAAAACAATTTTTTTTCAAAATTTTTGTTCAAACACAAAAATGTCAAAGGTATATATATACCTTTGGATTGTAACCCGACTTGAAACAAAAATATCAATTTTCATCAAAAATTTAAATTTTTTTAAAACATTCAAAAACAAATTTTCTCAAAATTTTTGTTCAAACACAAAAATGTCAAAGGTATATACCTTTGGATTGTAACCCGACTTGAAACAAAAATATCAATTTTCATCAAAAATTTAAAATTTTTCAAAACATTCAAAAACAATTTTTGTTCAAAATTTTTGTTCAAACACAAAAATGTCAAAGGTATATACCTTTGGATTGTAACCCGACTTGAAACAAAAATATCAATTTTCATCAAAAATTTAAAATTTTTCAAAACATTCAAAAACAATTTTTTTTCAAAATTTTTGTTCAAACACAAAAATGTCAAAGGTATATACCTTTGGATTGTAACCCGACTTGAAACAAAAATATCAATTTTCATCAAAAATTTAAATTTTTTTAAAACATTCAAAAACAAATTTTCTCAAAATTTTTGTTCAAACACAAAAATGTCAAAGGTATATACCTTTGGATTGTAACCCGACTTGAAACAAAAATATCAATTTTCATCAAAAATTTAAAATTTTTCAAAACATTCAAAAACAATTTTTTTTCAAAATTTTTGTTCAAACACAAAAATGTCAAAGGTATATACCTTTGGATTGTAACCCGACTTGAAACAAAAATATCAATTTTTATCAAAAATTTAAAATTTTTCAAAACATTCAAAAACAAATTTTCTCAAAATTTTTGTTCAAACACAAAAATGTCAAAGGTATATACCTTTGGATTGTAACCCGACTTGAAACAAAAATATCAATTTTCATCAAAAATTTAAAATTTTTCAAAACATTCAAAAACAATTTTTTTTCAAAATTTTTGTTCAAACACAAAAATGTCAAAGGTATTGGATTGTAACCCGACTTGAAACAAAAATATCAATTTTCATCAAAAATTTAAATTTTTTTAAAACATTCAAAAACAAATTTTCTCAAAATTTTTGTTCAAACACAAAAATGTCAAAGGTATATACCTTTGGATTGTAACCCGACTTGAAACAAAAATATCAATTTTCATCAAAAATTTAAAATTTTTCAAAACATTCAAAAACAATTTTTTTTCAAAATTTTTGTTCAAACACAAAAATGTCAAAGGTATATACCTTTGGATTGTAACCCGACTTGAAACAAAAATATCAATTTTCATCAAAAATTTAAATTTTTTTAAAACATTCAAAAGAAATTTTTTTCAAAATTTTTGTTCAAACACAAAAATGTCAAAGGTATATACCTTTGGATTGTAACCCGACTTGAAACAAAAATATCAATTTTCATCAAAAATTTAAATTTTTTTAAAACATTCAAAAACAAATTTTCTCAAAATTTTTGTTCAAACACAAAAATGTCAAAGGTATATACCTTTGGATTGTAACCCGACTTGAAACAAAAATATCAATTTTCATCAAAAATTTAAAATTTTTCAAAACATTCAAAAACAAATTTTCTCAAAATTTTTGTTCAAACACAAAAATGTCAAAGGTATATACCTTTGGATTGTAACCCGACTTGAAACAAAAATATCAATTTTCATCAAAAATTTAAAATTTTTCAAAACATTCAAAAACAATTTTTTTTCAAAATTTTTGTTCAAACACAAAAATGTCAAAGGTATATACCTTTGGATTGTAACCCGACTTGAAACAAAAATATCAATTTTCATCAAAAATTTAAAATTTTTCAAAACATTCAAAAACAATTTTTTTTCAAAATTTTTGTTCAAACACAAAAATGTCAAAGGTATATTATACCTTTGGATTGTAACCCGACTTGAAACAAAAATATCAATTTTCATCAAAAATTTAAATTTTTTTAAAACATTCAAAAACAAATTTTCTCAAAATTTTTGTTCAAACACAAAAATGTCAAAGGTATATACCTTTGGATTGTAACCCGACTTGAAACAAAAATATCAATTTTCATCAAAAATTTAAAATTTTTCAAAACATTCAAAAACAAATTTTCTCAAAATTTTTGTTCAAACACAAAAATGTCAAAGGTATATACCTTTGGATTGTAACCCGACTTGAAACAAAAATATCAATTTTCATCAAAAATTTAAAATTTTTCAAAACATTCAAAAACAAATTTTCTCAAAATTTTTGTTCAAACACAAAAATGTCAAAGGTATATACCTTTGGATTGTAACCCGACTTGAAACAAAAATATCAATTTTCATCAAAAATTTAAAATTTTTCAAAACATTCAAAAACAATTTTTTTTCAAATTTTTTGTTCAAACACTAAAATGTCAAAGGTATATACCTTTGGATTGTAACCCGACTTGAAACAAAAATATCAATTTTCATCAAAAATTTAAAATTTTTCAAAACATTCAAAAACAAATTTTCTCAAAATTTTTGTTCAAACACAAAAATGTCAAAGGTATATATATACCTTTGGATTGTAACCCGACTTGAAACAAAAATATCAATTTTCATCAAAAATTTAAAATTTTTCAAAACATTCAAAAACAATTTTTTTTCAAACTTTTTGTTCAAACACAAAAATGTCAAAGGTATATACCTTTGGATTGTAACCCGACTTGAAACAAAAATATCAATTTTCATCAAAAATTTGAATTTTTTTAAAACATTCAAAAACAAATTTTCTCAAAATTTTTGTTCAAACACAAAAATGTCAAAGGTATATACCTTTGGATTGTAACCCGACTTGAAACAAAAATATCAATTTTCATCAAAAATTTAAAATTTTTCAAAACATTCAAAAACAATTTTTTTTCAAAATTTTTGTTCAAACACAAAAATGTCAAAGGTATATACCTTTGGATTGTAACCCGACTTGAAACAAAAATATCAATTTTCATCAAAAATTTAAAATTTTTCAAAACATTCAAAAACAATTTTTTTTCAAAATTTTTGTTCAAACACAAAAATGTCAAAGGTATATACCTTTGGATTGTAACCCGACTTGAAACAAAAATATCAATTTTCATCAAAAATTTAAAATTTTTCAAAACATTCAAAAACAATTTTTTTTCAAAATTTTTGTTCAAACACAAAAATGTCAAAGGATTGTAACCCGACTTGAAACAAAAATATCAATTTTCATCAAAAATTTAAAATTTTTCAAAACATTCAAAAACAATTTTTTTTCAAAATTTTTGTTCAAACACAAAAATGTCAAAGGTATATACCTTTGGATTGTAACCCGACTTGAAACAAAAATATCAATTTTCATCAAAAATTTTTTTCAAAATTTTTGTTCAAACACAAAAATGTCAAAGGTATATATATACCTTTGGATTGTAACCCGACTTGAAACAAAAATATCAATTTTTATCAAAAATTTAAATTTTTTTAAAACATTCAAAAACAAATTTTCTCAAAATTTTTGTTCAAACACAAAAATGTCAAAGGTATATACCTTTGGATTGTAACCCGACTTGAAACAAAAATATCAATTTTCATCAAAAATTTAAAATTTTTCAAAACATTCAAAAACAATTTTTTTTCAAAATTTTTGTTCAAACACAAAAATGTCAAAGGATTGTAACCCGACTTGAAACAAAAATATCAATTTTCATCAAAAATTTAAAATTTTTCAAAACATTCAAAAACAATTTTTTTTCAAAATTTTTGTTCAAACACAAAAATGTCAAAGGTATATACCTTTGGATTGTAACCCGACTTGAAACAAAAATATCAATTTTCATCAAAAATTTAAAATTTTTCAAAACATTCAAAAACAATTTTTTTTCAAAATTTTTGTTCAAACACAAAAATGTCAAAGGTATATACCTTTGGATTGTAACCCGACTTGAAACAAAAATATCAATTTTTATCAAAAATTTAAAATTTTTCAAAACATTCAAAAACAAATTTTCTCAAAATTTTTGTTCAAACACAAAAATGTCAAAGGTATATACCTTTGGATTGTAACCCGACTTGAAACAAAAATATCAATTTTCATCAAAAATTTAAAATTTTTCAAAACATTCAAAAACAATTTTTTTTCAAAATTTTTGTTCAAACACAAAAATGTCAAAGGATTGTAACCCGACTTGAAACAAAAATATCAATTTTCATCAAAAATTTAAAATTTTTCAAAACATTCAAAAACAATTTTTTTTCAAAATTTTTGTTCAAACACAAAAATGTCAAAGGTATATACCTTTGGATTGTAACCCGACTTGAAACAAAAATATCAATTTTCATCAAAAATTTAAAATTTTTCAAAACATTCAAAAACAATTTTTTTTCAAAATTTTTGTTCAAACACAAAAATGTCAAAGGTATATACCTTTGGATTGTAACCCGACTTGAAACAAAAATATCAATTTTTATCAAAAATTTAAAATTTTTCAAAACATTCAAAAACAAATTTTCTCAAAATTTTTGTTCAAACACAAAAATGTCAAAGGTATATACCTTTGGATTGTAACCCGACTTGAAACAAAAATATCAATTTTCATCAAAAATTTAAAATTTTTCAAAACATTCAAAAACAATTTTTTTTCAAAATTTTTGTTCAAACACAAAAATGTCAAAGGATTGTAACCCGACTTGAAACAAAAATATCAATTTTCATCAAAAATTTAAAATTTTTCAAAACATTCAAAAACAATTTTTTTTCAAAATTTTTGTTCAAACACAAAAATGTCAAAGGTATATACCTTTGGATTGTAACCCGACTTGAAACAAAAATATCAATTTTCATCAAAAATTTAAAATTTTTCAAAACATTCAAAAACAATTTTTGTTCAAAATTTTTGTTCAAACACAAAAATGTCAAAGGTATATACCTTTGGATTGTAACCCGACTTGAAACAAAAATATCAATTTTCATCAAAAATTTAAAATTTTTCAAAACATTCAAAAACAATTTTTTTTCAAAATTTTTGTTCAAACACAAAAATGTCAAAGGTATATACCTTTGGATTGTAACCCGACTTGAAACAAAAATATCAATTTTCATCAAAAATTTTTTTCAAAATTTTTGTTCAAACACAAAAATGTCAAAGGTATATACCTTTGGATTGTAACCCGACTTGAAACAAAAATATCAATTTTCATCAAAAATTTTCTCAAAATTTTTGTTCAAACACAAAAATGTCAAAGGTATATACCTTTGGATTGTAACCCGACTTGAAACAAAAATATCAATTTTCATCAAAAATTTAAAATTTTTCAAAACATTCAAAAACAATTTTTTTTCAAAATTTTTGTTCAAACACAAAAATGTCAAAGGTATATACCTTTGGATTGTAACCCGACTTGAAACAAAAATATCAATTTTCATCAAAAATTTAAATTTTTTTAAAACATTCAAAAACAAATTTTCTCAAAATTTTTGTTCAAACACAAAAATGTCAAAGGTATATACCTTTGGATTGTAACCCGACTTGAAACAAAAATATCAATTTTCATCAAAAATTTAAAATTTTTCAAAACATTCAAAAACCATTTTTTTTCAAAATTTTTGTTCAAACACAAAAATGTCAAAGGTATATACCTTTGGATTGTAACCCGACTTGAAACAAAAATATCAAATTTTCATCAAAAATTAAAAATTTTTCAAAACATTCAAAAACAATTTTTTTTCAAAATTTTTGTTCAAACACAAAAATGTCAAAGGTATATACCTTTGGATTGTAACCCGACTTGAAACAAAAATATCAATTTTCATCAAAAATTTTTTTCAAAATTTATGTTCAAACACAAAAATGTCAAAGGTATATACCTTTGGATTGTAACCCGACTTGAAACAAAAATATCAATTTTCATCAAAAATTTAAATTTTTTTAAAACATTCAAAAACAAATTTTCTCAAAATTTTTGTTCAAACACAAAAATGTCAAAGGTATATACCTTTGGATTGTAACCCGACTTGAAACAAAAATATCAATTTTCATCAAAAATTTAAAATTTTTCAAAACATTCAAAAACAATTTTTTTTCAAAATTTTTGTTCAAACACAAAAATGTCAAAGGTATATACCTTTGGATTGTAACCCGACTTGAAACAAAAATATCAATTTTCATCAAAAATTTTTTTCAAAATTTTTGTTCAAACACAAAAATGTCAAAGGTATATACCTTTGGATTGTAACCCGACTTGAAACAAAAATATCAATTTTCATCAAAAATTTAAATTTTTTTAAAACATTCAAAAACAAATTTTCTCAAAATTTTTGTTCAAACACAAAAATGTCAAAGGTATATACCTTTGGATTGTAACCCGACTTGAAACAAAAATATCAATTTTCATCAAAAATTTAAAATTTTTCAAAACATTCAAAAACAATTTTTTTTCAAAATTTTTGTTCAAACACAAAAATGTCAAAGGTATATACCTTTGGATTGTAACCCGACTTGAAACAAAAATATCAATTTTCATCAAAAATTTAAAATTTTTCAAAACATTCAAAAACAATTTTTTTTCAAAATTTTTGTTCAAACACAAAAATGTCAAACCTTTGGATTGTAACCCGACTTAAAACAAAAATATCAATTTTCATCAAAAATTTGAATTTTTTTAAAACATTCAAAAACAAATTTTCTCAAAATTTTTGTTCAAACACAAAAATGTCAAAGGTATATACCTTTGGATTGTAACCCAACTTGAAACAAAAATATCAATTTTCATCAAAAATTTAAAATTTTTCAAAACATTCAAAAACAATTTTTTTTCAAAATTTTTGTTCAAACACAAAAATGTCAAAGGTATATACCTTTGGATTGTAACCCGACTTGAAACAAAAATATCAATTTTCATCAAAAATTTAAATTTTTTTAAAACATTCAAAAACAAATTTTCTCAAAATTTTTGTTCAAACACAAAAATGTCAAAGGTATATACCTTTGGATTGTAACCCGACTTGAAACAAAAATATCAATTTTCATCAAAAATTAAAAATTTTTCAAAACATTCAAAAACAATTTTTTTTCAAAATTTTTGTTCAAACACAAAAATGTCAAAGGTATATACCTTTGGATTGTAACCCGACTTGAAACAAAAATATCAATTTTCATCAAAAATTTGAATTTTTTTAAAACATTCAAAAACAAATTTTCTCAAAATTTTTGTTCAAACACAAAAATGTCAAAGGTATATACCTTTGGATTGTAACCCGACTTGAAACAAAAATATCAATTGTCATCAAAAATTTAAAATTTTTCAAAACATTCAAAAACAATTTTTTTTCAAAATTTTTGTTCAAACACAAAAATGTCAAAGGATTGTAACCCGACTTGAAACAAAAATATCAATTTTCATCAAAAATTTAAAATTTTTCAAAACATTCAAAAACAATTTTTTTTCAAAATTTTTGTTCAAACACAAAAATGTCAAAGGTATATACCTTTGGATTGTAACCCGACTTGAAACAAAAATATCAATTGTCATCAAAAATTTAAAATTTTTCAAAACATTCAAAAACAATTTTTTTTCAAAATTTTTGTTCAAACACAAAAATGTCAAAGGATTGTAACCCGACTTGAAACAAAAATATCAATTTTCATCAAAAATTTAAAATTTTTCAAAACATTCAAAAACAATTTTTTTTCAAAATTTTTGTTCAAACACAAAAATGTCAAAGGTATATACCTTTGGATTGTAACCCGACTTGCAACAAAAATATCAATTTTCATCAAAAATTTAAAATTTTTCAAAACATTCAAAAACAATTTTTTTTCAAAATTTTTGTTCAAACACAAAAATGTCAAAGGTATATACCTTTGGATTGTAACCCGACTTGAAACAAAAATATCAATTTTCATCAAAAATTTAAAATTTTTCAAAACATTCAAAAACAATTTTTTTTCAAAATTTTTGTTCATACACAAAAATGTCAAAGGTATATACCTTTGGATTGTAACCCGACTTGAAACAAAAATATCAATTGTCATCAAAAATTTAAAATTTTTCAAAACATTCAAAAACAATTTTTTTTCAAAATTTTTGTTCAAACACAAAAATGTCAAAGGTATATACCTTTGGATTGTAACCCGACTTGAAACAAAAATATCAATTTTCATCAAAAATTTAAAATTTTTCAAAACATTCAAAAACAATTTTTTTTCAAAATTTTTGTTCAAACACAAAAATGTCAAAGGTATATACCTTTGGATTGTAACCCGACTTGAAACAAAAATATCAATTTTCATCAAAAATTTAAATTTTTTTAAAACATTCAAAAACAAATTTTCTCAAAATTTTTGTTCAAACACAAAAATGTCAAAGGTATATACCTTTGGATTGTAACCCGACTTGAAACAAAAATATCAATTTTCATCAAAAATTTAAAATTTTTCAAAACATTCAAAAACAATTTTTTTTCAAAATTTTTGTTCAAACACAAAAATGTCAAAGGATTGTAACCCGACTTGAAACAAAAATATCAATTTTCATCAAAAATTTAAAATTTTTCAAAACATTCAAAAACAATTTTTTTTCAAAATTTTTGTTCAAACACAAAAATGTCAAAGGTATATACCTTTGGATTGTAACCCGACTTGAAACAAAAATATCAATTTTCATCAAAAATTTAAAATTTTTCAAAACATTCAAAAACAATTTTTTTTCAAAATTTTTGTTCAAACACAAAAATGTCAAAGGTATATACCTTTGGATTGTAACCCGACTTGAAACAAAAATATCAATTTTCATCAAAAATTTAAAATTTTTCAAAACATTCATAAACAATTTTTTTTCAAAATTTTTGTTCAAACACAAAAATGTCAAAGGTATATATATACCTTTGGATTGTAACCCGACTTGAAACAAAAATATCAATTTTCATCAAAAATTTAAAATTTTTCAAAACATTCAAAAACAATTTTTTTTCAAAATTTTTGTTCAAACACAAAAATGTCAAAGGTATATACCTTTGGATTGTAACCCGACTTGAAACAAAAATATCAATTTTCATCAAAAATTTAAAATTTTTCAAAACATTCAAAAACAATTTTTTTTCAAAATTTTTGTTCAAACACAAAAATGTCAAAGGTATATACCTTTGGATTGTAACCCGACTTGCAACAAAAATATCAATTTTCATCAAAAATTTAAAATTTTTCAAAACATTCAAAAACAATTTTTTTTCAAAATTTTTGTTCAAACACAAAAATGTCAAAGGTATATACCTTTGGATTGTAACCCGACTTGAAACAAAAATATCAATTTTCATCAAAAATTTAAAATTTTTCAAAACATTCAAAAACAATTTTTTTTCAAAATTTTTGTTCATACACAAAAATGTCAAAGGTATATACCTTTGGATTGTAACCCGACTTGAAACAAAAATATCAATTGTCATCAAAAATTTAAAATTTTTCAAAACATTCAAAAACAATTTTTTTTCAAAATTTTTGTTCAAACACAAAAATGTCAAAGGTATATACCTTTGGATTGTAACCCGACTTGAAACAAAAATATCAATTTTCATCAAAAATTTAAAATTTTTCAAAACATTCAAAAACAATTTTTTTTCAAAATTTTTGTTCAAACACAAAAATGTCAAAGGTATATACCTTTGGATTGTAACCCGACTTGAAACAAAAATATCAATTTTCATCAAAAATTTAAATTTTTTTAAAACATTCAAAAACAAATTTTCTCAAAATTTTTGTTCAAACACAAAAATGTCAAAGGTATATACCTTTGGATTGTAACCCGACTTGAAACAAAAATATCAATTTTCATCAAAAATTTAAAATTTTTCAAAACATTCAAAAACAATTTTTTTTCAAAATTTTTGTTCAAACACAAAAATGTCAAAGGTATATATATACCTTTGGATTGTAACCCGACTTGAAACAAAAATATCAATTTTCATCAAAAATTTAAAATTTTTCAAAACATTCAAAAACAATTTTTTTTCAAAATTTTTGTTCAAACACAAAAATGTCAAAGGTATATACCTTTGGATTGTAACCCGACTTGAAACAAAAATATCAATTTTCATCAAAAATTTAAATTTTTTTAAAACATTCAAAAACAAATTTTCTCAAAATTTTTGTTCAAACACAAAAATGTCAAAGGTATATACCTTTGGATTGTAACCCGACTTGAAACAAAAATATCAATTTTCATCAAAAATTTAAAATTTTTCAAAACATTCAAAAACAATTTTTTTTCAAAATTTTTGTTCAAACACAAAAATGTCAAAGGTATATACCTTTGGATTGTAACCCGACTTGAAACAAAAATATCAATTTTCATCAAAAATTTAAAATTTTTCAAAACATTCAAAAACAATTTTTTTTCAAAATTTTTGTTCAAACACAAAAATGTCAAAGGTATATACCTTTGGATTGTAACCCGACTTGAAACAAAAATATCAATTTTCATCAAAAATTTAAATTTTTTTAAAACATTCAAAAACAAATTTTCTCAAAATTTTTGTTCAAACACAAAAATGTCAAAGGTATATACCTTTGGATTGTAACCCGACTTGAAACAAAAATATCAATTTTCATCAAAAATTTAAAATTTTTCAAAACATTCAAAAACAATTTTTTTTCAAAATTTTTGTTCAAACACAAAAATGTCAAAGGTATAATATACCTTTGGATTGTAACCCGACTTGAAACAAAAATATCAATTTTCATCAAAAATTTAAAATTTTTCAAAACATTCAAAAACAATTTTTTTTTCAAAATTTTTGTTCAAACACAAAAATGTCAAAGGTATATACCTTTGGATTGTAACCCGACTTGAAACAAAAATATCAATTTTCATCAAAAATTTAAAATTTTTCAAAACATTCAAAAACAATTTTTTTTCAAAATTTTTGTTCAAACACAAAAATGTCAAAGGATTGTAACCCGACTTGAAACAAAAATATCAATTTTCATCAAAAATTTAAAATTTTTCAAAACATTCAAAAACAATTTTTTTTCAAAATTTTTGTTCAAACACAAAAATGTCAAAGGTATATATACCTTTGGATTGTAACCCGACTTGAAACAAAAATATCAATTTTCATCAAAAATTTAAAATTTTTCAAAATTTTTGTTCAATCACAAAAATGTCAAAGGTATATACCTTTGGATTGTAACCCGACTTGAAACAAAAATATCAATTTTCATCAAAAATTTAAAATTTTTCAAAACATTCAAAAACAATTTTTTTTCAAAATTTTTGTTCAAACACAAAAATGTCAAAGGTATATACCTTTGGATTGTAACCCGACTTGAAACAAAAATATCAATTTTCATCAAAAATTTAAATTTTTTTAAAACATTCAAAAACAAATTTTCTCAAAATTTTTGTTCAATCACAAAAATGTCAAAGGTATACCTTTGGATTGTAACCCGACTTGAAACAAAAATATCAATTTTCATCAAAAATTTAAAATTTTTCAAAACATTCAAAAACAATTTTTTTTCAAAATTTTTGTTCAAGCACAAAAATGTCAAAGGTATATACCTTTGGATTGTAACCCGACTTGAAACAAAAATATCAATTTTCATCAAAAATTTAAAATTTTTCAAAACATTCAAAAACAATTTTTTTTCAAAATTTTTGTTCAAACACAAAAATGTCAAAGGTATATACCTTTGGATTGTAACCCGACTTGAAACAAAAATATCAATTTTCATCAAAAAATTAAAAATTTTCAAAACATTCAAAAACAATTTTTTTTCAAAATTTTTGTTCAAACACAAAAATGTCAAAGGTATATACCTTTGGATTGTAACCCGACTTGAAACAAAAATATCAATTTCCATCAAAAATTTAAAATTTTTCAAAACATTCAAAAACAATTTTTTTTCAAAATTTTTGTTCAAACACAAAAATGTCAAAGGTATATACCTTTGGATTGTAACCCGACTTGAAACAAAAATATCAATTTTCATCAAAAATTTAAAATTTTTCAAAACATTCAAAAACAATTTTTTTTCAAAATTTTTGTTCAAACACAAAAATGTCAAAGGTGGATTGTAACCCGACTTGAAACAAAAATATCAATTTTCATCAAAAATTTAAATTTTTTTAAAACATTCAAAAACAAATTTTCTCAAAATTTTTGTTCAAACACAAAAATGTCAAAGGTATATACCTTTGGATTGTAACCCGACTTGAAACAAAAATATCAATTTTCATCAAAAATTTAAAATTTTTCAAAACATTCAAAAACAATTTTTTTTCAAAATTTTTGTTCAAACACAAAAATGTCAAAGGTATATACCTTTGGATTGTAACCCGACTTGAAACAAAAATATCAATTTTCATCAAAAATTTAAAATTTTTCAAAACATTCAAAAACAATTTTTTTTCAAAATTTTTGTTCAAACACAAAAATGTCAAAGGTATATACCTTTGGATTGTAACCCGACTTGAAACAAAAATATAAATTTTCATCAAAAATTTAAAATTTTTTAAAACATTCAAAAACAAATTTTCTCAAAATTTTTGTTCAAACACAAAAATGTCAAAGGTATATACCTTTGGATTGTAACCCGACTTGAAACAAAAATATCAATTTTCATCAAAAATTTAAAATTTTTCAAAACATTCAAAAACAATTTTTTTTCAAAATTTTTGTTCAAACACAAAAATGTCAAAGGTATATACCTTTGGATTGTAACCCGACTTGAAACAAAAATATCAATTTTCATCAAAAATTTAAAATTTTTCAAAACATTCAAAAACAATTTTTTTTCAAAATTTTTGTTCAAACACAAAAATGTCAAAGGTATATACCTTTGGATTGTAACCCGACTTGAAACAAAAATATCAATTTTTATCAAAAATTTAAAATTTTTCAAAACATTCAAAAACAAATTTTCTCAAAATTTTTGTTCAAACACAAAAATGTCAAAGGTATATACCTTTGGATTGTAACCCGACTTGAAACAAAAATATCAATTTTCATCAAAAATTTAAAATTTTTCAAAACATTCAAAAACAATTTTTTTTCAAAATTTTTGTTCAAACACAAAAATGTCAAAGGTATTGGATTGTAACCCGACTTGAAACAAAAATATCAATTTTCATCAAAAATTTAAATTTTTTTAAAACATTCAAAAACAAATTTTCTCAAAATTTTTGTTCAAACCCAAAAATGTCAAAGGTATATACCTTTGGATTGTAACCCGACTTGAAACAAAAATATCAATTTTCATCAAAAATTTAAAATTTTTCAAAACATTCAAAAACAATTTTTTTTCAAAATTTTTGTTCAAACACAAAAATGTCAAAGGTATATACCTTTGGATTGTAACCCGACTTGAAACAAAAATATCAATTTTCATCAAAAATTTAAATTTTTTTAAAACATTCAAAAGAAATTTTTTTCAAAATTTTTGTTCAAACACAAAAATGTCAAAGGTATATACCTTTGGATTGTAACCCGACTTGAAACAAAAATATCAATTTTCATCAAAAATTTAAATTTTTTTAAAACATTCAAAAACAAATTTTCTCAAAATTTTTGTTCAAACACAAAAATGTCAAAGGTATATACCTTTGGATTGTAACCCGACTTGAAACAAAAATATCAATTTTCATCAAAAATTTAAAATTTTTCAAAACATTCAAAAACAATTTTTTTTCAAAATTTTTGTTCAAACACAAAAATGTCAAAGGTATATACCTTTGGATTGTAACCCGACTTGAAACAAAAATATCAATTTTTATCAAAAATTTAAAATTTTTCAAAACATTCAAAAACAAATTTTCTCAAAATTTTTGTTCAAACACAAAAATGTCAAAGGTATATACCTTTGGATTGTAACCCGACTTGAAACAAAAATATCAATTTTCATCAAAAATTTAAAATTTTTCAAAACATTCAAAAACAATTTTTTTTCAAAATTTTTGTTCAAACACAAAAATGTCAAAGGTATTGGATTGTAACCCGACTTGAAACAAAAATATCAATTTTCATCAAAAATTTAAATTTTTTTAAAACATTCAAAAACAAATTTTCTCAAAATTTTTGTTCAAACACAAAAATGTCAAAGGTATATACCTTTGGATTGTAACCCGACTTGAAACAAAAATATCAATTTTCATCAAAAATTTAAAATTTTTCAAAACATTCAAAAACAATTTTTTTTCAAAATTTTTGTTCAAACACAAAAATGTCAAAGGTATATACCTTTGGATTGTAACCCGACTTGAAACAAAAATATCAATTTTCATCAAAAATTTAAATTTTTTTAAAACATTCAAAAGAAATTTTTTTCAAAATTTTTGTTCAAACACAAAAATGTCAAAGGTATATACCTTTGGATTGTAACCCGACTTGAAACAAAAATATCAATTTTCATCAAAAATTTAAATTTTTTTAAAACATTCAAAAACAAATTTTCTCAAAATTTTTGTTCAAACACAAAAATGTCAAAGGTATATACCTTTGGATTGTAACCCGACTTGAAACAAAAATATCAATTTTCATCAAAAATTTAAAATTTTTCAAAACATTCAAAAACAAATTTTCTCAAAATTTTTGTTCAAACACAAAAATGTCAAAGGTATATACCTTTGGATTGTAACCCGACTTGAAACAAAAATATCAATTTTCATCAAAAATTTAAAATTTTTCAAAACATTCAAAAACAATTTTTTTTCAAAATTTTTGTTCAAACACAAAAATGTCAAAGGTATATACCTTTGGATTGTAACCCGACTTGAAACAAAAATATCAATTTTCATCAAAAATTTAAAATTTTTCAAAACATTCAAAAACAATTTTTTTTCAAAATTTTTGTTCAAACACAAAAATGTCAAAGGTATATTATACCTTTGGATTGTAACCCGACTTGAAACAAAAATATCAATTTTCATCAAAAATTTAAATTTTTTTAAAACATTCAAAAACAAATTTTCTCAAAATTTTTGTTCAAACACAAAAATGTCAAAGGTATATACCTTTGGATTGTAACCCGACTTGAAACAAAAATATCAATTTTCATCAAAAATTTAAAATTTTTCAAAACATTCAAAAACAAATTTTCTCAAAATTTTTGTTCAAACACAAAAATGTCAAAGGTATATACCTTTGGATTGTAACCCGACTTGAAACAAAAATATCAATTTTCATCAAAAATTTAAAATTTTTCAAAACATTCAAAAACAAATTTTCTCAAAATTTTTGTTCAAACACAAAAATGTCAAAGGTATATACCTTTGGATTGTAACCCGACTTGAAACAAAAATATCAATTTTCATCAAAAATTTAAAATTTTTCAAAACATTCAAAAACAATTTTTTTTCAAATTTTTTGTTCAAACACTAAAATGTCAAAGGTATATACCTTTGGATTGTAACCCGACTTGAAACAAAAATATCAATTTTCATCAAAAATTTAAAATTTTTCAAAACATTCAAAAACAAATTTTCTCAAAATTTTTGTTCAAACACAAAAATGTCAAAGGTATATATATACCTTTGGATTGTAACCCGACTTGAAACAAAAATATCAATTTTCATCAAAAATTTAAAATTTTTCAAAACATTCAAAAACAATTTTTTTTCAAACTTTTTGTTCAAACACAAAAATGTCAAAGGTATATACCTTTGGATTGTAACCCGACTTGAAACAAAAATATCAATTTTCATCAAAAATTTGAATTTTTTTAAAACATTCAAAAACAAATTTTCTCAAAATTTTTGTTCAAACACAAAAATGTCAAAGGTATATACCTTTGGATTGTAACCCGACTTGAAACAAAAATATCAATTTTCATCAAAAATTTAAAATTTTTCAAAACATTCAAAAACAATTTTTTTTCAAAATTTTTGTTCAAACACAAAAATGTCAAAGGTATATACCTTTGGATTGTAACCCGACTTGAAACAAAAATATCAATTTTCATCAAAAATTTAAAATTTTTCAAAACATTCAAAAACAATTTTTTTTCAAAATTTTTGTTCAAACACAAAAATGTCAAAGGTATATACCTTTGGATTGTAACCCGACTTGAAACAAAAATATCAATTTTCATCAAAAATTTAAAATTTTTCAAAACATTCAAAAACAATTTTTTTTCAAAATTTTTGTTCAAACACAAAAATGTCAAAGGATTGTAACCCGACTTGAAACAAAAATATCAATTTTCATCAAAAATTTAAAATTTTTCAAAACATTCAAAAACAATTTTTTTTCAAAATTTTTGTTCAAACACAAAAATGTCAAAGGTATATACCTTTGGATTGTAACCCGACTTGAAACAAAAATATCAATTTTCATCAAAAATTTTTTTCAAAATTTTTGTTCAAACACAAAAATGTCAAAGGTATATATATACC
Source organism: Tachinus rufipes (assembly GCA_963932245.1). Taxonomy (NCBI): domain Eukaryota; kingdom Metazoa; phylum Arthropoda; class Insecta; order Coleoptera; family Staphylinidae; genus Tachinus; species Tachinus rufipes. The sequence goes on along the minus strand of OZ010744.1, from coordinate 117,191,058 downwards.
TTTGGATTGTAACCCGACTTGAAACAAAAATATCAATTTTTATCAAAAATTTAAATTTTTTTAAAACATTCAAAAACAAATTTTCTCAAAATTTTTGTTCAAACACAAAAATGTCAAAGGTATATACCTTTGGATTGTAACCCGACTTGAAACAAAAATATCAATTTTCATCAAAAATTTAAAATTTTTCAAAACATTCAAAAACAATTTTTTTTCAAAATTTTTGTTCAAACACAAAAATGTCAAAGGATTGTAACCCGACTTGAAACAAAAATATCAATTTTCATCAAAAATTTAAAATTTTTCAAAACATTCAAAAACAATTTTTTTTCAAAATTTTTGTTCAAACACAAAAATGTCAAAGGTATATACCTTTGGATTGTAACCCGACTTGAAACAAAAATATCAATTTTCATCAAAAATTTAAAATTTTTCAAAACATTCAAAAACAATTTTTTTTCAAAATTTTTGTTCAAACACAAAAATGTCAAAGGTATATACCTTTGGATTGTAACCCGACTTGAAACAAAAATATCAATTTTTATCAAAAATTTAAAATTTTTCAAAACATTCAAAAACAAATTTTCTCAAAATTTTTGTTCAAACACAAAAATGTCAAAGGTATATACCTTTGGATTGTAACCCGACTTGAAACAAAAATATCAATTTTCATCAAAAATTTAAAATTTTTCAAAACATTCAAAAACAATTTTTTTTCAAAATTTTTGTTCAAACACAAAAATGTCAAAGGATTGTAACCCGACTTGAAACAAAAATATCAATTTTCATCAAAAATTTAAAATTTTTCAAAACATTCAAAAACAATTTTTTTTCAAAATTTTTGTTCAAACACAAAAATGTCAAAGGTATATACCTTTGGATTGTAACCCGACTTGAAACAAAAATATCAATTTTCATCAAAAATTTAAAATTTTTCAAAACATTCAAAAACAATTTTTTTTCAAAATTTTTGTTCAAACACAAAAATGTCAAAGGTATATACCTTTGGATTGTAACCCGACTTGAAACAAAAATATCAATTTTTATCAAAAATTTAAAATTTTTCAAAACATTCAAAAACAAATTTTCTCAAAATTTTTGTTCAAACACAAAAATGTCAAAGGTATATACCTTTGGATTGTAACCCGACTTGAAACAAAAATATCAATTTTCATCAAAAATTTAAAATTTTTCAAAACATTCAAAAACAATTTTTTTTCAAAATTTTTGTTCAAACACAAAAATGTCAAAGGATTGTAACCCGACTTGAAACAAAAATATCAATTTTCATCAAAAATTTAAAATTTTTCAAAACATTCAAAAACAATTTTTTTTCAAAATTTTTGTTCAAACACAAAAATGTCAAAGGTATATACCTTTGGATTGTAACCCGACTTGAAACAAAAATATCAATTTTCATCAAAAATTTAAAATTTTTCAAAACATTCAAAAACAATTTTTGTTCAAAATTTTTGTTCAAACACAAAAATGTCAAAGGTATATACCTTTGGATTGTAACCCGACTTGAAACAAAAATATCAATTTTCATCAAAAATTTAAAATTTTTCAAAACATTCAAAAACAATTTTTTTTCAAAATTTTTGTTCAAACACAAAAATGTCAAAGGTATATACCTTTGGATTGTAACCCGACTTGAAACAAAAATATCAATTTTCATCAAAAATTTTTTTCAAAATTTTTGTTCAAACACAAAAATGTCAAAGGTATATACCTTTGGATTGTAACCCGACTTGAAACAAAAATATCAATTTTCATCAAAAATTTTCTCAAAATTTTTGTTCAAACACAAAAATGTCAAAGGTATATACCTTTGGATTGTAACCCGACTTGAAACAAAAATATCAATTTTCATCAAAAATTTAAAATTTTTCAAAACATTCAAAAACAATTTTTTTTCAAAATTTTTGTTCAAACACAAAAATGTCAAAGGTATATACCTTTGGATTGTAACCCGACTTGAAACAAAAATATCAATTTTCATCAAAAATTTAAATTTTTTTAAAACATTCAAAAACAAATTTTCTCAAAATTTTTGTTCAAACACAAAAATGTCAAAGGTATATACCTTTGGATTGTAACCCGACTTGAAACAAAAATATCAATTTTCATCAAAAATTTAAAATTTTTCAAAACATTCAAAAACCATTTTTTTTCAAAATTTTTGTTCAAACACAAAAATGTCAAAGGTATATACCTTTGGATTGTAACCCGACTTGAAACAAAAATATCAAATTTTCATCAAAAATTAAAAATTTTTCAAAACATTCAAAAACAATTTTTTTTCAAAATTTTTGTTCAAACACAAAAATGTCAAAGGTATATACCTTTGGATTGTAACCCGACTTGAAACAAAAATATCAATTTTCATCAAAAATTTTTTTCAAAATTTATGTTCAAACACAAAAATGTCAAAGGTATATACCTTTGGATTGTAACCCGACTTGAAACAAAAATATCAATTTTCATCAAAAATTTAAATTTTTTTAAAACATTCAAAAACAAATTTTCTCAAAATTTTTGTTCAAACACAAAAATGTCAAAGGTATATACCTTTGGATTGTAACCCGACTTGAAACAAAAATATCAATTTTCATCAAAAATTTAAAATTTTTCAAAACATTCAAAAACAATTTTTTTTCAAAATTTTTGTTCAAACACAAAAATGTCAAAGGTATATACCTTTGGATTGTAACCCGACTTGAAACAAAAATATCAATTTTCATCAAAAATTTTTTTCAAAATTTTTGTTCAAACACAAAAATGTCAAAGGTATATACCTTTGGATTGTAACCCGACTTGAAACAAAAATATCAATTTTCATCAAAAATTTAAATTTTTTTAAAACATTCAAAAACAAATTTTCTCAAAATTTTTGTTCAAACACAAAAATGTCAAAGGTATATACCTTTGGATTGTAACCCGACTTGAAACAAAAATATCAATTTTCATCAAAAATTTAAAATTTTTCAAAACATTCAAAAACAATTTTTTTTCAAAATTTTTGTTCAAACACAAAAATGTCAAAGGTATATACCTTTGGATTGTAACCCGACTTGAAACAAAAATATCAATTTTCATCAAAAATTTAAAATTTTTCAAAACATTCAAAAACAATTTTTTTTCAAAATTTTTGTTCAAACACAAAAATGTCAAACCTTTGGATTGTAACCCGACTTAAAACAAAAATATCAATTTTCATCAAAAATTTGAATTTTTTTAAAACATTCAAAAACAAATTTTCTCAAAATTTTTGTTCAAACACAAAAATGTCAAAGGTATATACCTTTGGATTGTAACCCAACTTGAAACAAAAATATCAATTTTCATCAAAAATTTAAAATTTTTCAAAACATTCAAAAACAATTTTTTTTCAAAATTTTTGTTCAAACACAAAAATGTCAAAGGTATATACCTTTGGATTGTAACCCGACTTGAAACAAAAATATCAATTTTCATCAAAAATTTAAATTTTTTTAAAACATTCAAAAACAAATTTTCTCAAAATTTTTGTTCAAACACAAAAATGTCAAAGGTATATACCTTTGGATTGTAACCCGACTTGAAACAAAAATATCAATTTTCATCAAAAATTAAAAATTTTTCAAAACATTCAAAAACAATTTTTTTTCAAAATTTTTGTTCAAACACAAAAATGTCAAAGGTATATACCTTTGGATTGTAACCCGACTTGAAACAAAAATATCAATTTTCATCAAAAATTTGAATTTTTTTAAAACATTCAAAAACAAATTTTCTCAAAATTTTTGTTCAAACACAAAAATGTCAAAGGTATATACCTTTGGATTGTAACCCGACTTGAAACAAAAATATCAATTGTCATCAAAAATTTAAAATTTTTCAAAACATTCAAAAACAATTTTTTTTCAAAATTTTTGTTCAAACACAAAAATGTCAAAGGATTGTAACCCGACTTGAAACAAAAATATCAATTTTCATCAAAAATTTAAAATTTTTCAAAACATTCAAAAACAATTTTTTTTCAAAATTTTTGTTCAAACACAAAAATGTCAAAGGTATATACCTTTGGATTGTAACCCGACTTGAAACAAAAATATCAATTGTCATCAAAAATTTAAAATTTTTCAAAACATTCAAAAACAATTTTTTTTCAAAATTTTTGTTCAAACACAAAAATGTCAAAGGATTGTAACCCGACTTGAAACAAAAATATCAATTTTCATCAAAAATTTAAAATTTTTCAAAACATTCAAAAACAATTTTTTTTCAAAATTTTTGTTCAAACACAAAAATGTCAAAGGTATATACCTTTGGATTGTAACCCGACTTGCAACAAAAATATCAATTTTCATCAAAAATTTAAAATTTTTCAAAACATTCAAAAACAATTTTTTTTCAAAATTTTTGTTCAAACACAAAAATGTCAAAGGTATATACCTTTGGATTGTAACCCGACTTGAAACAAAAATATCAATTTTCATCAAAAATTTAAAATTTTTCAAAACATTCAAAAACAATTTTTTTTCAAAATTTTTGTTCATACACAAAAATGTCAAAGGTATATACCTTTGGATTGTAACCCGACTTGAAACAAAAATATCAATTGTCATCAAAAATTTAAAATTTTTCAAAACATTCAAAAACAATTTTTTTTCAAAATTTTTGTTCAAACACAAAAATGTCAAAGGTATATACCTTTGGATTGTAACCCGACTTGAAACAAAAATATCAATTTTCATCAAAAATTTAAAATTTTTCAAAACATTCAAAAACAATTTTTTTTCAAAATTTTTGTTCAAACACAAAAATGTCAAAGGTATATACCTTTGGATTGTAACCCGACTTGAAACAAAAATATCAATTTTCATCAAAAATTTAAATTTTTTTAAAACATTCAAAAACAAATTTTCTCAAAATTTTTGTTCAAACACAAAAATGTCAAAGGTATATACCTTTGGATTGTAACCCGACTTGAAACAAAAATATCAATTTTCATCAAAAATTTAAAATTTTTCAAAACATTCAAAAACAATTTTTTTTCAAAATTTTTGTTCAAACACAAAAATGTCAAAGGATTGTAACCCGACTTGAAACAAAAATATCAATTTTCATCAAAAATTTAAAATTTTTCAAAACATTCAAAAACAATTTTTTTTCAAAATTTTTGTTCAAACACAAAAATGTCAAAGGTATATACCTTTGGATTGTAACCCGACTTGAAACAAAAATATCAATTTTCATCAAAAATTTAAAATTTTTCAAAACATTCAAAAACAATTTTTTTTCAAAATTTTTGTTCAAACACAAAAATGTCAAAGGTATATACCTTTGGATTGTAACCCGACTTGAAACAAAAATATCAATTTTCATCAAAAATTTAAAATTTTTCAAAACATTCATAAACAATTTTTTTTCAAAATTTTTGTTCAAACACAAAAATGTCAAAGGTATATATATACCTTTGGATTGTAACCCGACTTGAAACAAAAATATCAATTTTCATCAAAAATTTAAAATTTTTCAAAACATTCAAAAACAATTTTTTTTCAAAATTTTTGTTCAAACACAAAAATGTCAAAGGTATATACCTTTGGATTGTAACCCGACTTGAAACAAAAATATCAATTTTCATCAAAAATTTAAAATTTTTCAAAACATTCAAAAACAATTTTTTTTCAAAATTTTTGTTCAAACACAAAAATGTCAAAGGTATATACCTTTGGATTGTAACCCGACTTGCAACAAAAATATCAATTTTCATCAAAAATTTAAAATTTTTCAAAACATTCAAAAACAATTTTTTTTCAAAATTTTTGTTCAAACACAAAAATGTCAAAGGTATATACCTTTGGATTGTAACCCGACTTGAAACAAAAATATCAATTTTCATCAAAAATTTAAAATTTTTCAAAACATTCAAAAACAATTTTTTTTCAAAATTTTTGTTCATACACAAAAATGTCAAAGGTATATACCTTTGGATTGTAACCCGACTTGAAACAAAAATATCAATTGTCATCAAAAATTTAAAATTTTTCAAAACATTCAAAAACAATTTTTTTTCAAAATTTTTGTTCAAACACAAAAATGTCAAAGGTATATACCTTTGGATTGTAACCCGACTTGAAACAAAAATATCAATTTTCATCAAAAATTTAAAATTTTTCAAAACATTCAAAAACAATTTTTTTTCAAAATTTTTGTTCAAACACAAAAATGTCAAAGGTATATACCTTTGGATTGTAACCCGACTTGAAACAAAAATATCAATTTTCATCAAAAATTTAAATTTTTTTAAAACATTCAAAAACAAATTTTCTCAAAATTTTTGTTCAAACACAAAAATGTCAAAGGTATATACCTTTGGATTGTAACCCGACTTGAAACAAAAATATCAATTTTCATCAAAAATTTAAAATTTTTCAAAACATTCAAAAACAATTTTTTTTCAAAATTTTTGTTCAAACACAAAAATGTCAAAGGATTGTAACCCGACTTGAAACAAAAATATCAATTTTCATCAAAAATTTAAAATTTTTCAAAACATTCAAAAACAATTTTTTTTCAAAATTTTTGTTCAAACACAAAAATGTCAAAGGTATATACCTTTGGATTGTAACCCGACTTGAAACAAAAATATCAATTTTCATCAAAAATTTAAAATTTTTCAAAACATTCAAAAACAATTTTTTTTCAAAATTTTTGTTCAAACACAAAAATGTCAAAGGTATATACCTTTGGATTGTAACCCGACTTGAAACAAAAATATCAATTTTCATCAAAAATTTAAAATTTTTCAAAACATTCATAAACAATTTTTTTTCAAAATTTTTGTTCAAACACAAAAATGTCAAAGGTATATATACCTTTGGATTGTAACCCGACTTGAAACAAAAATATCAATTTTCATCAAAAATTTAAAATTTTTCAAAACATTCAAAAACAATTTTTTTTCAAAATTTTTGTTCAAACACAAAAATGTCAAAGGTATATACCTTTGGATTGTAACCCGACTTGAAACAAAAATATCAATTTTCATCAAAAATTTAAAATTTTTCAAAACATTCAAAAACAATTTTTTTTCAAAATTTTTGTTCAAACACAAAAATGTCAAAGGTATATACCTTTGGATTGTAACCCGACTTGAAACAAAAATATCAATTTTCATCAAAAATTTAAAATTTTTCAAAACATTCAAAAACAATTTTTTTTCAAAATTTTTGTTCAAACACAAAAATGTCAAAGGTATATATATACCTTTGGATTGTAACCCGACTTGAAACAAAAATATCAATTTTCATCAAAAATTTAAAATTTTTCAAAACATTCAAAAACAATTTTTTTTTCAAAATTTTTGTTCAAACACAAAAATGTCAAAGGTATATACCTTTGGATTGTAACCCGACTTGAAACAAAAATATCAATTTTCATCAAAAATTTAAATTTTTTTAAAACATTCAAAAACAAATTTTCTCAAAAATTTTTGTTCAAACACAAAAATGTCAAAGGTATATACCTTTGGATTGTAACCCGACTTGAAACAAAAATATCAATTTTCATCAAAAATTTAAAATTTTTCAAAACATTCAAAAACAATTTTTTTTCAAAATTTTTGTTCAAACACAAAAATGTCAAAGGTATATACCTTTGGATTGTAACCCGACTTGAAACAAAAATATCAATTTTCATCAAAAAATTTAAAATTTTTCAAAACATTCAAAAACAATTTTTTTTCAAAATTTTTGTTCAAACACAAAAATGTCAAAAGGTATATACCTTTGGATTGTAACCCGACTTGAAACAAAAATATCAATTTTCATCAAAAATTTAAATTTTTTTAAAACATTCAAAAACAAATTTTCTCAAAATTTTTGTTCAAACACAAAAATGTCAAAGGTATATACCTTTGGATTGTAACCCGACTTGAAACAAAAATATCAATTTTCATCAAAAATTTAAAATTTTTCAAAACATTCAAAAACAATTTTTTTTCAAAATTTTTGTTCAAACACAAAAATGTCAAAGGTATAATATACCTTTGGATTGTAACCCGACTTGAAACAAAAATATCAATTTTCATCAAAAATTTAAAATTTTTCAAAACATTCAAAAAACAATTTTTTTTTCAAAATTTTTGTTCAAACACAAAAATGTCAAAGGTATATACCTTTGGATTGTAACCCGACTTGAAACAAAAATATCAATTTTCATCAAAAATTTAAAATTTTTCAAAACATTCAAAAACAATTTTTTTCAAAATTTTTGTTCAAACACAAAAATGTCAAAGGATTGTAACCCGACTTGAAACAAAAATATCAATTTTCATCAAAAATTTAAAAATTTTTCAAAACATTCAAAAACAATTTTTTTTCAAAATTTTTGTTCAAACACAAAAATGTCAAAGGTATATATACCTTTGGATTGTAACCCGACTTGAAACAAAAATATCAATTTTCATCAAAAATTTAAAATTTTTCAAAATTTTTGTTCAATCACAAAAATGTCAAAGGTATATACCTTTGGATTGTAACCCGACTTGAAACAAAAATATCAATTTTCATCAAAAATTTAAAATTTTCAAAACATTCAAAAACAATTTTTTTTCAAAATTTTTGTTCAAACACAAAAATGTCAAAGGTATATACCTTTGGATTGTAACCCGACTTGAAACAAAAATATCAATTTTTCATCAAAAAATTTAAATTTTTTTAAAACATTCAAAAACAAATTTTCTCAAAATTTTTGTTCAATCACAAAAATGTCAAAGGTATACCTTTGGATTGTAACCCGACTTGAAACAAAAATATCAATTTTCATCAAAAATTTAAAATTTTTCAAAACATTCAAAAACAATTTTTTTTCAAAATTTTTGTTTAAGCACAAAAATGTCAAAGGTATATACCTTTGGATTGTAACCCGACTTGAAACAAAAATATCAATTTTCATCAAAAATTTAAAATTTTTCAAAACATTCAAAAACAATTTTTTTTCAAAATTTTTGTTCAAACACAAAAATGTCAAAGGTATATACCTTTGGATTGTAACCCGACTTGAAACAAAAATATCAATTTTCATCAAAAAATTAAAAATTTTCAAAACATTCAAAAACAATTTTTTTTCAAAATTTTTGTTCAAACACAAAAATGTCAAAGGTATATACCTTTGGATTGTAACCCGACTTGAAACAAAAATATCAATTTCCATCAAAAATTTAAAATTTTTCAAAACATTCAAAAACAATTTTTTTTCAAAATTTTTGTTCAAACACAAAAATGTCAAAGGTATATATATACCTTTGGATTGTAACCCGACTTGAAACAAAAATATCAATTTTCATCAAAAATTTAAAATTTTTCAAAACATTCAAAAACAATTTTTTTTCAAAATTTTTGTTCAAACACAAAAATGTCAAAGGTATATACCTTTGGATTGTAACCCGACTTGAAACAAAAATATCAATTTTCATCAAAAATTTAAAATTTTTCAAAACATTCAAAAACAATTTTTTTTCAAAATTTTTGTTCAAACACAAAAATGTCAAAGGTATATATATACCTTTGGATTGTAACCCGACTTGAAACAAAAATATCAATTTTCATCAAAAATTTAAAATTTTTCAAAACATTCAAAAACAATTTTTTTTCAAAATTTTTGTTCAAACACAAAAATGTCAAAGGTATATACCTTTGGATTGTAACCCGACTTGAAACAAAAATATCAATTTTCATCAAAAATTTAAAATTTTTCAAAACATTCAAAAACAATTTTTTTTCAAAATTTTTGTTCAAACACAAAAATGTCAAAGGTGGATTGTAACCCGACTTGAAACAAAAATATCAATTTTCATCAAAAATTTAAATTTTTTTAAAACATTCAAAAACAAATTTTCTCAAAATTTTTGTTCAAACACAAAAATGTCAAAGGTATATACCTTTGGATTGTAACCCGACTTGAAACAAAAATATCAATTTTCATCAAAAATTTAAAATTTTTCAAAACATTCAAAAACAATTTTTTTTCAAAATTTTTGTTCAAACACAAAAATGTCAAAGGTATATATATACCTTTGGATTGTAACCCGACTTGAAACAAAAATATCAATTTTCATCAAAAATTTAAAATTTTTCAAAACATTCAAAAACAATTTTTTTTCAAAATTTTTGTTCAAACACAAAAATGTCAAAGGTATATACCTTTGGATTGTAACCCGACTTGAAACAAAAATATCAATCTTCATCAAAAATTTAAAATTTTTCAAAACATTCAAAAACAATTTTTTTTCAAAATTTTTGTTCAAACACAAAAATGTCAAAGGTATATACCTTTGGATTGTAACCCGACTTGAAACAAAAATATCAATTTTCATCAAAAATTTAAAATTTTTCAAAACATTCAAAAACAATTTTTTTTCAAAATTTTTGTTCAAACACAAAAATGTCAAAGGTATATACCTTTGGATTGTAACCCGACTTGAAACAAAAATATCAATTTTCATCAAAAATTTAAAATTTTTCAAAACATTCAAAAACAATTTTTTTTCAAAATTTTTGTTCAAACACAAAAATGTCAAAGGTATATACCTTTGGATTGTAACCCGACTTGAAACAAAAATATCAATTTTCATCAAAAATTTAAAATTTTTCAAAACATTCAAAAACAATTTTTTTTCAAAATTTTTGTTCAAACACAAAAATGTCAAAGGTATATACCTTTGGATTGTAACCCGACTTAAAACAAAAAAAATTTAAAATTTTTCAAAACATTCAAAAACAATTTTTTTTCAAAATTTTTGTTCAAACACAAAAATGTCAAAGGTATATATACCTTTGGATTGTAACCCGACTTGAAACAAAAATATCAATTTTCATCAAAAATTTAAATTTTTTTAAAACATTCAAAAACAAATTTTCTCAAAATTTTTGTTCAAACACAAAAATGTCAAAGGTATATACCTTTGGATTGTAACCCGACTTGAAACAAAAATATCAATTTTCATCAAAAATTTAAATTTTTTTAAAACATTCAAAAACAAATTTTCTCAAAATTTTTGTTCAAACACAAAAATGTCAAAGGTATATATATACCTTTGGATTGTAACCCGACTTGAAACAAAAATATCAATTTTCATCAAAAATTTAAAATTTTTCAAAACATTCAAAAACAATTTTTTTTCAAAATTTTTGTTCAAACACAAAAATGTCAAAGGTATATACCTTTGGATTGTAACCCGACTTGAAACAAAAATATCAATTTTCATCAAAAATTTAAAATTTTTCAAAACATTTAAAAACAATTTTTTTTCAAAATTTTTGTTCAAACACAAAAATGTCAAAGGTATATACCTTTGGATTGTAACCCGACTTGAAACAAAAATATCAATTTTCATCAAAAATTTAAAATTTTTCAAAACATTCAAAAACAATTTTTTTTCAAAATTTTTGTTCAAACACAAAAATGTCAAATTTATATACCTTTGGATTGTAACCCGACTTGAAACAAAAATATCAATTTTCATCAAAAATTTAAAATTTTTCAAAACATTCAAAAACAATTTTTTTTCAAAATTTTTGTTCAAACACAAAAATGTCAAAGGTATATACCTTTGGATTGTAACCCGACTTGAAACAAAAATATCAATTTTCATCAAAAATTTAAAATTTTTCAAAACATTCAAAAACAATTTTTTTTCAAAATTTTTGTTCAAACACAAAAATGTCAAAGGTATATACCTTTGGATTGTAACCCGACTTGAAACAAAAATATCAATTTTCATCAAAAATTTAAATTTTTTTAAAACATTCAAAAACAAATTTTCTCAAAATTTTTGTTCAAACACAAAAATGTCAAAGGTATATATTTGGATTGTAACCCGACTTGAAACAAAAATATCAATTTTCATCAAAAATTTAAAATTTTTCAAAACATTCAAAAACAATTTTTTTTCAAAATTTTTGTTCAAACACAAAAATGTCAAAGGTATATACCTTTGGATTGTAACCCGACTTGAAACAAAAATATCAATTTTCATCAAAAATTTAAAATTTTTCAAAACATTCAAAAACAATTTTTTTTCAAAATTTTTGTTCAAACACAAAAATGTCAAAGGTATATACCTTTGGATTGTAACCCGACTTGAAACAAAAATATCAATTTTCATCAAAAATTTAAAATTTTTTAAAACATTCAAAAACAATTTTTTTTCAAAATTTTTGTTCAAACACAAAAATGTCAAAGGTATATACCTTTGGATTGTAACCCGACTTGAAACAAAAATATCAATTTTCATCAAAAATTTAAAATTTTTCAAAACATTCAAAAACAATTTTTTTTCAAAATTTTTGTTCAAACACAAAAATGTCAAAGGTATATACCTTTGGATTGTAACCCGACTTGAAACAAAAATATCAATTTTCATCAAAAATTTAAATTTTTTTAAAACATTCAAAAACAAATTTTCTCAAAATATTTGTTCAAACACAAAAATGTCAAAGGTATATACCTTTGGATTGTAACCCGACTTGAAACAAAAATATCAATTTTCATCAAAAATTTAAAATTTTTCAAAACATTCAAAAACAATTTTTTTTCAAAATTTTTGTTCAAACACAAAAATGTCAAAGGTATATACCTTTGGATTGTAACCCGACTTGAAACAAAAATATCAATCTTCATCAAAAATTTAAAATTTTTCAAAACATTCAAAAACAATTTTTTTTCAAAATATTTGTTCAAACACAAAAATGTCAAAGGTATATACCTTTGGATTGTAACCCGACTTGAAACAAAAATATCAATTTTCATCAAAAATTTAAAATTTTTCAAAACATTCAAAAACAATTTTTTTTCAAAATTTTTGTTCAAACACAAAAATGTCAAAGGTATATACCTTTGGATTGTAACCCGACTTGAAACAAAAATATCAATTTTCATCAAAAATTTAAAATTTTTCAAAACATTCAAAAACAATTTTTTTTCAAAATTTTTGTTCAAACACAAAAATGTAAAAGGTATACCTTTGGATTGTAACCCGACTTGAAACAAAAATATCAATTTTCATCAAAAATTTAAAATTTTTCAAAACATTCAAAAACAATTTTTTTTCAAAATTTTTGTTCAAACACAAAAATGTCAAAGGTATATACCTTTGGATTGTAACCCGACTTGAAACAAAAATATCAAGTTTCATCAAAAATTTAAAATTTTTCAAAACATTCAAAAACAATTTTTTTTCAAAATTTTTGTTCAAACACAAAAATGTCAAAGGTATATATATACCTTTGGATTGTAACCCGACTTGAAACAAAAATATCAATTTTCATCAAAAATTTAAAATTTTTCAAAACATTCAAAAACAATTTTTTTTCAAAATTTTTGTTCAAACACAAAAATGTCAAAGGTATATATATACCTTTGGATTGTAACCCGACTTGAAACAAAAATATCAATTTTCATCAAAAATTTAAATTTTTTTAAAACATTCAAAAACAAATTTTCTCAAAATTTTTGTTCAAACACAAAAATGTCAAAGGTATATACCTTTGGATTGTAACCCGACTTGAAACAAAAATATCAATTTTCATCAAAAATTTAAAATTTTTCAAAACATTCAAAAACAATTTTTTTTCAAAATTTTTGTTCAAACACAAAAATGTCAAAGGTACCTTTGGATTGTAACCCGACTTGAAACAAAAATATAAATTTTCATCAAAAATTTAAAATTTTTCAAAACATTCAAAAACAATTTTTTTTCAAAATTTTTGTTCAAACACAAAAATCCGTTTAGGATCTCATTGCATACCATTGACCACTCTATATATATATTATAAAAGAATATTGGGGGAGTGGTCAAATTTTATAAATTATTTATTATATAATTTTTTTAAATTAGCCAATATTTCTTTTATTTATACGATGGTTATAAATAATATAAATTTTATGTTGTTGATTATAAAAATATTAAAATATATAATGTCAATAAGACAAAAATAATTTATAAAAACAAAAAATTATTATAAATTATTTTTGTCTTATTGACATTTTATAATATTTTATGCTTTATGTACCTTTGGATTGTAACCCGACTTGAAACAAAAATATCAATTTTCATCAAAAATTTAAATTTTTTTAAAACATTCAAAAACAAATTTTCTCAAAATTTTTGTTCAAACACAAAAATGTCAAAGGTATATACCTTTGGATTGTAACCCGACTTGAAACAAAAATATCAATTTTCATCAAAAATTAAAAATTTCTCAAAACATTCAAAAACAATTTTTTTTCAAAATTTTTGTTCAAACACAAAAATGTCAAAGGTATATACCTTTGGATTGTAACCCGACTTGAAACAAAAATATCTATTTTCATCAAAAATTTAAAATTTTTCAAAACATTCAAAAACAATTTTTATTCAAAATTTTTGTTCAAACACAAAAATGTCAAAGGTATATACCTTTGGATTGTAACCCGACTTGAAACAAAAATATCAATTTTCATCAAAAATTTAAAATTTTTCAAAACATTCAAAAAAAATTTTTTTTCAAAATTTTTGTTCAAACACAAAAATGTCAAAGGTATATACCTTTGGATTGTAACCCGACTTGAAACAAAAATATCAATTTTCATCAAAAATTAAAAATTTCTCAAAACATTCAAAAACAATTTTTTTTCAAAATTTTTGTTCAAACACAAAAATGTCAAAGGTATATACCTTTGGATTGTAACCCGACTTGAAACAAAAATATCTATTTTCATCAAAAATTTAAAATTTTTCAAAACATTCAAAAACAATTTTTATTCAAAATTTTTGTTCAAACACAAAAATGTCAAAGGTATATACCTTTGGATTGTAACCCGACTTGAAACAAAAATATCAATTTTCATCAAAAATTTAAAATTTTTCAAAACATTCAAAAAAAATTTTTTTTCAAAATTTTTGTTCAAACACAAAAATGTCAAAGGTATATACCTTTGGATTGTAACCCGACTTGAAACAAAAATATCAAGTTTCATCAAAAATTTAAAATTTTTCAAAACATTCAAAAACAATTTTTTTTCAAAATTTTTGTTCAAACACAAAAATGTCAAAGGTATATACCTTTGGATTGTAACCCGACTTGAAACAAAAATATCAATTTTCATCAAAAATTAAAAATTTCTCAAAACATTCAAAAACAATTTTTTTTCAAAATTTTTGTTCAAACACAAAAATGTCAAAGGTATATACCTTTGGATTGTAACCCGACTTGAAACAAAAATATCAATTTTCATCAAAAATTTAAAATTTTTCAAAACATTCAAAAACAATTTTTATTCAAAATTTTTGTTCAAACACAAAAATGTCAAAGGTATATACCTTTGGATTGTAACCCGACTTGAAACAAAAATATCTATTTTCATCAAAAATTTAAAATTTTTCAAAACATTCAAAAACAATTTTTATTCAAAATTTTTGTTCAAACACAAAAATGTCAAAGGTATATACCTTTGGATTGTAACCCGACTTGAAACAAAAATATCAATTTTCATCAAAAATTTAAAATTTTTCAAAACATTCAAAAACAATTTTTATTCAAAATTTTTGTTCAAACACAAAAATGTCAAAGGTATATACCTTTGGATTGTAACCCGACTTGAAACAAAAATATCAATTTTCATCAAAAATTTAAAATTTTTTAAAACATTCAAAAACAATTTTTATTCAAAATTTTTGTTCAAACACAAAAATGTCAAAGGTATATACCTTTGGATTGTAACCCGACTTGAAACAAAAATATCTATTTTTATCAAAAATTTAAAATTTTTCAAAACATTCAAAAACAATTTTTATTCAAAATTTTTGTTCAAACACAAAAATGTCAAAGGTATATACCTTTGGATTGTAACCCGACTTGAAACAAAAATATCAATTTTCATCAAAAATTTAAAATTTTTCAAAACATTCAAAAACAATTTTTTTTCAAAATTTTTGTTCAAACACAAAAATGTCAAAGGTATATACCTTTGGATTGTAACCCGACTTGAAACAAAAATATCAATTTTCATCAAAAATTTAAAATTTTTCAAAACATTCAAAAACAATTTTTTTTCAAAATTTTTGTTCAAACACAAAAATGTCAAAGGTATATACCTTTGGATTGTAACCCGACTTGAAACAAAAATATCAAGTTTCATCAAAAATTTAAAATTTTTCAAAACATTCAAAAACAATTTTTTTTCAAAATTTTTGTTCAAACACAAAAATGTCAAAGGTATATACCTTTGGATTGTAACCCGACTTGAAACAAAAATATCAATTTTCATCAAAAATTTAAAATTTTTCAAAACATTCAAAAACAATTTTTTTTCAAAATTTTTGTTCAAACACAAAAATGTCAAAGGTACCTTTGGATTGTAACCCGACTTGAAACAAAAATATCAATTTTCATCAAAAATTTAAAATTTTTCAAAACATTCAAAAACAATTTTTTTTCAAAATTTTTGTTCAAACACAAAAATCCGTTTAGGATCTCATTGCATACCATTGACCACTCTATATATATATTATAAAAGAATATTGGGGGAGTGGTCAAATTTTATAAATTATTTATTATATAATTTTTTTAAATTAGCCAATATTTCTTTTATTTATACGATGGTTATAAATAATATAAATTTTATGTTGTTGATTATAAAAATATTAAAATATATAATGTCAATAAGACAAAAATAATTTATAAAAACAAAAAATTATTATAAATTATTTTTGTCTTATTGACATTTTATAATATTTTATGCTTTATGTACCTTTGGATTGTAACCCGACTTGAAACAAAAATATCAATTTTCATCAAAAATTTAAATTTTTTTAAAACATTCAAAAACAAATTTTCTCAAAATTTTTGTTCAAACACAAAAATGTCAAAGGTATATACCTTTGGATTGTAACCCGACTTGAAACAAAAATATCAATTTTTATCAAAAATTAAAAATTTCTCAAAACATTCAAAAACAATTTTTTTTCAAAATTTTTGTTCAAACACAAAAATGTCAAAGGTATATACCTTTGGATTGTAACCCGACTTGAAACAAAAATATCAATTTTCATCAAAAATTTAAAATTTTTCAAAACATTCAAAAACAATTTTTATTCAAAATTTTTGTTCAAACACAAAAATGTCAAAGGTATATACCTTTGGATTGTAACCCGACTTGAAACAAAAATATCTATTTTCATCAAAAATTTAAAATTTTTCAAATCATTCAAAAACAATTTTTTTTCAAAATTTTTGTTCAAACACAAAAATGTCAAAGGTATATACCTTTGGATTGTAACCCGACTTGAAACAAAAATATCAATTTTCATCAAAAATTTAAATTTTTTTAAAACATTCAAAAACAAATTTTCTCAAAATTTTTGTTCAAACACAAAAATGTCAAAGGTATATATATACCTTTGGATTGTAACCCGACTTGAAACAAAAATATCAATTTTCATCAAAAATTTAAAATTTTTCAAAACATTCAAAAACAATTTTTTTTCAAAATTTTTGTTCAAACACAAAAATGTCAAAGGTATATACCTTTGGATTGTAACCCGACTTGAAACAAAAATATCAATTTTCATCAAAAATTTAAAATTTTTCAAAACATTCAAAAACAATTTTTTTTCAAAATTTTTGTTCAAACACAAAAATGTCAAAGGTATATATATACCTTTGGATTGTAACCCGACTTGAAACAAAAATATCAATTTTCATCAAAAATTTGAATTTTTTTAAAACATTCAAAAACAAATTTTCTCAAAATTTTTGTTCAAACACAAAAATGTCAAAGGTATATACCTTTGGATTGTAACCCAACTTGAAACAAAAATATCAATTTTCATCAAAAATTTAAATTTTTTTAAAACATTCAAAAACAAATTTTCTCAAAATTTTTGTTCAAACACAAAAATGTCAAAGGTATATATATACCTTTGGATTGTAACCCAACTTGAAACAAAAATATCAATTTTCATCAAAAATTTAAAATTTTTCAAAACATTCAAAAACAATTTTTTTTCAAAATTTTTGTTCAAACACAAAAATGTCAAAGGTATATATATACCTTTGGATTGTAACCCAACTTGAAACAAAAATATCAATTTTCATCAAAAATTTAAAATTTTTCAAAACATTCAAAAACAATTTTTTTTCAAAATTTTTGTTCAAACACAAAAATGTCAAAGGTATATACCTTTGGATTGTAACCCGACTTGAAACAAAAATATCAATTTTCATCAAAAATTTAAATTTTTTTAAAACATTCAAAAACAAATTTTCTCAAAATTTTTGTTCAAACACAAAAATGTCAAAGGTATATACCTTTGGATTGTAACCCGACTTGAAACAAAAATATCAATTTTCATCAAAAATTTAAAATTTTTCAAAACATTCAAAAACAATTTTTTTTCAAAATTTTTGTTCAAACACAAAAATGTCAAAGGTATATACCTTTGGATTGTAACCCGACTTGAAACAAAAATATCAATTTTCATCAAAAATTTAAAATTTTTCAAAACATTCAAAAACAATTTTTTTTCAAAATTTTTGTTCAAACACAAAAATGTCAAAGGTACCTTTGGATTGTAACCCGACTTGAAACAAAAATATCAATTTTCATCAAAAATTTAAAATTTTTCAAAACATTCAAAAACAATTTTTTTTCAAAATTTTTGTTCAAACACAAAAATGTCAAAGGTATACCTTTGGATTGTAACCCGACTTGAAACAAAAATATCAATTTTCATCAAAAATTTAAATTTTTTTAAAACATTCAAAAACAAATTTTCTCAAAATTTTTGTTCAAACACAAAAATGTCAAAGGTATACCTTTGGATTGTAACCCGACTTGAAACAAAAATATCAATTTTCATCAAAAATTTAAAATTTTTCAAAACATTCAAAAACAATTTTTTTTCAAAATTTTTGTTCAAACACAAAAATGTCAAAGGTATATACCTTTGGATTGTAACCCGACTTGAAACAAAAATATCAATTTTCATCAAAAATTTAAAATTTTTCAAAACATTCAAAAACAATTTTTTTTCAAAATTTTTGTTCAAACACAAAAATGTCAAAGGTATATACCTTTGGATTGTAACCCGACTTGAAACAAAAATATCAATTTTCATCAAAAATTTAAAATTTTTCAAAACATTCAAAAACAATTTTTTTTCAAAATTTTTGTTCAAACACAAAAATGTCAAAGGTATATACCTTTGGATTGTAACCCGACTTGAAACAAAAATATCAATTTTCATCAAAAATTTAAAATTTTTCAAAACATTCAAAAACAATTTTTTTTCAAAATTTTTGTTCAAACACAAAAATGTCAAAGGTATATACCTTTGGATTGTAACCCGACTTGAAACAAAAATATCAATTTTCATCAAAAATTTAAAATTTTTCAAAACATTCAAAAACAATTTTTTTTCAAAATTTTTGTTCAAACACAAAAATGTCAAAGGTATATACCTTTGGATTGTAACCCGACTTGAAACAAAAATATCAATTTTCATCAAAAATTTAAAATTTTTCAAAACATTCAAAAACAATTTTTTTTCAAAATTTTTGTTCAAACACAAAAATGTCAAAGGTATACCTTTGGATTGTAACCCGACTTGAAACAAAAATATCAATTTTCATCAAAAATTTAAAATTTTTCAAAACATTCAAAAACAATTTTTTTTCAAAATTTTTGTTCAAACACAAAAATGTCAAAGGTATATACCTTTGGATTGTAACCCGACTTGAAACAAAAATATCAATTTTTATCAAAAATTTAAATTTTTTTAAAACATTCAAAAACAAATTTTCTCAAAATTTTTGTTCAAACACAAAAATGTCAAAGGTATATATATACCTTTGGATTGTAACCCGACTTGAAACAAAAATATCAATTTTCATCAAAAATTTAAAATTTTTCAAAACATTCAAAAACAATTTTTTTTCAAAATTTTTGTTCAAACACAAAAATGTCAAAGGATTGTAACCCGACTTGAAACAAAAATATCAATTTTCATCAAAAATTTAAAATTTTTCAAAACATTCAAAAACAATTTTTTTTCAAAATTTTTGTTCAAACACAAAAATGTCAAAGGTATATGCTCACTATTAAAATCACTATTGCACTAAATTAATATTGCACCAATTAAAATTCAAATCCGCGGCCGCTTAATATTACGCACGTGCTTCGTAACCGGATCGAAGTTGCGCAGCCTTTCCCCTGCTAAGTATATATACCTTTGGATTGTAACCCGACTTGAAACAAAAATATCAATTTTCATCAAAAATTTAAAATTTTTCAAAACATTCAAAAACAATTTTTTTTCAAAATTTTTGTTCAAACACAAAAATGTCAAAGGTATATACCTTTGGATTGTAACCCGACTTGAAACAAAACCATCAATTTTTATCAAAAATTTAAATTTTTTTAAAACATTCAAAAACAAATTTTCTCAAAATTTTTGTTCAAACACAAAAATGTCAAAGGTATATACCTTTGGATTGTAACCCGACTTGAAACAAAAATATCAATTTTCATCAAAAATTTAAAATTTTTCAAAACATTCAAAAACAATTTTTTTTCAAAATTTTTGTTCAAACACAAAAATGTCAAAGGTATATACCTTTGGATTGTAACCCGACTTGAAACAAAAATATCAATTTTCATCAAAAATTTAAAATTTTTCAAAACATTCAAAAACAATTTTTTTCAAAATTTTTGTTCAAACACAAAAATGTCAAAGGTATATACCTTTGGATTGTAACCCGACTTGAAACAAAAATATCAATTTTTATCAAAAATTTAAATTTTTTTAAAACATTCAAAAACAAATTTTCTCAAAATTTTTGTTCAAACACAAAAATGTCAAAGGTATATACCTTTGGATTGTAACCCGACTTGAAACAAAAATATCAATTTTCATCAAAAATTTAAAATTTTTCAAAACATTCAAAAACAATTTTTTTCAAAATTTTTGTTCAAACACAAAAATGTCAAAGGTATATACCTTTGGATTGTAACCCGACTTGAAACAAAAATATCAATTTTTATCAAAAATTTAAATTTTTTTAAAACATTCAAAAACAAATTTTCTCAAAATTTTTGTTCAAACACAAAAATGTCAAAGGTATATACCTTTGGATTGTAACCCGACTTGAAACAAAAATATCAATTTTCATCAAAAATTTAAAATTTTTCAAAACATTCAAAAACAATTTTTTTTTCAAAATTTTTGTTCAAACACAAAAATGTCAAAGGTATATACCTTTGGATTGTAACCCGACTTGAAACAAAAATATCAATTTTCATCAAAAATTTAAAATTTTTCAAAACATTCAAAAACAATTTTTTTCAAAATTTTTGTTCAAACACAAAAATGTCAAAGGTATATACCTTTGGATTGTAACCCGACTTGAAACAAAAATATCAATTTTTATCAAAAATTTAAATTTTTTTAAAACATTCAAAAACAAATTTTCTCAAAATTTTTGTTCAAACACAAAAATGTCAAAGGTATATACCTTTGGATTGTAACCCGACTTGAAACAAAAATATCAATTTTCATCAAAAATTTAAAATTTTTCAAAACATTCAAAAACAATTTTTTTTTCAAAATTTTTGTTCAAACACAAAAATGTCAAAGGTATATACCTTTGGATTGTAACCCGACTTGAAACAAAAATATCAATTTTCATCAAAAATTTAAAATTTTTCAAAACATTCAAAAACAATTTTTTTTCAAAATTTTTGTTCAAACACAAAAATGTCAAAGGTATATATATACCTTTGGATTGTAACCCGACTTGAAACAAAAATATCAATTTTCATCAAAAATTTAAAATTTTTCAAAACATTCAAAAACAATTTTTTTTCAAAATTTTTGTTCAAACACAAAAATGTCAAAGGTATATACCTTTGGATTGTAACCCGACTTGAAACAAAAATATCAATTTTTATCAAAAATTTAAATTTTTTTAAAACATTCAAAAACAAATTTTCTCAAAATTTTTGTTCAAACACAAAAATGTCAAAGGTATATTATACCTTTGGATTGTAACCCGACTTGAAACAAAAATATCAATTTTCATCAAAAATTTAAAATTTTTCAAAACATTCAAAAACAATTTTTTTTCAAAATTTTTGTTCAAACACAAAAATGTCAAAGGTATATATATACCTTTGGATTGTAACCCGACTTGAAACAAAAATATCAATTTTCATCAAAAATTTAAAATTTTTCAAAACATTCAAAAACAATTTTTTTTCAAAATTTTTGTTCAAACACAAAAATGTCAAAGGTATATATATACCTTTGGATTGTAACCCGACTTGAAACAAAAATATCAATTTTCATCAAAAATTTAAAATTTTTCAAAACATTCAAAAACAATTTTTTTTCAAAATTTTTGTTCAAACACAAAAATGTCAAAGGTATATTACCTTTGGATTGTAACCCGACTTGAAACAAAAATATCAATTTTTATCAAAAATTTAAATTTTTTTAAAACATTCAAAAACAAATTTTCTCAAAATTTTTGTTCAAACACAAAAATGTCAAAGGTATATACCTTTGGATTGTAACCCGACTTGAAACAAAAATATCAATTTTCATCAAAAATTTAAAATTTTTCAAAACATTCAAAAACAATTTTTTTTTCAAAATTTTTGTTCAAACACAAAAATGTCAAAGGTATATACCTTTGGATTGTAACCCGACTTGAAACAAAAATATCAATTTTTATCAAAAATTTAAATTTTTTTAAAACATTCAAAAACAAATTTTCTCAAAATTTTTGTTCAAACACAAAAATGTCAAAGGTATATACCTTTGGATTGTAACCCGACTTGAAACAAAAATATCAATTTTCATCAAAAATTTAAAATTTTTCAAAACATTCAAAAACAATTTTTTTTCAAAATTTTTGTTCAAACACAAAAATGTCAAAGGTATATACCTTTGGATTATAACCCGACTTGAAACAAAAATATCAATTTTCATCAAAAATTTAAAATTTTTCAAAACATTCAAAAACAATTTTTTTTCAAAATTTTTGTTCAAACACAAAAATGTCAAAGGTATATACCTTTGGATTGTAACCCGACTTGAAACAAAAATATCAATTTTTATCAAAAATTTAAATTTTTTTAAAACATTCAAAAACAAATTTTCTCAAAATTTTTGTTCAAACACAAAAATGTCAAAGGTATATACCTTTGGATTGTAACCCGACTTGAAACAAAAATATCAATTTTCATCAAAAATTTAAAATTTTTCAAAACATTCAAAAACAATTTTTTTTCAAAATTTTTGTTCAAACACAAAAATGTCAAAGGTATATACCTTTGGATTATAACCCGACTTGAAACAAAAATATCAATTTTCATCAAAAATTTAAAATTTTTCAAAACATTCAAAAACAATTTTTTTTCAAAATTTTTGTTCAAACACAAAAATGTCAAAGGTATATACCTTTGGATTGTAACCCGACTTGAAACAAAAATATCAATTTTCATCAAAAATTTAAAATTTTTCAAAACATTCAAAAACAAATTTTCTCAAAATTTTTGTTCAAACACAAAAATGTCAAAGGTATATACCTTTGGATTGTAACCCGACTTGAAACAAAAATATCAATTTTCATCAAAAATTTAAAATTTTTCAAAACATTCAAAAACAATTTTTTTTCAAAATTTTTGTTCAAACACAAAAATGTCAAAGGTATATACCTTTGGATTGTAACCCGACTTGAAACAAAAATATCAATTTTCATCAAAAATTTAAAATTTTTCAAAACATTCAAAAACAATTTTTTTTCAAAATTTTTGTTCAAACACAAAAATGTCAAAGGTATATACCTTTGGATTATAACCCGACTTGAAACAAAAATATCAATTTTCATCAAAAATTTAAAATTTTTCAAAACATTCAAAAACAATTTTTTTTCAAAATTTTTGTTCAAACACAAAAATGTCAAAGGTATATACCTTTGGATTGTAACCCGACTTGAAACAAAAATATCAATTTTATCAAAAATTTAAATTTTTTTAAAACATTCAAAAACAAATTTTCTCAAAATTTTTGTTCAAACACAAAAATGTCAAAGGTATATACCTTTGGATTGTAACCCGACTTGAAACAAAAATATCAATTTTCATCAAAAATTTAAAATTTTTCAAAACATTCAAAAACAATTTTTTTTCAAAATTTTTGTTCAAACACAAAAATGTCAAAGGTATATTACCTTTGGATTGTAACCCGACTTGAAACAAAAATATCAATTTTCATCAAAAATTTAAAATTTTTCAAAACATTCAAAAACAATTTTTTTTCAAAATTTTTGTTCAAACACAAAAATGTCAAAGGTATATTACCTTTGGATTGTAACCCGACTTGAAACAAAAATATCAATTTTTATCAAAAATTTAAATTTTTTTAAAACATTCAAAAACAAATTTTCTCAAAATTTTTGTTCAAACACAAAAATGTCAAAGGTATATACCTTTGGATTGTAACCCGACTTGAAACAAAAATATCAATTTTCATCAAAAATTTAAAATTTTTCAAAACATTCAAAAACAATTTTTTTTTCAAAATTTTTGTTCAAACACAAAAATGTCAAAGGTATATACCTTTGGATTGTAACCCGACTTGAAACAAAAATATCAATTTTTATCAAAAATTTAAATTTTTTTAAAACATTCAAAAACAAATTTTCTCAAAATTTTTGTTCAAACACAAAAATGTCAAAGGTATATACCTTTGGATTGTAACCCGACTTGAAACAAAAATATCAATTTTCATCAAAAATTTAAAATTTTTCAAAACATTCAAAAACAATTTTTTTTCAAAATTTTTGTTCAAACACAAAAATGTCAAAGGTATATACCTTTGGATTATAACCCGACTTGAAACAAAAATATCAATTTTCATCAAAAATTTAAAATTTTTCAAAACATTCAAAAACAATTTTTTTCAAAATTTTTGTTCAAACACAAAAATGTCAAAGGTATATACCTTTGGATTGTAACCCGACTTGAAACAAAAATATCAATTTTTATCAAAAATTTAAATTTTTTTAAAACATTCAAAAACAAATTTTCTCAAAATTTTTGTTCAAACACAAAAATGTCAAAGGTATATACCTTTGGATTGTAACCCGACTTGAAACAAAAATATCAATTTTCATCAAAAATTTAAAATTTTTCAAAACATTCAAAAACAATTTTTTTTTCAAAATTTTTGTTCAAACACAAAAATGTCAAAGGTATATACCTTTGGATTGTAACCCGACTTGAAACAAAAATATCAATTTTCATCAAAAATTTAAAATTTTTCAAAACATTCAAAAACAATTTTTTTTCAAAATTTTTGTTCAAACACAAAAATGTCAAAGGTATATATATACCTTTGGATTGTAACCCGACTTGAAACAAAAATATCAATTTTCATCAAAAATTTAAAATTTTTCAAAACATTCAAAAACAATTTTTTTTCAAAATTTTTGTTCAAACACAAAAATGTCAAAGGTATATACCTTTGGATTGTAACCCGACTTGAAACAAAAATATCAATTTTTATCAAAAATTTAAATTTTTTTAAAACATTCAAAAACAAATTTTCTCAAAATTTTTGTTCAAACACAAAAATGTCAAAGGTATATTATACCTTTGGATTGTAACCCGACTTGAAACAAAAATATCAATTTTCATCAAAAATTTAAAATTTTTCAAAACATTCAAAAACAATTTTTTTTCAAAATTTTTGTTCAAACACAAAAATGTCAAAGGTATATATATACCTTTGGATTGTAACCCGACTTGAAACAAAAATATCAATTTTCATCAAAAATTTAAAATTTTTCAAAACATTCAAAAACAATTTTTTTTCAAAATTTTTGTTCAAACACAAAAATGTCAAAGGTATATATATACCTTTGGATTGTAACCCGACTTGAAACAAAAATATCAATTTTCATCAAAAATTTAAAATTTTTCAAAACATTCAAAAACAATTTTTTTTCAAAATTTTTGTTCAAACACAAAAATGTCAAAGGTATATTACCTTTGGATTGTAACCCGACTTGAAACAAAAATATCAATTTTTATCAAAAATTTAAATTTTTTTAAAACATTCAAAAACAAATTTTCTCAAAATTTTTGTTCAAACACAAAAATGTCAAAGGTATATACCTTTGGATTGTAACCCGACTTGAAACAAAAATATCAATTTTCATCAAAAATTTAAAATTTTTCAAAACATTCAAAAACAATTTTTTTTTCAAAATTTTTGTTCAAACACAAAAATGTCAAAGGTATATACCTTTGGATTGTAACCCGACTTGAAACAAAAATATCAATTTTTATCAAAAATTTAAATTTTTTTAAAACATTCAAAAACAAATTTTCTCAAAATTTTTGTTCAAACACAAAAATGTCAAAGGTATATACCTTTGGATTGTAACCCGACTTGAAACAAAAATATCAATTTTCATCAAAAATTTAAAATTTTTCAAAACATTCAAAAACAATTTTTTTTCAAAATTTTTGTTCAAACACAAAAATGTCAAAGGTATATACCTTTGGATTATAACCCGACTTGAAACAAAAATATCAATTTTCATCAAAAATTTAAAATTTTTCAAAACATTCAAAAACAATTTTTTTTCAAAATTTTTGTTCAAACACAAAAATGTCAAAGGTATATACCTTTGGATTGTAACCCGACTTGAAACAAAAATATCAATTTTTATCAAAAATTTAAATTTTTTTAAAACATTCAAAAACAAATTTTCTCAAAATTTTTGTTCAAACACAAAAATGTCAAAGGTATATACCTTTGGATTGTAACCCGACTTGAAACAAAAATATCAATTTTCATCAAAAATTTAAAATTTTTCAAAACATTCAAAAACAATTTTTTTTCAAAATTTTTGTTCAAACACAAAAATGTCAAAGGTATATACCTTTGGATTATAACCCGACTTGAAACAAAAATATCAATTTTCATCAAAAATTTAAAATTTTTCAAAACATTCAAAAACAATTTTTTTTCAAAATTTTTGTTCAAACACAAAAATGTCAAAGGTATATACCTTTGGATTGTAACCCGACTTGAAACAAAAATATCAATTTTCATCAAAAATTTAAAATTTTTCAAAACATTCAAAAACAAATTTTCTCAAAATTTTTGTTCAAACACAAAAATGTCAAAGGTATATACCTTTGGATTGTAACCCGACTTGAAACAAAAATATCAATTTTCATCAAAAATTTAAAATTTTTCAAAACATTCAAAAACAATTTTTTTTCAAAATTTTTGTTCAAACACAAAAATGTCAAAGGTATATACCTTTGGATTGTAACCCGACTTGAAACAAAAATATCAATTTTCATCAAAAATTTAAAATTTTTCAAAACATTCAAAAACAATTTTTTTTCAAAATTTTTGTTCAAACACAAAAATGTCAAAGGTATATACCTTTGGATTATAACCCGACTTGAAACAAAAATATCAATTTTCATCAAAAATTTAAAATTTTTCAAAACATTCAAAAACAATTTTTTTTCAAAATTTTTGTTCAAACACAAAAATGTCAAAGGTATATACCTTTGGATTGTAACCCGACTTGAAACAAAAATATCAATTTTTATCAAAAATTTAAATTTTTTTAAAACATTCAAAAACAAATTTTCTCAAAATTTTTGTTCAAACACAAAAATGTCAAAGGTATATACCTTTGGATTGTAACCCGACTTGAAACAAAAATATCAATTTTCATCAAAAATTTAAAATTTTTCAAAACATTCAAAAACAATTTTTTTTCAAAATTTTTGTTCAAACACAAAAATGTCAAAGGTATATTACCTTTGGATTGTAACCCGACTTGAAACAAAAATATCAATTTTCATCAAAAATTTAAAATTTTTCAAAACATTCAAAAACAATTTTTTTTCAAAATTTTTGTTCAAACACAAAAATGTCAAAGGTATATTACCTTTGGATTGTAACCCGACTTGAAACAAAAATATCAATTTTTATCAAAAATTTAAATTTTTTTAAAACATTCAAAAACAAATTTTCTCAAAATTTTTGTTCAAACACAAAAATGTCAAAGGTATATACCTTTGGATTGTAACCCGACTTGAAACAAAAATATCAATTTTCATCAAAAATTTAAAATTTTTCAAAACATTCAAAAACAATTTTTTTTTCAAAATTTTTGTTCAAACACAAAAATGTCAAAGGTATATACCTTTGGATTGTAACCCGACTTGAAACAAAAATATCAATTTTTATCAAAAATTTAAATTTTTTTAAAACATTCAAAAACAAATTTTCTCAAAATTTTTGTTCAAACACAAAAATGTCAAAGGTATATACCTTTGGATTTACCTTTGGATTGTGAACCCGACGTTGGATTAAACCCCTTGGAACAAAAATATCACTTATCATCAAAAATTTTAAAATTTTCAAACATTCAAAAACAATTTTTTTTTTCAACTGTAGTATTATACCTTTGGATTGTAACCCGACTTGAAACAAAAATATCAATTTTCATCAAAAATTTAAAATTTTTCAAAACATTCAAAAACAATTTTTTTTCAAAATTTTTGTTCAAACACAAAAATGTCAAAGGTATATACCTTTGGAATTATAACCCGACTTGAAACAAAAATATCAATTTTCATCAAAAATTTAAAATTTTTCAAAACATTCAAAAACAATTTTTTTCAAAATTTTTGTTCAAACACAAAAATGTCAAAGGTATATACCTTTGGATTGTAACCCGACTTGAAACAAAAATATCAATTTTCATCAAAAATTTAAAATTTTTCAAAACATTCAAAAAACAATTTTTTTCAAAAATTTTTGTTCAAACACAAAAATGTCAAAGGTATATACCTTTGGATTGTAACCCGACTTGAAACAAAAATATCAATTTTCATCAAAAATTTAAAATTTTTCAAAACATTCAAAAACAATTTTTTTCAAAATTTTTGTTCAAACACAAAAATGTCAAAGGTATATACCTTTGGATTGTAACCCGACTTGAAACAAAAATATCAATTTTCATCAAAAATTTAAAATTTTTCAAAACATTCAAAAACAATTTTTTTCAAAATTTTTGTTCAAACACAAAAATGTCAAAGGTATATACCTTTGGATTGTAACCCGACTTGAAACAAAAATATCAATTTTCATCAAAAATTTAAAATTTTTCAAAACATTCAAAAACAATTTTTTTTCAAAATTTTTGTTCAAACACAAAAATGTCAAAGGTATATATATATACCTTTGGATTGTAACCCGACTTGAAACAAAAATATCAATTTTCATCAAAAATTTAAAATTTTTCAAAACATTCAAAAACAATTTTTTTTCAAAAATTTTTGTTCAAACACAAAAATGTCAAAGGTATATACCTTTGGATTGTAACCCGACTTGAAACAAAAATATCAATTTTCATCAAAAATTTAAAATTTTTCAAAACATTCAAAACAATTTTTTTTCAAAATTTTTGTTCAAACACAAAAATGTCAAAGGTATATATATACCTTTGGATTGTAACCCGACTTGAAACAAAAATATCAATTTTCCATCAAAAATTTAAAATTTTTCAAAACATTCAAAAACAATTTTTTTTCAAAATTTTTGTTCAAACACAAAAATGTCAAAGGTATATACCTTTGGATTGTAACCCGACTTGAAACAAAAATATCAATTTTTATCAAAAATTTAAATTTTTTTAAAACATTCAAAAAC
This sequence comes from Tachinus rufipes, assembly GCA_963932245.1. NCBI lineage: Eukaryota > Metazoa > Arthropoda > Insecta > Coleoptera > Staphylinidae > Tachinus > Tachinus rufipes. Next base: position 117,161,270 of record OZ010744.1, on the reverse strand, counting down.
AATTTTTTTTTAAAAATGTAAAATGTCAAAGGTATATACCTTTGGATTGTAACCCGACTTGAAACAAAAATATCAATTTTCATCAAAAATTTAAAAATTTTTCAAAACATTCAAAAACAATTTTTTTTCAAAATTTTTGTTCAAACACAAAAATGTCAAAGGTATATACCTTTGGATTGTAACCCGACTTGAAACAAAAATATCAATTTTTATCAAAAATTTAAATTTTTTTAAAACATTCAAAAACATATTTTCTCAAATTTTTGTTCAAACACAAAAATGTCAAAGGTATATACCTTTGGATTGTAACCCGACTTGAAACAAAAATATCAATTTTCATCAAAATTTAAAATTTTTCAAAACATTCAAAAACAATTTTTTTTCAAAATTTTTGTTCAAACACAAAAATGTCAAAGGTATATTACCTTTGGATTGTAACCCGACTTGAAACAAAAAATATCAATTTTTATCAAAAATTTAAATTTTTTTAAAACATTCAAAAACAAATTTTCTCAAAATTTTGTTCAAACACAAAAATGTCAAAGGTATATACCTTTGGATTGTAACCCGACTTGAAACAAAAATATCAATTTTCATCAAAAATTTAAAATTTTTCAAAACATTCAAAAACAATTTTTTTTTCAAAATTTTTGTTCAAACACAAAAATGTCAAAGGTATATACTTTGGATTGTAACCCGACTTGAAACAAAAATATCAATTTTTATCAAAAATTTAAATTTTTTAAAACATTCAAAAACAAATTTTCTCAAAATTTTTGTTCAAACACAAAATGTCAAAGGTATATACCTTTGGATTGTAACCCGACTTGAAACAAAAATATCAATTTTCATCAAAAATTTAAAATTTTTCAAAACATTCAAAAACAATTTTTTTTCAAAATTTTTGTTCAAACACAAAAATGTCAAAGGTATATACCTTTGGATTGTAACCCGACTTGAAACAAAAATATCAATTTTCATCAAAAATTTAAAATTTTTCAAAACATTCAAAAACAATTTTTTTTCAAAATTTTTGTTCAAACACAAAAATGTCAAAGGTATATACCTTTGGATTATAACCCGACTTGAAACAAAAATATCAATTTTCATCAAAAATTTAAAATTTTTCAAAACATTCAAAAACAATTTTTTTTCAAAATTTTTGTTCAAACACAAAAATGTCAAAGGTATATACCTTTGGATTGTAACCCGACTTGAAACAAAATATCAATTTTTATCAAAAATTTAAATTTTTTTAAAACATTCAAAAACAAATTTTCTCAAAATTTTTGTTCAAACACAAAAATGTCAAAGGTATATACCTTTGGATTGTAACCCGACTTGAAACAAAAATATCAATTTTCATCAAAAATTTAAAATTTTTCAAAACATTCAAAAACAATTTTTTTTTCAAAATTTTTGTTCAAACACAAAAATGTCAAAGGTATATACCTTTGGATTGTAACCCGACTTGAAACAAAAATATCAATTTTTATCAAAAATTTAAATTTTTTTAAAACATTCAAAAACAAATTTCTCAAAATTTTTGTTCAAACACAAAAATGTCAAAGGTATATACCTTTGGATTGTAACCCGACTTGAAACAAAAATATCAATTTTCATCAAAAATTTAAAATTTTCAAAACATTCAAAAACAATTTTTTTTCAAAATTTTTGTTCAAACACAAAAATGTCAAAGGTATATATCTTTGGATTGTAACCCGACTTGAAACAAAAATATCAATTTTCATCAAAAATTTAAAATTTTTCAAAACATTCAAAAACAATTTTTTTTCAAAATTTTTGTTCAAACACAAAAATGTCAAAGGTATATACCTTTGGATTGTAACCCGACTTGAAAACAAAATATCAATTTTCATCAAAAATTTAAAATTTTTCAAAACATTCAAATACAATTTTTTTTCAAAATTTTTGTTCAAACACAAAAATGTCAAAGGTATATACCTTTGGATTGTAACCCGACTTGAAACAAAAATATCAATTTTCATCAAAAATTTAAAATTTTTCAAAACATTCAAAACAATTTTTTTCAAAATTTTTGTTCAAACACAAAAATGTCAAAGGTATATATATACCTTTGGATTGTAACCCGACTTGAAACAAAAATATCAATTTTCATCAAAAATTTAAAATTTTTCAAAACATTCAAAAACAATTTTTTTTCAAAATTTTTGTTCAAACACAAAAATGTCAAAGGTATATACCTTTGGATTTGTAACCCGACTTGAAACAAAAATATCAATTTTTATCAAAATTTAAAATTTTTCAAAACATTCAAAAACAATTTTTTTCAAAATTTTTGTTCAAACACAAAAATGTCAAAGGTATATACCTTTGGATTGTAACCCGACTTGAAACAAAAATATCAATTTTCATCAAAAATTTAAAATTTTTCAAAACATTCAAAAACAATTTTTTTTTCAAAATTTTTGTTCAAACACAAAAATGTCAAAGGTATATACCTTTGGATTGTAACCCGACTTGAAACAAAAATATCAATTTTCATCAAAAATTTAAAATTTTTCAAAACATTCAAAAACAATTTTTTTTCAAAATTTTTGTTCAAACACAAAAATGTCAAAGGTATATTACCTTTGGATTGTAACCCGACTTGAAACAAAAATATCAATTTTCATCAAAAATTTAAAATTTTTCAAAACATTCAAAAACAATTTTTTTTCAAAATTTTTGTTCAAACACAAAAATGTCAAAGGTATATATATACCTTTGGATTGTAACCCGACTTGAAACAAAAATATCAATTTTCATCAAAAATTTAAAATTTTTCAAAACATTCAAAAACAATTTTTTTTCAAAATTTTTGTTCAAACACAAAAATGTCAAAGGTATATACCTTTGGATTGTAACCCGACTTGAAACAAAAATATCAATTTTTATCAAAAATTTAAATTTTTTTAAAACATTCAAAAACAAATTTTCTCAAAATTTTTGTTCAAACACAAAAATGTCAAAGGTATATACCTTTGGATTGTAACCCGACTTGAAACAAAAATATCAATTTTCATCAAAAATTTAAAATTTTTCAAAACATTCAAAAACAATTTTTTTTCAAAATTTTTGTTCAAACACAAAAATGTCAAAGGTATATATATACCTTTGGATTGTAACCCGACTTGAAACAAAAATATCAATTTTCATCAAAAATTTAAAATTTTTCAAAACATTCAAAAACAATTTTTTTTCAAAATTTTTGTTCAAACACAAAAATGTCAAAGGTATATATATACCTTTGGATTGTAACCCGACTTGAAACAAAAATATCAATTTTCATCAAAAATTTAAAATTTTTCAAAACATTCAAAAACAATTTTTTTCAAAATTTTTGTTCAAACACAAAAATGTCAAAGGTATATTACCTTTGGATTGTAACCCGACTTGAAACAAAAATATCAATTTTTATCAAAAATTTAAATTTTTTTAAAACATTCAAAAACAAATTTTCTCAAAATTTTTGTTCAAACACAAAAATGTCAAAGGTATATACCTTTGGATTGTAACCCGACTTGAAACAAAAATATCAATTTTCATCAAAAATTTAAAATTTTTCAAAACATTCAAAAACAATTTTTTTTTCAAAATTTTTGTTCAAACACAAAAATGTCAAAGGTATATACCTTTGGATTGTAACCCGACTTGAAACAAAAATATCAATTTTTATCAAAAATTTAAATTTTTTAAAACATTCAAAAACAAATTTTCTCAAAATTTTTGTTCAAACACAAAAATGTCAAAGGTATATACCTTTGGATTGTAACCCGACTTGAAACAAAAATATCAATTTTCATCAAAAATTTAAAATTTTTCAAAACATTCAAAAACAATTTTTTTTCAAAATTTTTGTTCAAACACAAAAATGTCAAAGGTATATACCTTTGGATTATAACCCGACTTGAAACAAAAATATCAATTTTCATCAAAAATTTAAAATTTTTCAAAACATTCAAAAACAATTTTTTTTCAAAATTTTTGTTCAAACACAAAAATGTCAAAGGTATATACCTTTGGATTGTAACCCGACTTGAAACAAAAATATCAATTTTCATCAAAAATTTAAAATTTTTCAAAACATTCAAAAACAAATTTTCTCAAAATTTTTGTTCAAACACAAAAATGTCAAAGGTATATACCTTTGGATTGTAACCCGACTTGAAACAAAAATATCAATTTTCATCAAAAATTTAAAATTTTTCAAAACATTCAAAAACAATTTTTTTTCAAAATTTTTGTTCAAACACAAAAATGTCAAAGGTATATACCTTTGGATTGTAACCCGACTTGAAACAAAAATATCAATTTTCATCAAAAATTTAAAATTTTTCAAAACATTCAAAAACAATTTTTTTTCAAAATTTTTGTTCAAACACAAAAATGTCAAAGGTATATACCTTTAGATTATAACCCGACTTGAAACAAAAATATCAATTTTCATCAAAAATTTAAAATTTTTCAAAACATTCAAAAACAATTTTTTTTCAAAATTTTTGTTCAAACACAAAAATGTCAAAGGTATATATATATACCTTTGGATTGTAACCCGACTTGAAACAAAAATATCAATTTTCATCAAAAATTTAAAATTTTTCAAAACATTCAAAAACAATTTTTTTTCAAAATTTTTGTTCAAACACAAAAATGTCAAAGGTATATATATACCTTTGGATTGTAACCCGACTTGAAACAAAAATATCAATTTTCATCAAAAATTTAAAATTTTTCAAAACATTCAAAAACAATTTTTTTTCAAAATTTTTGTTCAAACACAAAAATGTCAAAGGTATATACCTTTGGATTGTAACCCGACTTGAAACAAAAATATCAATTTTCATCAAAAATTTAAAATTTTTCAAAACATTCAAAAACAATTTTTTTTCAAAATTTTTGTTCAAACACAAAAATGTCAAAGGTATATATATATACCTTTGGATTGTAACCCGACTTGAAACAAAAATATCAATTTTCATCAAAAATTTAAAATTTTTCAAAACATTCAAAAACAATTTTTTTTCAAAATTTTTGTTCAAACACAAAAATGTCAAAGGTATATACCTTTGGATTGTAACCCGACTTGAAACAAAAATATCAATTTTTATCAAAAATTTAAAATTTTTCAAAACATTCAAAAACAATTTTTTTTCAAAATTTTTGTTCAAACACAAAAATGTCAAAGGTACCTTTGGATTGTAACCCGACTTGAAACAAAAATATCAATTTTCATCAAAAATTTAAAATTTTTCAAAACATTCAAAAACAATTTTTTTTCAAAATTTTTGTTCAAACACAAAAATGTCAAAGGTATATACCTTTGGATTGTAACCCGACTTGAAACAAAAATATCAATTTTCATCAAAAATTTAAAATTTTTCAAAACATTCAAATACAATTTTTTTTCAAAATTTTTGTTCAAACACAAAAATGTCAAAGGTATATACCTTTGGATTGTAACCCGACTTGAAACAAAAATATCAATTTTCATCAAAAATTTAAAATTTTTCAAAACATTCAAAAACAATTTTTTTTCAAAATTTTTGTTCAAACACAAAAATGTCAAAGGTATATACCTTTGGATTGTAACCCGACTTGAAACAAAAATATCAATTTTTATCAAAAATTTAAATTTTTTTAAAACATTCAAAAACAAATTTTCTCAAAATTTTTGTTCAAACACAAAAATGTCAAAGGTATATACCTTTGGATTGTAACCCGACTTGAAACAAAAATATCAATTTTCATCAAAAATTTAAAATTTTTCAAAACATTCAAAAACAATTTTTTTTCAAAATTTTTGTTCAAACACAAAAATGTCAAAGGTATATACCTTTGGATTGTAACCCGACTTGAAACAAAAATATCAATTTTCATCAAAAATTTAAAATTTTTCAAAACATTCAAAAACAATTTTTTTTCAAAATTTTTGTTCAAACACAAAAATGTCAAAGGTATATACCTTTGGATTGTAACCCGACTTGAAACAAAAATATCAATTTTCATCAAAAATTTAAAATTTTTCAAAACATTCAAAAACAATTTTTTTTCAAAATTTTTGTTCAAACACAAAAATGTCAAAGGTATATACCTTTGGATTATAACCCGACTTGAAACAAAAATATCAATTTTCATCAAAAATTTAAAATTTTTCAAAACATTCAAAAACAATTTTTTTTCAAAATTTTTGTTCAAACACAAAAATGTCAAAGGTATATACCTTTGGATTGTAACCCGACTTGAAACAAAAATATCAATTTTTATCAAAAATTTAAATTTTTTTAAAACATTCAAAAACAAATTTTCTCAAAATTTTTGTTCAAACACAAAAATGTCAAAGGTATATACCTTTGGATTGTAACCCGACTTGAAACAAAAATATCAATTTTCATCAAAAATTTAAAATTTTTCAAAACATTCAAAAACAATTTTTTTTCAAAATTTTTGTTCAAACACAAAAATGTCAAAGGTATATACCTTTGGATTGTAACCCGACTTGAAACAAAAATATCAATTTTTATCAAAAATTTAAATTTTTTTAAAACATTCAAAAACAAATTTTCTCAAAATTTTTGTTCAAACACAAAAATGTCAAAGGTATATACCTTTGGATTGTAACCCGACTTGAAACAAAAATATCAATTTTCATCAAAAATTTAAAATTTTTCAAAACATTCAAAAACAATTTTTTTTCAAAATTTTTGTTCAAACACAAAAATGTCAAAGGTATATACCTTTGGATTGTAACCCGACTTGAAACAAAAATATCAATTTTTATCAAAAATTTAAATTTTTTTAAAACATTCAAAAACAAATTTTCTCAAAATTTTTGTTCAAACACAAAAATGTCAAAGGTATATACCTTTGGATTGTAACCCGACTTGAAACAAAAATATCAATTTTCATCAAAAATTTAAAATTTTTCAAAACATTCAAAAACAATTTTTTTTCAAAATTTTTGTTCAAACACAAAAATGTCAAAGGTATATATCTTTGGATTGTAACCCGACTTGAAACAAAAATATCAATTTTCATCAAAAATTTAAAATTTTTCAAAACATTCAAAAACAATTTTTTTTCAAAATTTTTGTTCAAACACAAAAATGTCAAAGGTATATACCTTTGGATTGTAACCCGACTTGAAACAAAAATATCAATTTTCATCAAAAATTTAAAATTTTTCAAAACATTCAAATACAATTTTTTTTCAAAATTTTTGTTCAAACACAAAAATGTCAAAGGTATATACCTTTGGATTGTAACCCGACTTGAAACAAAAATATCAATTTTCATCAAAAATTTAAAATTTTTCAAAACATTCAAAAACAATTTTTTTTCAAAATTTTTGTTCAAACACAAAAATGTCAAAGGTATATACCTTTGGATTGTAACCCGACTTGAAACAAAATTATCAATTTTCATCAAAAATTTAAATTTTTTCAAAACATTCAAAAACAAATTTTCTCAAAATTTTTGTTCAAACACAAAAATGTCAAAGGTATATACCTTTGGATTGTAACCCGACTTGAAACAAAAATATCAATTTTCATCAAAAATTTAAAATTTTTCAAAACATTCAAAAACAATTTTTTTTCAAAATTTTTGTTCAAACACAAAAATGTCAAAGGTATATATATACCTTTGGATTGTAACCCGACTTGAAACAAAAATATCAATTTTCATCAAAAATTTAAAATTTTTCAAAACATTCAAAAACAATTTTTTTTCAAAATTTTTGTTCAAACACAAAAATGTCAAAGGTATATACCTTTGGATTGTAACCCGACTTGAAACAAAAATATCAATTTTTATCAAAAATTTAAATTTTTTTAAAACATTCAAAAACAAATTTTCTCAAAATTTTTGTTCAAACACAAAAATGTCAAAGGTATATACCTTTGGATTGTAACCCGACTTGAAACAAAAATATCAATTTTCATCAAAAATTTAAAATTTTTCAAAACATTCAAAAACAATTTTTTTTCAAAATTTTTGTTCAAACACAAAAATGTCAAAGGTATATATATACCTTTGGATTGTAACCCGACTTGAAACAAAAATATCAATTTTCATCAAAAATTTAAAATTTTTCAAAACATTCAAAAACAATTTTTTTTCAAAATTTTTGTTCAAACACAAAAATGTCAAAGGTATATACCTTTGGATTGTAACCCGACTTGAAACAAAAATATCAATTTTTATCAAAAATTTAAATTTTTTTAAAACATTCAAAAACAAATTTTCTCAAAATTTTTGTTCAAACACAAAAATGTCAAAGGTATATACCTTTGGATTGTAACCCGACTTGAAACAAAAATATCAATTTTCATCAAAAATTTAAAATTTTTCAAAACATTCAAAAACAATTTTTTTTCAAAATTTTTGTTCAAACACAAAAATGTCAAAGGTATATATATACCTTTGGATTGTAACCCGACTTGAAACAAAAATATCAATTTTCATCAAAAATTTAAAATTTTTCAAAACATTCAAAAACAATTTTTTTTCAAAATTTTTGTTCAAACACAAAAATGTCAAAGGTATATACCTTTGGATTGTAACCCGACTTGAAACAAAAATATCAATTTTTATCAAAAATTTAAATTTTTTTAAAACATTCAAAAACAAATTTTCTCAAAATTTTTGTTCAAACACAAAAATGTCAAAGGTATATACCTTTGGATTGTAACCCGACTTGAAACAAAAATATCAATTTTCATCAAAAATTTAAAATTTTTCAAAACATTCAAAAACAATTTTTTTTTCAAAATTTTTGTTCAAACACAAAAATGTCAAAGGTATATACCTTTGGATTGTAACCCGACTTGAAACAAAAATATCAATTTTTATCAAAAATTTAAATTTTTTTAAAACATTCAAAAACAAATTTTCTCAAAATTTTTGTTCAAACACAAAAATGTCAAAGGTATATACCTTTGGATTGTAACCCGACTTGAAACAAAAATATCAATTTTCATCAAAAATTTAAAATTTTTCAAAACATTCAAAAACAATTTTTTTTCAAAATTTTTGTTCAAACACAAAAATGTCAAAGGTATATACCTTTGGATTGTAACCCGACTTGAAACAAAAATATCAATTTTCATCAAAAATTTAAAATTTTTCAAAACATTCAAAAACAATTTTTTTTCAAAATTTTTGTTCAAACACAAAAATGTCAAAGGTATATACCTTTGGATTATAACCCGACTTGAAACAAAAATATCAATTTTCATCAAAAATTTAAAATTTTTCAAAACATTCAAAAACAATTTTTTTTCAAAATTTTTGTTCAAACACAAAAATGTCAAAGGTATATACCTTTGGATTGTAACCCGACTTGAAACAAAAATATCAATTTTTATCAAAAATTTAAATTTTTTTAAAACATTCAAAAACAAATTTTCTCAAAATTTTTGTTCAAACACAAAAATGTCAAAGGTATATACCTTTGGATTGTAACCCGACTTGAAACAAAAATATCAATTTTCATCAAAAATTTAAAATTTTTCAAAACATTCAAAAACAATTTTTTTTCAAAATTTTTGTTCAAACACAAAAATGTCAAAGGTATATACCTTTGGATTGTAACCCGACTTGAAACAAAAATATCAATTTTTATCAAAAATTTAAATTTTTTTAAAACATTCAAAAACAAATTTTCTCAAAATTTTTGTTCAAACACAAAAATGTCAAAGGTATATACCTTTGGATTGTAACCCGACTTGAAACAAAAATATCAATTTTCATCAAAAATTTAAAATTTTTCAAAACATTCAAAAACAATTTTTTTTCAAAATTTTTGTTCAAACACAAAAATGTCAAAGGTATATTATACCTTTGGATTGTAACCCGACTTGAAACAAAAATATCAATTTTTATCAAAAATTTAAATTTTTTTAAAACATTCAAAAACAAATTTTCTCAAAATTTTTGTTCAAACACAAAAATGTCAAAGGTATATACCTTTGGATTGTAACCCGACTTGAAACAAAAATATCAATTTTCATCAAAAATTTAAAATTTTTCAAAACATTCAAAAACAATTTTTTTTCAAAATTTTTGTTCAAACACAAAAATGTCAAAGGTATATACCTTTGGATTGTAACCCGACTTGAAACAAAAATATCAATTTTCATCAAAAATTTAAATTTTTTTAAAACATTCAAAAACAAATTTTCTCAAAATATTTGTTCAAACACAAAAATGTCAAAGGTATATATATACCTTTGGATTGTAACCCGACTTGAAACAAAAATATCAATTTTCATCAAAAATTTAAAAATTTTCAAAACATTCAAAAACAATTTTTTTTCAAAATTTTTGTTCAAACACAAAAATGTCAAAGGTATATACCTTTGGATTGTAACCCGACTTGAAACAAAAATATCAATTTTCATCAAAAATTTAAAATTTTTCAAAACATTCAAAAACAATTTTTTTTCAAAATTTTTGTTCAAACACAAAAATGTCAAAGGTATATACCTTTGGATTGTAACCCGACTTGAAACAAAAATATCAATTTTCATCAAAAATTTAAAATTTTTCAAAACATTCAAAAACAATTTTTTTTCAAAATTTTTGTTCAAACACAAAAATGTCAAAGGTATATACCTTTGGATTGTAACCCGACTTGAAACAAAAATATCAATTTTCATCAAAAATTTAAATTTTTTTAAAACATTCAAAAACAAATTTTCTCAAAATATTTGTTCAAACACAAAAATGTCAAAGGTATATATATACCTTTGGATTGTAACCCGACTTGAAACAAAAATATCAATTTTCATCAAAAATTTAAAATTTTTCAAAACATTCAAAAACAATTTTTTTTCAAAATTTTTGTTCAAACACAAAAATGTCAAAGGTATATACCTTTGGATTGTAACCCGACTTGAAACAAAAATATCAATTTTCATCAAAAATTTAAAATTTTTCAAAACATTCAAAAACAATTTTTTTTCAAAATTTTTGTTCAAACACAAAAATGTCAAAGGTATATACCTTTGGATTGTAACCCGACTTGAAACAAAAATATCAATTTTTATCAAAAATTTAAATTTTTTTAAAACATTCAAAAACAAATTTTCTCAAAATTTTTGTTCAAACACAAAAATGTCAAAGGTATATACCTTTGGATTGTAACCCGACTTGAAACAAAAATATCAATTTTCATCAAAAATTTAAATTTTTTTAAAACATTCAAAAACAAATTTTCTCAAAATTTTTGTTCAAACACAAAAATGTCAAAGGTATATACCTTTGGATTGTAACCCGACTTGAAACAAAAATATCAATTTTCATCAAAAATTTAAAATTTTTCAAAACATTCAAAAACAATTTTTTTTCAAAATTTTTGTTCAAACACAAAAATGTCAAAGGTATATACCTTTGGATTGTAACCCGACTTGAAACAAAAATATCAATTTTCATCAAAAATTTAAATTTTTTTAAAACATTCAAAAACAAATTTTCTCAAAATATTTGTTCAAACACAAAAATGTCAAAGGTATATATATACCTTTGGATTGTAACCCGACTTGAAACAAAAATATCAATTTTCATCAAAAATTTAAAAATTTTCAAAACATTCAAAAACAATTTTTTTTCAAAATTTTTGTTCAAACACAAAAATGTCAAAGGTATATACCTTTGGATTGTAACCCGACTTGAAACAAAAATATCAATTTTCATCAAAAATTTAAAATTTTTCAAAACATTCAAAAACAATTTTTTTTCAAAATTTTTGTTCAAACACAAAAATGTCAAAGGTATATACCTTTGGATTGTAACCCGACTTGAAACAAAAATATCAATTTTCATCAAAAATTTAAAATTTTTCAAAACATTCAAAAACAAATTTTCTAAAAACTTTCAAAATTTTTGTTTAAACACAAAAATGTCAAAGGTATATACCTTTGGATTGTAACCCGACTTGAAACAAAAATATCAATTTTCATCAAAAATTTAAATTTTTTTAAAACATTCAAAAACAAATTTTCTCAAAATTTTTGTTCAAACACAAAAATGTCAAAGGTATATACCTTTGGATTGTAACCCGACTTGAAACAAAAATATCAATTTTCAACAAAAATTTAAATTTTTTTAAAACATTCAAAAACAAATTTTCTCAAAATTTTTGTTCAAACACAAAAATGTCAAAGGTATATTATATATACCTTTGGATTGTAACCCGACTTGAAACAAAAATATCAATTTTCATCAAAAATTTAAAATTTTTCAAAATATTCAAAAACAATTTTTTTTCAAAATTTTTGTTCAAACACAAAAATGTCAAAGGTATATACCTTTGGATTGTAACCCGACTTGAAACAAAAATATCAATTTTCATCAAAAATTTAAATTTTTTTAAAACATTCAAAAACAAATTTTCTCAAAATTTTTGTTCAAACACAAAAATGTCAAAGGTATATTACCTTTGGATTGTAACCCGACTTGAAACAAAAATATCAATTTTCATCAAAAATTTAAAATTTTTCAAAACATTCAAAAACAATTTTTTTTCAAAATTTTTGTTCAAACACAAAAATGTCAAAGGTATATTATACCTTTGGATTGTAACCCGACTTGAAACAAAAATATCAATTTTTATCAAAAATTTAAATTTTTTTAAAACATTCAAAAACAAATTTTCTCAAAATTTTTGTTCAAACACAAAAATGTCAAAGGTATATACCTTTGGATTGTAACCCGACTTGAAACAAAAATATCAATTTTCATCAAAAATTTAAAATTTTTCAAAACATTCAAAAACAATTTTTTTTCAAAATTTTTGTTCAAACACAAAAATGTCAAAGGTATATACCTTTGGATTGTAACCCGACTTGAAACAAAAATATCAATTTTCATCAAAAATTTAAATTTTTTTAAAACATTCAAAAACAAATTTTCTCAAAATATTTGTTCAAACACAAAAATGTCAAAGGTATATATATACCTTTGGATTGTAACCCGACTTGAAACAAAAATATCAATTTTCATCAAAAATTTAAAAATTTTCAAAACATTCAAAAACAATTTTTTTTCAAAATTTTTGTTCAAACACAAAAATGTCAAAGGTATATACCTTTGGATTGTAACCCGACTTGAAACAAAAATATCAAAAATTTAAATTTTTTTAAAACATTCAAAAACAAATTTTCTCAAAATTTTTGTTCAAACACAAAAATGTCAAAGGTATATACCTTTGAATTGTAACCCGACTTGAAACAAAAATATCAATTTTCATCAAAAATTTAAAATTTTTCAAAACATTCAAAAACAAATTTTCTAAAAACTTTCAAAATTTTTGTTCAAACACAAAAATGTCAAAGGTATATACCTTTGGATTGTAACCCGACTTGAAACAAAAATATCAATTTTCATCAAAAATTTAAAATTTTTCAAAACATTCAAAAACAATTTTTTTTCAAAATTTTTGTTCAAACACAAAAATGTCAAAGGTATATACCTTTGGATTGTAACCCGACTTGAAACAAAAATATCAATTTTCATCAAAAATTTAAAATTTTTCAAAACATTCAAAAACAATTTTTTTTCAAAATTTTTGTTCAAACACAAAAATGTCAAAGGTATATACCTTTGGATTGTAACCCGACTTGAAACAAAAATATCAATTTTCATCAAAAATTTAAATTTTTTTAAAACATTCAAAAACAAATTTTCTCAAAATTTTTGTTCAAACACAAAAATGTCAAAGGTATATACCTTTGGATTGTAACCCGACTTGAAACAAAAATATCAATTTTCATCAAAAATTTAAAATTTTTCAAAACATTCAAAAACAAATTTTCTAAAAACTTTCAAAATTTTTGTTCAAACACAAAAATGTCAAAGGTATATACCTTTGGATTGTAACCCGACTTGAAACAAAAATATCAATTTTCATCAAAAATTTAAAATTTTTCAAAACATTCAAAAACAAATTTTCTAAAAACTTTCAAAATTTTTGTTCAAACACAAAAATGTCAAAGGTATATACCTTTGGATTGTAACCCGACTTGAAACAAAAATATCAATTTTCATCAAAAATTTAAAATTTTTCAAAACATTCAAAAACAATTTTTTTTCAAAATTTTTGTTCAAACACAAAAATGTCAAAGGTATATACCTTTGGATTGTAACCCGACTTGAAACAAAAATATCAATTTTCATCAAAAATTTAAAATTTTTCAAAACATTCAAAAACAAATTTTCTAAAAACTTTCAAAATTTTTGTTTAAACACAAAAATGTCAAAGGTATATACCTTTGGATTGTAACCCGACTTGAAACAAAAATATCAATTTTCATCAAAAATTTAAATTTTTTTAAAACATTCAAAAACAAATTTTCTCAAAATTTTTGTTCAAACACAAAAATGTCAAAGGTATATACCTTTGGATTGTAACCCGACTTGAAACAAAAATATCAATTTTCAACAAAAATTTAAATTTTTTTAAAACATTCAAAAACAAATTTTCTCAAAATTTTTGTTCAAACACAAAAATGTCAAAGGTATATTATATATACCTTTGGATTGTAACCCGACTTGAAACAAAAATATCAATTTTCATCAAAAATTTAAAATTTTTCAAAATATTCAAAAACAATTTTTTTTCAAAATTTTTGTTCAAACACAAAAATGTCAAAGGTATATACCTTTGGATTGTAACCCGACTTGAAACAAAAATATCAATTTTATCAATTTTCATCACAAATTTAAAATTTTTCAAAACATTCAAAAACAATTTTTTTTTCAAATTTTTGTTCAAACACAAAAATGTCAAAGGTATATATATACCTTTGGATTGTAACCCGACTTGAAACAAAAATATCAATTTTCATCAAAAATTTAAATTTTTTAAAACATTCAAAACAATTTTTCTCAAAATTTTTGTTCAAACACAAAAATGTCAAAGGTATATACCTTTGGATTGTAACCCGACTTGAAACAAAAATATCAATTTTCATCAAAAATTTAAATTTTTTTAAAACAATTCAAAAACAAATTTTCTCAAAATTTTTGTTCAAACACAAAAATGTCAAAGGTATATACCTTTGGATTGTAACCCGACTTGAAACAAAAATATCAATTTTCATCAAAAATTTAAAATTTTTCAAAACATTCAAAAACAATTTTTTTTCAAAATTTTTGTTCAAACACAAAAATGTCAAAGGTATATTACCTTTGGATTGTAACCCGACTTGAAACAAAAATATCAATTTTCATCAAAATTTAAAATTTTTCAAAACATTCAAAAACAATTTTTTTTCAAAATTTTTGTTCAAACACAAAAATGTCAAAGGTATATACCTTTGGATTGTAACCCGACTTGAAACAAAAATATCAATTTTCATCAAAAATTTAAAATTTTTCAAACATTCAAAAAAATTTTTTTTAAATTTTTGTTCAAACACAAAAATGTCAAAGGTATATACCTTTGGATTGTAACCCGACTTGAAACAAAAATATCAATTTTCATCAAAAATTTAAAATTTTTCAAACATTCAAAAACAATTTTTTTTTCAAAATTTTTGTTCAAACACAAAAATGTCAAAGGTATATACCTTTGGATTGTAACCCGACTTGAAACAAAAATATCAATTTTCATCAAAAATTTAAATTTTTTAAAACATTCAAAAACAAATTTTCTCAAAATTTTTGTTCAAACACAAAAATGTCAAAGGTATATACCTTTGGATTGTAACCCGACTTGAAACAAAAATATCAATTTTCATCAAAAATTTAAAATTTTTCAAAACATTCAAAAACAATTTTTTTTTCAAAATTTTTGTTCAAACACAAAAATGTCAAAGGTATATACCTTTGGATTGTAACCCGACTTGAAACAAAAATATCAATTTTCATCAAAAATTTAAAATTTTTCAAAACATTCAAAAACAATTTTTTTCAAAAATTTTTGTTCAAACACAAAAATGTCAAAGGTATATATATACCTTTGGATTGTAACCCGACTTGAAACAAAAATATCAATTTTCATCAAAAATTTAAATTTTTTTAAAACATTCAAAAACAAATTTTCTCAAAATTTTTGTTCAAACACAAAAATGTCAAAGGTATATATATACCTTTGGATTGTAACCCGACTTGAAACAAAAATATCAATTTTCATCAAAAATTTAAATTTTTTTAAAACATTCAAAAACAAATTTTCTCAAAATTTTTGTTCAAACACAAAAATGTCAAAGGTATATACCTTTGGATTGTAACCCGACTTGAAACAAAATATCAATTTTCATCAAAAATTTAAATTTTTTTAAAACATTCAAAAACAAATTTTCTCAAAATTTTTGTTCAAACACAAAAATGTCAAAGGTATATACCTTTGGATTGTAACCCGACTTGAAACAAAAATATCAATTTTCATCAAAAATTTAAAATTTTTCAAAACATTCAAAAACAATTTTTTTCAAAATTTTTGTTCAAACACAAAATGTCAAAGGTTTATACCTTTGGATTGTAACCCGACTTGAAACAAAAATATCAATTTTTCATCAAAATTTAAAATTTTTCAAAACATTCAAAAACAATTTTTTTTCAAAATTTTTGTTCAAACACAAAAATGTCAAAGGTATATACCTTTGGATTGTAACCCGACTTGAAACAAAAATATCAATTTTCATCAAAAATTTAATTTTTTTTAAAACATTCAAAAACAAATTTTCTCAAAATTTTTGTTCAAACACAAAAATGTCAAAGGTATATACCTTTGGATTGTAACCCGACTTGAAACAAAAATATCAATTTTCATCAAAAATTTAAAATTTTTCAAAACATTCAAAAACAATTTTTTTTCAAAATTTTTGTTCAAACACAAAATGTCAAAGGTTTATACCTTTGGATTGTAACCCGACTTGAAACAAAAATATCAATTTTCATCAAAAATTTAAAATTTTTCAAAACATTCAAAAACAATTTTTTTTCAAAATTTTTGTTCAAACACAAAAATGTCAAAGGTATATACCTTTGGATTGTAACCCGACTTGAAACAAAAATATCAATTTTCATCAAAAATTTAAAATTTTTTAAAACATTCAAAAACAAATTTTCTCAAAATTTTTGTTCAAACACAAAAACCTTTGGATTGTAACCCGACTTGAAACAAAAATATCAATTTTCATCAAAAATTTAAAATTTTTCAAAACATTCAAAAACAATTTTTTTCAAAATTTTTGTTCAAACACAAAAATGTCAAAGGTATATACCTTTGGATTGTAACCCGACTTGAAACAAAAATATCAATTTTCATCAAAAATTTAAATTTTTTTAAAACATTCAAAAACAAATTTTCTCAAAATTTTTGTTCAAACACAAAAATGTCAAAGGTATATACCTTTGGATTGTAACCCGACTTGAAACAAAAATATCAATTTTCATCAAAAATTTAAAATTTTTCAAAACATTCAAAAACAATTTTTTTTTTAAATTTTTGTTCAAACACAAAAATGTCAAAGGTATATATATACCTTTGGATTGTAACCCGACTTGAAACAAAAATATCAATTTTCATCAAAAATTTAAATTTTTTTAAAACATTCAAAAACAAATTTTCTCAAAATTTTTGTTCAAACACAAAAATGTCAAAGGTATATATACCTTTGGATTGTAACCCGACTTGAAACAAAAATATCAATTTTCATCAAAAATTTAAAATTTTTCAAAACATTCAAAAACAAATTTTCTAAAAACTTTCAAAATTTTTGTTCAAACACAAAAATGTCAATGGTATACCTTTGGATTGTAACCCGACTTGAAACAAAAATATCAATTTTCATCAAAAATTTAAAATTTTTCAAAACATTCAAAAACAAATTTTCTAAAAACTTTCAAAATTTTTGTTCAAACACAAAAATGTCAAAGGTATATACCTTTGGATTGTAACCCGACTTGAAACAAAAATATCAATTTTCATCAAAAATTTAAATTTTTTTAAAACATTCAAAAACAAATTTTCTCAAAATTTTTGTTCAAACACAAAAATGTCAAAGGTATATATACCTTTGGATTGTAACCCGACTTGAAACAAAAATATCAATTTTCATCAAAAATTTAAAATTTTCCAAATCATTCAAAAACAAATTTTCTAAAAACTTTCAAAATTTTTGTTCAAACACAAAAATGTCAATGGTATACCTTTGGATTGTAACCCGACTTGAAACAAAAATATCAATTTTCATCAAAAATTTAAAATTTTTCAAAACATTCAAAAACAAATTTTCTAAAAACTTTCAAATTTTTTGTTCAAACACAAAAATGTCAAAGGTATAACCTTTGGATTGTAACCCGACTTGAAACAAAAATATCAATTTTCATCAAAAATTTAAAATTTTTCAAAACATTCAAAAACAAATTTCTCAAAATTTTTGTTCAAACACAAAAATGTCAAAGGTATATACCTTTGGATTGTAACCCGACTTGAAACAAAAATATCAATTTTTATAAAAAAAAGCAGTTAGAACTTCTGAAACACGTGACAAATTGCAATGTTTTAGCATTGTTTGGTACTCCCAAGAAAGTTGTTATAGACGCTGGAACGTAGTTTAAAAATACTACATTCTCAAAGTATCTCCAAGAATGAAATATTCAACATCATTTTGTAATGCCTGATGTTCACTACAGCAATGAACAAGTTGAAAATCAAAAAACCCTAAAAAACTTGATGAGAGTTAAAACCCAAATAAAATCAGAATGACCGAGTGGGCTTTAACAAATTTAGTTAGTATTAAAAACAGTTCAGAAGGCAACCAACACAAGACCCTTGCAACTTTTATTAGGAATACAAAGTTCAACAAGTTGATCGGACTCCAATTCGTAATTGTGTAGTGGATAGACAACGAGTAGCAGAAAGATTAGCTACTACCACTAATTTCGAAAGCGTTAATCAAAAACGTAGAAACAATTTTCAGTTTTAACTTGGTGATTTTGTCTTGATGCACATAAGCAAAAGTGATTACAAATATTTAAGACTACTTTAATAAAGTGCTTAGAAAATAGACGATACGATATTAAAAAAGTTGCTACAAATATTGTCACTAAAACAGCCAAAAAGCAGTTAGAAAAATGGGCATCCTGTAATATGAAAGCAATTTTAAAGTTTTTAGAAACAAACGATAATGTTGAAAAAACACAATTAAGTAAAAATGCTTGTAAGTAATTATTGGCTACAATCATCACAAGTTATTGTAAATGTTTTATGTTTCGGCCTCAGTCCCGTGAATGGTTTTCAGTTTAATTTCATTTAAGTGGGTTGCAATTAATAGATTAAGTATTCCATTCCAAGCAAGCGATTGCGTAATGAATGCACAAATCTCAATTATCCATAGGTGTGCCTTATTGGATCCTATTGGGTTCATTCGCATGAAATTGATAGAACCAATCAAGTATGCATCGATGTGTACAATAAAGTAGAGAGAAGTGATGAATTTTAAGATGGTGGTGTTGAGGATAGAAGTCGAGTCATTGAATGATGCACCGGTTCAATAGGTTTTGCACCATAGATAAAACCCGCTATTCATTTCTGAAGAGCGCAATTGTTGAAAGTGTTGGTCGGAATGGTTACGAGAAAATTAAGAAAAATTGATTTTTTTGAGGCCTTTCCTTTTGAATTTTTGTTTTTAATTAATTTTAGAATAGTAATGTTATTAATATTCCCTCCAACCTCCCGCCCCCACTTTAAATTAATGGGGGCGCTATCAACTGGTACCCAAAATACCAGATTAAATGGCAAGGTACCAGTTGTTTGTCATAATGATACTGCGATGAAACCCTCCAACCTCCCGCCCCCACTTTTAATTAATGGGGGCACCATTAACTGATACCCAAGGTACCAGTTGTTTTGTCATTATGATATTGAATTAAACCCGCCAACCACCCGCCCTCACTTTAAATAAATGAGGGCTCTACCAACTGGTACCCAAAGTACCAGATGTTTGTCATTAACATAGAATATTTTTAAACTCTCCAACCTCCCGCCCCCACTTGACATTAGTGGGAGCTCTATTAACTGGTACCTAAGGTATCAGTTGTTTGTTATTCATTTAGTTGAACCCTCCAGCCTCCCGCCCCCACTTTAAATTAATGGGGGCGCTATCAACTGATACCCAGATACCAGCTCAACTGGTACCCAAAGTACCAGTTGTTTATCATTATACATTATTACAGCAATACTAATAAGGTACCACCAGTACAATTATAAAAACATTTTAAATCAACGCAGTTGATTTAGAGCGCAGCTGAATATAAGTTTGTATGGTTACATTCTCCAATCTTCTTTGGAGACCATAATTATTCAAAGTATCTAGAAAATTAGAATTTCTTAATAGTGTAAACAATATTTTTGCATACCGTAGTTTATAAATAAGCTCAAGATATGTTTGAAATGCACTGAAAATGTGGCAACTGTTACGTTATTATCAGTGACAAAATGTATCAAACTGTTCGCCACTAATTAAATAAAAAAGATTAATTTGGCTTGTAAACCAAGAATTTAAAAAATTGCTTTAGTTATAAGAAACAGAAACAGAGAAATATAAAAAAACAAAATTACTTACGATTGATTCAGATGTTCCAATGTAGACCGATGCATCAGATGTATTCCTGTTTTCCAATTGTTCCAATTTTTCCAATTTTATATTCATGTTCATTTAATATGGAGCCATTTTCTTCTATGCTAAAATAACATATTATTATATATGGGAACTCTAAGATAATTCTAAACAAATTATTATTACTAAACTGACAACATTTTAAACTATCAGCTCGCATTATATGAACTGGGGTGAGGGGAAACAATTTTATAAAATTTGATTCAAGTTCAAAACTTTGAGGCATTGTCAATTTTTTCTTGTAATTGTCAATTAGTATGCTAGGTTTGAGCCAATATTTGAATCATATTTTGTAAAAATGTTGCTTTTAGAAAATATTTTAGTTTGCTGCAGCTTTTATGAAATTTTATTCAAGTTCGAAACTCAATAAAAATTATTTGTACAACTTACCAATTTTAGCCAAAATTTTTTCATTATAATTTATATAACTAATTGGCCTTAAATTGTGGAGTTTTCTATTTCGTTTTAACACTGAAACATAATAAAATTCATTTAATAAATTTCCACAAATAAACAAAAATATAATAATAATTATAGATTCTTGATAAAACCAATTATTATTATTTTTTTAGAAAATTTGCAACATATAAAAACTTAATCTGAATGCCAAACTTACTTCTTTCTGCTGGAGCTCTTTCTGTAACAGTTATTTTTACAGGTTTTTCCGCCAATGCCATTTCTAAACTTTTTGCTTTCTCTTCTCGATTAGCTTCTTTTGCTACTGCATTATTTGCTTCTACTTCTTCTAAAATAGCTTCTTTAGCTTTTTCAGTTTTTTCATCTATAGCTAGCTCGGACTCAGCTAGCGGCGGTTCTTCCGCCATTGCCATTTCCAAACTTTTTTTCTTTTTCTTCTCGATTAGCTTCTTTTGCTACTGCATTATTTGCTTCTACTTCTTGTAAAATAGTTTCTTTGGCTTTTCCAGCTATTGCTAGCTCGGCCCCAGCTAAGGGCGGTTCTTCTGCTACTGCCGCTTCTAAAATTTTTGCTTTATCTATATTTGGGTTAGCTTCTTTAGCAGCTGCCGTTTCCAAATTATTTCCATCCACTACAACTGCCGTGTTGGTTTGCGGCAGTTCTACCGCCACTGCCGTTTCCAAATTATTAGATAAACCTAAAAATATAAATGATCACATTACAATCATTGACGAAAATTTAATAATCATTTAAGAATTAAAAATACTTACTTGGAGTCACCAACTGTTGTTCCAAATTAAACAAATAGTTAGCCAAACTTGTATTCAAGTTTGGTGGTGGACTAACTGCTTTCTGCAGTGCTGAGGACCCTACAATATTAAACAGTTAATACAAATAAAACTTGTAAAACTTTAAAGCACTTACAGTAATATTTCTGACCACCGCTAGGACTATCTGCTCCTTCATCATTGGAAGTTAGTAGCGGTAATATTTTTGTTTTTTTATTGCTTGGTTGGTGATGAAGATCAGCTTTGTTGCAAATATCAGTAATAATTTTGCTTAGGCGTCTTTTTCTAGTTAAAGGTCCTTCGATAGTTATTGATGACCCTAAAATAAAGAAAAATTATAAGTGAAATATTAATGATTATTGTTTATTATTAATACTTACAAGGAGCCACCGACCTCTGTTCTAGTCCAAACAAATGTTCGGAAAGACTTGTGGTCAAACTTGGCCCACTCACAGCTTTCTGTAATGCTGACGACCCTGCAATATTAAAACGTAAAAAAAAAAAATGGAACATTTTACAAGTACTTACAATACGTTTTTTTTCCACCGCTAGATGTTCCTATTTTCTCCTCATCGAAAGATTCTAACGGTGGAATTGGAGTAATAAATCTTTTCTTTGACAGTGGTTGTATAGCAACTGCGTCTGAGCCTATAAAAATATATAAATAAAATTAAAATATAGGAATATTGTTAATACTTACAACTCTTCCTTTTACCACCGCTAGGCCCTCATTTGGTACAACTACCAATCTTTGTTTTATGCTCGCTCCTTTTGGTGGCATAGGTTCAATGCCATTCAAATTAGTTTGGCTCTGCAACGCCATACCTTTTTCACCAACTTGTACCATCCCAACTAAATTTCTATTTAGTCTTTCAACTTCTTTTTTTGCAACAATTGCTGGCTTCTGTGCAATGCCTCTTAATGTTTTTGCATATAACGTACGGCTACGCAGAACCATCTCAACTTCTTCCTTCGCAACGAATGATGGCTTCTGTGCAATGCCATCAATCATTGTTGCTCCACGGGATACGCCTCGTGGAAGCAACTCCTGTGGTGCAGGGAATACGTGGCGGAGGCCACTGCCACCACAGGATTTTATCATAGATGGCCTCTGTGCAATGCCACCTAATGAACCTGAATACAACGTACGACTACGCAGTACCATCCCAACTTCTTTCTCCGCAACGAATGATGGCTTCTGTGCAATGCCATCAATCCTTGTTGCTTCACGGGATACGCCTCGTGGAAGCAACCCCTGTGGTGTAGGGAAAAAGTGGCGGGGGCCACTACCACCACAGGACTTCTTACTACGTAACATCATCTAGAAAAAAAAAATCATGGTCTAGAACTGAAACTTCAAAATATTAAAAAAAGTTGCTTTGTCAAGATAGTTAACTTTTGCACATTTTTCATAATTCAACTTTGATGCCGCCTCGTGGGCGGAGCCTGACGAGCCAATCAGAGCACACCACCGCTAACCCCCCACCTATAAAGCTTGAGCGTCAACGGCCAAGCAGTTAGTCACTACCGAGCAACGAACGTCTACGGAACCATAGACTGGAACCCAACCGTCTTCCTGCGACCTACAATGCGACCCTCAAGCGACAACCGAAGCTATTTCTATGACGACCCTGCGATGCCCCTGGCCTATTCTTCTGGAAGCCCGAACCTGCTAACCTCTACACCGACGCCTGCCTCGGGAAGGCAATCCTTGCCTCCCGACTTGCACGCGACTCATGGTCTTGCACATTCCACCATGAGTCGTTTCCCAACTGGAGATTGGACCAGCCTCTCCTCTACTGGGAACACCCTACACTCACTCTCGACGCCGACCCCCGCTATGTCCATGGTACCTGCTGGCTACTCACTCACACCAACGCACGCACTAGGGGCGAACCAAAACCCCCTAGTCAACACCTGCACCTACGGCATTGCACCTCACGCCGTAGGACAATTCCCAAACCCTGGGGAAACGCAAATGACGTCATGGGGTGTGCAATCTGGCTGCGGGTACGTCCCTAACCAGAACGCACTTTACCCCGCGGTGCCTGGAAACACAACCCAGGCCCGCCGTGTGACCTTGAACCACGAAGGCACACCACGCGTCAACTGCCCCTACCAGGCAAACACCAGGAGGTACCCCACGTACAACCTCTTGGCAGACCCAGTAGTGACACCACTATTACCTTCGGGAACAGCTCAACCACCGGTTAAGGTGGAAACCCGGAGCCCATGGCCTCAAACTCAACAAAACCACATGGAGAAGGGCCACGCCGCCTTCTCTACAATCACCACCCCCCACCCTTATCACCTGCAGGGCGGGGAGGCGGTAACAAATGGCGCCCAACGTGGGGCAGTTGCAGAGCATAGTGCCTGCACGAATCTTAAAACACTCCAAGACTGTAAGATCCAGATAAAAACCGACTGCCGACCAACCACCAACAACCTGGAGGAAGAACGGCAACGACGAGAAAGCCAAGCCTACAGGGCAGCGTTCGAGGATGGCCAGCGAAACATGGCAAACTACCAGCAAGTTACACACCTGGCAAATGCGTTTGCTTATACGCAGCGCAACCACAGCTTATATCAAGCCAAACTACCCCGTTTCGGCGGCGAACCACACGAAGATCCGTATCGGTTCTTTGCCGACCTAGAATCTCGCTTCGCACAACAGCAGATACCGACCACGGCTTATCACCGGCTGTTGGTACAAAACCTTAAGGGCGACGCGCTGGCTTTTGATAAAAAGTATGAGAAGGAACCGGCACCTTCGTACGAAAACACCAAGAATCGGCTAGTTCGATATTACGCCGACCCCGCCGTGTTGGCCCGGCTGATGGGAATACTCACAACCCAAAAGCACGACGCATCAGAGCCGGTGGAATGTTTTCTACAGCGACAAGCCGCGTTGTATCAGCGACTTTGCCCACACCACCCAGAGCAGACTCTGGCAAACGTACTAGCCACGCTGGTAGAACCAAGGATCCAGCAATCGCTGGACATCATTGACTTCCAATCGTTCGACCAATTAGTACGCACTGCCACCAAGGTAGAAACTAATATTGCTCTACGCCGTAATTCCCGGTCTGGTGCTAAAACAAATAACAATAGCACTAAGGCGACGGGAAACGAATAGAGGGTCGGCCGACACCGAAAAGAAAAGCCGCACCGACCCAAAACCAACCGGAGAAGAAGAAGAAAGAAGAAAAGAAGAAAGAAGAAAAGAAGAAGAAGACGAAGGAGAAGTTGTGTAAAACCGCTACACAACATCAAGCCAACATAAGCGCAGTGGGAACTGGACACCTACCGAGAATAATGGTAACAATAGCGGGCAAGACCATAAAAGCTTTGATCGATTCGGGAGCAAGCCACAACTTTACCCGGCTTGAGTTAGGAAATCTAAAACCCTCAACAGTCTCCGTAGCACAAGCAGACCCATCCACGGTTCTTGATACGACCGGAGAAAGCACCGTCCAGATGACCGTTGGGGATCAACACCATACGGTTACCCTCCTGGTCGCACCAAAACTAGGGAAAGAGGTAATTCTGGGGAGCCCGTGGCTCAACGCGCACCAAGTAAATCTAGACTATTTGCGCCAATGTGCACATTATGGCAAAGAAAGCCGATCGACAAGGCAGATGAACCAGTGAAATTGCCCAAACATTTGTTCCCCGATACGGAAAGCTTTGAACAACTAGTACGCGACTTTCCCACCGTATTTAGTGAAGATGTGGCACCCACAACCACACCAACAGTGAAACATCACATTGAGGTAACCGATTCAACGCCAATCCAAACTGCTCGTTACACCTACAATGCTCATAAGATGGCACTCATCTTTGAGCAGGTAGAAGAACTCTTGGCGACCGGAATTATCGAGCGGAGCTCAAGTAGCTACTGCGCCCCAGTGGTGATTATAACGAAGAAAGACGGCACGCCTCGCTTTTGTATAGATTATCGAGCATTAAACAAAGTTACTCGAAAGGAAGCCGCGCCGTTACCAAAAATACAAGAGACCTTGAAAGATTTTGGGCCGGCCAAAGTGTTTAGCAAAATAGATTTAAAGAGTGGGTATTGGCAAATACCAATGATCGAAGAAGATAAACATCTCACCGCTTTCGCTGCCCTGGACGGAGGCACATACCAATTTCGGGTGATGCCATTTGGCCTAAAGAATGGACCGGCAACGTTTCAGAAACTTATGTCGCAAGTACTCGCCGGTCTGTTGGGAAATTTTGTTTTCGTCTACTTAGACGATATACTGGTTTACTCCCAAGATCACGCCACCCACCTAGTGCATCTACGGAAAGTACTAGAGCGCTTGCAAGAGTACAAGTTGAGATGTCACCCCAAAAAATGCAATTTCTGGACAAATTTGGTGGAATACCTAGGACACAAAATTAGCGCGGAGGGAAATCAACCACTACCGCACCACTTAAAGATGATCAAGAACCAAGAAATTCCACGAAACAAAAAACAACTGCGGAAGTTCTTAGGTCTATGCACATGGCTACGGGAATATATCCACGATTATTCTAAAATGGCAGCACCACTAATGGCGTTGCAAGGAAGTAAACGACCATTTGTCTGGGGAGAAGCAGAAAACACCGCATTCCAAGCTATCAAGGAAGCACTGGACAAACCCTTAATGCTAGCTCGACCGATACCTGGATTGCCATTTGTACTCCAAACGGATGCGTGTAACATCGGGGTCGGGGCCGTGCTATACCAGGAAGAAGGCACAAACCGTCGCATAATATCCTATGACAGCGCCAAACTTACGCCATGTCAAACAAGATTCCATTCTAATGAATTAGAATGTATGGCCGTCATGTGTGCAATAGATAAATATAGAGCATATCTTGAGGATGTACCGTTTACGTTACGGACGGACAACCGAGCTTTGGTTTGGCTGGAGAACTCAACCGACGCAAAATCAAAGTTCACCAGATGGTCCCTTATTCTCCAGGAGTTTGATTTTACTGTGGAACACACTCCGGGTGCGACAAACCTACTACCTGACGCCCTCAGTCGAAACCCCAGTGACAACCTAATCACGGAGTCAGTAGAAGAAATCGAACGGTTGTTACCACCAGAAGACCCAAACCAGCAGAAAACAGCAACCATTCATTGTTTATATCAACGGTTGGACCGAAACCATAATCCAACACGAGGGAAAGTACACCTGTTGACCGGCGAAACGCTAGCGGACTTAGTCCGGCGAGCTCAGAACGAATGTGAGCAAGTACAAATCATCATTCGACGACGTCAGGAGATGCTTGACAACCCAGAAAACCCGCCAGATATGGATTTGGGCTATAAAATCGGAGAACATGGGGAACTGATTCGGACGAGCGCGGGCCACGACCAACTAGCAGTGCCACCAAACGCACAACAAGAGGTGATTAAACAACACCATTCGGCAATTACGGCCGGTCACCCAGGCAGAGACGAGACCACGGCAGCTATTCTAAGAGCCTATCACTGGCCAAATGTGCGTAAGGACGTAAGAACGTTCATCAAAGGATGTCTGATCTGCGCAAAGGTGAAAGCAGGAACTGCACCACCAAAAGCACCACTGCAAGCTCACCCCCCTGGCCGACCCTGGGAAAGAATAGCCATCGACTTCGTAGGCCCATTAGATACGACGAAGGCGGGGAACAGATACGCGTTCACAATGATGGACATGTGCACCAGGTGGGTGGAAGCAACCCCAGTGCCAGCAGCCACTAGCAAAACAACCACGAAGTTGCTAGAGCGACAATTTCACCGTTGGGGATACCCAAAAGTAATTCTGTCGGACAATGGCACACAATTTACCAGCCAACATGTTAACAAAGCCGTACAACAATGGAAGGCAAAGCATCACACGACCGCCACTCATCACCCCCAAGCGAATCCAGTGGAACGCAGACACGCAGAGTTAAAAAAAAGTCTAAGAGCTCTGTTAGAAGACCAACCCCACAAACAGTGGGACGAGCTTCTCCCGCTAACAGTTTACCACGGCAACCGCAGAACAAACGCAGCCACAGGCCAAACGCCAAGTGAACTGCTGCTGGGGCAAAACCTAGCCGCACCAGGAAGCTGGGATGCACCTTGCAAAGTTCCCCTAGACCAAGACCGACGACTACAGAAAGCTCGACAAGGCCAAATCTCATACCGAGAAAGAAGATACCCCCAAAGAGAAAACATCAGGGAGTACAAACCAGGAGACCTGGTAATGGTACGAGGAAGGGCAAAAGGACTCAGCAACAAGTGGTTAGGCCCTAAGCTAGTGATTACCTCAGCCGGAACTCATTGTTACTGGATAGAGGATAATCCCCACAGGCCACCGGTCAAACTCCATCTAGACGACGTACGCCCAGCGCCTCCTGCGGAAACCCCGGAACCAACGCCAGGACATGAAATAACCGCCCAGGGAGTTGGGGGGAATTGATGCCGCCTCGTGGGCGGAGCCTGACGAGCCAATCAGAGCACACCACCGCTAACCCCCCACCTATAAAGCTTGAGCGTCAACGGCCAAGCAGTTAGTCACTACCGAGCAACGAACGTCTACGGAACCATAGACTGGAACCCAACCGTCTTCCTGCGACCTACAATGCGACCCTCAAGCGACAACCGAAGCTATTTCTATGACGACCCTGCAATGCCCCTGGCCTATTCTTCTGGAAGTCCGAACCTGCTAACCTCTACACCGACGCCTGCCTCGGGAAGGCAATCCTTGCCTCCCGACTTGCACGCGACTCATGGTCTTGCACATTCCACCATGAGTCGTTTCCCAACTGGAGATTGGACCAGCCTCTCCTCTACTGGGAACACCCTACACTCACTCTCGACGCCGACCCCCGCTATGTCCATGGTACCTGCTGGCTACCCACTCACACCAACGCACGCACTAGGGGCGAACCAAAACCCCCTAGTCAACACCTGCACCTACGGCATTGCACCTCACGCCGTAGGACAATTCCCAAACCCTGGGGAAACGCAAATGACGTCATGGGGTGTGCAATCTGGCTGCGGGTACGTCCCTAACCAGAACGCACTTTACCCCGCGGTGCCTGGAAACACAACCCAGGCCCGCCGTGTGACCTTGAACCACGAAGGCACACCACGCGTCAACTGCCCCTACCAGGCAAACACCAGGAGGTACCCCACGTACAACCTCTTGGCAGACCCATTAGTGACACCACTATTACCTTCGGGAACAGCTCAACCACCGGTTAAGGTGGAAACCCGGTGCCCATGGCCTCAAACTCAACAAAACCACATGGAGAAGGGCCACGCCGCCTTCTCTACAATCACCACCCCCCACCCTTATCACCTGCAGGGCGGGGAGGCGGTAACAACTTTAATTCTAACTTTTGACAACTTAATTTTTAAAATTTAAATCCATTTAAATTGCTTATTGCGTTTTGCGTTTTGTCAAAATTTCAAGTAGTTATTATCAAAATTGTGACCTCAGTACAACAATTACTAAAATATTGTTTTTAATAAATTTAAAAAATTAATAAAAAAACATTTTTAATTTTTAAAATTTATTTCTACTTAAATCACTTATTATTGAATAAGTTAACCAGGTTCTGTCAAAATTTCAAGTGGTTACTACCAAAATTGTGACCTCAGTACATCATTTTTATTAAAATATTGTTTTCAATTAGCTTAAAAAATTAATTAAAAATATTTTTAATTTTTAAAGCTTAATTCCACTTAAATCACTTATATTAAATTAGTTGACTAATTTCTGTCAAAATTTCAATTGTTATTTTCAAAATTGTACAAAATTTACTAAAATGTTTATAATAAATTTAAAAAAATTCCAACTTTTGACAACTTAATTGTCAAAATATTCAAAAAAGTTACTTAAACTTTATTGAGATAATTGAATTCTGCATATCTTTTATAATTTAACTTTTATTATAATAGACAAAAATTAGAACAAAAGTTTAACTATGCAAATACAGAATATGCATTCTAGTTTTAAAAACCAAATTTTTTCATCAAATTATTCTAATTTTTGTCTATTATAATGAAAGCTATAAAAGTTAAATTATAAAAGATATGCAGATCTCAATTATCTTGATAAAGTTCAGGTAACTTTTTTGAATATTTTGACGATTAACTTGTCAAAAGTTGAAATAAAAGTGAAGATTTTTTAAAATTTATTATAAACATTACTTTAGTAAATGTTGTACTGAGGTTACAACTTTGATAATAACATTTTAAAGTTTTGACAGAATATGGTTAACATATTGAGTAAAAAGTGACTCAAGTAAATGTAAAAATTTTAAATATTTTGTATTATTTTTTTAAATTTATTTAAAACATTATTTTAGTAAATGTTGCACTGAGGTCACAATTTTAGAAGTAACCACTTGAAATTTTGACATAACATGGTCAACATTATAGGTAATAAATGGTTAAATTAAATTTAAATTTCAAAAATAAAAGAAAAAAAATTATTATTTTTTTTTTATTTATTAAAAATAATATATTAGTAAAAGTTGTATTGAGGTTACAATTTTTAAAATAACAATTAGAATTTTGACAGAATATAGTCAACTTATTGAGTAATACGAGACTTAAGTGAAATTAAATTTTAAAAATTATTTTTATTTTTTTTTTAAATTTTTAAAAACATTATTTTAGTAATTATTGTATTGAGATCACAATTTTGATATTAACAACTTGAAATTTTGACAAAATATTGTCAGCATATTGGGTAATAATTTAAATTTTAAAAATTAAAAATATTTTTATTATTTTTTTAAATCTATTATAAATAATATATTAGTAAATGTTGTATTGAGGTAACAATTTTTAAAATAAATATTGAAATTTTGACAGAATATGGTAACATATTGGGTAATAAGTGAATCAAATAACATTTAAATTTCAAAAATTAAAAATGTTATCAATTTAAACATTAAGATGTCATAAATTAGAATTAACGTTAAAATGTAGAACAGATCTAATATTTTGAAAGTAAGAACAAAAGTTGAATCATAAAAAGTATGTTAAATTTGCTTAACTTAATAAAGTTTAAGTAACTTTTTTCAATATTTTGTCGATTAAGTTGTCAAAAGTTAGAATAAAAGTTTAATATTAGAATAAATGCATTTTATCAAATATTATAAAAACTATAAAAAGTTAGGAGAAAAGTTGGTTTATAAAAGATATGCAAAATTCTATTATTTTGAAAACGTTCAAGTAACTTTTTTCAATATTTTGTCGATTAAGTTGTCAAAAGTTAGAATAAAAGTTGATTATTAAAACAAATGCATTTTATCTATTATTATGCAAACTATAAAAGTTAGAAGAAAAGTTGATTTATAAAAGTATGTTTATCAATCAAATTAAACAATATGTTAAAATTCATATTTATATCTTTTAAGCATATTCGTTGATAAAGAATCAATATGTAATTTCATAAATGATCATATATCGATAAATCCAATCCATCGATTGCTAATTTTTTAAGTGAATTTCTTCAAAATTATTTTTTTTGGCTAACATACGTACAAACAATTGAAAATATGTTAATAAAAATGGAATAACTAATTTAACGAAAATTATTTTTCAGGTCAAAGCAATCGATGGAACGGATAATGCTAAAATTTTTAAAAAATTGAACGACAGCAGATAAAATCATTCAATAATTAAAAACTAAGCAAATTGAAGAAATTACTAATGATTAACTGTAATGCTACATGCTTAAAAGATCCTAAATGATGCTTCTTAAGTTGAAATCAATTAAAATAGAAAATATTGAAACCCACTTACCTTAACAGTTGGATTTCTTCGCTAAAATAGCAACTTAACACACTTACTTAAAAATGCCTTGAAAAAAGCAGTAATTAGGAACTAACTTAATTAAATAATGTGCAAACTACGAAAAACAGTAACTAATAACTAACGAATTATTGGCTACTACTGGGTTTGAAAAAGTTTTCTCTCCAGTGCTACCACTACAAAAAATATTTAATGGTTGAAATCTACAATAAAAATCATCCAAATGCAATTTTAGCATCAATACCGATTGCTATTAGATTAGTTGTTTAATCTACAAGATTGATTCATACTCATTAATTAACTTTATATTGAATAATTATAATAAAGTTTGGTAGCCATGCTGAGCAATTTGCTGTTGCTCTTTTCAATCTGGTAATATTTTTATTTTTTACTTACAAACTTTTTATAAAGTTTGAATAAATTTTCATATATTTCTATTGATATTATTGTTATAATTAATAATTTTGATAACGTATCATTAATATTTATTGCGGAAATAAAGATTTTAATAAAAAGCGCTCTATTTTATTACATTTGCGTATATATGGTTGCGTGCATTTATTTAAACAAAAAACTTTTGTTTACAAGCGTCGAACCAGTGGTCCCTAATTATGCAAATAAGGTTATGTATTTCCCTCCATTTCCATTAAAGTTTTCTATTATGGAAATTGTTTACATTTTTTTTAACAATAATATTTATTAAGGGGGGAGTATAGTTGCGCTATTATAAGAGTTTACAGAATCAAACTCGGCAAGAAAACGCCTGAATATAATTAAATAAAATTTTCACACTTTATAGAAGAAAGTCCTGCTATTTTTATAAAAATGATGCGATAAGTAGTTGTTCTGCAATTAATTTCTAAAAAGTAGAGTTTGTATTTAGTGCTTTATTATTTTTTTATTTGTTAAATATAAATGCAAATCTTTAACCCAAAGTATGAAAGCATAGAATATTATATGTAGTTCAATATATAAAATAAGTAATGATTGAAATCTTAAGCCTCGTTCATACTCATCCGATTTTTTCATTTTTTCTGCGATTAAAAATGGCCGCCTGTCAAATAAAAAAATTGCGATTATTTTAACATTTTGCGATTTTTTTAAGAATGTACCTAACTTCATGCCATTGAATTTTTATTAATAATGTAATTAAATGAATTGTAATTAAATATTATTATTAAAATAACTGAAGAGTAATATTTCGCTTAATTTAAATGAGATTTTACAGTTATTAAATCAAACGCCAGTTCTGTAATGAACCAGATCAGATTGTGGTTATGTTTGTATTTGTAACTTCACTTCCTTTGTTGAAGCGACGTTACGCGCGCTATTGCCAAACTTACGTACAATAATTTAAAGCTAAAAACAATTTATTTATTAAATATTAACAATCTTCAATGTTAATTATTAATTAAAACATCAAATAAATTAAAATAATTCAAATCTAACATTATAACAAAAATATTTAAAAAAATTTACGCGTTTTGTAACATATCTACATTTGTTTATGTGTTCTCGAGGTTAACTTTGATCAAATTTATTTTTTTTAATTGTTTTTTTGGAAATCATTTTTGATAATATTTTGTATTTTTATCAATCGGACAAAGTTGAATCCATTTGAACATTGTGCGATTTTATTTTTAATAATAGTGCATAACTTCATTTCATTTAAAGGTTGATATGTCATATAGGTTATGTTTTTAAAAAATAATAATTTTACGGATTATTACAAATTACATAAAACTATGTTTACACAAATAATTAGTTTTAAATATGTGGTGAAAATTGATTCATATAAATACTAAAAAAAAAAAAAATTTTACTTTTAAACTTTAAATAATGTTTAAATACAATAAAATAATTATTGTTTATAACAAGTATAATTAAAATAAAACATATTTTTAAGTTTTGAAAGGTATTATAGATCTAATTTTTAAATAAATCATTAGTATAAATATAAAAGTTACCAAAATAAAAACAAAATGTCACTAGAAAAAATCGCAATAAAAAAATCGGATCAGTATGAACGAGATTTTGCGAGAAATATTTTGTTACAATAAAAAAAATCGCAAATCGGATGAGTATGAACGAGGCTTAACAGTAGAAACCCAAGCAATTGTTATTAAGGGATTCATTGTTAAACACTTCTTTAATATTTAAATGACATTTGACAGTCATTTTCTTGTATATAATAGCTACAAGAACACAAAAGATAAAGAAAACATTAGATCTTTTGATGACTAAGACTTGAGTGGGCTACAATAGAAAATGTTATTCGCTCACAATTTAAGCTTGATGCTCGGCCGCCCACCCAAGCATTAATTGTTAAAGGATTCATTGTTAAACAATTCTCTAATGTCAAAGTGACACCTGACAGTCATTCTTTTGTATTTAATAGCTACAAGAACACAAGGAGTGGGGAAAACATAAGATCTTTTTGATTACTAATACTTGGGCGAGTGGGTGAACCACAGCAAAAAAAGTTACTTGCCTAGTAGTTATCAAGAGATTCATTGATAAACAATTTTGTGATGTCTAAATTACATTTTATAGTCGTTTTTTTGTTTAAAGTAGCTACAAGAACACACGAAGCGGAAAGAAACGTTATATGACGTTTGATGACTAACACTTGTGCGAGTAGGTGGGCTACAGTAGAAAAAGTTTTTTGTCATCAACTTAAACTTGGTTCCCGCTCACCCACCCAAGCGTTAGTTATCA
This sequence comes from Tachinus rufipes, assembly GCA_963932245.1. Lineage (NCBI taxonomy): Eukaryota > Metazoa > Arthropoda > Insecta > Coleoptera > Staphylinidae > Tachinus > Tachinus rufipes. Next base: position 117,126,905 of record OZ010744.1, on the reverse strand, counting down.
AAGAAATTATTACTGAACAATTTTCTGATGTCTAAATGACATTTGACATTCATTCTTTTGTTTATAACAGCTACAAAAGCACAAGAGTTGGGAAAAACGTAGAATTTTTTGACGACTAACACTTGGATGGGCGGGCTGCAGTAGAAGAAGTTAATTGATTACAATTTCAACTTGGTGCTCAGCCAGACACCCAAGCATTAGTTACTAAAGGAATTATTGTTGAAAAAATATTTCTGATGTCTAAGTGACATATGACATTTATTGTCTTGTACGTATTAGCTACAAAAACAGAAGGATTAGAAGAAACATAAGATCCTTTAACGACTAATACTTGCGTGGGTGGGTTAGCCACAGTAGAAGATGTTATCATTTCACCCGTCCAAGCGTTAATTATCAAAAGATTCATTGCTAAACAACTCTCCTAAGTAACATCTGACATTTATCTGACAGTTTCTTAAAAAAAGATCGTATTCTTGCATTATATGACAAAAATTTACCCTTGATTACAATTTTGGGGGCCATAATTTTTAAATTAATTTAGTTTCTATCTTCAGAGAAAATGCTATACAGTTTAAATTATATTTGCATTTATAAAATTAATAGTTTTTTTTTAACTATGGTTAATGTTTGTTGCACAATTGCATCAGAATAACGTCATTATATTAAACAACACAGCAACAAGTAGGAAATAGTGTTATCTCAATTTCGTAATATAAAACTAGATAATATTATTTGCATCTTTATAGCTTGTTGACGTCAATATTAATTGACCAAAATAACATCTAATCTACATAACAACAACAAGAAGGCATTATCTATTACCACAATAGATTATCAATGAAAAACATATTATGTTAAATGATTCTAAAAATTGAATATGATTTTAGATAGTACTTGTGCAAATTATATTTTAGAAAAAAACATAAAACTTAAAATCATTCCTTAAACTAAATTTGTTAGAAATACTTGAAATAACTAAATCAAAACTTGTATAAATCTTCTTTGTTTGAAATAATTTAATCCTCTCTTTTTTGCGGAATGGGCTTTGTCTTAAATTAATCTTTTCTTTACCTGCTTAATCTGTTTTTTCCTTTTTGTAATCATTTTAATCATAATAATTTTCAACTTCTTTGTATGTTTTATGTTTTACTGATGCTATTTTTGACATTTTGTAAATAAATTTTAAAACTATTTAAGTTTTTTGCCGGATTTTGATGCTTTCTTACAGTATTTTCATGTTTCGATGCTGGATTTAGCTATTTTTGATATTTTCTGAACAAAATTGTACATTTTCAACAGTTTATTATTGGATTTTAGTGCTTTATAACAATATTTTGATGTTTTAAACCAAAATTTTGCTATTTTTGATATTTTGTGAATAGAATTTTGCACTTTTAAATCGTTTTTTGCCGGGTTTTGGTAATTTTTTAACATAATTTTTGGTGTTTTAAGACCGGATTGAATTTTTTTGAACAAAATTGTACATTTTCAACAGTTTATGATTAGATTCTTGTGCTTGCTAAAAATATTTTGATACTTCAAGACCAAATTCTGCTATTTTTGACATTTTATTAATGAATTTTAAAACTTTTAAGTTGTTTTTGGTTAGATTTTGATGCTTTCTGATAATATTTTGATGTTTTGATGCTGGATTTAGCCATTTTTGACATTTTATGAACAAACTTTTACATTTTCAACAGTTTATGATCAGATTTTAATGCTTCATTACAATATTTTGATGTTTCAAGACCAAATTTTGCTATTTTTAACATTTTATGAACTGAATTTTAAAACTTTTTGGCCGAATTTTGGAGCTTTCTTACAATATTTTGTTGTTTGAATGATGGATTTAGCTATTTTTGACATTTTATGAACAAACTTTTACATTTTCAACAGTTTATAATCAGACTTTAATGTTTCATTATAATATTTTGATGTTTCAAGACCAAATTTTGCTATTTTTGACATTTTATGAATAAAATTTTGCACTTTTTAATCGTGTTTGGCTGGATTTTGGTAATTTTCTAATTTTTGATGTTTCAGTTCTAGAATTTAGCTATTTTTGACAGATTTTAGTACTTTATAACAATATTTTAATATTTCAAGACCAAATTTTGCTATTGTTAACATCTTATAAATAGAATTTTACACTTTTTAAACGTTTTTAGACAAATTTTAGTTCTTTCTGAAAATATTTTATGACCAAATTTTGTTATTTTTGACATTTTATGAACAGAATTTTACACTTTTGAATGACAAGAAATTACAATATTGAGTACAATCAATCCTTAGGTGAATACTTTTATAAATAATGCTTTTTTTTGGCATTTATATATTTACCCACTGCTTCTCAATATTTTTATCTTTTGGAAAAGCATTAAATCAACACCTGATATTCTAAAAATTGAATGTTACTATGCGATAGTTCATTTTAAAATAAATAAAACACATTTACTATTGATACTTGTTAGTATCACCGTCCGATGATGACCTAGTGAAGGTTAAAACAAGTTACGGTTTTAAAATATATAGTACATAATAAATGCGTTTTATTTATTTTACTCTACATTTACTCTTACATCAATTGTCTAAAAAAAATATATGTATATCAACACCCAGCATTGTTACTTACCATAATCTTGAGTAGACTGTAATTATAATGATGGATTCTGAAATTATCACATAACTAAGATTTATAAATAAGTTAAAATGGAAAACATAGAATAATGTTAAAATACTTTATTATCAAAAACAAAATCCTTATCAATCCTTCACCACAATAACATTGTGTATTTCAATCAGCACCACTTATAAAATGGTAAATATAGCAAAAATAAAAACAAGATCTCAAAAATATTGTTGGGTTGTATGTGTAGAAAAAAATGGCATTACAAATTAGACTTCAGTCACTGGGCAAGTTTCTTCGTAAGATTCTCAGCCAATTTATTCATAAATTCAAAAGTTTCCATATAATCGGAACGCTTAACATTATTCATTCCTTTGATACAAATGGCCAAATCTTTAGTCATGAAACCACTTTCAATAGTTTCAATGCAAACAGCCTCTAAAGTATTGCAAAATTTAGTCAGGGCTGCATTGTTATCCAATTTAGCACGATGTAATAATCCCTGACTCCATGCAAAGATAGAAGCGATTGGATTGGTTGATGTTTCTTGTCCTTTTTGATATTGCCTGTAATGTCTGGTTACTGTACCATGAGCAGCTTCAGCTTCAACTGTTTTGCCATCAGGACAAATCAAAACTGATGTCATTAATCCAAGAGAACCATAACCTTGAGCTACTGAATCAGATTGTACATCACCATCGTAATTCTTGCAAGCCCAAACAAATCCACCTTCGGATTTCATGGCATACGCAACCATATCATCAATTAGGCGATGTTCATACCAGATATTTTTGGCTTCAAATTTGGATTTATATTCACGATCGTAGATGTCTTGGAAGATATCCTTGAATCTTCCATCGTATTTCTTAAGGATTGTATTTTTAGTGCTTAAATATAATGGGTAGGTTCTATCAAGAGCATATTTAAAGCTGGAATGAGCGAAATCAACAATGGAAGCATCGGTATTGAACATACCCAATGCAACTCCGGGTCCTTTATATTCGTGCACCGTGTATTTCTCTTGTTTACCTGATTCAGCTGTAAAAACCATTTCCAATTTTCCAGGACCACTAACCAAGAAATCGGTTGCTTTGTATTGATCAGCATGTGCATGACGACCAATTATAATTGGCTTATTCCAACCAGTTACCAAGCGAGGAATATTTTTGCAAATTATAGCTTCCCTGAAGACGGTACCACCCAAAATATTCCTGATTGTTCCGTTAGGTGATTTCCACATTTTTTTCAAATTGAATTCGGTGACTCGGTTTTCATCGGGAGTGATCGTTGCGCATTTGATGCCAACGTTGTATTTTTTAACAGCTTCGGCACAATCGATTGTTACTTGGTCGTCGGTTTTGTCACGATTTTCGATGCCTAAATCGTAAATGTGCAAATCAATGTCGAGGAAGGGGAGGATCAATTTTTCTTTAATTGAATCCCAGATGATGCGGGTCATTTCATCACCGAGGATGTCGACAACTGGTCCAGCCTTGATTTTGCCCATTTTGATTGATTCTGGAAATAAATTTGTTTGTTAAAGATTTGGATAGTTTGTAAAAGTTAGTTTATTAAGTAAATATAGGTTTGCTAGTGTAGCTAGTCGACAAAAAGTGTTAAGTGATTAGATAAGGTGGCAATACTTTGGTTCATTATACGATTAAAACTTATGCATAATAGACTTTTGCGTGGTTTAAGAACCCAACACTTTTCAGCCCCAGCTACGGCGCAGTTTTAAAGATATTGAAAAAAAGCAAAAAGAAATTGACAAAATAAGTTTGAAATCTAGATCTGAATTTGCAAATTTAAAATGTAAGCAAACTATTCTAAAACTAATTAATTCATAAATTCATGATAGACAAAATTTACCTAAAGTATCGGTTATATCTTGCATTGTTGCGTCTAGAATGTTCATCCAATTCAATGACGTTTACAAATCAATCAAATTTAATTATTTTTTATGACATTTGATCATGCTAACACAGTTGCATAAACACATTCTGTTGAAGATTTTGCAATACAAATTTATTGAAGATTATTTACTAAAAATTTAAACAAAATTCCAGAACTTGTTTAGATTTTATGATCGAAATAGTATAAAGAAAATCAAAAATTTTAATAAATTATTTCAAAAATTTCCAAAAAATATCTATAATCCAAAATTTAATTTTTCAAAATTATCAACATATGAGGCACTTATTGGAGATTATTTACTAAAAATTTGAACAAAATTCCTTCACTAGTTTAGGTTTTATGAACAAAATAGCAAAAAAAAAATCAAAAATTTTTAATAAATTATTTCAAAAATTTCCAAAAAATATCTATAGTTCCTAAATTTAATTTTTCAAAATTACCAACATATGAAGCACTTATTGAAGATTACTTACTAAAAATTTGAGCAAAATTCCTTAATTAGTTTAGATTTTATAAAAAAAAAAAATTAAAAAAAAATCAAAAATTTCAAAAAAATATCTATAGTCCAAAATTTAATTTTTCAAAATTACTAACATATAAAACACTTATTGTAGATTATTCACTAAAAATTTGAACAAAATCCCTTAACTAGTATAGATTTTATAAACAAAATATTAAAAAAAAATCAAGAATTTCAAATTATAAAAATTTCAAAAAAATATCTTTAATCCAAAATTTAATTTTTCAAAATTACCAACAGATGAAGCACTTATTGGAGATAATTTACTAAAAATTTGAACAAAATTCCTCAACTCGTTTAGATTTTATGAACAAAATAGTAAAAAAAAAACAAAAATTTGTAATAAATTAATTCAAAAATTTCAAAAAAATATCTATAGTCCAAAATTTAATTTTTCAAAATTACCAACATATGAAGCACTTATTGGAGATTATTTACTAAAAATTTAAACAAAATTCCTCAACTCGTTTAGATTTTATGAACAAAATAGTAAAAAAAAACCAAAAATTTGTAATAAATTATTTCAAAAATTTCAAAAAAATATCTATAGACCAAAATTTAATTTTTCAAAATTACCAACATATGAAGCACTTATTGAAGATTATTAACTAAAAATTTGAACAAAATTCCTTAACTAGTTTAGGTTTTATGAACAAAATAGTAAAAAAAAATCAAAACTTTTAATAAATTATTTCAAAAACTTCAAAAAAAAATTTATAGTCCAAAAGTTAATTTTTCAAAATTACAACCATATGAAGCACTTATTGGAGATTTTTTACTGAAAATTTGAACAAAATTCCTTAACTAGTTTAGGTTTTATGATTAAAATAGAAAAAAAAATCAAAACTTTTAATAAATTATTTCAAAAATTTCCAAAAAATATCTATAGTCCAAAATTTAATTTTTCAAAATTACCAACATATGAAGCACTTATGGAAGATTATTTACTAAAAATTTGAACAAAATTTCTCAACTAGTTTAGGTTTTATAAACGAAATAGTAAAAGAAAATCAAAAATTTGTAACAAATTATTTCAAAAATTTCAAAAAAATATCTATAGTCCAAAATTTAATTTTTCAAAATTACAAACATATGAAACACTTATTGAAGATTATTAACTAAAAATTTGAACAAAATTCCTTAACTAGTTTAGGTTTTATGAACAAAATAGTAAAAAGAAAATTAAAAATTTTAATAAATTATTTCAAAAAATTCAAAAAAATATCAGCAGTGCAAAATTTAATTTTTCAAAATTACTAACATATAAAGCACTTATGGAAGATTATTTACTATAAATTTGAACAAAATTCCACAACTAGTTTAGATTTTATGAACAAAATAGTAAAAAGAAAATCAAGAAGTTGTAATAAATTATTTCAAAAATTTCAAAAAAATATCTGTATTCCAAAATTTAATTTTTCAAAATTATTAACATATGAGGCACTTATTGAAGATTATTTACTAAAAATTTTAACAATAATTGGCTAATAGTACAAACTTTTCTTAAATATAATTCAATCAATATTGTTATTATTTCCCATTCCATTCCATATATTGAAACATTTTAATTAATTAAAACATTCTGTACAAAGTAACATAAATTGCAACTAATTAGAATGCTATTTCCAAGGTTAAATGCAAAAGTGTTTTATTATGAATATAAATTCCCACAACTTCATTGTTGTATATTTACAAACATTGATTGTGCAGGATTATAATAAAACATTTACATGGTTTGATAAATTACATTAAACCATACTTTATTTTAATTAAAAATTAAGTATGGCGTGGAAAATAAGTTTGTAATTAAATTAAAAATATTTCTCATAATTAATAATGTCATCAAGGTTTAAAATCTGAATTGATTTGAATTTTGTAATTTTGGTTGTGATCGTTTTTTTAGAGCTAAGCTTACTAATTATAAATTAATCTAAATTTTATTACAAATTGGCAAAAAAACTGCAATAACTTAAATGATGGATGCTCGGTGTGGTAGATGAGTGGTTGAACGTTCGTTGTGTTACATGTGCTCTGTTCATAGCTATTAAGTAAAATGCAAAAAATTGTTAAAACATCGTTATTTTGTAAAAAAAGTCAAATCATAATTTTTTTTATTTTAGCCATGGATGGGCAATGCTTTGCATGCGCTCAGTACAAAACTTCAAGATAAATATGCAATAAATGCCCGTTTATTCTATTTTATGTAATACTAGGTCGCTTCACAATTGACAATTTAACAGAAAAACATGTTTGTTGTAATTTGTTACTACTCAGTCGCTTCGCGATTAAATAAAAGGCAAATTCTTATAATACGTTGACACTAAGTCGCTTCGCGATTGACAGTAAGCTCGTTCATTGTATTTTATGTAATATTAGGTCGCTTCGCAATTGACAGATTGGCACCCAACGTGTTTGATGTAATTTGTTACTTCTCAGTCGCTTCGCGATTAAATAAAAGACAAAATCTTATAATACGTTGACACTAAGTCGCTTCGCAATTGACAGTTGTATTTTATGTAATATTAAGTCGCTTCGCGATTGACAGATTGGCACCCAACGTGTTTGATGTAATTTGTTACTTCTCAGTCGCTTCGCGATTAAATAAAAGACAAAATCTTATAATACGTTGACACTAAGTCGCTTCGCGATTGACAGTAAGCCCGTTCATTATATTTTATGTAATATTAGGTCGCTTCGCGATTGACAGATTGGCACCCAACGTGTTTGATATAATTTGCTACTTCTCAGTCGCTTCGCAATTAAATAAATGATAATTTCTTATAATACGTTGACACTAAGTCGCTTCGCAATTGACAGTAAGCTCGTTTATTGTATTTTATGTAATATTAAGTCGCTTCGCGATTGACAGATTGGCACCCGACGTGTTTGATGTAATTTGCTACTTCTCAGTCGCTTCGCGATTAAATAAAAAACCAATTCTTATAATACGTTGACACCAAGTCGCTTCGCGATTGACAGTAAGCTCGTTTATTGTATTTTATGTAATACTAAGTCGCTTCGCGATTGACAGATTGGCACCCAACGTGTTTGATGTAATTTGTGACTTCTCAGTCGCTTCGCGATTAAATAAAAGGCAAATTCTTATAATACGTTGACACTAAGTCGCTTCGCGATTGACAGTAAGCCCGTTCATTGAATTTTATGTAATATTAGATCGCTTCGCAGTTGACAGATTGGTACCCAACGTGTTTGATGTAATTTGTTACTTCTCAGTCGCTTCGCGATTAAATAAAAGACAAAATCCTATAATACGTTGACACTAAGTCGCTTCGCGATTGACAGTAAGCGCGTTCATTGAATTTTATGTAATATTAGATCGCTTCGCAGTTGACAGATTGGTACCCAACGTGTTTGATGTAATTTGTTACTTCTCAGTCGCTTCGCGATTAAATAAAAGACAAAATCCTATAATACGTTGACACTAAGTCGCTTCGCGATTGACAGTAAGCTCGTTTATTGTATTTTATGTAATACTAAGTCGCTTCGCGATTGACAGATTGGCAGCCAACGTGTTTGATGTAATTTGCTACTTCTCAGTCGCTTCGCGATTAATTAAAAGACAAATCCTTATAATACGTTGACACTAAGTCGCCTCGCGATTGACAGTAAGCTCGTTTATTGTATTTTATGTAATACTAAGTCGCTTCGCGATTGACAGATTGGCAGCCAACGTGTTTGATGTAATTTGCTACTTCTCAGTCGCTTCGCGATTAATTAAAAGACAAATCCTTATAATACGTTGACACTAAGTCTCCTCGCGATTGACAATAAGCTCGTTTATTGTATTTTATGTAATACTAAGTCGCTTCGCGATTGACAGATTGGCAGCCAACGTGTTTGATGTAATTTGCTACTTCTCAGTCGCTTCGCGATTAATTAAAAGACAAATCCTTATAATACGTTGACACTAAGTCGCCTCGCGATTGACAGTAAGCTCGTTTATTGTATTTTATGTAATACTAAGTCGCTTCGCGATTGACAGATTGGCAGCCAACGTGTTTGATGTAATTTGTTACTTCTCAGTCGCTTCGCGATTAAATAAAAGACAAAATCTTATAATACGTTGACACTAAGTCGCTTCGCGATTCACAGTAAGCTCGTTTATTGTATTTTATGTAATATTAAGTCGCTTCGCGATTGACAGATTGGCACCCAACGTGTTTGATGTAATTTGTTACTTCTCAGTCGCTTCGCGATTAAATAAAAAACAAAATCTTATAATACGTTGACACTAAGTCGCTTCGCGATTGACAGTAAGCCCGTTCATTGTATTTTATGTAATATTGGTCGCTTCGCGATTGACAGATTGGCACCTAACGTGTTTGATATCATTAGCTACATCTCAGTCGCTTCGCAATTAAATAAAAGACAAAATCTTATAATACGTTGACACTAAGTCGCTTCGCAATTGACAGTAAGCCCGTTCATTGTTTTTTATGTAATATTAGGTCGCTTTGCGATTGACAGATTGACACCCAACGTGTTTGATGTAATTTGTTACTTCTCAGTCGCTTCGCGATTAAATAAAAGACAAAATCTTATAATACGTTGACACTAAGTCGCTTCGCGATTCACAGTAAGCTCGTTTATTGTATTTTATGTAATATTAAGTCGCTTCGCGATTGACAGATTGGCACCCAACGTGTTTGATCTAATTTGTTACTTCTCAGTCGCTTCGCGATTAAATAAAAAACAAAATCTTATAATACGTTGACACTAAGTCGCTTCGCGATTGACAGTAAGCTCGTTTAATGTATTTTATGTAATACTAAGTCGCTTCGCGATTGACAAATTGGCACCCAACGTGTTAGATGTAATTTGCTACTTCTCAGTCGCTTCGCGATTAAATAAAAAACAAAATCTTATAATACGTTGACACTAAGTCGCTTCGCGATTGACAGTAAGCTCGTTTAATGTATTTTATGTAATACTAAGTCGCTTCGCGATTGACAAATTGGCAGCCAACGTGTTTGATGTAATTTGCTACTTCTCAGTCGCTTCGCGATTAAATAAAAGACAAAATCTTATAATACGTTGTCACTAAGTCGCTTCGCGATTGACAGTAAGCTCGTTTAATGTATTTTATGTAATACTAAGTCGCTTCGCGATTGACAAATTGGCACCCAACGTGTTAGATGTAATTTGCTACTTCTCAGTCGCTTCGCGATTAAATAAAAAACAAAATCTTATAATACGTTCACACTAAGTCGCTTCGCAATTGACAGTAAGCTCGTTTATTGTATTTTATGTAATACTAAGTCGCTTCGCGATTGACAGATTGGCAGCCAACGTGTTTGATGTAATTTGCTACTTCTCAGTCGCTTCGCGATTAAATAAGAGACAAAATCTTATAATACGTTGACACTAAGTCGCTTTGCGATTGACAGTAAGCTCGTTTAATGTATTTTATGTAATACTAAGTCGCTTCGCGATTAACAAATTGGCACCCAACGTGTTTGATGTAATTTGTTGCTACTCAGTCGCTTCGCGATTAAATAAAGAACATTTCTTGTAATATGTTGACACTAAGTCGCTTCGCCATTAATAGTAAACCCGTTTATTCTATTTTAAGTAATACTACGTCGCTTCGCGATTAAAAAATTAACAGAAAACATGTTTATTGTAATTTGTTACTACTCAGTCGCTTCGCGATTAAATAAAGAACCATTTCTTGTAAAATCTTGATACTAAGTCGCTTCGTGATTGACACTAAGTCCAATTATAATAATTTATGTAATAAAAAGTCGCTTCGCGATTGAAAGGTTAACAGAAAACATGTTTGTTGCAATTTGTTACTACTCAGTCGCTTCACAATTAAATAAAGAACCATTTCTTGTAATATCTTGATACTAAGTCGCTTCGCGATTGATACTAAGTCCGTTTATAGTAATTTATATAATACTAGGTCGCTTCGCAATTAAAAGATTAACAGAAAACATGTTTGTTGCAATTTGTTACTAGCCAGTCGCTTCGCGATTAAATAAAGAACCATTTCTTGTAATATCTTGATACTAAGTCGCTTCGCGATTGATACTAAGTCCGTTTATAGTAATTTATATAATACTAGGTCGCTTCGCAATTAAAAGATTAACAGAAAACATGTTTGTTGCAATTTGTTACTAGCCAGTCGCTTCGCGATTAAATAAAGAACCATTTCTTGTAATATCTTGATACTAAGTCGCTTCGCGATTGATACTAAGTCCGTTTATAGTAATTTATATAATACTAGGTCGCTTCGCAATTAAAAGATTAACAGAAAACATGTTTGTTACAATTTGTTACTACTCAGTCGCTTCGCGATTAAATAAAGAACCATTTCTTGTAATATCTTGATACTAAGTCGCTTCGCGATTGATACTAAGTCCGTTTATAGTAATTTATATAATACTAGGTCGCTTGGCAATTAAAAGATTAACGGAAAACATGTTTGTTACAATTTGTTACTACTCAGTCGCTTCGCGATTAAATAAAGAACCATTTCTTGTAATATCTTGAAACTAAGTCGCTTCGCGATTGACACTAAGTCCAATTATAGTAATTTATGTAATACTAGCATTACTAGCAATTAAAAGATTAACAGTAAACATGTTTGTTACAATTTGTTACTACTCAGTCGCTTCGCGATTAAATAAAGAACCATTTCTTGTAATATCTTGAAACTAAGTCGCTTCGCGATTGACACTAAGTCCAAATATAGTAATTTATGTAATACTAGCATTACTAGCAATTAAAAGATTAACAGTAAACATGTTTGTTACAATTTGTTACTACTCAGTCGCTTCGCGATTAAATAAAGAACCATTTCTTGTAATATCTTGATACTAAGTCGCTTCGCGATTGATACTAAGTCCGTTTATAGTAATTTATATAATACTAGGTCGCTTGGCAATTAAAAGATTAACAGAAAACATGTTTGTTACAACTTGTTACTACTCAGTCGCTTCGCGATTAAATGAAGAACCATTTCTTGTAATATATTGACATTAAGTCGCTTCGCGATTGATAGTAAACCAGTTTATTGTAATTTATGTAATACTAGGTCGCTTCGCAATTGAAAGATTAACAGAAAACATGTTTGTTACAATTTGTTACTACTCAGTCGCTTCGCAATTAAATAAAGAACCATTTCTTGTAAAATCTTGATACTAAGTAGCTTCGCAATTGGTACTAAGTCCGTTTATAGTAATTTATATAATACTAGGTCGCTTCGCGATTAAAAGATTAACAGAAAACATGTTTGTTGCAATTTGTTACTACTCAGTCGCTTCGCAATAAAATAAAGAACCATTTCTTGTAAAATCTTGATACTAAGTCGCTTCGCGATTGATACTAAGTCCGTTTATAGTAATTTATATAATACTAGGTCGCTTCGCGATTAAAAGATGAACAGAAAACATGTTTATTGTAATTTGTTACTACTCAGTCGCTTCGCGATTAAATAAAGAACCATTTCTTGTAATATATTGACATTAAGTCTCTTCGCGATTGATAGTAAGCCCGTTTATTGTGATTAATGTTATACTAGGTCGCTTCGGGATTAAAAAATTAACAGAAAACAAGTTTGTTGCAATTTGTTACTACTCAGTCGCTTTGCTATTAAATAAAGGACATTTCTTGTAATATCTTGATACTAAGTCGCTTCGCGATTGACACTAAGTCCAATTATAGTAATTTATGTAATACTAGGTCGCTTCGCAATTAAAATATTAACAGAAAACACGTTTGTTACAATTTGTTACTACTCAGTAGCTTCGCGATTAAATAAAGAACCATTTGTTGTAATATCTTGATACTAAGTCGCTTCGCGATTGACACTAAGTTCAATTATAGTAATTTATATAATACTAGGTCGCTTCGCAATTAAAAGATTAACAGAAAACATGTTTGTTGCAATTTGTTACTACTCAGTCGCTTCGCGATAAAATAAAGAACCATTTCTTGTAAAATCTTGATACTAAGTCGCTTCGCGATTGATACTAAGTCCGTTTATAGTAATTTATATAATACTAGGTCGCTTCGCGATTAAAAGATGAACAGAAAACATGTTTATTGTAATTTGTTACTACTCAGTCGCTTCGCGATAAAATAAAGAACCATTTCTTGTAAAATCTTGATACTAAGTCGCTTCGCGATTGATACTTAGTCCGTTTATAGTAATTTATATAATACTAGGTCGCTTCGCAATTAAAAGATTAACAGAAAACATGTTTGTTGCAATTAGTTACTATTCAGTCGCTTCGCGATTAAATAAAGAACCATTTCTTGTAATATCTTGTTACTAAGTCGCTTCGTGATTGACACTAAGTCCAATTATAGTAATTTATATAATACTAGGTCGCTTCGCGATTAAAAGATTAACAGAAAACATGTTTGTTGCAATTTGTTACTACTCAGTCGCTTCGCGATTAAATAAAGAACCATTTCTTGTAATAACTTGTTACTAACTCGCTTTGTGATTGACACTAAGTCCAATTATAGTAATTTATGTAATACTAGGTCGCTTCGCAATTGAAAAATTAACAGAAAACATGTTTGTTGCAATTTGTTACTACTCAGTCGCTTCGCGATTAAATTAAAAACCATTTCTTGTAATATTTTAATAATAAGTCGCTTCGCAATTGACACTAAGTCCAATTATAGTAATTTATGTAATACTAGGTCGCTTCACGATTGAAAAATTAACAGAAAACATGTTTATAGCAATTTGTTACTACTCAGTCGCTTCGCGATTAAATAAAGAACCATTTCTTGTAATATCTTGATACTAAGTCGCTTCGCGATTGATACTAAGTCCGTTTATAGTAATTTATATAATACTAGGTCGCTTGGCAATTAAAAGATTAACAGAAAACATGTTTGTTGCAATTTGTTACTACTCAGTCGCTTCGCGATTAAATGAAGAACCATTTCTTGTAATATATTGACATTAAGTCGCTTCGCGATTATAGTAAGCCCGTTTATTGTAATTTATGTAAAACTAGGTCGCTTCGGGATTGAAAAATTAATAGAAAACATGTTTATTGCAATTTGTTACTACTCAGTCGCTTCGTGATTAAATAAAAGACAATTTCTTGTAATATGTTGACACTAAGTCGCTTTGCGCTTAATAGTAAGCCCGTTTATTGTAATTTATGTAATCTAGGGCGCTTCGCGATTGAAAGGTTAACAGGAAACATGTTAATTGCAATTTGTTCATAGCCAGTCGCTTCGCGAATAAATATAGAACCATTTCTTGTAATATATTGACATAAAGATGCTTCGCGATTGATAGTAAGCCCGTCTATTGTAATTTATGTAATACTAGGTCGCTTAGGGATTAAAAAATTAACAGAAAACATGTTTGTTGCAATTTGTTACTACTCAGTCGCGTCGCGATTAAATAAAAAATGCTTCGCGATTAACTCCAGTTTTTTGCATTTTATTCGCTTTGCAATTGACAGATTGACAGAAAGCATGTTGTTAGCTCACTTGATATTAATAGATTTGATCTTATGTCCTAGGTTTAAGCAGAATTGTCCCTAAATGTTAATAAAAACATTAATAATTTTAAAAATAGTTGTAGCTTGATTTAAAACAAAATTTTAAAGAATTGGTTGAACATTTTAAATTGTAATTTGCAAATTAATTATTAGCATACTAGATTTTAATAGAATTGATGTCATAGAGTCCTAGATTTTACCGGAATTATTTCTAAATGTTTCAAATTTTAAAATCAAATTTTTGGAAAATTTGACTTGTTAATACTTTTGCAATTTACTAAATAAACTATTTAGTAGTTTTGCAAAAAAAAAATTTTGGTAAATTTGTGCCTATTTTCAAACATAGACTAAGTTTTACACAATTAATTCAAAAATGCAGGATATGGCCTTATTGGGGGCCTTTGTAACCGGCCCTGAATATATTATTATTTATATACATAATTTTCTACGTTTTAATATTCTTGATTATTCATTTGTTTTGAATAATTATTATCTGAATCATATAATTTGTTATGAAATTATATAATTATGCTCAAAAAAATTCCATTACATTTTAATTATCATCATTGCATTACAATTATATGATAAGATATCTTCAACTGATTTATAAATTAAATTAATTAATGCATAAAAATAGTTATTATATAACCATGTTTATTTACAACAAAAGTTTAAAATATTTGAATTATAAATGCAGTTTGCTTGCATGAGAAATGATTTTAATTGAATTAATGCTAATGATATTGAAATTTTTAACAATGAGTGGCAATAATTTAATTTAAAAAAATATAATTTTTTTGAAAATTAATAATAAATTGAGTATATAGTGGGAATAAATCTAATCTAATCTAACTAGTACACGAAAACGATTTACATATCAGTAGATTATGATCACAGTTTTACCATTTCAAACACAGTTTCATAATTAATAATATTTATAATATGATGACTTTACACTTTTAATACGACTTCTCTAATATTTATTTACTTTACATAACTCTAACCGCTATAGAACTAAAGTTATTATGATTTTAGTGAGTGATATATTTATAATAATTAATACATACCAATTAAGTAGATGTGTGAACTAAATTGGGTGTTATTGCACCGACAACAGATGATATAATACTAAAGACTCAGCGAGAAATTTAATTTATGTTCAATATTCTGTTGATAAAGTGTGACTTGCAACGTGTCGGAGACCTCAAAGGTCAAGTGAGCAGTGGGGGGCACAGACGTTGCTATACTCACACTAGTTGTTAAATCGATATTTATTTATTCAATATTGTTTATATTTTATATTAAAGTTTAATGTAATATTATTAAAGTAAATTTTTATTTTATTTATGAAAATTTAAATTAATTAGTTTAGTTTCGTAATTAATTTATGGTGTACACTAATGGTTTGAATATTGAATGATTCAATGTAATTAGCTTTAATTATTAATTTGATGAATCAATATTGAATCATTTGGGTTGGAAAACTTTATGGAATTATGTCGCACGCACTATTTTGTACTTTGACCTTGAATGGAATATTTTTATCATACTTGGAAAAACGCTTTTAGGGTTTAGAGTATAAATAACTAATGCTATAAAATTTTCTTTGTTTTGATTTACAATGCTTATATTTAACTAAAAATTAAACCAATTTCAACAATTAATAACAAAGCACAAGAAATAATTAAGAATTAATAATAAAGACTGATATTAAAACCAATTTTGTTTTAAAGTGTCTTACACTTGATGATTAATAATTAATTAATCAATTCGAAAAACAAATAATTTTGTTCATGTTTTCACTATTTACCTTACATATTTTGAGATTAATTCACTTCAAAGCGTACGAAATAATTAAAATACAATTAAATCAATTGGAAAATTGTCTGTGGATCATTTTTATTATTTCATCTTACATATCTTGTAGTGCTGTAGCTACCAGTAAAAAAATAAAATTGTGCAATTATAATCTGCATTCTAAAATTACCAAATAACTGAAATTTGATTTCTAAATAGGTCAAAATAATATATTATTAAAACACTTTATTATTAAAAACAAAATCCTTATCAATCCTTCACCACAATATTATTGTGTATTCCAATCAGCACCACTTATGAAATGGTAAATATAGCAAAAATAAAAACAAGATCTCAAAAATATTGTTGAGTTGTATGTGTAGAAAAAATGGCATTACAAATTAGACTTCAGTCATTGGGCAAGTTTCTTCGTTAGATTCTCAGCCAATTTATTCATAAATTCAATATTTCCATATAATCGGAACGCTTAATATTATTCATTCCTTTGATACAAATGACCAAATCTTTAGTCATAAAACTACTTTTAATAGTTTCAATGCAAACAGCGTCTAAAGTATTGCAAAACTTAGTTATCCAATTTAGCACGATGTAATAATCCTTGACTCTATGCAAAGTTAGAAGCAATTGAATTGAGTTGATGTTTCTTGTCTTTTTTGGTATTGTCTGTAATGTCTGGTTACTGTATTATAAGCAGCTTCAGCTTTAACTGTTTTGCCATCAAGACAAATCAAAACTGATGGCATTAATGCAAAAGAACCATAACCTTGAGCTAGTGAATCAGATTGTACATCACCATCGTATTTTTTGCAAGCCTAAACAAATTCACCTTTGGATTTCAAAGCATAAGCAACCATATCATCAATTAGGCGATGTCCATACTAAATATTTTTGGCTTCAAATTTGGATTCATATTCACAAAGGTAAGATTCTTAAATCTTTCATCTTATTTCTTAATGATTGTATTTTTAGTGCTTAAATATAATGGGTAGGTTCTATCAAAAGCATATTTAAAGCTGGAATGGGCGAAATCAACGATGGAAGCATCGGTATTGAACATACCCAATGCAACTCCGGGTTTTTTATATTCATGCACCGTGTATTTCTCTTGTTTACCTGATTCAGCTGTAAAAACCATTTCCAATTTTCCAGGACCACTTACCAAGAAATCAGTTGCCCTGTATTGATCAGCATGTGCATGGCAACCAATTATAATTGACTTATTTCAACCAGTTACCAAGCGAGGAATATTTTTGCAAGTTATAGCTTCCCTGAAGACGGTACTACCCAAAATATTCCTGATTGTTCGTTTGGTGATTTCCACATTTTTTTCAAATTGAATTCGCTGACTCGGTTTTCATCGGGGGTAATCGTTGCGCATTTGATGCCGACGTTATATTTTTAAATAGCTTCGGCACAATCGATTGTGACTTGATCGTCGGTTTTGTCACAATTTTTGATACTTAAATTGTAAATGTGTAAATCAATGTCGAGGAAGGGGAGGATCATTTTTCCTTAATTGAATCCCAGATGATGCGGATAATTTCATCACCTAGGATGTCGACAACTAGTCCAGCTTTAATTTTGCCCATTTTTATTTATTTTGAAAATAATAATTGTTAATAAAGTAAGGCAAAAGATTTAGATAGTGTATTAACGTGTAGAGACACTTTAGAGTAAATATAAGAGATAGAAAGCAAGAAATCGTCAATAAACACAGTTTGCTAATTTGGCTAGTCGACAAAAAATGTTAAGTGATAAGTGATAAGTGATAAGATAAAGCACTCGACTATACTATAGAAATAACATTTTTATATTGAAAATAAATGCGTAGCAAAGAATTTGCATAAAATAGAAATACTTTTGTTTATTATACTATTGAAACTTGTAAAATAGACGTCCGTATATATTGTTTGATAAATTAGATTGTTCACTAAAAGATGTCTTCAAATGTATTAGAAGGAAAAGCAAAAAATCGAAGAACATGAATTTTTGCTGAAAGTCAATTACACTTAAAACTTGCAAAAACAAATATAATTACAAAAAAATTTGAATAAATTTTAATCTAAATTATAAAGTAGCTAACTGTCCTAAATTTACATAATTTATGCTTTGCTTTTTTCTGCTGTTAAAGCCTATTTTTGGCTTTTGATACGCCATATACTATAGAAGCCTAAAGACCTCTAAATCGTTGTTTTGATCTGCATTTTAAGGCCAAAACAGATGGTAAAACCATAAATATAGGCAAAGAAATAGTAACAAAAATTTGATAACAATCCGCCACTCCTGACAGATAATTAAGTTGAAAAAAAACAAATTTTTCTTTTGATAACTAGCACTTAAGTAGACGGGCAAGGCACTTAGTTCATAAAATGCAAGCGGGTGGTTTAGAAAAGTGTTTTTGTTATTTGTTATACAAACTTAAAGGTTACTCTTTTTTGCTGCGTTTCTTACACACATAAGAAAATGACTGACAGATGTTATTAAGTTAAAAAAAGAAGCGAATAAACAAACCACATATTTGATAACAAGACTAAGAGTCTGCAATACGAAAGAGTTCACAAACACAACAGAGCTTTCGACATCTATTTCAAATCTAAGCTGGACTTTATTGTTTTTGACATTTTACAAATGGATGTTGTGTATTTTTAACATAATTTTAATGTTTTCACTCTGGAGTTTGCTATTTCTATGATTTTATAAAAATGTATACACTTTTCAACAGTTTATGGCCAGGCTTTGGTGCTTTCTGACAATATTTTCTATGTTTCAAAATTAAATTATATTATTTTTAACATTTTAAAAAAAGAATTTTACATTTTTCAACAATTTTTGATTTTTTTTTTTTTTTTTTAATGTACCCAATAAAGTCATGTCAAATTATTTTAGATTACATAAAACTGATCGTATCGATTTTATTTATTTTTACAGTATTGGTACTAATTATAATGAAATATATTAGTACCAACTTGTATTAAAATCCAATGAACCGTTTACAAGTTAAGATATTTTTAATCTACCTTTTAGTGACTGAATCCAATAAAGTCATGTCGAATAGTTTCAGATTACATAAAATTGAACGTATCGATTTTAATTATTTTTGCAGTATTGGTACTGACTATTATGAAGTACATTAGTACCAATTTGTATCAAAATCCAATAAACCGTTTACAGTTTATAAGTTTTTTAATCAATCCTTTAGTGTCTGAATCCAATAAAGTAGTGTCGAATAATTTTAGATTAAATAAAATTGGATGTATCGATTTTAATTATTTTTGCAGAATTAATACTAATTATAATAAAGTATATTGGTACCAATTTGTATTAAAATTCAATGAACCGTTTACAAGTTATGATTTTTTTAATCTACCCCTTTGTGGCTAAATCTAATAAAGTCATGTCGAATAATTTCAGATTACATAAAATTGAACGTATTGATTTTAATTATTTTTGCAGTATTGGTGACAATTATAATGAAATATATTGGTACCAATTTGTATTAAAATCCAATGAACCGTTTACAAGTTATGATTTTTTTAGTCTACCATTTAGCTGAATCCAATAAAGTAATGTCAAATAATTTCTGATTACATGAAATTGAACGTATGGATTTTATTTATTTTTGCAGTATTGGTACTAATTATAATAAAGTATATTAGTACCAATTTGTATTAAAATCCAATAAACCGTTTACAAGTTATAATTTTTTTAATCAATCTTTTAGTAGCTAAATCTAATAAAGTAATATCGAATAGTTTCCGATTACATAAAATTGAACGTATGGATTTTATTTATTTTTGCAGTATTAATACTAATTATAATAAAGTATATTGGTACCAATTTGTATTAAAATCCAATGAACCGTTACCGTACAAGTTATAATTTTTTTAATCAATCTTTTAGTGGCTAAACCTAATAAAGTAATATCGAATAGTCTCAGATTACAAAAAAATTAACGTATCGATTTTAATTACTTTTGCAGTACTAGTACTAATTATAATGAACTATATTGGTACTAATTTGTACTAAAATCTAATAAATCTTTTACAAGTTATGATTTTTCAAATTAATCCTTTAGAGGTCAAATCTAGTAAAGTCATGCCGAATAATTTCAGATTACATAAAATTGAACGTATCGATTTTAATTATTTTTTCAGTATTGGTACTAATTATAATAAAGTATATTAGTACCAATTTGTATTAAAATCCAATGAACCGTTTACAAGTTATTTTTTTTTAATCAATCCCTTAGTGGCTGAATTCAATAAAGTTATGTCGAAAAATTTCAGATTACTTAAAATTAAACGTATCAATTTAAATTATTTTTGCAGTACTAGTACTAATTACAATGAAGTATATTGGTACCGATTTATACCAAAATCTAATGAATCGTTTACAAGTTATGATTTTTCAAATTAATCCTTTAGAGGCCAATTCAGTAAAGTCATGTCGAATAATTTCAGATTGCATAAAATTGAACGTATAGATTTAATTTATTTTTGCAGTATTGATATTAATTATAATAAAGTATATTGGTACCAATTTGTACCAAAATTTAATGAATCGTTTACAAGTTATGATTTTTCAAATTAATCCTTTAGAGGTCAAATTCAGTAAAGTAATGTCGAATAATTTCAGATTGCATAAAATTGGATGTATCAATTTCAATTATTATTGCAGTATTGGTACTAATTATAATGAAGTATATTGGTATCAATTTGTATCAAAATCCAATGAACCGTTTTCAAGTTATGATTTTTCAAATTAATCCTTTAGAGGCCAAATCTAGTAAAGTCATGTCGAATAACTTTAGATTACATAAAATTGAACGTATCGATTTTATTTATTTTTGCAGTATTGGTACTAATTATAATCAAGTATATTGGTACCAATTTGTACCAAAATCTAATGAATCGTTTACAAGTTATGATTTTTCAAATTAATTCTTTTGAGTTCAAATCCAGTAAAGTAATGTAGAATAATTTCAAATTACATAAAATTGAACGTATCGATTTGATTTATTTTTTTAGTATTGGTACTAATTATAATGAAGTACATTAATACCAATTTGTATTAAAATTCAATTAATCGTTTACGAGTTATGATTTTTCAAATTAATCCTTTAGAAGCCAAATCCAGTAAAGTCATGTCGAATAATTTTAAATTACATAAAATTAAACGTATTGATTTTAATTATTATTATTTGCAATATTGATGATAATTATAATAAAGTATATTGGTACCAATTTGTAACAAAATTCAATAAACCGTTTACAAGTTATGATTTTTTTAATCTACCCTTTAGTGGCTGAATCCAATAAAGTCATGTCGAATAATTTCAGATTACATAAAATTAAACGTTTAGATTTTAAATATTTTTGCAGCATTGATACTAATTATAATGAAGTATATTAGTACCAATTTGTATTAAAATCCAATGAACCGTTTACAAGTTATTATTTTTTAATCAATCCCTTAGTGGCTGAATCTAATAAAGTTATGTCAACTAAATTCAGATTACTTAAAATTAAACGTATCGATTTAAATTATTTTTGCAGTACTAGTACTAATTACAATGAAGTAAATTGGTACCAATTTGTACCAAAATCTAATAAATCGTTTACAAGTTATGATTTTTTAAATTAATCCCTTAGTGGCTGAATCCAATAAAGTCATGTCGAATAATTTTAGATTACATAAAAATGAACGTGTCGTGTGTTAATTATTTTTTTAGTATTGGTACTAATTATAATGAAGTACATTAGTACCAATTTGTATCAAAATCCAATGAACCGTTTACAAGTTATTTTTTTTTAAATCAATTCCTTACTGGCTGAATCCGATAAAAGTATGTCGAATAATTTCAGACTACTTAAAATTAAACGTATCAATTTAAATTTTTTTTGCAATATTAGTACTAATTATAATGAAGTATATTGGAACCAATTTGTATCAAAATTTAGTGAACCGTTTACAAGTTATGATTTTTTTAATCTACCCTTTAGAGGTCAAATCCAGTAAAGTCATGTCGAATAATTTCAGATTACATAAAATTGAACGTATGGATTTTATTTATTTTTGCAGTATTGGTACTAATTATAATAAAGTATATTAGTACCAATTTGTATTAAAATCCAATGAACCGTTTACAAGTTATATTATTTTTAATCAAACCTTACTGGCTAAATCCAATAAAGTTATGTCGAATAATTTTAGATTACTTAAAATTAAACGTATCGATTTAAATTATTTTTGCAGTACTAATACTAATTATAATGAAGTATATTGGTACCAATTTGTATCAAAATTTAGTGAACCGTTTACAAGTTATGATTTTTTTAATCTACCCTTTAGTGGCCAATCCAGTAAAGTCATGTCGAATAATTTCAAATTATATAAAATTGAATGTATCGATTTGAATTATTTTTTAAGTACTGATACTAATTGTAATGAAGTACATTGGTACCAATTTGTATTAAAATCCAATAAACCGTTTACAAGTTATAATGTTTTTAAGTGTATCATGAGAATTTAATTCGAGTCCTAACAAAATTAGCAGTGCCTGTGATCCGCGGAAGCACAGTTTACTTCATCTCAATTTCAATATTATCAGTTGGCATCGATACTTATCATCTCATCAGGAAGAGCAACTTTATACAATTTTATATGGCCCTGTACAAACTAAAATAGTTTTGGAACCGACTAAAGATGCCGGTTTGGTAAGCAGCAACATTTGCAATAAAAAATAAAATAAATTAAATTAAATTTGTTACAGATTGACAGTAATGATTTGAAATGTACCTTAATATCAATACTATCATTATACTAAAATATATCAATATCCAAACGTTCAGTTTTTTATAACCTCCAATTAATTCATCTGACCTTCTTTGGTACAGGATACAAAGTGTTGAGAACATGATTCATAACTTCTAAAAGAATAATTGGAATTTTATGTAATTTATGGTCAATATACCTCAATATCAATCTTATCATTATACTAAAATATGTTAATATCCATACGTTAAATTTTTTGTAACCTCTATTTAATTCATCTGACTGTCTTTGATACAGGATACAAAGTGTTGAGAAAATAATTCATAACTTCTAAATAGATTATTGAAACTTAATGTAATTTATGGTCAATATACTTCAATATTAATCCTATCATTTTACTAAAATATATCAATATCCAT
Source organism: Tachinus rufipes (assembly GCA_963932245.1). Classification (NCBI taxonomy): domain Eukaryota; kingdom Metazoa; phylum Arthropoda; class Insecta; order Coleoptera; family Staphylinidae; genus Tachinus; species Tachinus rufipes. Next base: position 117,103,334 of record OZ010744.1, on the reverse strand, counting down.
ACGTTCAATTTTTTATAACCTCTAATTAATTTATCTGACTTTTTTGGTACACGATACTAAGTATTAAGAACATGATTCATAACTTCTAAATAGATCATTGGAGTTTTATGTATTTGATGGTCAATATACCTCAATATCAATCCTATCATTATACTAAAATATATTAATATCAATACGTTCAGTTTTTTATAACCTCTAATTAATTCATCTGACTTTTTTTGGTGCAGAATACAAAGTGTTGAGAACATGATTCATAACTTCTAGAAGAATTATTGGAGCTTCATGTAATTTATGGTCAATATACCTCAATATTAATTCTATCAATATACTAAAATATATCAATATCCATACGTTCAATTTTTTATAACCTCCAATTAATTTATCTGATTTTTTTGGTACAGGATACTAAGTATTTAGAACATGATTCATAACTTCTAAATAGATCATTGGAATTTTATGTAATTTATGGTCAATATACCTCAATATCAATCCCATCATTATACTAAAATATATCAATATCCATACGTTCAATTTTTTGTAACCTCTAATTAATTCATCTGACTTTTTTGGTACAGGATACAAAGTGTTGAGAACATGATTCATAACTTCTAAATAGATCATTGGAGCTTTATGTAATTTATGGTCAATATACCTCAATAATAATCCTATTATTATACTACAATATATCAATATCTATACGTTCAATGTTTTATTACTTTTAATTAATTCATCTGATTTTTTTTGGTGCAGGATACTAAGTGTTGGGAACATAATTCATAACTTCTAAAAGGATCATTGAAGTCTTATGTAATTTATGGTCAATATACCTCAATATTAATCCTATCATTATACTTAAATATATCAATATTCATACGTTCAATTTTGTATAACCTCCAATTAATTCATCAGACTTTCTTTGGTACAGGATAGTTGAAGTTTTAAAACTCAAATTAAAAGTATTAAATCTAAGTTTCTGCCCGCCTACACAAGCGTTTGTTATCAAGAAATTTGTTGTAAACTAATCCTCTGTTGTATTGCTAACAATTTACAATAATGCTCTTGTTAAGAATAGCTACACAAATGCAAGCGGTGGTTGAAATAATAAATCTTTTGATTTCTAACACTTGGGTGGGTGGGCCATAGTAGAAAAAGTTATTTCAAATTGCTATAAAATCTAAACTGTTACAATTAATTGGGCTGAGCCACCTCTGTCGTCCCTCCTTGGCTACGACCCTGACAATTTTAAATATTTTAGATCGTTTTATTTAATTTGCAATAAGATAGAAAAATATTAATTGAAATACTATTAATTAAATTTGTGTTTGATTAAATTTAGTTTTGTATTTACTGAATTATTGAATTGAAATTCTTTACATTCCTTGATGTATAAAAATTTGAATTCATAACGGTTTCCCTCCCTTCAAAATAAGACCGGCAACGCCGCTTCATTCGCCGGCAAAGCCAAAAGCAAAGCACAGTAGAGACAGCAACACCGCACACAGCAACAGACGAGACAAACGACAAGGTGCGAAACAGCGGGAAAAACACGTTCACCAGTCAGTTAAGTTATGATTCCCTCTTATGTTGCATAAAAAAATCGTATGCTTTGATAGCGTGGTTAGTAATGCATTGTCGCCATTCCTGAATCTAGACTAAATAATCAGCGATGTCAGAATTCATAGACAACTTATTCGATTGCTTCGATGATGCCGGATCCGTAGAGGGTAAGGTCGAATCCTCAGAAGACACCGGCCATGCGGAAATCTCGAAAAAGTAAGTTGAAATTCCATGTTCTAACCTCAAACCCACATGCTATTTTATCTTTTTGTTTTGTTATAGGGTTGCTGAAGTTGAGATCAAAGGGACTAAACGGGAAATTGAAGAGGGTGATGAGGCTCAAGGGAAGAAGATTAAAGTCGATGATGTTAATGTGGATGACATTAAGTGAGTTTGATTGTTTTTATTTATTTTTTCTTATCAGTTACTGCAAAATGTTGATTATCATCAAATGTCATTGAATTTTGTTTAAACAATTGTTTCAATAATTGGATTTGTTATATTATGTTTTATGAAATATTTTTATTTTTAATATCATCGTTTACAAATTTCATACAATTTGAAAATCGATTGTAATTTTATTTTTATAATTTAGTAGTTTAAACTTGAATATATTTATAATTGCCTATTAATATAGGTTGCTACTATTAATATGAAATTAGATGGTAAATTTTTTTATAAATTGTACATCAGATGGTGGATGGATTTATTGATGTTATTGGATTCAAGATTGACGACTTTTTAAATTGTTACCGATTTGGGTTCGTATTATGAATTTAACCTTAACATCTTCGGAAATATTAAGTTTTCCGACTAACTATTGTGAATTTTAATTATTATAATCAATTGGGGCAACAACTAGTTGTTTTTATTTATAATTATAATAAACGTATTTAATTTTTTTCAATTTATTTTGACAATTTTTTTATATTTATTTAATAAAATCTTTATTTTTTACACATTAATAATAAGTTTGCTTCATATAATCATTTTATTGGAGGTAGCATTTTAAATATTTCTAAATCGAGGCTATTAATTATTACATTTTTGATTGATTGAATCACCGATTGTTTGAAGAGTCAAAACAAATATAATTAATCAAGTAAACATATTAATTTCTAACATAAACAAAGTGTCCTGTTGAAGAATTTGTTTTTTATTTGCTTGTTGGTTGATAGCCAATTTGATAAATGAAATTATGATATACATAGTGATTGGATCACATTACTTTTGTTTAATTATTCATTTATCATGTAAATATTATAAAGGGACATCAAGGCTTGTACCCCCCTGGTGACATTCTTCAAATTGGGGCATGTTTCCTGGAAACTGGCAAAATATATTTTAAGCTATTTTTCACAGTTTATAAACATTTTATGTCATTTTACACATTTGCTGCGTATGGCCATTTAAATCCTGATATACATTTTCACCGAAACTTGACTTTAATTGCAAAAAAATAGTAACTATGCTTTACAATATTTAATTTTTTGCCATAAGCTTCATTTAAAAGCGCTCAAGAGGTTAAGAACTTTATAACATTTATGTTTGTTGAAGTGATATGACAGTTGGACAAATTTTTTTACATTTTATTTTAGCCTCTTAGTATTAGAACGTTTTATGATTTTTGTGATAGTTTAAGAATATGTTATGGCATCTATAATTGCTGACGAACATTTTAACTTATTTATAATCGCTCAATGAATTTACAGTAAAGTCCGGTTATAACGAACCCGCTTATAACGAACTCTTGGGTATAACGTACTTAATTTGAAACAACGAAAAAAATTTCATAAGCTCAACGCTATATATTTTATTACCATTTCTAACGGACCGGTTTTGGTACATTTTTTGAGTTTGTTATAACCGGACTTTACTGTAGTATAAAAAACAACTTTCCTGTGCAATTTCCTGCTTATTTCATGTCGTTTCAGATCATTTTTGTTGAAATCAAAGTATTTTGCGCAATTTATGATGAATTTTTGTGTGATAAACAAGTTTTTTACGCAATTTGTTACTAATTTTATTAATTAAACTGGTTTTTGGTCCTTATTTCATGCAATAAATGGCTTTTAAGTGCGTTTTTTTGTTAATCTTGTAAAACTTGTGCATTTTTTTGGGTAATTTTAATAGAATTTAGTATAAAAAATGACTTTTTTGTGCAATTTTCTGCTCATTTCATGTGAAATAAAAATATTTTGCACAATTTATTATGCATTTTTGTGTGAAAACAAGTATTTTACTCAATTTATTACTATTTTGATCAAATAAACTGGTTTTTGGTCTTTATTTTATGCAATAAATGGCTTTTAAGAGTTTGATGACTTTTCCAGGAACATTTGATCAAACCTCAATAATATTTTAAGCGATTTTTCATATTTTATGTCATATGTGACTATTCAGGAACATTTTATGACATATGTGAGAGAACAGAAACATTTTATTCTAAATAAAGTTCATTTTAAGCGATTTTGTACTGTTTATGAACAATTTATGTCATATATGACAGTTCAGGAACATTTTATGTCTTTTAACACAAATCAAGAACGTTTGAAGTTATTTATCACAGCTCAAGAACATTTAAAGCTATTTTTCTTACTTTATAAGTATTTTATAATAGTTTAGCGATCTTTTATGACATTTATAACAGGCTCAATACGTTTTTAACTATTTGTTACAGGTTTTTTTTGAATCGTTTATGACATTTGACAGTTCAGAAACTTTTTTTATGTTGTTTATTACAACTCTTGAACAATTTATGTTTACTATAACAGCTCAAGAACATTTTATGTTATTTATGAACATTTTAAACTATTTTTCACAGTTTATTCATAAAAGTTTGGTGACATTTGATGACATATGTTACAGTTCAGGAATGTTTTATGTCATTTATCACAACTCGAGAACATTTTAAGCTATTTTTCACATTTTATGTCATGTGACAGTTCTTTAATCACAGCTTAAGAACATTTTTTATAGTTTATGAACATTGTATGTCATAGGAGACAGTTAGGAACATTTTATCGCAGCTTCAGAACGTTTGAAGCTATACCCTCAGTTTATAAACATTTTAGGTCATTTATCACAGCTCATGAACATTTCATTATGTTTTTGACAGTATATGAACGTTTTATAATAGTTTGGGAACATTTTATGTCACATATGACAGTTTAGGAACGGTTGGTGAAAGCTCAAAGGTTTTATCATAGCTCAAGAACATTTGATGACATATGTTACAGTTCACGAATGTATTATATCATTTATCACAGCTCAAAAACATTTTAACTTTTTTTTTTTACAGTTTATAAACGTTTTATAATACTTTAAAGACATTTTAAGCTATTTTTTACAATTTATGAATATTTTATAATTATTTTATGTCATTTATCACAGCTCATGAACGTTTCAATATATTTTTGACAGTTTATGAACATTTTATAATAGTTTGGAACATTTTATGACACATGTGCCAGTTTAGGAACGGTTGGTGTAAGCTCAGAAAGGTTTTATCATAGCTCAAGAACATTAATGACATATGTTACAGTGCACGAATGTTTTATGTCATTTATCACAGATCAAGAACATTTTAAGCTATTTTTCACAGTTTATGAACGTTTTATAATACTTTAAAGACATTTTAATCATTTTTTTACAATTTATGAACTTTTTATAATTATTTTAGGATATCAGACAGTTTAGGAACATTTTATGTGATTATCACAGCTTATGATTATTTCATTATATTTTTGACAGTTTATGAAATTTTTTTTAATAGTTTAGGAACGTTTTATGAAACTATGAAAGGTTTTATCATAGCTCAAGAACATTTGGGAACATTTGATGACATATGTTACAGTTTACAAATGTTTTATGTCATTTATCACAGCTCAAGAACATTTTATAATAGTTTGGGGATATTTTATGATATGTGACAGTTGAGGAACAGTTTGTCAATATTGTTGACTTTTTTTATGTTCAGGAACATTTTATGTCATTTATCATAGCTCAAGAACATTTTTTGGTTATTTTAATTACATTTTATGATGTATGACACAGTTTAGGTGCACATTTGATGAAAGATCAAAGTTTTGATGAAAGATCAAAGTTTAAGAACATTTTATCTCATTTATAACAACTCAAGATTATTTTAAACTGTTTTTCACGGTTGGTGAAAGCTCAGAAAGGTTATATCACAGATTAATAACATTTGGGAACATTTGATGACATATGTTACAGTTTATGAAGGTTATATGTCATTTATCACAGCTCAAGAACATTTTAAGCTATTTTTCACAGTTTATGAATATTTTATAACAGTTTGGAGACATTTTATGACGTGGCCAGTCAGGAACATTTATATTTATATTATTTATCACAGCTCAATAACATTTTTTTACATATTGTGAGCATTTTATAATTGTTTGGGAACATTTGATGATAATTCAGGAACATTTTATGTCGTTTATAACTGCTAAAGAATATTTTTTTATATTTTTTTCAGTTTTATGAACATTTTTAATATTTTATGACATATGTAACCTTTCAGGAACATTTTATGTTATTTATCACTGCTCAATATTATTTTATATTATGTATCACTGCTCAAGAACACTTTATATTATTTATTTATGATATTTATAACAGCTTCAGAACATTTTAAGCCATTTTTTATAGTGTTATTAACTTTTTATAATAGTTTGGGGATGTCATTTATAACAGCTCAAGAGCATTTTATCTTACTTTTCACAATATATAATAGCGGTTGGTAGACATTTTATGATAAATGTGACAGGAGCATTTTGTCACAACTCGAACATTTTATGTTATTTATAACAGCTCAAGAACATTTTTGTGTGTTTGTAGGCATTTTACGACATGTAACAGTTTTGGAACATTTTATGATACATTGGGAACATTTTATGTCATTCAGCTCAAGAACATTTAAGCAATTTTTTACAGTTTATGAACATTTTATAATAGTTTAGAAGACATTTGATGACAAATGTGTCAGTTCGGGAACATTTTGTCACATTTATCACAGCTCAAGAACATTTTAAGCAATTTTGTACAGTTTATGATTATTTTATAATAGTTTAGAAGACATTTGATGACAAATGTGACAGTTCAGGAACATTTTGTCACATTTATCACAGCTCAAGAACATTTTAAGCAATTTTGTACAGTTTATGTTCATTTTATAATAGTTTAGAAGACATTTGATGACAAATGTGACAGTTCAGGAACATTTTGTCACATTTATCACAGCTCAAAAACATTTTATGTTATTTACAACATTTCAAGAAGTACAGTTTATGAACATTTTATGTCATTTATCATAGCTCAAGAACATTTTATAATAGTGTGGACATTTTTGACAGTTCAGGAACACTTCTTGAAATTTATCACAGCTTATGAACATTTTATAATATTTGCTACAGTTAATATTAGTTTAAGGACATTTTATGACAAATGTATTATATTTTTTACAGTTTATTAACATTTTAGAACATTTTTAATAGTTAGGGGAGAGCTTAGGAATATTTTATGTTATTTATCATACCTCAAGAACATTTTATGGATTTTTTTATCATTTTATGACATATTTGACAGTTCAGGAACACATTTAGTGACATAAGTTACACTTCAGGAACATTTTATGTCATTTATCACAGCTCAAGAACACTTTTGTGTCATGTGATTATTTTAGGAACACATTTGATGACATATGTGACAGTTTTTGAACATTTTGTCATTTATCACAGCTCGTGAATATTTTATAATATTTGTTACAATTAATATTAGTTTAAGGACATTTTTACAGTTTATTATCATTTTAAATAGTTAGGGGACAGTTTAGGAATATTTGATGTCATTTATCATAGCTCAAGAATATTTTATGATTTTTTTTTTGAGTATTATGACATAATTGACAGTTCAGGAACACGTTTGATGAGTTATGTAACAGTTTAGGAACACTTTATGTCATTTATCACAGATTAAGATCATTTTAGGTTATTATATAGTTTATGAACATTTTATAATAATTTAGGAACGTTTTAAGTTATTTATCACAGCTTAAGAATATTTTATTTTATTTGCTTAAGCTTAAGAACATTTAAGCTGTTTTTTACAGTTCACGAACAATTTATAGTAGTTTGGGACATTTTATGACATGTGTGACAGTTCAGGAACATTTTATGTCATTTTTTTTTGTTCGAAAACTTTTGAAGTTATTTTTCACAGTTTTATGGACATTTTATAAATATTTAGTATGTTATATCATATTTTTCACAGTTTTTGAACATTGTATAATAGTTTGGGGACTTTTTATGACTAATGTGACAGTTAAGGAACACATTTTAGGACAGTTCAGTATATGTCATATATAACAGCTGAATAAAATTTTATGAAATTTTATTTTATGAACAGTTCAAGATCGGTTTTATTATTTTTGTGAGTGAGCATAAACGCTTTTGAAAACATTTATGACAGATTTGTTTGTGATGTTTATTAATGTTAAGAAATTTAATTGACAGTTTATGGACACTTGACATCTGGGGTAGCTTGGTAACATTTTGTGACGACTCTTATGTGACAGATTAAGATTATTTGTGACATTTATGGAAGCTCGGAAGCATTATTTTTACATTTATGGTAGCTCATTAATATTTATGGCAGTTTGTGGAAATTTTTTGATATTTGTGGTACCTCGGGAACAATTTATGACAGTTTATAAACATTTATGGTTATTTTATGATAGATTAAGATTACTTTGTCACTAAAACAATTTATAGAATTTTTTTACATTTGTAGCACATTTTATGACAGATTAAGATTATTTTGATATTTTTAAAACGGTTGTGACATTTATGGCAGCTCAGAAACATTTTTTTGACATTTATGATAGCTCAGGAACATTTATGAAAGTTTATGAACATTGTTTGACTTTTGTGATAGTTCGGAATATTTTATGACAAATTTAAATTATTTTGGAACATATTTGACATATTAAGATTATTTTAACAGTTTTAAAAACCGTTGTGACATTTATGATCTATCAGAAACATTATTTTAACGTTTATGTTAGCTCAGGATTATTAATAACAATTTATAGATTTTTTTTTTATATTTGTGGTTTTTTGGGAACATTTGATGGCAGATTAAGTTTATTTTGCCTATTGTGACATATACGGTAGCCATTTCACATTTCTGACAGTTTATGGAAATTTTTTAACATTTGTGCTAGCTCAGGAATTTTTATGGCAGTTTGTGGACATTTAAAAACTGTTGTGACATTTATGGTAGTTGATAAATAATATTAGGACATTTCATTTATGGTAGTTGAAAAATAATATTTAGACATTTATGGTAGCTCTGGAATATCTATAACAATTTATGATTTTTTTTTTACATTTGTGTGGTACTTCTGGAACATTTTTTGATAGATTAAGATTTGACAGTTTTCAAAAATTGTTGTGACATTTGTGAACATTATATTTTGACATTTATGATAATTCAGGAACATTTATGACTGATTGGAAAAGAAATATAATTTACAGATTATGATTATTTTTAAAGTTTATCTATTAAATTTTTTTAACATTTCAATACGACTAATAAATTGGCTATTTTTATAAATCATTTTTCAAAAACAAGACATTTTATAGCAAATTTATGTCTCCACAAATACTATATAAAAAAATTTCACACAATTTCATTTGAAATAATTGAGAAAGTTTATAACCATTTTTTTTTAATTGATTTTATTCAGAGAAATTATTAATGTACAATATTCTTTTCAGTTTTGAGGAATTAAAAAATCGCATTATAGTCCACACAATTGATACAAAAGAATCATGCACACATGAAGTAGCATGCCCTCCAGGTCAACCCTACATCCCTTTAGAACCGAGAAGAAACAACCCTGCAAAAACCTACACATTTACATTAGATCCATTCCAAAATGAATCAATATTATGTGTTGACAATAACCAATCCGTACTTGTATCAGCCCATACATCAGCAGGCAAAACAGTTGTTGCTGAGTAAGTGTTTTCAACATTCCCATACATTAATCACATCCTGTGTTTATTTAAACAAAAATTAATCATTTGCAGATATGCGATAGCGACTTCTTTAAATAATAAACAAAGAGTAATATACACAACACCAATAAAAGCTTTATCAAATCAAAAATACCGAGAATTCTACGACGAATTCAAGGATGTTGGTTTAGTAACTGGCGACGTGACAATAAATCCGACTGCTTCCTGTCTGATAATGACGACTGAAATTCTACGTAATATGCTTTATCGTGGATCAGAAATCATGCGAGAAGTCGGTTGGGTTGTTTTCGATGAAATACATTACATGCGTGACAAGGAGAGGGGAGTCGTGTGGGAGGAGACTTTGATTTTATTGCCACATAATGTGCACTTTGTGTTCTTGTCGGCTACCATTCCTAATGCGAGACAGTTTGCCGAATGGGTTGCACATCTACATCAGCAACCTTGCCATGTTGTCTATACTGATTATAGACCGACGCCATTGCAGCATTATGTGTTTCCATGTGGAGGTTCAGGGATTCATATGGTCGTTGATGAGAATGTAAGTGAATTTATTTATTAAATATTATAATTTTTTTGATTGAATTGTTATGTGGTTTTGATTTATGGCTATTTTGGAAGTTAGAAAATATTATTGTTGTATAAATATGGGCGTGTCTGATACCTATAATAATTAATTTGATTGTTACTATTTTTATTAAACGACTTTAATAGATTTGTGATATTTATGAAACATTATTTTAACATTTATGATGGCTCTGGAACATTTATGACAGTTTATGGATATTTTTTGATATTTGTGGTATATCGGGAACATTTTAAAGACTTTTCTGACATTTATTATTGCTCGGAGACATTTATGACAGAATGAGAATGTTTTATGATATTTATTAATGGCTGCGTTCAGAACGACTCATCGTGGGAACTGAACGTGCTTGATGACTACCATTGAGTCATTGTTTGCTGGCAGCGCTTGTCATTATACTCATCATACATTTAAGTTCGTTTGCTTGCTGACAAATCAACTCGGCAGTTAATCAGCGCATATAAATTGATATTATTATTAAAAAAATTGAGAAAGAAAAATCTTGGCTACAAGCAATCAAAGATTTTATTTAGAATAGAATAGGTTTTCTAGATCTGTTATTTATATTTGTTTTCCGGATGAGTGTTACGAACAAGGCCTTGTAAGCCGCACTGGCTGGTGAAATAAACGTTTTAAAACTGCATCCTCCTTCACGTATTTATTCCTGAAATTGATAAAAATTTATTTATTATACAAAATCTATCTAAAATTGCTTGGGAACCACAATAATTGCACAAAAATTAAGCAGAAAACACAATAATGAAATTTGCAACCAAAAACGGTTTTTGTTCCTGAAATTTATCAAAATTATATTTATTACAAAAAATTCATTCAAATTCCGTAATTGCATGAATTTTATCAAAAATTAAATAGAATGCTTGAATTATGCTTGGTGTATTTGTAAGTAATTCCTTTAAGTTGAGTCAGTCAAGATCTTGGACGATACACGCTTTTATAGCCATGCCTTTGCCAACGTGGTCAAGCCAACATGATCGATGCGTGTGACGTCAGTTGTAGACAAAAACGTGTACGTAGCAAAATACTTACGTAAATTGTAAATACAAATTTTTACGCACTTAATCTACCAAAATGCCAATAAATCTTTGACTTATTTATTTCACACAAAATTAAATTTTGTGATTGAATTAACAATTGTAAAAGAAATATACTTTCAGCCATTGATAGTTTAAAATTAAAATATAATATAATATGTTTTATTGTGTTTATTAATGTTTACCATAAATTGTAAAACCAACTTAACTACTCATGAGACATATGTTCACAATTAGTACGTGACGTCAGTTGTTGGCATAGAATGTTATGTTGGCTTCACTATAGGACAAGCGGGATAGCACACGGCGCGTCTATATTATATATATGGTCTATGGTCATGATTCACCTTCATAGGTGCAATAATGTTTATATTTGAATATAAACTTGACTCATTTATAAATATTTCAGGTACTGCTCAATATAAACTTGACTCATTTATAAATATTCTAGGTACTTTGCTATTTATCTATTTTTCAACAGTTTAAGGTCTGATTTATGTGCTTTCTGACAATATTTTGACATCTCAAAGCCGCATTTTGCTATTTTTGATAGTTGATGACTAGAATTTTGCACTTTTTAACAGTTTATGGTTGGATTTTAGTTCTTTCTGAAAATATTTTATTACTTTATGTCCAGATTTAGCAATTTTTGCACTTTTGGTGCTTTCTGACAATATTTTTTGATACTTATGGCTAGATTTAGCTTTTTGACTCTTCATGGGTATAATTTAAGACTTTCATTTCATTTCATAGCTAGATTTTGCTATTTTTTACATTTATGACTTGAATTTTGACATTTTATAGCCATCTGGCTATTTTTGACATTTCATGAATAGAATTTTACACTTTCCAGCAGTTTATGGTCGGTTTTAGTTCTTTCTGACAATATTTGACATTTTATGAGTATAATTTTGAACTTCAACAATTTCAAGCCAGATTTAGATGCTTTCTGACAGTATTTTGACATTTCAAAGTCGCATTTTGCCATTTTTAACATTTGATGACTAGAGTTTTGCACTTTTCAACAGTTTATGGCGAGAGTTTAGTGCTTTCTGACAATATTTTGACATTTTATAGCGATCCAGCTATTTTTGACATTTTATGAATAGAATTTTACACTTTCCAGCACTTTATGGCAGGTTTTTAGTTTGTTCTGAGAATATTTTTATATTTTATGGCAAGATTTAGCTGTATTTGACATTTTATGACTGTAATTTTGAACTTTTAACAATTTAAGGCCGTATTTAGATGCTTTCTGACAATATTTTGACTTTTTATAGCTAGATTTTGCTATTTTTGACATTTGATGACTAGAATTTTGCACTTTTTAACAGTTTGTGGCTAGAGTTTAGTGCTTCCTGACAATATTTTGACAATTTCTAGACAGATTTGGCTATTTCTAACATTTCTTGAATAACATATTGGCTTTTCAACAGTTTAAGGCCAGATTTTTTACTTTATAGACAGGTTTTGCTATTTTTGACATTTTAAAGATAAAATTGAACTTATGGTTGGTTATGGTTGCTTCTGAAATTATTTAGATAATACAAGTCCAGTTTTTGGTATTTTGGACATTCCATGAATAAAATGTTGACTTTTCAACAGTTAAGGCCAGATTTTAGTTCATTCTGACAATATTTTTATACTTCATGGCTGTATTTTGCTATTTCTAACATTTAATGAGTATAGTTTTGTACTTTTTGTGCTTTCTGACAATATTTTGACAATTTCTACCTGGATTTTGACATTTTTGAATTTAATGAAAAGAATTTTGCACTTTTCAACAGTTTATGGTTGGATGTTAGTTCTTTCTTACAATATTTTGATACTTTATGACCAGATTTAGCTATTTTTGAGATTTTGAGTATAATTTTGAACTTTTTAACAGTTTTTGGTCAGATTTTGGTGGTCTCTGACAATTTTTAAATATTTTATAACCAGATTTTGCTATTTTTGAGATTTTATGGCTAAAATTTTGCATTGTTAAGAGGTTTAAGGCTGGATTTTCCTATTTTTGATATTTCATGAATAGAATTTTGAACTTTTCAATAGTCTATGGCCAGATTTTGGTGTTTTCTGGAAATATTTTGACATTTCATAGCTGAATTGTGCTATTTTTGAAATTTTATGAATAGAGTTTTGTGCTTTTCAGCAGTTTATGGTTGTATTTTGATATTGTACATATTGCACTTGCACAGTTTATGGCCAGATTTTAGTTTTTTCTGACAATATTTTGATACTTTATGGCCAAATTTAGCTGATTCTGACATTTTATGAGTATAATTTTGAACTAATAAACAGTTTTAAGGCTGGATTGAGTTGCTTTTTGACATTTTATAGCCGTGTTTTGCTATTTTTGACATATTATGTCATTGTCAAGCAGATTATGGGTCGGATTTTGATAATTCATGAATAGAATGTTGCACTTGTACACTTTATGGCTGGATTTTAGTTCTTTTTGACAATATTTTGATTCTTTATGGCTAGATTTAGCTGTTCTTGACATTTTGAGTATAGTTTTAATATTTTATAGCCACATTTTGCTGTTTTTGACGTTTCATGATTAGAATTTTACGTTTGCTGTGTTTTAATATTTTTGACTCTTTATAAAATATAGAATTTTACACGTTTATGGTCAGATTTAGTTATGATTGACATTGATGAGTATAGTTTCTAACAGAATTTTACATTTTTTATCAGTTTATGACTCATTTTTACTTTTTTTGACATTATTTTGATACTTTATGGCAATATTTTGCTATTTTTGACATTTCATGAAAAGAATTTTGCACTTTTCATCAGCGAATGTTGTGTTTTTCAACCGTTTATGGCTGGATTTTGCATCTTTTGACATTTTTATAAATAGAATGTTGCTTTTTTGAACAATTTATAGATGTAATTTGGTTCTTTCTGAATTTTGTTCATAATCTATGTCTGATTTTTGCTATTTTTGACATTCCATGAATAAAAACGTTGACTTTTTAACAGTTTAAGGCCAGATTTTAGTTCTTTTTGAGAATATTTTAATACTTCATGGCTGGACTTTGCTATTTTTGGTATTTTATCAGTTAATTTTGAACTTTTCAATAGTATATGGCTGGATTTAGATGCTTTCTGACATTTTATAGTCTTTTTTGCACTGTTAAGCCGGATTTTACTATATTTGACATTTTAGGAAAATAATAAAACTTTTAAACAGTTTATTGTTAGGTTTTAGTGCTTTCTGACAATATTTTGAACATTTTAGTACATTAAGTACGTAAAAATGTGGTATGTATACCTCTTGGTATGTGCTAGTTCTTTCCCACAACTGACGTCACACGCACCGATCATGTTGGCTTCACAGCATCTTTAAAAAGCGTATATGATCTAAGTTTTTTTTTACATTTTGTCAGTATAATTTTGACCCTTTTAACAGCCAGATTTCAGTTGTTTCTAAGAATATTTTGATATTTTGCTATTTTTGACATTTGATGAGTATAGTTTCAAACTTTTCAACTGTTTTGGTGCTTTCCGACGATATTTTGACATTTTATAACTAGATATTGCTGTTTTTGATACTTGTATGTATAGAATTTTCACTTTTCAGCAGTTTATGGTCAGATTTTGCTATTTTTGGTATTTTATGATTAGAATGTTGAACTTTTTAAGAGTTTATGGGCGGATTTTAGTTCTTTTTTGCTATTTTGAGTACTTTTTTAGCAGTTTATGGCTGTATTCTGCTATTTTTGACATTTTATGCTTAAAATTCAGCAGATTTTAACCATTTCATGAACTTACTGAGAATATTTTGACATTTTATGAGTATAATAATGAACTTTTTAACAGTTTGTGGCCGTATTTAGATCTTACTATTTTTGACATTTCATAAATAGAAATTAGCATTTTCAGCAATTTATCATTTAAGCCACTTCCTCAATAATTATTCTCACATATAACGTATAAAAAAAAATTGTGGTTATTTTGGAGGTTATAACATATGATTTTCTTTTCAGGGCGTCTTCAGAGAAGAAAATTTCAATGCATCTATGGCCATCTTACAAAACGCCGGTGATGCCGCTAAGGGTGATCAAAAAGGTAGACGCGGCGGTGTTGCCAACAAAGATGCCTCGCAAACGGACATATTTAAAATAGTGAAAATGATAATGGAACGTGCATTCGCTCCCGTCATCGTTTTCAGTTTTAGCAAGAAAGATTGCGAACTATATGCAACACAAATGACAAAGCTGGATTTCAATTCAGGTATTCTATTCAAAAAAATGTAACAAATTAAAAATTAATTGTAAAATTTTAGCTGCTGAAAAACAATTGGTGGATGAAGTATTTTCCAATGCAATGGATGTACTTACTGAGGACGACAAACATTTACCACAAGTTGAAAATCTTTTACCGTTATTGCGACGAGGTAAATGAATTTGCACTTTTCATTGAATTATTTGAGGTTATGTACAATTGAAACCGGTTCAGTTTTAACAACGTAACCTCAAATAGTTTAACTATTTATTTAACCAAATCATGTTACAATTTATGTTTTGATAGGAATTGGTATCCATCACGGTGGTCTCCTCCCAATCCTGAAAGAAACAATTGAAATATTATTCGGCGAAGGTTTAATCAAAGCTTTATTCGCAACCGAAACATTTGCCATGGGTCTCAACATGCCTGCCCGTACTGTACTCTTCACAGGCATGAGAAAATTCGACGGAAGCGAATATCGATGGGTAAATAATTTAATGTTGCAAATAATAGAACTAATTTTTGGTGTTTGATTAGCTTACGTCTGGTGAATACATACAAATGTCCGGTAGAGCCGGTCGTCGTGGTCTTGATGATAAAGGTATCGTCATTTTAATGGTGGATGAGAAGGTGCCGCCATCATCGGGGAGGGAGATTGTTAAAGGTTTACCGGATCCCATCAATTCGGCTTTCCATTTGACTTATAATATGGTGTTGAATTTGTTACGTGTTGAGGAGATTAATCCTGAATATATGTTGGAGAGGTCTTTTTTCCAGTTCCAGAATCAGGCATCGATACCTGGATTGTATGAAAGTAAGTTGGTTTTATTGTTTTTGATTTGCATGGAAAATTATTTTTAGTAAAGTATGCGGATGCGTTGCTTAATACAGATCATGCGCATTGATTACGTGACATAAGTACACTACCAATTTACGCTATACAAGTAATGGTACGCTTTGCACGAGTTCTTTTTGAATGAGAAAAGTTAGTTTAAGTAGATGCATTTTTACCGTCGGAATGAGCCAAAAACGGAAAAAATTAGTTAAGGGCGGACAGAGGTGTGGGTCGATTCGCGGCGTTTGCATTTTTAGACTATAGATGTAAAGCCAACATGATTGGTGCTTGTGACGTCAGTTGTGGGCAAGAACGCGCTAAAACTACCAAAATGTTAATATATTTTAACATTTTTTGTTAATAATAAAATTATAGCCAACTTTTTAAGTTATTGTTTTTGTAGCGCTTATGCCCACAATTAGCGCGTGACGTCATTCGTGGGCATAGAAAAGGAGCCTGAGACTTTTATATTTGACCAGTGACGTCTCAAAAAGTATCGGAATGAAAAATTAAATTTGCTGGTTTGTTGTTGCTTTCTTTCAAAAACTGCCAATTACTGAGTCTCTTCCGGGTAGAATGCGTTCAATTCTCCTATTATGTCTGTGTCCTTGAAAACACTTCCAAAAATCGCGACTCAGTTTAGATTTTTGGCGTATCAGCCTAATAAGACTATTAACGCCGAACAAAAATCGCGACTCAATTATGGCCTTGGCCGGTAGCCATTATTCCGGTTGGGGTATAATATGAAATGGGTCGTAAGACTACTAAACTAAGCAAACCGTTATCAGAATCGCAATATACTATAGCAACCGAGGGCATTATACATAACGTCCGCTTATAATGCGCTGGTTTATTTGAAGATTGATGTTATATAATATAATAAATTAAATAAATATCAACGTTTGGGGCCGGAACATTGTCTCAGGCGTCATCACAATCGAAATATAGCCACTGAGGGCATTATACATAACATCCGCTTATAATGCACTGGTTTTTTGGAGTTATATGCAATAAATTAAATTAATATTAACGTATTAAAAACATTTTGATTAACCGTGATTTTTATTGCTTAATTTTAGAATTCCAATCGACGTTAGAAGAGTACAATAAATTTGAAATTAAAGAGGAATCCCAAATATCATCATACTATAACATCCGCACTGAATTGAATACTCTAGGAACACAATTCAGAACCTATATAACAACACCTAAATATTTAATACCATTTCTACAACCCGGTCGATTAGTTAAAGTAAGTAATAAAAAAAATTGTTAAAAACAAACTAACCTTATAATATGAACAGATTAAAGTTGGTGATCTTGAATACGATTGGGGTGCAATCGTCGATTTTCATAAAGTCATGGAGATGAATCGAAAGAAAATCAATCCGGCCAAGGAGAGCACTAAAGTCGATGTGTCGTTGCTGCTTCACGTCATTTCTGATGAGAATAATAAGGATGATTCTATTCCGAAACCCTGCCCTACGAGTCAGGTAAGATTTATTTATTTATTTCTGTTTTATTGTACAGTTTAAAATATTTATATAATCCATTTTAATCTGCATGAATAAATTTTGAGAACTAGGGGTCATTATCTTTTAATCCACACAGTGGGTGACTGTGAAATTCACACAAAATTCCAACAAACTCATTAAATGTTTCAAATTTAGGGATTAATATTAAATGTTTGGTAATTGCTGGATTATAAAATTCAAATTAGCTGTAATAAAATATTTATTTTGTCTGAAAACTAGACGAAAATTTGATTGATTTTATTGCGTTTTTAAAGTGAGGCTAATTTTATGATGGCGGCCATTTTGTTTAATACTAAAAAAAATAAACATTTTGTTTTAAATTTTAATAGGATTCGATTTAATAATTAACAATGCCGATGCAGTGGTTTGATTTGTAAATTTGAGTATAATTTGAATAATCTTTTTATGTGTACGTAATTTTTTTTAAACAAAATGGCCGCTGTGACGTAACTTGTTTCACTTTATCAACACGAATCATGTATTTGTTCTAACTTTTTTACTTGCGGCTGGTTTTGCCTGTTACGCCATCGTCAATATTTTGTGATATAAATAAAAACATAACTTGATTACATTTAAATGTTATTTTGATGACACATTTGCAAAGAATTTTGTTGGATTTATTATTTTGACTCCTGTGACTCTTACCGAATGAAATAATGCTACTTGTTATATTGCGTGCACGATTAAAAATGTTGCGTTATATTTTTTTTTAGAATAATTTAATCACGCACGCCACTGTTTATATATTTATTACGTGCACGATTAAAAATTTGCGTCATATTTTTAGTGTGATATCACGAAGCATGTTTTTTTTTTTTTGGTGAATGGTGAACGGTTTTTAGGTTACATTGTACATAACGTAGCTAACTTTACCCCACTAGAATCAGCTTATCGCTAAGAATATTCAGGGGCGTCTGAAAAAAAAATTCCGAGGAGGGGTCAAACTTAAAAAAACAAATTGATAATACATTTTGCCTTTTTGGCTACATATAAACTGAATAAATAATAGGCATAATTTGAGTGTATTTTGTTAATGAAGAAGGGGGGGGGGGTTAGACCTAATAAATCTGGCCTGTTTTAACACGCTTGATGCTTTTGATTTGAACTTGCTTAACTAGTCTTATTTATGGACTAGAAACACCTAGCTGCACTTGTTTTGATTAGAAGCAGCTTGACCAATCATTGCTTGGACTAGAACCAACTAGACAGGTTTAGTTAGAAAAGTTTTCTTTAAACTGGTACTAACTAGACTAGCGGATCGATTCTGACCTCGGTGAATTTTGTCATAGAAATGACGTCATTTCAGTGAATCATTTTGACATACATAATTTCTATGAGAAAAGTCTCCGATGACAAAAATCACAGCGGCCAGAGTTGCACCCCAGTCTTGTGTGGACTAGAACCAGCAATATTACTCCAGTCTGCATAAAATAAAAGCTTCATTACTTTTTTTTAACTAGAACTAGCTTCACCAATTTTTGTTTGGACTAGAACTATCTAGACCAGCCTTGATTGAATTAGAATAAGTTTTTTTAGACTTGAATTAGCTAGACCAACCAGTTTTGTTTGAACTAGAACTAGCTGTATTATTACTCCGGTCTGCACAAGATTGTTCTAGTTTTTTTTAATAGAACCAGTTAACCAATCAGTTTAGAGTAGAACTATCTAGACTAGAATTAGCTAGACCACCCAGTCTGGTTTGGACTAGAATCAGCAATATTATTCTAGTCTGAACTAGATCTAGCTTGATTGCTTTAATTTGGACTAGAACCAGCTTGTTTGCTCTAATTTGGACTAGAACCAGCTTATTTGCTCTAGTTTTGACTGGAAATAGCTTGATTACTTTTTATTTTTAAACAGAACCAATCTTGTGTGGACTAGAATTTGATTAAAATGTTAACAAATATTAGTTTGGTTTGATTAGAACAGTATTGGTTTGTTTTGACTACAACTTTGTGGCTTTGATCATTTATTTTAATTTAAGTTCACATGATGAAGTACCATTTCAGTTACACTTTATTTTTTGATTATATCACTACACCTTACTAAAATAACTAAATAATTTTTTGTTAATCTAGAACCGGTTTTATTTGGAATCGGCATTTTTTGTTTTAATAGTAATTGCATGCACTGATTAGAACTACGTTGACTTGATCAAGAATCAAGTTGATTGTACTAGATCGTAGACTGGACTAGAGTTCTGTCTACTAGCTTAGAGAGACTAGAACTCAATTGACTGGACTAGAACCAAATCTACTGGACTAGTTTCAAATCGACTGGACAAAAGTTTTTCTAGTTGGCTAGAACCTAGTCTACTATTATAGAACTTCAAAAGTTTAGACTTTGGTCTAGATCAACCTAGAAAACTTTTGTCTTGATCAAAACTTGATTTGAGATTAGAATCAGCTAGACTTGAGAATACAACCAATTACAATTAGAACCTTAACTGAACCTTTTTGATTTGAGACTAGAAGATCCAGCATGAATCAGTTGAGGTTTAAACCTCTTATTTTGCCTAAACTTAGCTTGACTAAAATCAGTTGATTTGAGATTAAAACTAGCTTGACACAAGATTAGAACCAGGTTGACTTAGGGTTTTAACTTCTCACTTGACTTGACACCTAAGCGAACTTAGGTTGACTAGAACCAGCTTACTTGAGATTTGGACTTTTTCACTTAAGGTTTGAACTGTATCATGTCCTTGACCAGCTTAATTTGAGATTAGACCCAGCTTGATTTGAGACTAGACTCATCTCGTAATAAGATTAGTTTGACTAAGATTAGAACTAGAATGACTTAATATTAGAATCTTTTGTCATGACCCAACTGAGCTTGACTTAAGGTTATGACCTAACTTAGCTTGGCTAGAACCAACTTGATTTCTGATTAGAACCGCCTTTATTTGATGTTAAAACCAGCTTGATTTGAGATTAGAACGAGCTTGATTCTAGACTAGAACCAGCTTTATTTAAGTGTAGAACCAGCTTGACTTGAGACTAGAACCAGCTTGACTTAAAATTTGAACCAGTTTGACTTAATGTTTGAATCCATTGTCATGACCTTATCTTGACCTAACTTAGATTAACTAGAACCAGCTTGATTTGTGATTTGAACAATTTTGACTTAACATTAGAACTTTTTGTTTTGTAGTAACTTTGAGACAATTTGATTTTAGATTAGAACCACCTTTATTTGATTTTAATATTAGCTTGAACCGAGATTAAAAGGTGACTAGAACCTGGTCACATCCTGGAATAAACTTGATCTTAATTAAATGTTGAATATTGACGTAGCTCGACTTGACCTAAACATTGGCCTAACTAGACTCATCTTATCATAACTAAAACTTGACTTTTTAATAAACTAAGTTGTTGTCTTGCATAACTTGACCTTAACTGATTAAATTATCAAAATAAACTTATTTGACTTAAATAGGTTCTTTTTGTCTTGGCTAGATTTGCCTGATCTTGACTAGAATCTTCTTTAACCTGTCCTTACTTAAACTAAGATCAGAAATGACTATATTTAATTTATCTTGACTACAACTTTTTGGCTTGACTAGAATTTTTTAGCATGACTAGACCACACATGTTTTGATCTAGTATAACTAGGTCTCCTTTTGCTGGATTAGGGAACCAGCTTGACTGCAAGCAAGACCTCACTTGACATGAACCTAACCTAACTTTGACTTAACATGGATTTAACCTAACTTGGACCTAACCTAACTTGGGCCTAACCTAACTTGGGCCTAACCTAACTTGGGCCTAACCTAACTTGGGCCTAACCTAACTTGGGCCTAACCTAACTTGGGCCTAACCTAACTTGGGCCTAACCTAACATGGGCCTAACCTAACATGGATTTAACCTAACGGGGGCCTAACCTAACATTGATTTAACTTAACTTGGACCTAACTTAACTTGGCCCTAACTTGGCCATAACCTAACATGGATCTAACGTAACTTGGACCTAACCTAACTTGGACCTAACCTAACGTGGACCTAACCTAACTTGGACTAAACATACCTGGCTGAAAACCTATATTGGTTCATAATAGAACCAGCTTGGCTTAGCTAGAACCGACTTGGTCTAATTAAAAGGATCTTGAATTTACTAGTACCAATTGTCGGAACTGGTTCATATTATAATCAGTTTGGCCTACCTAGAACCAGCTTGAATTGACTAGTACCAATTCAATTTGACCAGCAACAACTTCTATGATTGCTTTACATAATTTATATAATCTCCCGGTAACCCGACTTAACAACATTTGATCAGACTCATCTTCACTTAGCACTCCCCAGGCTATCATGGATTAACATAACCTCATTATCCACTGAACTCACTATTAGATTTACTTAATCTAACTGCATTTAAGCACATCTAAATCTCCACATATTTTTAGAATGGTGATGTTGAAGTAGTAAGAGTAGCATCGACACTGATAACGCACATATCAACAGTCAGATTATATTGTCCCAACGATTTACGATCAACAGATGCCAGAAAAGGCATGCACAAGGCAGTCCTAGAGGTCTTAAAACGTTTCCCAGAAGGACCACCTCTACTGAATCCGATAATAGACATGAAAATCGCCGATCCTGTTTTCGAAGACGTCGTTACAAAGATCGAAACATTGGAAAAAAGGTTCGAAGTAATATTTTACGGAGCTGCGTTTCTTTAATTGTGAGCTTTGGATTGAATAAGGCTATAGTCAAAATTAACGTGTGTGTCACTAATTTATGTATAGACTTAATCAAAACTAGTGTGGACGCTGCTTTACATTTATTATTTTTTAATTTGTACAAAACTTGCGTGGACGCGGCTTTACTTTCATTATTTATCAACTTAAATAAAGCTACTGTGGACGCGGCTTTACATTTATTCTTATTCAACTTGATTAAACTCGATTCAAGAAACGAAGCTATTGTAAGATTAAAACATTATTTTATATTCGGATTTGATTTATAGACTATACGATCACGCAATGCACAAGGCTGAGATTTGTGGTGAGGAATACCCAAAATACGAAAGGAAAATGGTCTGCGAACAGGAATTAAAACTAGCCAGACAAAAATTATTAAACGCAAAATCTGTGTTGCAATTAGACGAATTGAAATGTAGGAAACGTGTGCTGAGGCGCTTAGGTTATTGTACAAACACCGACGTTATTCAATTGAAAGGTCGCGTTGCTTGCGAGTTGAGCAGGTAATTAATATTAATTTAATTCGATCAGTCGAATATACAACTAAATTTTTAGCGCTGATGAGTTGTTGATAACTGAAATGATTTTTAACGGAGTTTTTGGATCGTTAACGCCTGCGCAAGCCTGTTCGCTATTGAGTTGCTTCGTTTTTGATGAGAAAAGTAACGATCCACCGAAATTGTCGGAGGAACTTTCAGGACCTTTAAGACAGATGCAGGTGAGTTAGCAAAAGGTCATTTTAGACGATGGAGGTATCAAATTTTGGTTGGATGATACCAATTTCTTGAAAAAGTTGAGGTTGCTTTGAAATTTGCAAGATGGCCGTTTGCTATACGCTCATTGGTTGTTGATTAAGATGGCCGCATTTTGGACACGCCTACTGGTGATTTGTGAAATTAATTAATATACAGGGTGATTCGATATTATATATATACAGGGTGGTTCAATATTAAATTTACATACAGGGTGGTTCGATATATTGTAAATGACTTAAAAGTATTAGAAAGATAAATTTGAAAATTCATATAGGGTGATTCGATATTATATGTATGTATACAGGGTGATTCAATATTAGTTTACATACAGGGTGGTTCGATATATTCTAAATGATCCGGAGTAGATAAGTCTTAACTCAATACTGTAGGTTTACTTATAATGTAGGTTACCAGCATTACGGGCAGATACGAGGATAAGCGCAAGCAGTGGCGTGTTTACGCTCAAAGCGCGAAGTAGTTTCTGAGGTTCTGTTGTGTCCTGACGTATGGGAAGCCTCCATTTTGTTGCCCAATGTGGGATGAAACTAAACATTTGGCATAATTTCGTATATTCCTTGAGGGGCTGTCAATCCAGTGACGTACGATGATAAAATTTATATTTTTTTAATTAAAATTAAACCGAAAAGAGCAGTTACTGTCGCCATGGGTTATTTTACTTTTTATCTACAATTATAAAGCTTCCGCAATAATTAGAGTAATTTTAATCGTAGATGGGTGCGAGATTCATCAAAATGTTTGGCAGAAAATGAAGGGGTTTTTCTATAAATTTTGTTAAAATCGAGAATTTTGCGGGAAAGGTGTACTTGAGCTACATTTTAAATAAAGCACTGGGAACTTGTTTGAAAGAGAAAGAGCATATGCATAATTTCGATTTTTTGCGTTCAAATTTTTTTAAATTAGAAAATGATTCGGTTTTTTACGCCGCTTATCATCAGTGTCCGACCTGGGTATGTATATGCATTACATAATTAAAAAATAATTCACGCCCCATCCGTCTGCTCGTTAACATTTAATTGGTATCAATTTCACAAAATCATCTTACACCATTCGTCTAAAATGGCCATAAATTAAAATTACGGTTGGCAATATATCAATTTATTCAATAGGACTTAGCTAGAAGAATAGCTAAAATCAGTACTGAAGCAAGGCTGCCAATAGAAGAAGACACATATGTTGAAAAATTCAAACCGTATTTAATGGACGTCGTATTTGCCTGGTGCAATGGTTCAAGTTTCAGCGATTTATGTAAAATGACCGAGATATTCGAAGGGTCAATTATCCGTTGCATGAGAAGATTGGAAGAATTGTTACGACAAATGGTGCAGGCATCCAAAACAATTGGCAATACAGATTTAGAAGACAAATTCAACACTGCAATCAAACTAATTAAAAGGGATATAATTTTTGCTTCAAGTCTTTACTTATAAAATATGTATTTTCCCATAAATATATTTAGTACCTGTTAATCTAGGTTTTCTAAGAAATCCTAATGCGGATTATCCCCACTCTTAATATTTTTTCTGTATATAAGGTAAGATAAATCTATTTTGAAGTCAGAAAGCAATTGTATCTAGTTGTAGTAACATTAATAAATTGAGAATTTTGGTGTGTTCAGTTGGTTTTATGTTGAACAAACATTAATCATAGTACGGATTGAACTCGCCCTAATTTTTAATTTGAATTTTATTTATTTTAAAATCTCTTACAGACCGAGAGTTCCTTTCGTTTCTACAGATATTTGAAATTGTAGTACGGAATGAACTCGCGGTTTGTTCGGATTTATTTTTATTTATTTTATTTTAGTTTGTTTTGTTTCTACATCTTATTGCCTTTGGTGATCTAGCCGTGTGATTGTATTTATATTTATACGGTTACGTCATCAAAACATTAATTTGTGGTATATCGACTATTTTTGGTTATAAATAAATTGTGATTATTATAAAGGAACTATTGGTGTGATGTGATTTATTTTCTACCATATCACAGCCATTAGTTACTTCATGATATTTACTTAATACAACACCGACATTGCTGGACTGACTTGAAGATATTGGAATCGGTAGACATTTGGCGCGGATGTCTTGATAGAGTCACATTGTTAATTGATTTGTGACTAGATCAAACATTCGCTTTAAGTATTTACATATCAACTATTTTGTGCCTATTAAAGCTTATCTTACTTTTCATTGTTGTCGTAGCTTTCATGAGTTTTTTTAATCATAAAGCTATGTCAGCAATGCATAGTGAGTTAAATATCAACTTTAACAATTGGATTTATTTGCGTGTGGTAATTAGCGTTTTTTTAACGGTCGGGATGCGCTTAATTGACTAATTTTGGTTATGGCTTAAGTGTGATTAGTACTTGGTGTGCATGTTTGTTTTTTTTAATTTAATGACGATAATTTTGTCTTGAAATTAAAAATGAGGTGGTGGAAATTGTTTTAACTTTCTTATAAGGAGTCTACTATGGATGGATGTTCTACTACCCCGGACGGATCTTCATGACTACTACACTGTAGGAAGTAAATATGGTGGAAGTTTTAGTTGCCCACAGACGGAGAAACATCGCGCGCATGGTAGCACAACATGATTCTCTGTATGCTTCTTTATAAAACTAAATCGTCTATATTAAATTTACTTGTAGTGTAGTAGTCATCTAGTGGACTTACCATTGAACACTGGTTGGATTGAATGAGCTTTGATTGGGTTTGTGTTTGATCCAAATCCGTTCAATTTTCATCTCATCTGGCTGCAAATTGGACCGAAGATGTCAATCTACAATACAAGATGGCAGAGAATAATGTATATAATTTGTTATTTTAGTTTACTTTTTATGCAACGGACAAATCTGCTGATTTTATATAAATGAACCCACCACTTATTTCTCGTTACTGAATTGAGCACTATGTGTGTGTGGTTTGTGCCTGTAATTTGTACTTGTTGTTTTTAATAAATGGTTTATATCTTAATACTTTTCTTTATTTTCTTTATTTTACCATAATTTACAGGTACCTAACAACAAGGACTGATACTGCTATTCCGTAATCGAATTTAAATGTCAATGTGATGCAGCAATGCTTATTTTGTATGAAACTGATAGCAATGCAACGTCTTATCTATGTTACTTTGATTGCGATCGGGATAGCAGAGCGTTCGCACAGAAAGTTGTCATGATGTATTGACGTATTCAAGTGTTTGTCGATAATAAAGTTTGAGTTGTGCTCGCCAGCTACCGAAGTTGAAAGGGCACACAATAATCTTGTGGATGGCTTACTACTACTACTTTACGATTACTAAGATGCTGAGTTTGAGCAAACTTTATTGGCGACAGCACCGGTGTCGAGCAGCGACCTGGCGCCTTGCTTGTTTGTATCTAGCGAGAGCGACGAAACCTAATGGCACTGAGAGCACCAGTGATACTAATACAGCTTTGTTCGAAGTCTGCGACAGAGGCATACAGCTCACTGATTGTCAAGCATTGTCTATCGTAGTACGTTTCCGAGAGTCGTAGTCGAACATCGACAACTCACGTTATGTGTTGAGGCGCTCGTTTGTATTCGGCGAACGACAAAGACTCGCGACGAAAGCTGATGGCTGCGACAGCACCTGCAGTATGAAAACTAATACAGCTTGTTTGCAGTCTGCGGCAGGGGTAAGCAGTCACTGATTGTCTCTGAGTGTCATCCAGCAGCGACAAGTGTGCTCACGTCATGTGTTAGGCGCTTGTTTGTACACATATCCACAGCGACCTGTGGCGGATAACAAAGGCTTGCGACAACGACTGTGACGGGCAGCTTACTGGTTGTCTCTCGCGACAGCATCAGTACCATGTATATCAATTCATCTTTGTTCGAAGCTTCTTCGGACGCGGTAGCTTGCTACTTTAAGGAAAGATGAGTACATATGCTTTTGCCAGCTTGGAGGAATTTTGACTGTCTACTAACGTCAACATTCGGGTTGCGTAAGTTGCGTTGACCCTACTCGCAGTCAGTGCATTTACCCCCGTGGACCCTTTTTTATAGCACAGCTTCGAAGCGTGATGCAAAAAAGTGTTTGTCTAATTGTACCGATTGTGTGTAGGCCAAACGCAACACAATAATGGCTAGCAGAATGAGATGAAGGGATGGAGGAGAGGCAAATTGAGTCGATTATATTATAATTAGAGTATAATTTGATTTGATTTGTTTTAATTCAATTTAATATATAATATAATTTAATAAGTTACATTAATTAATTGATTGTTTCCGGTTGTTTAATATTTCTTTTAGTCTTAAGATATGAATTTATTATTATTATAAGCAGAAAACTAATTCTTTTCAAATCTATTTAACCTCTGTATATTTTTGCTGTAAGGCACCTACGGCACTGGGTTAATACTACCCTATCAGGGATTCCAACCTAATTTATTGGGCTCTTTAACGTGTACAACCCTATCAGGGATTCTTTAACGTGCACGCTACATTTCAGCCATTTTAGACCTACATAATACTAGAAAGGGATGCTAAAATAAGCGAAGGCATGAGTGCAACTGAGCAAGCGATTTTGTGTATATTAAGTTGCCTATCATCAAAGCTAAGTTTCCGCATTAAACTTTTCAAAAGTTTCTACTAGTATCCGAAAGATGGCGATCTATAACCTATTTTTCGTAAACTTAACAGATAAAAGTTGTAAAAATAGGGAACTAGAATCGAGATTCATAATGACTAGCTAACCAATTAATTAATTAATTATGAAGAAAAGAGACCTGTTTATACAGATATCTTTATTCTTGCTATTATTTATTTTAGTACTTATTGTAATATTTATTTCACACAATTTATTACGGCCGTAAATTAGGCTCTGATTACATTTGAATTAATTTTCTAAGAAATTGAGTATTAATGTAATAAGTTAATGTTTCTCGGCTTTAGTGACGCATGTCAATAAAAGATGTATAGCTTGCGAAAGCTAAGGTGCGAGAGAGAAAGCTAATACGTGTATATTAAGTTGCCTACGATACAAATGCGTTTTGGTATAATATAATATTTGAAAATTGATTCAACAGAAATCTACAATAACAGTGAAAAATCAATTTATTTTAATAATTAGTTATAAGTAACACACAATTATGGTGAAAATAATTATGTTCTTTGTATATTATAAATATATAATTATTATTATCCAAACATATGTATAGGAATCTAAATTGCACAGTTTTAATTTCATAACAGTCGTTTTGTCAGTTGGAATTGATTATTTATTAGATTTATTGAATTAATTGTTTATGTTAGGTTTATTACAGTACTCGCACAGGATAGTTCAGAACCCCCTTACATACAAACAAAATAATGTACTTGATTTATTGCACATTATTTTATTTGTGTGCATATCTATGGCAGCACTAAAAGTGCTCTGCGTGGGTGCTGGAACAAACCTATTATCAGTCTTGTGAATGTATTATTTTTTATATTGATAAAATCACAAACACATTTTTTTTAATTGATTGCCGATTTTAATAACATAACGTTCAGTTTGGTGCAACAAATAAAGTACGTCAAAATCGCTCAAAAAACTCATTTAGAGCGTGAAATTCAACAATGGGTATTGCAAAAAACACATTATTTAAATTATATATATAGAAATTAATTATAAATAAATTAAAATGCTAAGAAAATCGTAAAAATCGCTTAAAAAATCTGATTATTCTACAAAATGTATCAAAAATATCGCAGAAAACTCATTTATAGCATGAAGCGAATGGTTTTTATGCTGTACATGAATTTTTGAGCGAGTTCTAATTAATTTTGTATATAATAAGTGTCGCAAAAATCCAATTTATTGCATTGAATGAGAAAATATTAGTTAGAGTTCAAGAAATTGATTTAAATCGCTCAAAATGAGTGTTTTTTGAGCGATTTTGACATGTTTTTTGTCATGTTAATCTATTTATATTTAATTTCTTATTGTTTAATGCAAATAAATGTGTTTTTTGCAATCTTATTGAAGAATTCAGTCTGTAAAAGAGGGGTTTATGAAATTTTTTATCAATTTTGAGCAAAAATTAGGGCGATTTTGACATATTTTTTGACTTTAATATATTTTTATTTAATTTTTAATTATTTAATGCAAATTAATGCATTTTTTGCAATTTTATTGAAGAGTTTTATGCTGAAAATGGTTTATTGTGCGATTTTTGAGCAATAATTAGGTTTTCTGAGCGATTTTGACATATTTTTTTGACATTTTGATCTATTTATATTTCATTTCTAATTATTTATTGCAATTTAATGATTTTTTTGCAAACTTATTGAAGAGTTCATATTGTAAAAGAGTTTTTTATGCGATTTTTAAGCAATAGTTGGGTTTTCTGAGCGATTTTGACATAATTTCTGATATTTTCATCTATTTACATTTAATTTCTAACTATTTATTGCAAATAAATGTGTTTTTTGTGATCTTATTGAAGAATTATATGCTGAAAATGTTTTTTTGTGCAATTTTTGATACATTTTGAGCAATAATTGGGTTTTTTGAGCGATTTTGACATATTTTTTGACATTTTGATTGATTTTTATTTAATTTTTAATTATTTAATGCAAATAAATGTATTTTTTGCAATCTTATTGAAAAATTCATTTTGTAAAAAAAGTTTTTTATGCGATTATTGATACATTTTGAGCAATAATTGGGTTTTCTGAGCGATTTTAACATATTTGTTGACACATTAATCTATTTAAATTAAATTTCTAATTACTTTATGAAAATAAATGTATTTTTTGCTAATTCATTGTGTAAAATTAGATTTTATGCGATTTTTGATAAATTTTGAGCAATAGTTTGGTTTTTGAGCGATTTTGACATATTTTTTGACATTTTAATCTATTTATATTTAATTTCTAATTATTTAATGCAATTAAATATATTTTTTGCAATTTTATTGAAAAAATTTATGCTAAAAATGGATTTTATGCGGTTTTTGATAAATTTTGAGCAATAATTGGCTTTTCTGAGCGATTTTGACATATTTCTTGACATGTTTCTTAATTTGTATTTAATTTAATGTAAATAATATGTTATGTGTAACAGTTTTTGATGAATTTCACGCAGTAAATGAGTTGTTTCTGCGATTTTTGATATATGTTATGCAATTATTAGGTTGTCTGGGCTAGTTTGACGTATTCTTGACATTTTATGTTTTAGTTTAGTTTTCTTTGAAATAGGTTTTCTGATACATAACTTATTATTGAAATTAAAGCTGTTTTCTGAGCGATTTTTGATACATTTTGTACAATAATTGGTTTTTTTGAGCGATTTTAATTTTTTGTTTGTTAATTT
This sequence comes from Tachinus rufipes, assembly GCA_963932245.1. NCBI lineage: Eukaryota > Metazoa > Arthropoda > Insecta > Coleoptera > Staphylinidae > Tachinus > Tachinus rufipes. Next base: position 117,072,674 of record OZ010744.1, on the reverse strand, counting down.
TCTAATTAATTTCAAATTATTTAAAGGTTTTTATAACTTATTGATGAGTTTTATATTTTAAATGTGTTTTCTGCGTAATTTTTGATAAATTTTTGTGCAATAATCGGTTTTCTGAGCTATTTAAGACACATTATGTTATGTTGATGTTTTTTTAAATGTAATAGCTATAAACTCAATGCAAATAATGTACTTTTTGTGATAATTACTATTAAATTTTATACTGCAAATATGTTATTTGGGCGATTTTTGATAATTTTTTAAACCAAAATTGGACGCTAAGCGATTTTGCGATTTGTTAACAATTTACAATAACTCTCTTGTTAAGAATAGTTGCAAGAACACAAACGGTGGTTGAAGTAATAAATCTTTAGATCACCAACACTTGGGTGGGTGGGTGGGCTACAGTAGAATAAGCTACCCGCTCACAATTTAAACTTTGTTCTTGCCCGCCCACCCAAGCGTTTGTTATCAAAAAATTTGTTGTAAACTAATAAAGTACTAAAGAGTTAAAGGATATTCAGTAGGTCCACTAGATCCGTAAGCCTGTTGGCGGGGACTACGACCTACAACAAAGCACATCTTTATAGTAGTAATTATTATGTTTTTTATTTGCATTCTACTGTTGTTACTTTAATGGGTAGAATTTCTATTGCCAATTTATAGTGAATAAAAAGGTTATACTGGCTAATTTATATTATAGGCCAGCTAACACAAATTATTTGATTTGTATTGTAAAATCTAGATTGAATATGAATTTAGCACCATACCACACCAAATCATTGTTGCTATAAACAACACAACATTGCTAAACTTTGTCGAAAATACCATTTATGTTGGTAGCTATTGAAATAGAACATTGAAGGATTTTGTTGAATTGGAGCAAGCAAGTGTGGTATGAATTTAGTACCATATCACAGCCTTTAGTTGCTTCATGATTGTTGCTATCAATAATATGATAGATTTCATTAAAAAAATGGTATATTCTTGCGTTTGAATCGTCGAGTGTTAATTGTAATAAGGTAATAATACTATTAATTGCTTAATAAACAACTTAACATTGCTGGATTTTGAGAAAAAATTATTGGAATTGGTAGATATTTGGTGTGGGTCTATTGCTTATTGACATTGGTTATTATTTGCCAATAAGCAGTTTATCCACATTACATATTTACAACACAACTACTGCGTTAACATTATATTTCTGTGGCTTTTTATTTAAGTTAGTAATAGGTAGGATTTTGGGAAGAATCTATTGGAATTGGTAGATATTTGGCGCGGATGTTTGGTTTCAATAACAATGTTTTTGATTTGTCTTTGAGGTCAAACATTCGGGTTAAGTATTTACATGATAACTGCTGCTGCAACAAGCTTAATTTAAGTGCAAAAGTAAGTCTTTACAAAAATGGATTTCTACTTGTTGATAATTTGAATATTATTTTGCAGCTGGTTATTATTACAAAGAAACGAGAGTTGAGCCACCAAGAAGTTAGATCAAGAAAAAGCAGTAGATGCTAATTTTTCATTCGGGCCACTTATCCGGCTGCCTTTGGGCGTCGTTTAACGTCTTTTGATTAAAACCTTTTCAAGTTGGAGTCGATGATTTAGTTCAGTTCAGTTTTCACAAAACACGTAAGAATTATTATTAATTTTTGTTTATTTGCATAAATGATAACATCTACTAATTATTTAGTGCTATTAGTTGCTTAATAAACAACACAACATTGCTGAATGAAAAAGTCTGCAAAAATGTTTCGTACAAAAATGGATCATTGTGACAACCCCAAAAAAGGGCCATCTCAATCTTGAACACATTGTCCCAATCTCTACCGGGAATTAATACAAGCATGGATCAGATTAGATCATCTTCTAACTACTACTCCACTATACTTCTTGGATATGGGGTAAGTTAAATTTGGTTTATTGTTGCATGTGTATTAATTAATTGGTGATTATTTAATATAATAGTACTCGCAGTAGCACTAGGAATTTTAAAAAATATTACTGAAAGTTTAAAGATGAAGGATGAAAAACATTGTAAGTTTTTTCTAAAAAAGTTATTGGAATTTATAGATATTTAGCGACAATGGTGTGAACTTCGTAACATTGTTTTTGGTTTGTTAGAAATTTATACCATTGTCATTAGGTATTAACTACTCATCTTTACTAAATGAACTTTAGCTTACTTTTATTATCGTCGTACAATAATTAAAATCATGAAACAATGATAACAATGGATGGTGTGCTAAATATGCATTACTGAAGAACCGCATTTATTTGTAAAAGTTTCTATACAACATTGCCAGATTGGAATAGAAATCAACAAATTCATGATTATTAAATAAAGTGTGATATTTGAAGTCTATGTTTTGGCATCAATAACATTGTTTTTGATTTGTTCTGATGCTAGAGTATGGCTTTAAGTATTAACAACTCATCTTTTCTGCATGGCGTTTAGGAAACAATAAAACTTTTCATGAATAAAAATGTTTAGTAAAAAAAATTGTTATTTTAAGATTCTTACTGGAAACAACACAACCATTCAAATTTGTAGATATTTGGTGCGGATGCCTGGTTTTGTTCACATTGTATTTAATTTGTGAGCAGATCAGACATCCGCATTAAGTATTTCCAACACAACAGTTGCTGCTTTAAACTTGTCTTAGCTTTTATGAGTAATTTATATCTTAAAGCTATGTGGGCAATGCATTGTGGGATAAATAAATAAATTGTATTATTTTTGAACTTCTTATAAATTGTAAAGGTGAGTTTTATAAGAATAGATTTATGCTTGTTGAATAACCGAAATTACTGTTTTGCTGCAGGTATGAGAGCAAAAAAGTCGCTGTGACTCTTAGTTAAATAGCACCAACGTGTTACCAACAAATAGCTTTGGTAAAACACTGAGAATAGCGGAGATGATAAGAAAGAATTGTCAAGCCCAAAACCTCTAAAGAAGAAGAAAGTAAGAACTTTGCAAGCCTACTGGTAAACTAAACTAAATCCGCAGGCCAGCATTAAGAAAAAAGAGGTCTGGTTATAATAAGGAAGCCAATTAAATCCCAATAGAAGCAGAATAATGTTTAAAAGGCAAGCTAAGAAAATTATCTACTGCAGATAAAAACTTTTATCTTAAAAAAGTTTGGTTTTTGCAGAAATATTTTGTAAAAAAAATGGAACCCCAAAGAAAGATGCCATCTCAATCTTCAGCACATTGTCTTTATCTCTGCAGCGTATGAAGGGGGAATAAATGCAAACATTATGAACTCTTTACATGGATCAGATTAATTCATCTTCTAACTGCTACTCTACTATACTTCTTTGATATGGGGTAAGTTAAATTTGGTTTATTGTTTTGAAAAATACTAGAGGTATGGAGACGTAATTTTATAATTAAAAAAACCATTGATTAGTCTGGAGGAAAGTTTTTATTGTTTTATTAAATTTTTTGTTGTTGAGGATTGGAAGATCTCTACGTAATTGTGGCATCTATTTGTGGGATAAAATTATTTAATACCATATTATAGCTTTTATTTGCTTCATAATTTTGAAAAAAATAATTTTTCAGAATTAACATATTATCACTCCTAAATTGATTTATAGATAATTATTGGAAACAATTTTAAGCTATGATTATTTACAATATCATAGCCATTAAGTATGATTTATCAGTACTATCAATATAGCTGGATATGGCTTAAGAATTGATTTAAATTGGTTAATATTTGGAGCGGGTGAGTTATTAGAGACACTTTGTTTTTGATTTGTGTCACTTTTAATTCGTTCGGTTTAAGTATTTACAAATCATCTATTAGAAAGTATGGAATATTTGGCGCAGTATATTTGATTTGTGTTTCATTATATTTAACAGCATTAAGTATTTACAAAATATTATTATTTTCTTTTTATTATAGCTATAGTTTATATGCGTATAGTGCTTTCTTGTCTGTACTACAAATAACCCAATATTTTATCTGTTTATTTAGTTCCATATGATACTCATGAGATACTGTGTAATAGCTGCTACAAACAATCATCAATGAATTTTACTGGGAATGGAAAATATTTGGCGTGAGTAATAACGCAACAGCTAGTTTCTTTAAATAAGTTGCGGTTACGATATTGCTGGATACAGTTTAGAAATCTACTAAAACTGTTGTTGCTTCTGGGTCAATCAAGTGGTTATTTTTGTGAGGTATCTTTTGATGTAGTATGAATATTTAGTACCATACTGCTTCAACAGGTGTCTTATAACAGTTACTACAAAAAAACATTACAAATTTTGCTGGAAATGGTAAATATTTGATTATTTTAGTCTTAATCACATTGTTTTATATTTGTAACTGATATTAAATGTTTAGTTAAAAGTATTTTTGATTTAACTGTTGCAGCATCAAACCGTAGCTTTTATGAGTATTTTAAATCTTAAAGTTATGCCAGCAATGGATAGTGAGATAAATATCATCAGTCACGAAGTGCTTTTTAAATTAATTAGTGTAATAATTGTATTAAAAGGTTAGTTTTGATAAGAATAGATTTATACTTGTTGAATAATGAAAACTATTGCTTTGCTGCAGCTATTACAGACATATCAAGGGTAGTCAAATCTTTATAAGAATTAACCAATCTAAATCTAGAAAGCAATTAAAGATTAAAAGAAATTATTTGAAAAATATGCTGTTTCTCACTAAATTACCAATGCAGCTGTCGACCAATAAGATTAATAGAAAGGAAGTTACAATTGATTGAAAAACAGACAATTTATGCAGCCATAGGAAATAGAGAGTGACCAATAATGGACTATTCTACTATAGTAAGTAAAATACATCTATTTTTAAGCAGATATTGCAACAGTTTTACTCAAAAGACAACGTAACTTGATTTAATATTTGTATATTTTTACTAAAACTTTGTTTATAAATTTATTACTACAATTTATTGTTGCTGGTGTATTTCTGCAATAATTTTATACTTATAAGATTTAATTTGTTGCTTCTGAATAAATAAATAAGTAATTATTGTGAAGCAACTATTGGTGTGATTTGAATATTAGTACCATATCACATCCTTTAGTTGCTTCATGATCGTTACTATAAACAACATAATTTTGACAAAGATTCTAAAAAAATTTAGAAATTTTGTTTCGCATTATTTTTGATTTGTAATGGAGATCAAATTTTAAGTATTTACAAATGAACCTTTTAAGCTTGCGTTACGTTACTTCTAAAAGTATTGGATAAGCGGCTATTTTCTTATAATAAATGTATTTTTAATGAAGTAGTTAAGAGTACAAAAATATCAATAATAGAAGCGCAAGGACTGATACAAATTAATTGCTATGTAATTTTTTAGTGCCAAATGCGTGAGTCAAACTAATCAATATGACATCTTTTTCAGTTTACTTTTTCTAAATATTTATACAAAGACATAAATAAACAAATTAGTTATTTTAAGATTGTTTTTGGAAACAACACATCTATTTGAATTTGTAGATATTTGGTGTGGTTGAACTGTTCGTGGTCACAATGTATTTGATTTGTGGCTAGATCAGTTCATCCGCATTAAGTATTTACAATACAACAATTGCTGTTTTAAACTTGTCTTACTTTACATTGTTTCCGTAGCTTTTATGACTAATTTAAATCATTAAGCTATGTCTCCAGTGGATGATGAGATAAATATCATCACTCCAAGTAGTGCATTTTAAATTTATTAATTGTTATAGTTTGTATTCCAATTGGATTTGTGTCAAATTTAATTCATCCGCTTTTAGTCTTTACACATAAACTTATTATGTGTGCATTAAACCTGTCGCTCCTGAATCAATCAATTGGTAATTTTTGTGAGGTGTCTCTTGATGCAAAATGTTTATTTAGTACCATATTGCAATCAAGAGATACCTTATAATAGTTACTACAAACAACATTACAAAAAACTTTGTTGAAGACGACAACACTACTTGAGTGGGTAAATATTTATTAATATAACACAAATTTTGCTGAATTGGAGTATATAGGTTTTGGATCAATTAATTGGTGATTATTATAAAACGACTATTGGAATTACATAAATTTAACTGAACTTTGTTAAAGACCTTACTGGAATTGAAAAAATATTTAATGACATTGTTGCTATTAGAAGATGGTACTGAAGGATTTTGCTGAATTGGCGTATATGGTTCTTGATCTACTTTTTGGTGATTATTATGAAGCGTCTCTTGGTGTGATATAAATTTAGTACCATATCTCATCAGTGACGCTTCATGATCGTTGCCCTGAACACAACATTGTTGAATTTTGTTGAAGACGACACTACTTGAGTGAGTAAATATTTATTATTATAACCCAGATTTTGTTGATTAGTTGGTTACGTTTATTTAAAGAGACCATATACTTTGTATTTTGTTGCTGCTCACTGACTACATTTTTGAATTTTGCTGAAGAATCTTTGGGAATTGTTAAACCGCCGGTTTTAGACCAATTGGAATCGTTCTTGAATCAAATTAATTGGTAATTATTATGAAGCAACTATTGGTGTGATTTGAATATTAGTACCATATCTCAGCCTTTAGTTGCTTCATGATCGTTTCTATCAACACCACAAAATTGCATAAAAAGACAAATTTTAAGTAAGTAATTTATTGTATTTATAATGGCAATTATTGTAAAATTGCTATAGTTATATGATTATTTAGCGGTCTTTAGTCATTTTATAATTGTTGCACTTTTGCTGAAGAATTGATTGAAATTGATGTTCTTGGACCAATTAATTAGTGATTATTGCGAAGCAACTATTGGTGTGATATGTTTATCTTTAGTTGTTTTATGATTATTGTTACATACAACGAAAAATTGCAGAATTTTGGATTTAAAAATCCTGAATCGATTAACATGTAATTATTGTGAAATTACTTTTGGCTGTTATATAATTATCTACTATATCAAAGCCATTAATTATTTTATGATTGTTGCTATTAATCATAGATTTCATTCAAGAATTGGTTTGCATCTGAATCAATTGAGTTGTAATTTTTACAAAGAAACACAATTATTTTGCTTTTTACAACTTTGTTGGATTTTGTTGAAGAATCTATTGGAATTGGAAGATATTTGGCGTGGGTTTACTGATCTGCTTAACATTGTTTATGATTTGTTAAGCGGCAGTGAACCCACATTAAGTATTTACTGTTGCATCAACATAACTATTACGTTTAAAAAATTGGTTTGTACTTTTGATGACTGAAATATTTTTCTTATTGCAGGTATTACTGACAAACAATCATTTAAGGGAAGTAATTGTCTTTAATAAGAATTTAGAAGACAATTAATTAAAGTCCAAAAAAGTTTACTTGCTTGTATGCTGTTTCCAAACTCCATATCAACTTTAGAACTCAGCTGTGGATAACACCTTTGCCTGAAATGAATGCCAGCAAGCACAGATGTCATTGGTAATGATGAATTGTGACTTCAATATTTCTAAGGTGAATAATTTGATTTTAAATTAAAATTAGTTATTTAGTTGTAGTAAATTTTTTTATTTGAATTGCATATTTGGTGATTATTGTGATGAATCTATTGAACGTGTTATGATTATTCATATAAGTAAATGTATGTGAAGTATAGTGTTATTGATAAAAATGTTAAATAGCAACGAATCTAATATCGAAGTCAAGAAACACGTTTTTGGAAAATTGTTTAAACAATCGTTTTGACTGTTCGGAAAATATTCTGATAATATTTTGACAATTTATTTTTGTTTAATTAGTTTGAAGACCATTGAGGCAATCAATTTCATAAATAGAAATTTAAGTCAATTTATGGCAGCTGGAATATTATTCCAAAAGTTCAGATATCATTTTTATTTTAAAATTTTGTTCTGACAACTGGTCAGATAATTTAGAAAACATTTTGGTGGTTCAGGAAAAACTGAATTGAAAATTGTTCAAACAGACTGAAGTAGTTCAAAATTTTTTTTAACAGTTTGGATAAAATTTTGTTAATAGTTTGGCAGTTTGTGCAATATTCTTATAGTTTTTAAAATAATTTGCTAAAATCAATTTGAAAATTATTCTCACAGGTTGAAAATCTTTTACAGAATTTAGAAAACATTTAGACAGTTCAGAAATTATTTTGAGAAAATTAACTGTCAGTTAAAAAAAACAATTTTTAGTTACTTCAAGATTCTTTCATTACAACTTTAGATTTTGGATCAATTAATTGGTAATTATTGTGAAGTAGCTTTTCCTTGTAATATTATTATTTCTCTATATTACCTGGGTTGGCTACTTCATGATCGTTGCTATTAACACAACATTTCTGAAAAAAATATTGAAGTTGGTAGATATTTGGGGCGAGTGTTGTAATGGTCTGACATTGTTTTTGATTTGTCAGTCTGTTAACAACACTCGCTTTAAGTAATTTACAAATCAACTATTTTGCGTACATTAAACTTATCTCATTTTTTATTGTTGTTTTAGTATTTATTAATATTTTAAGATAAATCTATTTTGAAGTAAATATCGTTTTGTCTTCAAATACGTTAAATTTGTTATGAATATTTTGTGATTATTGTGAGGAAATAGACGTGCTCTATTATGTAGATATTTTTAATAATATGCAATACAATACAATATTTAAAATTAATGTATTTTTTTTTTCGACTAATTAATACGTAATTATTGTGAAGATGGGATTAGTGGAGGTATGATTATTAAGCACCATACCCCAATAGTTTCATCTTCTTGATGGTCACTATGAACAACACAATAGTGCGAAAGAGTTTATTGGAATTGGATCAACTAATTGGTGAGTATTGCTATGTTGTGATTATTTAATACCATATCATTAACACTAGTTACTTTATGATGGTTACTAGAAACAGCTCAACATTGCTCAAGAACTTATTTGAATTGATGTATTGTTGCTTCATTAGTTAAATGGTAATTATTGTGATGTAACAGTAATTATTTATATTGCTGTTCTATTAGTATTGGAAGATGATTTCTACAAAGGGTATGACACAGCTGAATTGTTCTGATGCGTCTATTAATACTTGTAGACTTTTAGAGTTGGTATACTGGTTCTACAGAAATTGTTTTTGAAGTGAAATGTCATTTATAAAAATAATAAATAGCAACAGTTCCAATATTGAACTTTGGGCTACCTCTACATTAAGTTTTCAGTCATAAAACAATTTCTGTGAACTACTTTAAAAAATTGTTTAAACATTTTGGATAATATTCTGATAGTTTAGATAAAATTTTGACAATAATTTGACAGTTTGAAGACCATTTTGGCAATCATTTTCATAAATAAAAAATTGAATTTACATTTTTTGTGACAGTTTTCAGACCAATTTTGACAAAAGAACATTTTTATTTTAAGGTTGGTTAAATTATTTTGACAGATGGAAGACTATTCTGACAGAAAATTAAAAAAAAGCATTCTAGCGCATTTATTTTTAGGAAAAACTGTATTGTCCTGATGGTTCAAACAGTTTGAAGCTGTTCAGAAAAAAAAATTAACAGTTTTTCCAAAATATTTTGAGAATTTGTAGAATATTCTGATCCTACATTTTTTTTTAGAAAATAGAACTTTACCAGTTTTTTAGATCACTCTATATAAAAACTCTTAAATTAATAAATTGAACTGACGGTACTATTAACAACATTAAACAAACCTTTAAACTACCACTAGAAACCTATAGGGTTACTATCTCAATTGTAAACCAACAAGGATAATAGCAAAGAAATTTATGCTGTTGCGTAGGATTTGAGAATCTAGTGTATAATTGTTGCAATCAGGTAAGATAATCTACTTTAATTCTAAATTTATTTAAATTGTATCAACAAAATTTTTTACAGGCCGCGTCTTTGTTTCGTAGACACATTACATTTGAATTTGTGGCTCGAAACAAAGATGCAGTTTGTGTAAAATTATTTATTTTATAACCGGTTTTTGTATTACCTGTGATGATTTGGCTCTTTATTTATTGAATTGATAGATATTTGGCGCAGATGTGTTGGTCTCATAACATTATTTTTGGTTTTGTTATTGAGATTATTGCATTTAGAAGACAACTGCTGCTGGATTAAGCTTATCTTATCTTTCATTGGTGCCGTTGGTTTTATGAGTAATTTAAATCACAAAGCAATGTCACTAATGGAGGATGGGATAAATATTATCAATCAAGATTCGCATCCCAAATTTATTTCTGCATTAATTTCTGCAAAGGTGAGTTTTTATAAGAATGGGTTTATACTTGTTGATGATTGAAATATTATTATTTTGCAGCAGATCATCATTACAAACAAACAAACAATCTGTAATAAATTGGAATTGAACCAACTTTTCATCAATCCAACTGTCGTCTACAAAACATTGCCACCAAGAAGCCAGCCCAAGAGAAAGCAGGAGTTGTTCCTGTTAGATTACACAAGCAACATTTCACTTGAGACACTTATTTACGTGTCTTTTAAGGTCTATTTGTTGAAACTTTTTTAATTGTTATTGGAATCAATGTAAGCCAAGTATGTACTGCACGCAAAGTAATAAATTTTTATCAACTTTATTTTTTCTGCCCACAGATAGCATCGACATTATCCTCACAGGCACCAATGAGTAATAACTTGGTAACAGCTTTTTTTGAAATAGTAACAATTTGCACTCAACGCGTAGGGCATTTGAAAAACTAAAAAAAATGCTTGCTTTGCAATCCTACTTATTTACCCGTCGAGGACCGACCGCCTCCAGAAAAACAACAAAAATGTTTGATTTGTCACCCTCCAGCGCCATTTTAATGACAAAGGTAAGAGCTATTCTAATTTTTAATTTCAATTTAAATTGTATCAAAACAATGTTGTCTTTGTTTTGTAGCTACATTTATATGAAACAAAGATGCAGTTTCTATAAAATTATTTACTTTATAATCTGTTTTTATTTAGGTATAGGGTTTTATTATTGGAATTAACAGATATTTGGCGGAAATGTTTTGGTATCAATTACATTGTTTTTGATTTGTATTGATACTAAAACATTTTCGTTAAGTATTTGCAAGACAACTGCTGCTGCATTTAGCTTATCTTATCTTTTATAAGTGCAGTTGATTTAATGATTAGTTTATATTATAAAATCAACTGCACTTATAGAGGCTGAGATAAATATCATCAATCAAGATGTTCCCATTCCAAATTTATTTGTTAAATAATTGTATTAATTTTTTTGGAAATTGCAAAGGTTTTTATATTTTACCAATCAAACAGTTAGAAAATCATTACTGATAGATCAAATTTTTTTTGACAGTTTGGTGATTAATATGATTAATTGATTTTGACAGTTTATTTTGATTTCATAGTTTTTTAATTTAAAGATTCTGATTAAAAATCTATTGGTACTTTAGAAAGCATTTTAGCAGTTTAAGAAAATCAATTGTTCAAAAATTGTCCAACCAGTTTAAAGAAATTTCTGACAGTTTAGATAAAGTTTAGGCTGTTTTGTTAATATTTTGACAGATTGTTGAATATTTTGATAATTCTTAAAACAATGCAAAATTTAGTAAAATTGTTCTAAAAGATATAAAATTATTTACAAAAATCGTTTTGACAGTTCGAAGATCATTCTGTTAGTTTAAATTATAATCATGCAATTTGAAAATCAAAATAATTTCCTTATAACAATTCAGATAATATTTTTTTATTCTGACAGTTCTGAAAGCATTTAAGCGGTTTAGTAATAACATTTTTGAAAGAATATTCAAACATTCTAGTAGTTGACAAATTAGAAAAAAACAATAACGATTCAGTTAGTATTTTAACAGTTTAAGGAATATAGTAACAGTTCTAAAAACTGCCTGAAAATTATTTTGACAAATCAACATAATTTATTCTGTGTAATTGTTTTGATAAAATTTGCTGCTAATTTAATTAGTGTTTATTGTGAACTATCTTTTAGTTTTATTATTTAGTACGATATAAAATCTAGTAAGTAGTTGATGATTGTTGCCACAAACAACAACACATTTTTGGATATTTTAGGACTTGGTTCATCTTAAATCGATTAATTGGTAATTATCCTATACAAAGCTGTTGATTGTGATATGTTTATTTAGTACCATATCACAGTCTTCAGTATTGTTATGATGCTTACTATAAACAACGCAACATTCTATTTTGCTGAATATTTGGCGAGGGTGTTTTGGTTGTAAAAACATTGTATTTGATTTGTTTTTATGGCCAAACCCCCTTGTTAAGTTTTTACAAATAATCTACTTTAGATGCATCAACTTGATCTTACTTCTCATTGTAACTGTATCCTTTTTGATCATAGTAAATCACATAAGATATAACTACAACACAACAACATTGCTGAAGTTTGTTGAAGACGACACTAATTGAATGGATAAATATTTATTATTATAATACAGGTTTTGCTGAATTGGAGTATATAGGTTCTGGATTAATTAATTGGTAATTACTATGAAGCAAGTATTAGTGTGATATGATTTTAATACCATATCACATCTTCTACTTGCTTTATGACCGTGCTATAAACAACACGACATTGCTGAATTGAAGTATATGGATCAATTAATTGGTAACTATTATGAATCAACTTTAGTTTTTCTAAACTCTTGCACTCAGTCCTAATTATATGCCCAGACGCCCAACCGTTAAGTCAATAAAGAATTGAATATTACCATATCATCTTTTAAAATAGTGAATACTAACGTTTACAAAGGCGAAAATTATCTAATCATTTGATAATAAACACTTGAGCAGGTGTGCTTTGTAGTTTATGATTACAATGGAATAGTTTGAATTAAAGTGTCAATAAAAAATTCAATTCACATTTTTTGTGACAGTTTTCAGACCAATTTTGACAATAGAACATTTTTATTTTAAGGTTGGTTAAATTATTTTGACAGATGGGAGACTATTCTGACAGAAAATTAAAAAAAAAAAGCATTTTAGCGCATTTATTTTTAGGAAAAACTGTCTTGTCCTGATGGTCCAAACAGTTTGAAGCTGTTCAGAAAAAAAAATTTTTGATCACTCTATATACGAACTCTTAAATAAATAAATTGAACTGACGGGACTATTAACAACAATAAACAAACCTTTAAACTACCACTAGAAACCTGTATGGTTGCTATCCCAATTGTAGACCAACAAGGATAATGGCAAAGAAATGTATGCTATTGCATAGGATGGGAGAATCTAGTATATAATTGTTGCAATCAGGTAAGATATTATACTCTAATTCTTAATTTATTTAAATTGTATCAACAAATTTTTTTACAGGCCGCGTCTTTGTTTCGGAGACACATTACATTTGAATTTGTGGCTCGGAACAAAGATGCAGTTTGTGTGAAATTATTTATTTTATAATCAGTTTTTGTATTACCTGTGATGATTTAGCTTTTTATTTATTGAATTGGTAGATATTTGATGCATATATGTTGGTCTCAATCAGATTGTTTTTGATTTGTATCTGATATTAATGCATTTACGTTGAGTATTTAGAGGACAACTGCTGCTGCATTAAGCTTATTTTTTCTTTCATTGGTGCCGTTGGTTTTATGAGTAATTTAAATCATAAATCAATGTCACTAATGGAGGGTGGGATAAATATCATCAATCAAGATGTGCATCCCAAATTTATTTCTGCATTAATTTCTGCAAAGGTGAGTTTTGATAAGAATGGGTTTATACTTGTTGATGATTGAAATATTATTATTTTGCAGCAGATCATCATTACAAACAAACAAACAATACGTAATAAATTGGAATTGAACCAACTTTTCAACAATCCAATTGTTGTTTACAAAGCATTTGCACTAAGAAGCCAGCCCAAAAAAAAGCAGGATTTTGTTCCTGCTAGATTACACAAGCAACATTTCACTTGAGACACTTATTTAGGTGTTGTTTAAGGTTCATTGGTTGAAACTTATTTAATTGGTATTGGAATCAATGTAAGCCAAGTATGTACTGCACGCAAAGTGATAAATTTTTATTAACTTTTTTTTCTGCCTACAGATAGCATTGACATCATCCACATAAGCACCAATAAGTGATAACTTGGTAACAGCTTTTTTTGAAATAGTAACAATTTGCACTCAACGCGTAGGGCATTTGAAAAACCAAAAAATGCTTGCCTTGCCTACTTATTTACCCGTCGAGGATCGACCGCCTCCAAAAACAACAAAAATGTTTGATTTGTCATCTTCCAGCGATATTTAAATGACGAAGGTAAGTGCTATTCAAATTTTTAATTTCAATTTAAATTGTATCAAAACAATGTTGTCTTTGTTTTGTAGCTACATTTAAACGAAACAAAGATGCAGTTTCTATAAAATTATTTACTTTATAATCTGTTTTGATTTAGGTATAGGGTTTTATTATTGGTATTAATAGATATTTGGCGGGAATGTTTTGGTATCAATTACATTGTTTTTGATTTGTATTGACACCAATACATACTCGTTAAGTATTTGCAAGACAACTGCTGCTGCATTAAACTTATCTTATCTTTTATAAATGCAGTTGATTTAATGATTAGTTTATATCATAAAATCAACTGCACTTATAGAGGCTGAGATAAATATCATCAATCAAGATGTTCCCATCCCAAATTTATTTGTTAAATAATTGTATTTATTTCTCTGTAAATTGCAAAGGTTTTTAAATTTTACCAATCAAACAGTTAGAAAATCATTTCTGATAGATCAAAATTTTGTTGACAGTTTGGAGATTAATATGATAGTTGATTTTGACAGTTTATTTTGTTTTTATAGTTTTTTAATTTAAAGATTCTGTTTAAAAATCAATTGGTACCTTAGAAAGCATTTTGGCAGTTTAAGAAAATCAATTGTTCAAAAATTGTCCAACCAGTTTAAAGAAATTTCTGACAGTTTAGATAAAGTTTAGGCCGTTTTGTTAATATTTTGACAGATTGTTGAACATTTTGATAATTCTTAAAACTATGCAAAATTCATTAAAATTGTTCTAAAAGATATAAAATTATTTACAAAAACGATTTGACAGTTCAAAAATCATTCTGTTAGTTTAAAATATAATCATGCAATTTGAAAATCAAAATAATTTTCTTATAACAATTCAGATAACATTTGTTTATTTTGACAGAAAATTAACTGACAGTTTAGAAAGTAGAAATTTTTTTTTTAAAGATTGTTCAAACATTATAGTAGTTGACAAATTAGAAAAAATAATTACACTTCAGTTAGTTTTTTTGCAGTTCAAGAAATATAGTAACAGTTCTAAAAACGGCCTTAAAATTATTTTGACAAATTAGCATAATTTATTCTGTGTAATTGTTTTGATAAAATTTGCTGCTAATATAATTAGTGATTATTGTGATTTATTTTTTAGTTTTATTATATTATTTAGTACTATATAAAATCTAGTAGGTAGTTGATGATTGTTGCCACAAACAACAACACATTTTTGGATATTTTAGGACTTGGTTCATCTTAAATCGATTAATTGGTAATTATCCTATACAAAGCTGTTGATTGTGATATGTTTATTTAGTACCATATCACAGTCTTCAGTATTGTTATGATGCTTACTATAAACAACGCAACATTCTATTTTGCTGAATATTTGGCGAGGGTGTTTTGGTTGTAAAAACATTGTATTTGATTTGTTTTTATGGCTAAACCCCCTTGTTAAGTTTTTACAAATAATCTACTTTAGATGCATCAACTTGATCTTACTTCTCATTGTAACTGTATCCTTTTTGATCGTAGTAAATCACATAAGATATAACTACAACACAACAACATTGCTGAAGTTTGTTGAAGACGACACTAATTGAATGGATAAATATTTATTATTATAATACAGGTTTTGCTGATTTGGAGTATATAGGTTCTGGATTAATTAATTGGTGATTATTATGAAGCAAGTATTAGTGTGATATGAATTTAATACCATATCACATCTTCTACTTGCTTCATGACCGTGCTATAAACAACACGACATTGCTGAATTGAAGTATATGGATCAATTAATTGGTAACTATTATGAATCAACTTTAGTTTTTCTAAACTCTTGCACTCAGTCCTAATTATATGCCCAGACGCCCAACCGTTAAGTCAATAAAGAATTGAATATTACCATATCATCTTTTAAAATAGTGAATACTAACGTTTACAAAGGCGAAAATTATCTAATCATTTGATAATAAACACTTGAGCAGGTGTGCTTTGTAGTTTATGATTACAATGGAATAGTTTGAATTAAAGTGTCCCACCCACTCGCCTAAATGTTTGTTATTGAAAAATTTGATATCACTGTCTTTTCTTCTGTTCTGGTAACTATTGATTTTTGCAAAGAAGAAAATAATTCAAGCTTTTGATAACAAATTTGAATTTACCGAATCCGGACCACTTCGGCCGCTCTTTCTTTTGGATGCAGCTCGGGGACGACCGATAGAAAATCCTGACGAGACTTTTTCGGGACCGGGAAGGACGGCGGAATGGTTGCTATACACAACATTTGAGAAATATTGATAGATATTTGGTGCAGGCAATTGTTGTGAAGGAACAATTGACTGCAATATGATTATAAGTACCATTTTGTAGTAATTTGTTCCTTCATAAAGGTTTTGATAAACAACATGACGCTTGCCGAGGAGATGGCACTTTAGGATCAATGGATTGGTGGCTTTTGTGATGTAAGTTTAATGTGTTGGATTTTTTTATCTTATATTACAATTAAGCTACTTCACAATAAATAACAGCATTTAAGGAAGAAATAAATGTTTTAAATTGTTGCGATCGAACATTGAGCATATGAGTACCAAATACTTATACTTATTTAGACCATATCATAGTCATTAGTATATTTATGATGGATTACATGCGCTTTCTAATGGTTTTAGTAGCTTTGGTACTATGCAGATAAACGAAAGTAATGCCTTTAATTCAGCAATTTTTAATGAAATAAAAGCAAATTTATAGAGTGAACAATGATTAATAATGGACCAAAAGATTTAATTTTACTACGTTGGAATTGTGGAACCGTTAAGCAAAATGGAAAGGAAACCGTTGATGTGTTTATACTCTAATAATTTTAATATTAATTGCTTGGACAGACCAAATGATCGATCATATACTTGCATTTAATAATTTTTATATAAGGTAAGACCAATTTATTTCAAAGTTATGACTCATTTAGTAATAATTATAAATTTTGATGAGTGCTGTTGATTTTATGTTAAAATCATATTAATCTTGGTATGGATAAATTGAGACTTAAATTTTATTTTGGTTTTTGTATATTATCAAATTTCTTACAGACTGTGGGCTCTTTTCATCTCTACATATATTTGAACTTGTACTATGGAATGAGCTTGCAGTTTGTGTGGATTTAAATATTTAGTTGGTGCAGTAGTATTGCTTTTGATGATTTAGATTGTATTATTTATAAGATTATTTAATCAAATTGTGATAATTTAATAGTAATGATTGTTTAGTGGCTATTAATTACTATATGATTATTTATTTATAATGAACTACACCCAGAAGGAGTAGTAGGCTACAAAACACGATTTTTGTTCTAATTTTGATTTATTTGGAGTTTTAGAAATTGATTTACAAAAAAAACAGTTTAATACGCTTCTGCTAAACTTCTAGTATTCAAGAAGTTCCAATTTTTTTTCTCGTAATTTAAATTTTACCTCAAATTAATATATTATTATTTAGTTACATATATGTAGCTGCCTTTAGTCACTTCATGATTGTTGCAAAACATTTTTGAATTTTGCTGAAAAATCTTTAGGATTTGTTATACCGCCGCTTTTAGACCAATTAGAAATATTATACTTTGCTCTTGGATTCATTAATTGGTGATTATTGTGAAGCAACTATTGGTGTGATGTGTTTATTATATACCATATCACAGTCTTTAGTTGCTTCACGATGGTTGCTATCAACATCATAAAACTTCTGAATTTTGCTGAAGAATCTATTGGAGTTGGTAGAATTTTTGAGTAAGTGATTTTTTGTATTTATATTATTACTTTATATAATTATTGTAATTATAATATGTTTAGTCACTTTATGATTGTTGCACTTTATCTCTGGATTTTGATGAAGAATTCATTGGAATTGTTGGACTGTTGCTTTTGAATCAATTACAATAAAATTTTATATTGTAGTATAAATTACCAAAACTGACTATAAACTATGTCCAAAAAGTTTTCACAATCTTTACAATAATAGTAAGTTATTTTTGAACTAGTATTGTACACTCTTACAATTGTAATATTATGTTGCAGGTATTACAACACAAATTGACAAAACTAACTAAAAATATTATTCAAAAAGTTTTTACAATTTTTGCAAGTTACTTTTGGATTGGTTTGTACACCTTCATAATATGAATACGATTCTGTATCACAACATAAAAACAATGTCGATTGGGCTGGATATAATTGAGAAACCATAAAAAAGGTTCTAATGTAAAGCTGATGATGATTCTTAGAATGTAGCCGTCGACCAAGAAATATGGAAGCTGATATCAAGGTCATTGGATATGCATTCCACTATGTAAGTGTTATTTTTTAATTTTAATTTTTAAAATTTATTTATAGTTGTTTTTGAACCAATTAGTAGGTTATTATTGTGAAGGTCCAATTGGCAATGCTATAATTGTTAAGTAATGTTGCTTTGCCTTTTGTACCTTCATGATGATTGCTATGAACAACACTACATCGCTTGATACGGTTAAAAAATCTATTGAAATTGGTAGATATTTGGTGCGGGTGTTTTGGTCTCAGTCACATTGTATTTGATTTGTGACTAGATCAACACATCCGCTTTAAGTATTTACAAAGCAACTATTTTGTAAGCATTAATCTTACTTTTCATTGTAGTTATATGTTAATTGATGTTTTTAAATTATGTAATAGGTGACAACTAGTAGTTACCATCATGTGGTTGGGCTAAAAAAGCTATTGGATTATCTATATTAGTTTTAATCAACGAATTTATTTTTATTGTAAAGCTAGTTTCTACAGGTATGGGTGATGTGACTTTTGTTTCTCAAGTTTACATAATCTTAAATAATTAGATACAAAGTGTGCAAACTAAAAACTTTATTTATTTCAAAATAAATTAATTGGTAATTTTTGTGTATGTAACTATTGGGGTGATATGATTATTTAGTACCATATCACATCCAGTAGTTACAACATGATGGTTACTACATACAACACGACATTTCTACATTTGGCTAAGAAAACTATTGGATTTTGTATTTTAATGCCGTTGGATCAATGAATTTATAACTATTGTGGAGAAGCTATTGATTTGATATGATTATTGAATTAAAAATTACGTACATTGATAGATTTTGCTGTAGAATTTGTTGGAATTTATTGATATTTAGCGCTAATGGTTTGAATTTTGTAACATCGTTTTTGATTTGTTCGAAGTTCATATCATTGGCATTAGGTATTAAATCTGATCTTTTCTGAATTAACTTTAGCTTACTTTTTATTGATGTTGATGATAATAACAATATATGGTGAGCTATATCATTATTCAAAAATTTAAAAATTGTTTTCTGATTATTTTTTTTTATAAATGTATTATTTGTAACTACAGAGCAGTTTTTGTTTGTACTAATACTTACGGAGGGGAGTTCGGCCTCTCTTCTCGTAACTGGAATTCTGGTTTTGAGTAGATAGGTCCAACTTTCGAGGTGTGGTGTCCTCGCGTACCCGAACCCCCTGACCCGGGTCCAAATTACCTTGTTCCTTTTTATATTTCATAGCAGCGAAGCTACACTTGGCTTTCGAAAACATCTGGGGTACTTTCTATTTGGAGCAGACTTTCATCTGGTTTCTATAAATTTTTAGGGTAAGTAGTTTTTCAATGCGTAGGTAATGTATTATTTAGAAATTATTCTACTTGTTTGCAGTTGTAAGCTGATAATTGAAATAACTGGATGAGGTAAAACTAGTGGCTGAGAATTGCTGTATTTTAGTAGCTCAGGACATAAAGGGCATGGGAGAATCTAGAAGAAGCTTACTTTTAGGAGTGGAGTAGCTGAGCAAGAAAGAAGAAGAATAAGAAGCATAGTGAATTAACGATGTTGCTGTTGACACCTTCTTCTGAATGGTATACAATGATTAATCAAAATAAATTAATGAATCCAGGATGTAATTGTCAACATTTAAACATAATTGGTAAGATATTTTAATTTTTTTTGTTAAGCAACATGTTTTGTTTCATGTTAAATCATATTAATCTTGGTACGGCTAGAATGAGCTTTAATTTTAAATTTTGTTGGTTTTTATTTTCAATCAATAATAGACAATTGGCAGCAATGTTATTGGTTATTATTCTATTATATGTTAACTTCTTTCTTAGTGACTAATTAAATTTCAATATTTTTTTTATATTTGTCTTATTATATAGTTACTATTTGCGTTGACATCAACATCTAAAGTGATCATTTTTATTTTAGTAAAATACTATGCCGTTTAGTTTTACAGATTTTGTTGCTATTGGAGTTGGTAGATATTTGGGGCGGGTGATTTATTAGCTTCACATTGTTTTTGATTTGTGATGCTTAATAGGTCACTCGCTTTAAGTACCTTACAAATCTACTATTTTGCCCACTTTTGGTGGTGATATAATTGTTTAGTGGTACCATATCACTTCATATTTGTTACCACAAATAACACAAAATTGCTTTTTTTAACTTCTAATATGTTATTGAGTGACAGCTTTGCTCCAAATGTGATGCATCTACAAAACAGAATGGAAAAGAAGCTGTATTTACACTTCATTTTAGACAATAAAGTTATGGTTTATTGCTTGATAGGCTAAAGGATCCAGCATAAATTTGCCACCAATGTTACACAATTTTCTGTAATAAAGTAAGATATTTGTTTTAATGTATTAATTAATTTAGAGTTTTAATGTGTTTTGTTGATTTTATGTTAAAATTGAATGATTATTTTATTAAATCTCTTACAGACTGAGGTTTTTTGCAATGTCTACATATATTTGAGTTTGTGGACTTGTAATAAAACCTCGGTTTGTGTGGATTTATATATTTGTTTTATATACTCACCAATTGCTTTTGGTAATTTTTAGAAATATTAATTTGTAATTAAATCTATATGATTGTTTAGTACCATATCGACACCTTTAGCTACTTCGCTGCATCTTTAGATTTTGCTGATTGTTATAGTACAGTTTTTGGACCAATTAATTGGTGATTATTGTGAAGTAACTTTTGCATGTAATCATTAATTACTATATTACGTACATTAGTTATTTCATAATCGTTGCTATTAACATCACGACTGGATTCTACTGAAAAAATTTCTAGGTAGATATTTGGGGCGGGTGTTGTAATGGTCTGACATTTTTTTGAATTTGTATGATCATGACAACACTTGCTTTAAGTATTTTACAAATCAACTATTTTGTGTACGTTAAGCTAATCTCATTTTACTTTGTTTGCCTAGATTTTATGAATAGATGCAAATCAAAAATGTTTTATCATTATTTAAGAAGTGCTTCCTGATTATAAAATCATAGTTTTCTGTAAATTGTAAAAACAATTCCTTACTAGAACAAGTTTTATATTTGATAATGATTAGAATGATATTGCAGGTCACACATCACAAACAAATAGTCCAAAATCATCAAGAATCTAAGAAAAATGATTAAAAACTCTGTTTACGATCTATTAATGTTGGAATTCAATATAATGAACAAAACACATTTTGTTTAAAATACAAGCCAATTTATTCATCGTAGTAATGGATTAGAGACTTAGTACCCGCACATTTTAATCAATATAGAAGGTAAGATAAATGTATTTTGTAGTAAAAGTAGTTGTGGTAACATAAACAAATCTGGATTATTTATTTGGTAATTATTGTGAAGGAGGAGTTGATAGTGGGTATGATTATTATGCACCATACCCGGTTAATTCCTTCTTCTTAATGGTTGCTATGAACAACACGAAAGTGCTTAAAAATTTATTGAAATTGAACTAATTGATAAATATTGTGATGCGATTATTTAGTACCATACCATCTCCAATTGTAGCTTTATGATGATTGCAAGAAACTTATTTGAATTGATGTATTGTTGCTTAATATGATGTAAGATTTTGAAGTGATGTAATCAATTAGTACCATATTACTACTATTAGTTACTTCATAATAGTTTCTACAAAGGAAACGACATAGCTGGATTTGTCTAAAGAATGGTTGGTTACATTATTTAGTTTTACATAAAAATTGGTGTCTTTTAGAACAAACATTTGGTAATTATTGAATAGGAACTATTAGTAGCAATGTGATTTAGTACTATATTGCTTCTATTAGTTTTCCTGTTTGATGGTTGCTATAAACATCTCAACATTTATAGATTTTGATGAACAGTATTAGAATTGGTATATTTCACTGCCTTTTTGTTGCATGAATGGAAGTAATGCAAGCAGATTTGATCAAATAAATCTGTGCAAACCATATTCTACAATATTTACAAAAATGGTAAGTTATTTTTGAACCAATCGTTTATACTTGAAATGTTATAATATTTTCAGATTCTGACAAAAAAGACAACAAATGAAACGAAATAGATGTTGATTGTGCATTTGCTAAAGATAGCTGTAAATAGAAGCCCACTGAAATAAATCGACACTTACTTTATGGGTAATCAATTTGATGAATCTGATTCCTTATGCAGTTCCATTAATATTGTTTGCTATATATAGGGTAAGTCAAAATATTTATATTTAATAACATAATAATTACAATAAACTGATAATTATTGTGATGATTCATTTAGGTGAGAACTTGTTATTTAATTTCATATTTCGATTTATTGAATCTTTAACATGATTGCTATAAACAACACAATATTACAGAAGAGCAATTTATTGGCAACTGTTTGGAAGTTATTCTAAATTTTACCTAGTACTGTGTACTAATACAACAGTGAATACATTTCGATTATTATATTGTATTTTCTAGATTAACAAATTGGTGATTATTATGATTAGAATTCTTTCTTTGGTGTGTTTATTAAGTACTATATCAGACAAGAATTCTAATGATGATGATTGCTATAAACAACACGACTTTTGTAAGTTTTTCTGGTGAATCTATTAGTATTGTTGCTCCTGGAACAGTTACTTGCTGATTATTGTAAAGGAACAATTGTTAACGGTATTATTATTACATAACATAACCGTGTCTCTCGTTTCTTTATGATGATTGTTATAAACAACACTACATTGCTGGATATTGCTGAAGAATTAATATATTGGTGTTTCTGGACTTAATTAGTTAGTAATTATAGTGAAAGAACATTTACTACTCTGGTGATTGTTATGCACTGAAAAGTTTTTGACATTATAAAAACTTTAGGCCTGGGTAAATTGTCGTAAAGTGTTGAATTATTATTAACTCTTATTTTTCTGCTTACAGGCAGCAACAATATTACCCACTCACTCATCAGTGATTGTAAACTTGTTAGCAGCCATTTTAGAAAAAGCAATCAAAACTGATCTGCAACAATTAGCTACATTTGGGAAACAACACATTTCTGCATTTACGACTCTATTTACTCTTAGAGGACCGCTTCCAGAAACAACAAAATCTTGATAAATTATTGACAAAGGTAAAAACTACACTAGTTTTTAATTTAATTTAAATTTTGTAACAAACATTTTTTTACAGTCCGCGTCTTTGTTTCGTAGCTATATTACATTTGAACTTGTAGCTCAAAATAAAGACGCAGTTTGTATAGAATTATTTCTTTTATAAACTGATTTGTATTACTTGTTATGATTTAGCTCTAGGATTTTTATCAAATCTATTGGAATTGATAGATATTCGTGGCGCAAAAGTTTTAGCCTCAATTTTTTTAGGTGTGATCTTAAATAATTTATTAAGTGTGCCAACTAAAAACATTAAGTATTTGAAAATCAATTAATTGTTAATTATTGTGTTTGGTGGCTATTGGATGTGATATGATTATATAATACCATATCACATCAGTAGTTCCAAAATGATGGTTGCTACAAACAACTCAACATTGCTACATTGGTCTAAAGAAGCTATTGGGTTCAAAGGATATTAATGCTCAATAAATTCATTAATGTAAAGAAGCTATTGACATGGTACAATTATTGATTTGAACATTACAACATTGCCAAATTTTGCTGAAGAATCTATTGGAATTTCTAAATATTTAGGGCGAATGGCTTGGATTCAATAACATTGTTTTTGATTTGTATTGAACTCAAACCATTTGCATTAAGTATTTAACAACTTATCTTTACTGAATCAATTTTAGCTTATTTTCCATTGTTGGTGTTGTTTCAATAATAAATTTAAATCATAGAACAATACTAACAATGGATGCTGAGCTAAATATCATCATTCAAAAATTGGAATATTTGGTAAGAATCCTTAATTTATTTGTATAAATGTACTACTATTTACGCAGGGGAGTTGGACCTGTCTTTTTGTTACTAGGATTCTGGTTTCGAGTAGATAGATCCAACTTTCGAGGTATGGTGTCCTCGCGTACCTGAACTCCCTGACCCGGGTCCAAATTACCTTGTTACTTGCAGCAATCATTTAAGGTACCCCAACACCCTAATACCTTGTTCTTTATAAACTACAATCTTTAGATGGATCTCAAGATCAAGATCTTTTTATCACATTTTGGGTAAGTTGTTCAATTAAATTTGTGAATAATTTTTAAAAGATTGTTAACTTGGTTGCAGTTGTATTCCGATAAACATAATGGAAATTGTAAGCTTTTTATGCAAGATGGATTAAAGGCGTTGATAAAGTTACCTTTTTTTGGACTGTATACTATGCCGTTACGACCAATCGTCAAAATAGATTAGAGCATATAATTGCCAACATCTTTAAGAACACTATTTTTTGTATATATGGTAAGATAAACATCTATTTTAAAGCAATTTTGTCTAATATAAATCAAGTCAAATATGTCTAAAAACTACAAAATTAGTAAAAAATTGTCACAAACTGGAATTAGTAGATATTTGGCGTGGGTTTACTGATCCGCTTAACATTGTTTATGATTTTGTTAAGCGGCAGTGAAGCCACATTAAGTATTTGCAAACAACTACCATTGCATCAACATTACATTGCAAACTATTACGTATAAAAATTGGTTTGTACTTTTGATGACTGAAATATTTTTGTTATTGCAGGTATTATTAACAAACAATCTTTTGAGGTAAATAATTGTCTAGAATAAGAATCTGGAAACCAATTAATTAAAGTTCAAAGAAGGTTAGTTGCAAATGCATGCTGTTTCCAACCTCGATATCAATTTTAGAGCCCAGCTGTGGACAACACCTTTGCCTGAAATGAATGCCAATATATGCACCATAGCAAGCACAGATGTCAACGGTAATGATAAATTGTGACTTCAATATTTCCAAGGTAAATAATTTTATTTTAAATTAAAATTAGTTATTTAGTTGTAGTAACATTTTTAATTTGAATTGCATATTTGATGATTATTGCGATAAATGTATTAAACGTGATATGATTATTCATATAAGTAAATGTATGTGAAGTGGAGTGTCATTGATAAAAATGTTATATAGCTACGAATCTAATATCGAATCTTGAAGTTACCCATATTTTTAAGTTTTTGTCAAGAAGCACGTTTTTGGAAAATTGTTTAAACAATCTTTTTGACTGTTCGGAAAATATTCTGATAATAATTTGACAATTTATTTTTGTTTAATTAGTTTGAAGACCATTGAGGCAATCAATTTCATAAATAGAAATTTAAGTCACTTTATGGCAGCTGGAATATTATTCCAAAAGTTCAGAGATCATTTTTATTTTAAAATTGGATAAACAATTTTGTTCTGACAACTGGTCAAATAATTTAGAAAACATTTTGGTGGTTCAGGAAAAACTAAATTGAAAATTGTTCAAACAGACTGAAGTAGTTCAAAATTTTTTTTAACAGTTTGTGCAATATTCTTATATATACTTTTTAAAATATTTTGCTAGGATTAATTTTAAAAATTGTTTTCACAGGTTAAAAATCATTTACAGAATTTAGAAAACACTTTGACAGTTCAGAAATTATTTTGAGAAACTTAACTGACAGTTCAAGAAAACAGTTTTTAACTTCAAGATTCTTTCATTACAACTTTAGATTTTGCTGAAGATTTGATTGGAATTGTTATCATGCCTCTCTTGGATCAATAAATTGGTAATTATTGTGAAGTAGCTTTCCCTTGTAATATTATTTTTCACTATATTACCTAGGTTTGCTACTTCATGATCGTTGCTATCAACACAACATTGCTGAAAAAAATATTGAAGTTGGTAGATATTTGGGGCGAGTGTTGTAATGGACTGACATTGATTTTGATTTGTTAGTACATTTACAACACTCGCTTTAAGTAATTTACAAATCAACTATTTTGCGTACATTAAACTTATCTCATTTTTTATTGTTGTTTTAGTTTTTATTAATATTTTAAGATAAATCTATTTTGAAGTAAATGTTGTTTTGTCTTCACATTCGTTAAATTTGTTATAAATATTTTGTGATTATTGTGAGGAAATAGACGTGCTCTGATATGTAGATATTTTTAATAATATGCATTACAATACAATATTTTAAATTAATGTATTTTTTTCCGACTAATTAATACGTGATTATTGTGAAGATGGGATTAGTGGAGGTATGACAATTAAGCACCATACCCCCATAATGCCATCTTCTTGATGGTCACTATGAACAACACGATAGTGCGGTAGAGTTTATTGGAATTGGATCAACTAATTGGTGAGTATTGTGATGATGTGATTATTTAATACCATATCATTATCACTAGTAACTTTATGATGGTTACAAGAAACAGCTCAACATTGCTCAAGAATTTATTTGAATTGATATATTGTTGCTTCATTAGTTAAATGGTAATTATTGTGATGTAACATTTGGTAGTGACGTAATTATTTATATTGCTATTGTATTACTTCAAGATGGTTTCTGCAAAGGATACGGCCCAGCTGAATTGTTCTGATGCATCTATTAATATTTGAAAACTTTTGAAGTTGGTATACTGGTTCTACAGAAATTATTTTTGAAGCAAAATGGCATTCATAAAAATTATAAATAGCAACAGTTCTAATATCGAACCTTGGGGTACCTCTACATTTAATTTTCAGTCATAGAACACTTCCTGTAATCTACCTTGAAAAATTGTTTAACATTTTGACTAACTGTTTGGATAATATTCTGATAGATTAGATAAAATTTTGACAATAATTTGGCAGACCATTAGATCAGTAATTTTCATAAATAAAAAATTTAATTCACATTTTTTTTTGTGACAGTTTTCAGACCAATTTTGACAAAAGAACATTTTTATTTTAAGGTTGGCTAAATTATTTTGACAAATGCAAGACTATTCTGACAGAAAATTAAAAGAAAGCATTTTAACGGTTTAAGAAAAACTCTTGTCCTAATGGTTCAAACAGTTTGAAGCTGTTCAGAAAAAAATCTAATAATTTGTATATAATTTCAACAATTTTTTAAAAATATTTTGAAAATTTCTAGAATATTTGATCCTACATTTTTTTTTTGGAAAATAGAACTTTACCATTTTTTCAGATCACTCTATATAAAAACTCTTAAAGAATTAAATTTAACTGACGAGACTATTAACAACAATAAACAAACCTTTAAACTACCACTAGAAACCTGTAGATTTGCTATCATAATTGTAGACCAACAAGGATAATAGCAAAGAAATTTATGCTGTTGCGTATGATTTGAGAATATAGTATATAAATGTTGCAATCAGGTAAGATAATCTACTCTAATTTTTAATTTATTTAAATTGTATCAACAAAATTTTTTACAGACCGCGTCTTTGTTTCGTAGACACATTACATTTGAATTTGTGGCTCGAAACAAAGATGCATTTTGTGTAAAATTACTCATTTTATAACCGGTTTTTGTATTACCTGTGATGATTTGGCTCTTTATTTATTGAATTGATAGATGTTTGACGCAGATTTGTTGGTGCCAATTACATTGTTTTTGATTTGTAATTGAGACCAATACATTTAGTTTGAGTATTTAAAAGGCAATTGTTGTTGCATTAAGTTTATCTTATCTTTCATTGGTGCCGTTGGTTTTTATGAGAAATTTAAATCATTAATCAATGTCACTATTGGAGGATGGGATAAATGCCATCAATCAAGATGTGCATCAAAAATTTATTTTTGCATTAATTTCTGCAAAGGTGAGTTTTTATAAGAATGGGTTTATACTTGTTGATGATTGAAATATAATTATTTTGCAGCAGATCATCATTATAAACAAACAAACAATACGTAATAAATTGGTGTTGAACCAACCTTCTCAACAATCCAACTGTCGTTTACAAAACATTGACACCTAGTCCAAAAGAAAGCAGGAGTTGTTTCTGCTAGATTACACAAACAACAATTGGAGCATCACTTATTTGGTTTAAGGTCTATTGGTTACAACCTTATCAGTTGTTATTGGAATCGATTTTTTTACACCAATTTATGTAAGCCAAGTACTATACACAAAGTGATAAATTTTTATTGACTCATTTTTCTGCCCACAGATAGCATTGACAACATCCACATAGGCACCAATGAGTGATAACTTGGTAATAGCCTTTTTTGAAATAGCAACAATTTGTACTCAACGCGTGGAGCATTTGGAAAACAAAGAATACTTTCTTTGAAGATCCCACTTACTCAACCACTAGAGAATTGACCGCTTCCCGAAACAACAAAAATATTTGATTTGTCACCCTCCAACGCCATTTTAATGATAAAGGTAAGAGATATTCAAATTTTCAATTTCAATTTAAATTGTCCCAACACAATGTTGTCTTTGTTTTGTAGCTACATTTATATGAAACAAAGATGCAGTTTCTATAAAATTATTTATTTTATAATCTGTTTTGATTTAGGTATAGGGTTATATTATTGGAATTAATAGATATTTAGCGGGAATGTTTTGGTATCAATTACATTGTTTTTGATTTGTATTGATACCAATACAGTCTCGTTAAGTATTTGCAAGACAACTGCTGCTGCATTAAGCTTATCTTATCTTTTATAAGTGCAGTTGATTTAATGATTAGTTTATATCATAAAATGAACTGCACTTATAGAGGGTGAGATAAATATCATCAATCAAGATGTTCCCATCCCAAATTTATTTTTATTGTTT
Organism: Tachinus rufipes; assembly: GCA_963932245.1. Taxonomy (NCBI): domain Eukaryota; kingdom Metazoa; phylum Arthropoda; class Insecta; order Coleoptera; family Staphylinidae; genus Tachinus; species Tachinus rufipes. Next base: position 117,043,388 of record OZ010744.1, on the reverse strand, counting down.
AATAATTGTATTTATTTCTCTGTAAATTGCAAAGGTTTTTAAATTTTACCAATCAAACAGTTAGAAAATCATTTCTGATAGATCAAAATTTAGTAGACAGTTTGAAGATTAATATGATAGTTGATTTTGACAGTTTATTTTGATTTTATAGTTTTTTAATTTAAAGATTCTGTTTAAAAATCAATTGGTACTTTAGAAAGCATTTTGGCAGTTTAAGAAAATCAATTGTTCAAAAATTTTCCAAGCAGTTTAAAATTTTTTCTAACAGTTTAGATAAAGTTTAGGCTGTTTTGTTTATTTTAATAATTCTTAACACTATGCAAAATTCAGTAAAATTGTTCTAAAAGATATAAAATTATTTACAAAAACGTTTTGACAGTTCGAAGATCATTCTGTTAGTTTAAATTATAATCATGCAATTTGAAAATTAAAATAATTTCCTTATAACAATTCAGATAACATTTGTTTATTCTGACAGAAAATTAACTGACAGTTCAGAAAGCAGAAATAATTGTATAAACATTATAGTTGTTGACAAATTAGAAAAAATAATTACACTTCAGTTAGTTTTTTTGCAGTTCAAGGAATATACATGCCTATTCAGTAAGCAAATCTTTAAGAGTTAAAGATGTATGAAGTTGTTAACTCAAGGACAATTGTTAAGTTAACAACATCGAAAAGAATTCGTATTCAGTAACGCGTCCGCTAAATATTTTGATTGTCAAATTAAAGATTTGTGGTTATGGATAGTCTTTAAGTTAACAACCACGCTCACTGTGGTTGTTAAGCCTTAAAGATATTCTTAACCTAACAATTTACTTCTATAATTGTTCAAAATAAGAATTATTATAATATATTTTATATATTTCAAGTAGGAAACCTGCTTATATTAATATTTTCTCGTGTTGTAAATCAGTAAAAAAATATTACGCAATAAAATTAATACTTTTAATCAAATCTAATAAAATTTGTGTTTGATTTTACATATAATTTAACTTGTAAGATAATTACTTTATGGAAAATAATTTCTACATTTAATTATTTTAATAATTTTATTACAACTGTTTTAATTCTCTAATTCACTCATGTATCCAGCGTCTGTAACTTCTAAGCATAGATAATACTTCTAAGTATTTTTATTTAATTTCTATATGAATTTTATATTTAGCTGATATTTTTATAAGGTTAGAAACACGTTAAGAATTTGTAAACATAAAAGAGAAAAACATCGTCGAAATGCGACAGATGCATGCACGCACCAATCGCACGCTTGCAAAGCAGTGATCGAATGCTAGCTTCATGCAGTTCATATAAAGATAAATTGTTACGGAAATAATTAACGATTATGTCCTTAGTCAATAGGAATACTGAACATTATAGTTAAGAAAATCGTTACGAGTTTCACCATAACGATGTTGTTACTGAACAATATCTTTAACTAGAAAAGTTACAGAATAGGCCTGATAATAACAGTTCTAAAAACTGCCTGAAAATTATTTTGACAAATCAACATAATTTATTCTGTTTAACTGTTTTGAGAAAATTTGCTGCTAATTTAATTAGTGTTTATTGTGATCTATCTTTTAGTTTTTTTATGATTATTTAGTACTATATAAAATCTAGTGGTAGTTGATGATTATTGCCACAAATTACAATACATTTTTGGATTTTTTTATGATTTGGTTTATCCTAAATCGATTAATTGGTGATTATCCTATACAAAGCTGTTGATTGTGATATGTTTATTTAGTACCATATCACAGTCTTCAGTATTGTTATGATGGTTACTATAAACAACCCAACATTTTGGTGAATATTTGGCGAGGGTGTTTTGGTTGTAAAAACATTGTATTTGATTTGTTTTTATGGCCAAACACCCTTGTTAAGTTTTACAAACAATCAACTTTAGCTGCATTAACTTTTCCATTTTTAATGTGGCTTTTAAGAAAATTTTAAATCATTGAGGCAGAGACATTACTGTGAGATAAATATTTAACATCTGCATCTTATTTATGTGAGTATACCATTTATACGTTTGTAAAAATGTTTTAACTATCTGTGTCATTGCTTAAGCTTAAAATGATTATTATTGTGCATTATTTGTTGTAAAATTTTGGAGCAAGAAAATTTGTTACTGCTATTAATCTACATGCGTATTCTAATAGTTTTGGAAGCTTTGCTAAAGTATCAAAATTCTGGATTGTATTTTAAATTTAGCAAAGTACAGTGTACATAAACGGAAGTAATAGGTCTGTTCCAACATACGATTTGGACGGTTTGCAAACCGTTCAAACTGTGCACACAAACAAATATTTGTCAACCTTAGGCAATCTTTTATACACAGTAATTTGTTTGTGTGCATAATTTGAACGGTTTGCAAACTGTCCAATTCGTATGTTGGAACAGACCTATAGTATGCAGGTTTTGTCTTCAGATAGAATTCAGCAATCTTTTTTTCTAAGTGGCTTCTTGTTATGATTTTTTAGTACCATATCGTTTCTTTCAGCTACTTTATTATTGTTGCACTACATCTCTGAACTTTGCTAATTGTTATTTTACCTTCTTTGGACCAATTAATTGGTGATTATTGTGAAGTAACTTTTTTAGTTATAATAATTATTTACATATCACTAGCATTAGTTATTTCATGCTCGTTGCTATTAACATCACGACTAAATTTTGCTGAAGAATCTATTGGAAGATATTTTGGGCGGGTGATGTAATGGTCTGACATTGATTTGACACTCTGTTAGCAACACTCGCTTTAAATATTTTAGAAATCAATTATTCTACTAATCTTATTTTTCATTGTTGTCATAGCTTTTATGAGTAGATTATAAATTGAAGAACAATGACAGCAATGCATACTAAAATAAATATTATCATTCAAAAAGTGCATCCCAAAAAAATTGTGGTAAATTTTGCTTTTTACAAGAATTGGTTGATGATATTGCTATATCAGGTGTAACTAGCAAATTTTAAGAATAGCACGGCAATTACTAAAAATTCAAAGAAGTACACTTGCAACTTTATTATCAACATTAGAACTCGGTAGTAGTGTACACTTTTGCCAAAAATAAAAGCAAGGTAATAATGAATCAGAGAATACATCCGGTGAATATAAGGTAAGATAAATTTACTTAATTTTTGTCAACACATTTTTTTACAGGCTGCGTCTTTGTTTCGTAGCCACATTACATTTGAACTTGTGGCTCAAAACAAATACGCAGTTTGTATAAAAACTTATTTGTATTACCTGGAATTTATTGGGATTCTTAGATATTTGGTGCGGGTGTTTTGGTTTCAATTACATTGGTTTTGATTTGTCCTTGAAATTATCTGTTTTAAGCTTATCTTTAATTCATTGCTGCCATTGCTTATATGGGTTTTTTAAATCATAAATCAAAGTCACCAACTAAAAAGATTAAATTTATTTCTGTTATAATTGTATTAATTTCTACAAATTGTAAAGGTGAGTTTTTACAAAAATGAATACTTGTTGATGATTGGAATATTATTATGTTGCAGCAAGTCATTATCTAGTATAGTACGGATGAACAGAAATAATGCAAGCAGATTTGATCTTCAAATAGAATTCAAGAAAAAATCTTTACTTGTGCAAACATATTTTATAATATTTATAATTAGTAAGTTATTTTTAAATTAATCTTTTACTTGTTTAAATAATCGGAATGTTACTTTTTTACAGATTTTGAAGGAAAGGACAAACTTACCAAAAACTATCTAATGGAATAAAGTAGATGTTGATCATGACTTTACTATTCATCTTGGTATGTAGCTGTAGATCAACAAGTGTTAAAACATAAGTAAATCGACACTTATGCTATTTGTAATCAATTTGATGCACCGTATTCATTATGCAATTCCACTCTACGTTATGTATGCTGTATCTAGGGTGAGTTAAAATATTTATATTTAATAACTTGTTTATTAGATATTTTATGGCTGTTGAATTTGCTATATTGATATTATCCTGATTATTGTTATAAACAATATAATATTACTGCATTCTGCTTAAAAAAATATTAAAATTGGTTGATATTAGTTGCGGGTGATCTGGTGTCACGCACATTGTTTATGATTTGTGCGTGGTCTTAAACATTCGCATTAAGTATTAACAAATCAACTTTGGCTGCATCAACTTTATCTTACTTTTTATTGTTATTATTGGTTTAATGAAAAATTCAAATTGTTAATGACAATAGATGGTGAATTAATTACTTCTAGATGATTTCTAAAAAGAATATAACACGGCCGAATTGTTCTGATTAATCTATTAATATTGATAGATATTTGGGGTTAGTATGGTTACATCATTTGGCTTTATAGAAATTGGTTTTGCTTTGAGGCAAATAATTGGTAATTATTGAGAAGGAACTTTTGGTAACAATATGATTTAGTACTACATTGTTTTCATTAGTTCCTTCTTGATGGTTGCTATAAACATCACAACATTCATGGATTTTTCTCAAGAGTTGGTATATATTGGATCAGACATGTTTTTGGTTTGTTTTGATATTTAATGAATTTCAAGAAGAATGTTGCATGGATTATATTCAATGGCAAACTGACGGAATTTGACTCTAGACCAATAAGGATAATGTTGCTTACCATCAGGTAATTATAAATATTTTTTTGTATATAAGGTAAGATTGTGCTCTAGTTTTTAATTTTTACTTAAAATGTATCAACAATTTTTTTACAGACCGCGTCTTTGTTTCGTAGTCACATTACATTTGAATTTGTAGCTCGATACAAAAACGCAGTTTGTATAAAATTATTTACTTCTCAACCTGGTTTGTGATACTAAGAAGGTTGCATTATAAAATTGATTGAGATTGATAAATACTTGGCGCGGGTGTGTTGTGTTGCTTACATTGTTTTTGATTTGTAGGTAACACTTACACATCCCCATTGAGTATTTACAGAATAACTGTTGTTACATTAACAATAGCCAGACATATTTGTTTTTTTTTTGTAAAGAAAAGCTGTTATACGTAAACAAAAGAACATTGAAGAATTTGATAGTAGGAAAAACTCGATACTGTATGAGGAACATGATTCAAAATAGATTTGGATACCAGAAAATAAATAAAACGCTGAAAAAACTATTCATTCGGACAAAACTTGGTAGCAGCCTTATTTGAATATAAAGCAAACAAAACTGATCTGCAACAATAAGCTGCATGAGCATTTAGGAAACAACAAAATTTTGCCTTTGCAACTCTAATTACTACTAGAGGACCGCCTCCAGAAACAACAAAATGTTGATAAATTAGTGACAAAGGTATAAACTAATTTTTAATTTTTGTTTATTTTGTATCAAACTTTTTTTTTACTGTCCTGCTTCTTTGTTTTATAGCTCGAAATAGAGACGCAGTTTGTATAGAATTATATATTTTATAAACTGTTTTGTATTACCTGTAATGATTTAGCTCTAGGATTTCTATCAAATCTATTGGAGTTGATAGATATTTCGCGCGCATCTTATGGTCTTAATTTTTTTTCACAACATAAATCTTAAATAATTTAATTAAATTTGTGTCAACTAAAAACTTTAATTATTTTTGGATCAATTATTGTGTATGTAACTAGTGGGGTGGTATGATTATTTAGTACCATATCCCATCCAGTAGTTACAACATGATGGTTGCTACAAACAACACGTCATTGCTACTTTGGATTAAAGAAGCTTTTGGGTTTAATGGATATTGATGCTCAATAAATTTAGGAGTAATGTAGAGATGCTATTGGTATGATATTATTATTGATATGTACATTACAATATTCTTAAATTGTGCTGAAGAATATATTGTAGTTTCCAAATATTTAGCGCGGATGGTTTGGATTCATTAACATTGTTTTTGATTTGTTATGAACTCAAACCATTCGCATTAAGTATTTAACAACTCATCTTTACTGAATCAGTTTTAGCTTATTTTCCATTGTTGGTGTTGTTTCAATGATAAATTTAAATCATAGAACAATACTAACATTGGATGATGAGCTAAATATCATCATTCATAAATTGGAATATTTGGTAAGAATCCTTAATTTATTTGTATAAATGTACTTCTATTTACGCAGGGGAGTTGGACCTTTCTTCCAGTAACTATAATTCTGGTTTCAAGTTGATAGATCCAACTTTCGAGGTGTGGTGTCCTCGCGTACCCGAACTCCCTGACCCGGGTCCAAATTACCTTGTTCCTTTTCATATTTTATAGCAGCAAAGCTACACTTAGCTTTCGAAATCATCTGCGGTACTGTCTATTTGGAGCAAACTTTTATCTGGTTTCCATACATTTTTAGGGTAAGTAATTTTCAAATGCGTGGGTAATGTATTATTAAGAAATAGTTGTACTTGTTTGCAGTTATAAGCCAATAATTACAATGGCTGGATGATCTTGTTACTGCAACACCATTATACCCTATAAATTTCAAACCTTAGGTAAATTGTCAATTGTCTATTTGGATTAGATTTATTTTATTTCAGTTTTTGGGTAAGTTGTATTTTTAAATATTTAAATAATTATTAAAAGATTGTTTACTTAATTGCAGTTGTATTCCAATAAACATAATTGAATTGTAAGCTGAAGCACGATGGATTAAAGACGTTCCTGTAGTCACCTTCTTCAGAATTGTAAACAATGCTGTTAGATCGACGAGTATAACCAAAAGAAAGCTAACTTTGTCTGACCCTGATCCTCCTTATATATGTGAGCACAGACGCCAAAGTAGTGATGGAAAATATATTCACCCATACAATATTTTCAAGAGTTAAGGTAAGATAAACCTATTTTGAAGTAGTAATATATATACATGTTTTGTCTTTACTTACATTTGCATTGCATGACAATTATTATATAACAATTAAGTACCATTACACAGCCTTTATGATGGTTATGACACCATAACAAGGCTGCAAGTTAATAAATTGTTGCTGCTGGATCAATTAATTGGTGATTATTATGTATATGTTGATTTAAAACCATATTGCAGTCATTTTATATTAATTATTGCGTTTTTTTGCAAAATTTTCGTACACAGAACAGAATGTTATGGAGCAAATTATTATAAAGAGGACTGTGAAAATAAAGTGATTATTTAGTACCATTTTATTTTCACGGTTTTCTTGTTAATGGTTTCTATAAACATCACAATATTTACAAATTTTGCTGAAGAATTGGAATTGGTATTATACTGGCCTCATTCACATATTTTTGGTTTGTGATTGATATAAATTATCATTAGTTTGAAGTAAAATTGTTTCTAAGATCTGCATTAATTTGCGCTCAAGTATTTAGGAAACAATAAAAATGTTTGTTCTCTCACCCTCCAGCGCAATTTTAATAACGAATGTAAAAGATAATAATATAACAATTGATAATAATAGATTTGATAAGATATTTAGCGTGGGTTTACTGATCCCTTTAACATTGTTTATGATTTGCTAAAGGGCAGTAAATCCACATTAAGTATTTACAACACAACCGCTGCTGCATTTAAGCTTATCTAAATCTTATATATTATATTTTTACCATTATTACTGCAAGTTGCAAAGGTGAGTTTTTACAAGAATGGGTTCATACTTGTTGGTTCAAATATTATTATTTTGCAGCATCATCACAAGTAGCAAACATTTATTAACAATAGGATTTGAGCCAACCCTCTTAACAATCCAACTGTTGTTTACAAGAGATTACCATCAAGAAGCCAACAAATTTTTAAAGAAAAAATATGTGAGTCAACCAAACCTGACAGCAATTAAACAAAAACTGAGGCCAGCATAGAGAAAAGGAGGTTTAGATGTGGCATGAAAGGAACTCCAACAGCAGAATCAATTAATTAGTAATTATTGTGAGGCAACTTTTGGCTATCGTATGACTATTGTACTGTATCATAGCCACTAGTTGCTTCGTGATCGTTGCTACAGCACAACATTATATTATATAAATTTATGGAAACTGGATTCTTTTTGGAGCAAATACTTGATAATTATTGTGAAGGAGCTATTGCAAGCGATGTGATTTAGTACTATATTGTTTGCGCTAACTCCTCCTTAATGGTTGTTATAAACATCACAACATTTAAAGATTTTACCATCAACGACTTCTATGGATTTTATTAAAAAATAACTATATTGTTAATTATTATGAATATTTAGTACTAAGTTGCTTAATAAAAAGCATAACATTGCAGGATTTTGTTGAAAAATTTATTGAATTCAATTGAATTGGTATTATTTATAATTTGCTTATGGGCAGTAAATCCACAACTACTTCTGCTTTAACATTATATTGCCGTTGTTTTCATAATTATTTTAAAATACATTTTGTGAACTATTATGATTCAAAATTTTAGGCTGGTTTGTATTACCCATAATGATTGAATTCTAGGATTGCATTATTAAACCTATTGGAATTGACAGATATTTAGCGCGGATGTTTAGTCTCAACTACATTGTTTTTGATTTGTTTTTGAGGTCAAACATCCGGGTTAAGTATTTACATGATAACTGCTGCTGCAACAAGCTTAATTTAAGTGCAAAAGTAAGTCTTTACAAGAATGCATTTCTACTTGTTGATAATTTGAATATTATTTTGTAGCTGGTTATTATTACAAACAATTAAGAGTTGAGCCATCAAGAAGTTAGATCAAGAAGAAGCAGTAGATGCTAATATTTCATTCGGGCCACTTATTCGGCTGCCTTTGGGCGTCGTTTAACGTCCTTTGATTAAAACCTTTTCAAGTTGGAGTCGATGATTCAGTTCAGTTCAGTTTTCATAAAACACGTAAGAATTATTATTAATTTTTGTTTATTTGCATAAATGATAACATCTACTGATTATTTAGTGTTATTAGTTGCTTAATAAACAACACAACATTGCTGGATGAGAACATCTTAAAAAGTCTGCAAAAATGTTTTGTAAAAAAATGGATCATTGTGACAACCCAAAAAAAGGCCATCTCAATTTTGAACACATTGTCCCAATCTTTACCGTGTATTAAGGGGAATTAATGCAAACATAGAAAAGCTCTTTCATGGATCAGATTAAATCATCTTCTAACTACTACTCTACTATACTTTTTGGATATGGGGTAAGTTGAATTTGGTTTATTGTTGCATGTGTATTAATTAATTGGAGATTATTTAGTATTATAGTACTCGCAGAACAAAGCTTGCTAGGATTTTTAACAAATATTTACTGAAAATTTAGAGATTGAAAACATTGTAAGATTATGCTAAAAATATTATTGGAATTTATAGATATTTAGCGTAAACTTCGTAACATTGTTTTTGATTTGTTCTAAGTTTATACCATTGTCATTAGGTATTAACTACTCATCTTTACTAAATGAACGTTAGCTTACTTTTATTATCGTCGTACAATAATTAAAATCATGAAACAATGATAACAATGGATGGTGTGCTAAATATGCAGTACTGAAGAACCGCATTTATTTGTAAAAGTTTCTATACGACATTGCCAGATTGGAATAAGAATCAACAAATTCATGATTAATAAATAAAGTGTGATATTTGAAGTCCATGTTTTGGCATCAATAACATTGTTTTTGATTTGTTCTGATGCGATTTGTTTGATTTGTTCTGATGTATGGCTTTAAGTATTAACAACTCATCTTTTCTGCATGGCGTTTGGGAAACAATAAAAATGTTAAAATGTTGAGTAATATAAATTGTTATTTCAAGATTCTTACTGGGACAACATAACTATTCAAATTTGTAGATATTTGGCGCGGATGCCTGGTTTTGTTCACATTGTATTTAATTTGTGAGCAGATCGGACATCCGCATTAAGTATTTTCAACACAACTGTTGCTGCTTTAAACTTGTCTTAGCTTTTATAAGTAATTTAAATCTTAAAGCTATGTCGGCAATGCATAGTGGGATAAATAAATTGTATTATTTTTGAACTTCTTATAAATTGTCAAGGTGAGTTTTTATAAGAATAGATTTATGCTTGTTGAATAACCGAAATTACTATTTTGCTGCAGGTTTGAAAGCAAAAAAGTCGTTGTGACTCTTAGTTAAATAGCACCAACGTGCTACCAACAAAAAGCTTTGGCAAAACACTGAGAATAGCAGAGATGATAAGAAAGAATTGTCAAGCTCAAAACCTCTAAAGAAGAAGAAAGTAAGAACTTTGCAAGCCTATTGGTAAACTAAATTAAATCCGCAGGCCAGCATTAAGAAAAAGGAGGTCTGGTATGATAAGGAAGCCAATTAAATCTCAATAGAAGCAGAATAATTATGTTTAAAAGGCAAGATAAGCATATTCTCTACTGCAGAAGAAAACTCATTTTAAAAAAGTTTGTTTTTTGCAGAAATTTTTTGTAAAAAAATTGGAATTTCAAAAGATAGATCAATCTTCAGCACATTGTCTTTATCTTTGCAGTGTACGAAGGGGGAATTAATGCAAACATTATGAACTCTTTACATGGATCAGATTAATTCATTTTCTAACTGCTACTCTTCTATACTTCTTCGATATGGGGTAAGTTAAATTTGGTTTATTGTTTTAAAAAATTGTCCACAGCAATGACTAGAGGTATGGAAACGTAATTTTATAATTAAAAAAACCATTGGCCTGGAGGTAAGTTTTTATTGTATTAATTTTTTTGTTGTTGAGGATCTCTGCGTAATTGTGGCATCTATTTGTGTGATTAAATAAATTAATACCATATCACAGCTTTTATTTGCTTTATAAATTTGAAAAATCATATTTTTGGAATTAATATATTATTACTCCTAAATTGATTGATAGATAATTATTGGAATCAATTTTAAGCTATGATTATTTACAATATCATAGCCATTAGGTATGATTTATTATTACTATCAACATAGCTGGATATGGTTTAAGAATTGATTTAAATTGGTTAATATTTGGAGCGGGTGAGTTATTAGAGACACTTTGTTTTTGATTTGTGTCACTTTTAATTCGTTCGCTTTAAGTATTTACAAATCATCTATTAGAAAGTATGGAATATTTGGCGTTGTTAAATATACTGTCACACAGTATATTTGATTTGTGTTTCATTATATTTAACAGCATTAAGTATTTACAAAATATTATTATTTTGTTTTTATTATAGCTATAGTTTTTATGCGTATAGTAGTTCCTTGTCTGTACTACAAATAAACCAACATTATATCTGTTTATTTAGTTCCATATGATACTCATGAGATACTGTGTAATAGCTGCTACAAACAATCATCAATGAATTTTACTGGGAATGGAAAATATTTGGCGTGGGTAATAACGCAACAGCTAGTTTCTTTAAATGAGCTGCGGTTACAATATTGCTGGATACAGTTTAGAAATCTACTAAAACTGTTGTTGCTTCTGGGTCAATCAAGTGGTGATTTTTGTGAGGTATCTTTTGATGTAGTATGAATATTTAGTACCATACTGCTTCAAAGGTATCTCATAACAGTTACTACAAAAAACATTACAAATTTTGCTGGAAATGGTAAATATTTAATTATTTTAGTCTTGGTCAAATGGTCACATTGTTTTATAATTTTGTACCTGATATTAAATGTTTAGTATTTTTGATTTAACTGTTGCTGCATGAAACCGTAGCTTTTATGAGTATTTTAAATCTTAAAGCTATGTCAAGAATGGATAGTGGGATAAGTATCATCAGTCATAAAATGCTTCTTAAATTAATTAGTGTAATATTTATATCAGAAGGTGAGGTTTGATAAGAATAGATTTATACTTGTTGAATATTATAAACTATTGCTTTGCTGCAGCTATTACAGACATATCAAATGTTTATAAAAATTAACCAATCTAAATCTGGAAAGCAATGGAAGATTAAAAGAAATTATCTTGAAAAATATGCTGCTTCTCACTAAATTACCAATTCAGATGTCGACCAACAAGAATAATAGAATGGAAGTTACAATTGATTGAAAAACAGACAATTTATGCAGCCATATTAAATAGAAAGTGATCAATAATGGACTATACTACTATAGTAGGTAAGATACATCTATTTTTAAGCAGATATTGCAACAGTTTTACTCAAAAGACAACGTAACTTGATTTAATATTTGTATATTTTTACACAAACTTTTTTTATAAATCGATTACTACAATTTATTGTTGCTGGTGTATTTCTGTAATAATTTTATACTTATAAAGTTTAATTTGTTGCTTCTGAATAAATAAATTAGTAATTATTGTGAAGCAACTATTGGTGTGATTTGAATATTAGTACCATATCACATCCTTTAGTTGCTTCATGATCGTTGCTATAAACAACATAATTTTGATAAAGATTCTAAAAAAATTGTAGAAATTTTGCTTGGATGTTTTAAATTATTTTTGATTTGTAATGGAGATCAAATTTTAAGTATTTACAAATGAACCTTTTAAGCTTGTGTTACGTTTCTTCTAAAAGTATAGGATAAGCGACAATTTTCTTATAATAAATGTATTTTTAATGAAGTAGTTATTAGTACAAATAAATCAATAATAGAAGTGCAAAGACTGAAACAAATTAATCGCCATGTAATTTTTTAGTCCCAAATTCGCTAATCGAACTAACTCAAAGGTAATCAATTATGACATCTTTTTCAGTTTACTTTTTCTAAATATTTGTACAAAGACATAAATAAACAAATTTGTTATTTTAAGATGTTTTTGGGAACACATTTATTCGAATTTGTAGATATTTGGTGTGGTTGAACTGTTCGTGGTCACAATGTATTTGATTTGTGACTAGATCAGTTCATCCGCATTAAGTATTTACAACACAACTATTGCTGTTTTAAACTTGTCTTACTTTACATTGTTGCCGTAGCTTTTATGACTACTTTAAATCATTAAGCTATGTCTCCAGTGGATGGTGAGATAAATATCATCATTCCAAGTAGTGCATTTCAAATTTATTAATTGTTATAGTTTGTATTGGAATTGGATTTGTGTCAAATTTAATTCATCCGCTTTTATCTTTACAAATAAACTTATTATGAGTGCATTAAGCCTGTCACTCCTGGATCAATTAATTGGTAATTTTAGTGAGGTGTCTCTTGATGCAAAATGTTTATTTAGTACCATATTGCAAGATACCTTATAATAGTTACTACAAACAACATTACAAAGAACTTTCTTGAAGACGACAACACTACTTGAGTGGGTAAATATTTATTTATATAACACGAATTTTGCTGAATTGGAGTATATAGGTTTTGGATCAATTAATTGGTGATTATTATGAAACGACTATTGGAATTACATGAATTTAACTGAACTTTGTTAAAGACCTTACTGGAATTGAAAAATATTTAATGACATTGTTGCTATTAGAAGATGGTATTGAAGGATTTTGCTGAATTGGCGTATATGGTTCTGGATCTACTATTTGGTAATTATTATGAAGCGTCTCTTGGTGTGATATGAATTTAGTACCATATCACATCAGTGACGCTTCATGATCGTTGCCATGAACACAACATTGCTGAATTTTGTTAAAGACGACACTACTTGAGTGAGTAAATATTTATTATTATAAACCAGATTTTGTTGATTAGTTGGTTACGTTTATTTAAAGAGACCATACACTTTGTATTTTGTTGTTGCTCACTGACTACATTTTTGAATTTTGCTGAAGAATCTTTGGGAATTGTTAAACCGCCGGTTTTAGACCAATTGGAATCGTTCTTGAATCAAATTAATTGGTAATTATTATGAAGCAACTATTGGTGTGATTTGAATATTAGTACCATATCACAGCCTTTAGTTGCTTCATGATCGTTTCTATCAACACCACAAAATTACAGAAAAAGACAAATTTTAAGTAAGTAATTTATTGTATTTATGATGGCAATTATTGTAAAATTGCTATAGTTATATGATTATTTAGCGGTCTTTAGTCATTTTATAATTGTTGCACTTTTGCTGAAGAATTGATTGAAATTGATGTTCTTGGACCAATTAATTAGTGATTATTGCGAAGCAACTATTGGTGTGATATGTTTATCTTTAGTTGTTTTATGATTATTGTTACATACAACGAAAAATTGCAGAATTTTGGATTTAAAAATCCTGAATCGATTAACATGTAATTATTGTGAAATTACTTTTGGCTGTTATATAATTATCTACTATATCAAAGCCATTAATTATTTTATGATTGTTGCTATTAATCATAGATTTCATTCAAGAATTGGTTTGCATCTGAATCAATTGAGTTGTAATTTTTACAAAGAAACACAATTATTTTGCTTTTTACAACTTTGTTGGATTTTGTTGAAGAATCTATTGGAATTGGAAGATATTTGGCGTGGGTTTACTGATCTGCTTAACATTGTTTATGATTTGTTAAGCGGCAGTGAACCCACATTAAGTATTTACTGTTGCATCAACATAACTATTACGTTTAAAAAATTGGTTTGTACTTTTGATGACTGAAATATTTTTCTTATTGCAGGTATTACTGACAAACAATCATTTAAGGGAAGTAATTGTCTTTAATAAGAATTTAGAAGACAATTAATTAAAGTCCAAAAAAGTTTACTTGCTTGTATGCTGTTTCCAAACTCCATATCAACTTTAGAACTCAGCTGTGGATAACACCTTTGCCTGAAATGAATGCCAGCAAGCACAGATGTCATTGGTAATGATGAATTGTGACTTCAATATTTCTAAGGTGAATAATTTGATTTTAAATTAAAATTAGTTATTTAGTTGTAGTAAATTTTTTTATTTGAATTGCATATTTGGTGATTATTGTGATGAATCTATTGAACGTGTTATGATTATTCATATAAGTAAATGTATGTGAAGTATAGTGTTATTGATAAAAATGTTAAATAGCAACGAATCTAATATCGAAGTCAAGAAACACGTTTTTGGAAAATTGTTTAAACAATCGTTTTGACTGTTCGGAAAATATTCTGATAATATTTTGACAATTTATTTTTGTTTAATTAGTTTGAAGACCATTGAGGCAATCAATTTCATAAATAGAAATTTAAGTCAATTTATGGCAGCTGGAATATTATTCCAAAAGTTCAGATATCATTTTTATTTTAAAATTTTGTTCTGACAACTGGTCAGATAATTTAGAAAACATTTTGGTGGTTCAGGAAAAACTGAATTGAAAATTGTTCAAACAGACTGAAGTAGTTCAAAAATTTTTTTAACAGTTTGGATAAAATTTTGTTAATAGTTTGGCAGTTTGTGCAATATTCTTATAGTTTTTAAAATAATTTGCTAAAATCAATTTGAAAATTATTCTCACAGGTTGAAAATCTTTTACAGAATTTAGAAAACATTTAGACAGTTCAGAAATTATTTTGAGAAAATTAACTGTCAGTTAAAAAAAACAATTTTTAGTTACTTCAAGATTCTTTCATTACAACTTTAGATTTTGGATCAATTAATTGGTAATTATTGTGAAGTAGCTTTTCCTTGTAATATTATTATTTCCCTATATTACCTGGGTTGGCTACTTCATGATCGTTGCTATTAACACAACATTTCTGAAAAAAATATTGAAGTTGGTAGATATTTGGGGCGAGTGTTGTAATGGTCTGACATTGTTTTTGATTTGTCAGTCTGTTAACAACACTCGCTTTAAGTAATTTACAAATCAACTATTTTGCGTACATTAAACTTATCTCATTTTTTATTGTTGTTTTAGTATTTATTAATATTTTAAGATAAATCTATTTTGAAGTAAATATCGTTTTGTCTTCAAATACGTTAAATTTGTTATGAATATTTTGTGATTATTGTGAGGAAATAGACGTGCTCTATTATGTAGATATTTTTAATAATATGCAATACAATACAATATTTAAAATTAATGTATTTTTTTTTTCGACTAATTAATACGTAATTATTGTGAAGATGGGATTAGTGGAGGTATGATTATTAAGCACCATACCCCAATAGTTTCATCTTCTTGATGGTCACTATGAACAACACGATAGTGCTGAAGAGTTTATTGAAATTGGATCAACTAATTGGTGAGTATTGCGACGATGTGATTTTTTAATACCATATCATTATAACTAGTTACTTTATGATGGTTACTAGAAACAGCTCATCATTGTTCAAGAACTTATTTGAACTGATGTATTGTTGCTTCATTAGTTAAATGGTAATTATTGTGATGTAACATTTGGTAGTGACGTAGTTATTTATATTACTTACTTCAAGATGGTTTCTGCAAAGAATACGACACAGCTGACTTGTTCGAATGTATCTATTAATATTTGTAGTCTTTTGGAGTTCGTTCAATGGTTCTACAGAAATTGTTTTTGAATTGAAATGTAATTTATAAAAATTATAAATAGTAACAGTTCCAATATCGAACCTTGGGGTACCTCTACATTTAATTTTCAGTCATAAAACACTTTCTGTAAACTACCTTGAAAAATTGTTTAACATTTTGGATAATATTCTGATAGTTTAAATAAAATTTTGACAATAATTTGACAGTTTCATAAATAGAAAATTAAATTCACATTTTTGGTAACAGTTTGTAGACCAATTTTAGCAAAAAAACATTTTTACTTTAAGGTTGGTTAAATTATTTTGACAGTTGGAAACTATTCTGACAGAATATTAAAAGAAAGCATTTTAGCGTTCAGGAAAAACTGTTTTGTCTTAATTCAAACAGTTTGAAGTTGTTTAGAAAAAATTCCAACAATTTGTATATGATTTTAACAGTTTTTCTAAAATATTTTGAGAGTTTGTATTCTGATCCTAAAAATTTTTTTTTTAGAAAATAAAACTGTACCAGTTCTTTAGATCACCTTATATAAGAACTATTAAAGAATTATATTTAACTGATGGGACTTTTAACAACAACAATAAACAAACCTTTAAGCTACCACTAGAAACCTGTATGGTTGCTATCCCAATTGTAGACCAACAAGGATATTGGCAAAGAAATTTATGCTATTGCATAGGGGAGAATCTAGTATATAATTGTTGCAATCAGGTAAGATAATCTACTCTAATTTTAAATTTATTTAAATTGTATTAACAAAATTTTTTACAGACCGCGTCTTTGTTTCGTAGACACATTACATTTGAATTTGTGGCTCGAAACAAAGATGCAGTTTGTGTAAAATTATTCATTTTATAACCGGTTTTTGTATTACCTGTGATGATTTGGCTCTTTTTTTATTGAATTGATAGATATTTGACGCATATGTGTTGGTCTCAATCACATTGTTTTGGATTTGTAATTGAGATTAATGCATTTAGAAGACAAGTGCTGCTGGATTTAAGCTTATCCTATCTTTCATTGGTGCCGTTGGTTTTATGAGTAATTTAAATCACAAATCAATGTCACTAATGGAGGGTGGGATAAATATCATCAATCAAGATGTGCATCCCAAATTTATTTCTGCATTAATTTCTGCAATGGTGAGTTTTTATAAAAATGAGTTTATACTTGTTGATGATTGGAATATTATTATTTTGCAGTAGATCAACATTACAAACAAACAACAAACAAACTTTAAGAAATTGAAGTTGAACCAACTTTTTCAATAATCCAACTGTCGTTTACAAAACATTCTCACTAAGTAGCTAGCCCAAGAGGAAGCAGGAGTTGTTCCTGCTAGATTACACAAGCAACATTTCACTTGAGACACTTATTTAGGTGTCGTTTAAAGTCCATTGGTTGAAACCTTTTAAATTGTTACTGGAATCAATGTAAGCCAAGTATGTACTGCACGCAAAGTGGTAAATTTTTATTAATTCTTTTGTTGCCCACAGATACCATCGACAACATCCACCCAGGCACCAATGAGTGATAACTTAGTAACAGCTTTTTTTGAAATAGTAACAATTTGCACTCAACGCGTGGAGCATTTGGAATACAAAGAATGCTTGCCTTGACGATCCTACTTACTTACTCCTAGAGGACCGACCGCCTCCTGAAACAACGAAAATGTTTGATTTGTCATTCTCCAGCGATATTTAAATGACAAAGGTAAGAGCTATTCTAATTTTCAATTTCAATTTAAATTGTATCAAAACAATGTTGTCTTTGTTTTGTAGCTACATTTATATGAAACAAAGATGCAGTTTCTAAAAATTATTTACTTTATTGATTTAGGTATAGGGTTTTATTATTGGAAATCTTCACAGATATTTGGCGTTAATGTTTTGGAGTCAATTACATTGTTTTTGATTTGTATTGATACCAAAACATTCTCGTTAAGTATTTGCGAGACAACTGCTGCTGCATTAAGCTTATCTTATCTTTTATAAGTGCAGTTGATTTAATGATTAGTTTATTTATATCATAAAATCAACTGCACTTATAGAGGCTGAGATAAATATCATCAATCAAGATGTTTCCATCCCAAATTTATTGTTAAATAATTGTATTAATTTTTTTGGAAATTGCAAAGGTTTTTATATTTTACCAATCAAACAGTTAGAAAAACATTTTTGATAGATCAAATTTTTTTATTTTTTATAGTTTTTTAATTTAAAGATTTTGATTAAAAATCAATTGGTACTTTTGAAAGCATTTTGGTAGTTTAAGAAAATCAATTGTTCAAAAATTGTCTATCCAGTTTAAAGAAATTTCTGACAGTTTAGATAAAATTTTGGCTGTTTTGTTATAATTTTGACAGATTCTTAAACATTTTGATAATTCTTAAAACAATGCAAAATTTAGAAAAATTGTTCTAAAAGATATAAAATTATTTACAAAAACGTTTTGACAGTTCGAATTCAGTTAGTATTTTAACAGTTTAAGGAATATAGTAACAGTTCTAAAAACGGCCTTAAAAATATTTTGGCAAATCAACATAATTTATTCTGTGTAATTGTTTTGATAAAATTTGCTGCTAATATAATTAGTGATTATTGTGAACTATCTTTTAGTTTTATTATATTAATTAGTACTATATAAAATCTAGTAGGTAGTTGATGATTGTTGCCACAAACAACAACACATTTTTGGATATTTTAGGACTTGGTCATCTTAAATCGATTAATTGGTGATTATCCTATACAAAGCTGTTGATTGTGATATTATTTTTATTTAGTACCATATGGCAATCTCCAGTATTGTTATGATGGTTACTATAAACAACGCAACATTCCATTGTGCTGAATATTTGGCGAGGGTGTTTTGGTTGTAAAAACATTGTATTTGATTTGTTTTTATGGCCAAACCCCCTTGTTAAGTTTTTACAAATAATCAACTTTAGCTGCATCAACTTTTCCATTTTTATTGTGGCTTTTATGAAGATTTTAAATCATTGAGCCATGACTGTGAGATAAATATTCAACATCTGCATATTTTTTAGGTGAATATACCATTTGTACGTTTGTAAAAATGTTTTAACTATTTGTGTTATTGCTTAAGCTTAAAATGATTATTAATGCGCATTATTTGTTGTAAAATTTGGGATAAAAAAATTATGTTTCATATTAATCTACATGCGTTTTCTAATAGTTTTAGTAGCTTTGTTAAAGTATATCAAAATTCTGGATTGTATTTTAAGTTTAGCAAAGTATAGTGTACATAAACGGAAGTAATTTATGCAAGTTTGATCTTCAGATAGAATTTAGCAATCTTTTTTTTTTTAAGTGGTTTCTGGTTATGATTTTTTAGTACCATATCGTTTCTTTCAGCTACTTTATTATTGTTGCACTGCATCTCTAAACTTTGCTAATTGTTATTTTACCTCCTTTGGACCAATTAATTGGTGATTATTGTGAAGTAACTTGTTTAGTTATAATATTTAGCATTAGTTATTTCATGCCCGTTGCTATTAACATCACGACTTAATTTTGCTGAAGAATCTAATGGAAGATATTTGGGGCGGGTGTTCTAATGGTCTGACATTGATTTGTCACTCTGTGGGCAACATTCGCTTTAAGTATTTTACAAATCAATATTCTACTTATCTCATTTTTCATAGTTGTCATAGCATTTATTAGTAGATTATAAATTAAATACCACTGCCAGCAATGCATACTGAAATAAATATTATCGTTCAAGAAGTGCACCCCAAAAAAATGTAGTAAATTTTGCTTTTTTTAAGAATTGGTTGATGATATTGTTATATCAGGTGTAACTATCAAATTTTGAGAATAACACGGCAATTACTAAAAATTCAAAGAAGTGCACTTGCAACTTTATTATCAACATTAGAACTCTGTAGTAGGCAACATCTTTGCCAAAAATAAATGCAAGTCAATGATGAATCAAAGAATACATCTGGTGAATATAAGGTGAGATAAATTACTCAATTTTTGTCAACAATTTTTTTTGCAGGCTGCGTCTTTGTTTCGTAGCCAAATTACATTTGAACTTGTGGCTCGAAACAAATACGCAGTTTGTATAAAAACTTATTTGTATTACCTGGAATTTATTGGGATTCTTAGATATTTGGTGCGGGTGTTTTGGTTTCAATTACGTAAGTTTTGATTTGTCGTTGAAATTATCTGTTTTAAGCTTATCTTCAATTCATTGCTGTCGTTGCTTTTATGGGTAATTTAAATCATAAATCAAAGTCACCAACTAAGAAGATTAAATTTATTTCTGTTATAATTGTATTAATTTCTACAAATTGTAAAGGTGAGTTTTTACAAAAATGAGTCTATAAATACTTGTTGATGATTGAAATATTAATATGTTGCAGCAAGTCATTATCTAGTATGGTACGGATGAACAAAAATAATGCAAGCAGATTTGATCTTCAAATAGAATTCAACAAAAAAATCTTTTCTTGTGCAAACATATTTTATAATATTTATAATTAGTAAGTTACTTTTAAATTAATCTTTTACTTGTTTATATAATTGGAATATTACTTTTTTACAGATTTTGAAGGAAAGGACAAAGTTGCCAAAAACTATCTAATGGAACAAAGTAGATGTTGATCATGACTTCACTATTCATCTTGGTATGTGGCTGTAGATCAACAAGTATTAAAACATAAGTAAATCGATACTTATGCTATTTGTAATCAATTTGATGCACCATATTCATTATGCAATTCCACTCTACGTTATGTATGCTGTATCTAGGGTGAGTTAAAATATTTATATTTAATAACTTGTTTATTAGATATTTTATGTATGTTGAATTTGCTATATTGATATTATCCTGATTGTTGCTATAAACAATATAATATTACTGCATTCTGCTTAAAAAATTATTGAAATTGGTTGATATTAGTTGCTGGTGATCTGGTGTCACGCACATTGTTTATGATTTGTGCGTGGTCTTAAACATTCGCATTAAGTATAACCAAATCAACTTTGGCTGCATCAACTTTATCTTACTTTTTATTGTTATTATTGGTTTAATGAAAAATTCAAATCGTTAATGACAATAGATGGTGAATTAAATACTTCAAGATGATTTCTACAAAGAATACGACACGATTCAATTGTTCTGATGAATCTATTAATATTGGTAGACATTTGGGGTTAGTACGGTTACATCATATGGCTTTATAGAAATTGGTTTTGCTTTGTGGTAAATATTTGGTAATTATTGAGAAGGAATTTTTGGTAGCAATGTGATTTAGTACTACATTGTTTTCATTAGTTCCTTCTTAATGGTTGCTTTAAACATCACAACATTCATGGATTTTTCTACAGAGTTGGTATATATTGGATCAGACATGTTTTTGATTTGTTTTGATATTTAATGAATTTCAAGGAAAATTCAATAGCAAACTGACGGAATTTGACTCAAGACCAATAAGGATAATGTTGCTTACCATCAGGAAATTGTAAATATTTTTTGTATGTAAGGTAAGATTGTGCTCTAGTTTTTAATTTTTATTTAAATTGTATCAACAATTTTTTTTACAGACCGCGTCTTTGTTTCGGAGCCACATTACATTTGAATTTGTAGCTCGATACAAAAACGCAGTTTGTATAAAATTATTTATTTCTCAAACTGGTTTGTAATACTAAGAGGGTTGCATTATAAAATTTATTGAGATTGATAAATACTTGGCGCGGGTGTGTTGTGTTGCTTACATTGTTTTTGATTTGTAGGTAACACTTACACATCCCCATTGAGTATTTACAGAATAACTGTTGTTACATTAACAATAGCCAGACAAATTAAGTTTTTTTTTTGTAAAGAAAAGCTACGTAAACAAAAGAACATTAAAGAATTTGATAGTAGGAAAAACTCGATACTGTATGAGGAACAAGATTCAAAATAGATTTGGATACCAGAAAATGAATAAAAAGCTGAAAGAACTATTTATTCGGACAAAACTTGGTAGCTGCCTTATTTAAAAAAAGCAACCAAAACTGATCTGCAACAATAAGCTACATAGGCATTTATGAAACATCAAAATTTTAGCTTTACGACACTATTTACTACTAAATGACCTCCTCTAGAAACAACAAAATGTTGATAAATTGATGACAAAGGTAAAAACTACACTTATTTTTATTTTCTGATTATTTTGTATCAAAAAAATTGTTTACTGTCTGCGTCTTTGTTTTGTAGCTCGAAATAGAGACGCAGTTTGTATAGAATTATATATTTAATAAATTGTTACGTTTTACCTATAATGATTTAGTTCTAGGATTTCTGTCAAATCTATTGGAATCTATAGATATTTGGCGTGCATCATATGGCCTCAATTTTTTTTTCACAGCATACATCTTATATAATTTAATTAAAATTGTGTCAACTAAAAACATTAATTATTTCAGGATCAATTATGGTGTATGTAACTATTGGGGTGATATGATTATTTGGTACCATATTACATCCAGTAGTTCCAACATGATGGTTGCTACAAACAATACAACATTGCAATATTGGGCTAAAGAAGCTATTCGGTTCAAAGGATATTGATGCTCAATGAATTTAGGATTAATGTAGAGATGCTATTGGTATGATATAATTATTGATATAAACATTACAACATTATTAAATTTTGCTGAAGAATCTATTAAAATTTCTAAATATTTAGCGCGGGTGGTTTGGATTCAATAACATTGTTTTTGATTTGTTATGAACTCAAACCATTCGCATTACGTATTTAACAACTCATCTTTACTGAATCAATTTTAGCTTATTTTCCATTGTTGGTGTTGTTTCAATGGAAAATTTAAATCATGGAACAATACTAACAATGGATGCTGAGCTAAATATCATCATTAAAAAATTGGAATATTTGGTAAGAATCCTTAATTTATTTGTATAAATGTACTACTATTTACGCAGGGGAGTTGGGCCTTTCTCTTAGTAACTAATCTGGTTACGAGTAGATAGGTACAACTTTCGAGGTGTGGTGTCCTCGCGTACCCGAACTCCCTGACCCGGGTCCAAATCACCTTATTCCTTTTCATATTTTATAGCAGCAAAGCTACACTTAGCTTTCAAAAACATCTGAGGTCTTATTGAAGCAGAATTTCATCTGGTTTCTATACAGTTTTAGGGTAAGTAGTTCGCCAATGCGTAGGTAATGTATTATTAAGAAATTGTTGTGCTTGTTTGCAGTTGTAAGCCAATAATTACAATGGCTGGATGATCTTGTTACCCCAACACCATTATACCTTATAAATTTCAAACTTTAGGTGGATTGTCAATTGTCTATTTGAATAAGATTTATTTTATTCCAGTTTTTGGGTAAGTTGTTTTCTTAAATATTTAAATAATTATTAAAAGATTGTTACTTGATTGCAGTTGTATTCCGATAGACATAATTGAATTGTAAGCTGAAGCATGATGAATTAAAAACGTTCCTATAGTCAACTTCTTCAGAATTGTATACAATTCTGTTGGATCAACAAGTACAATCAAAAGAAAGCCAACTTTGTCTGACCCTGATCCTCCTTATGTATGTGAGCACAGACGCCAAAGTAGTGATGGAAAATATGTTCACCCATACAACATTTTCAAGAGTTTAGGTAAGATAAACCTATTTTGGAGTAGTAATATTTATACATGTTTGTCTAAATTTACATTTGCATTGCATGACTATTATTATATAACAATTTAGTACAATTACACAGCCTTTATAATAGTTATAATAAATTGATAAATTGTTGCTACTGGATCAATTAATTGGTGATTATTATGTATACGTATATTTAAAGCCATATTGCAGTCAATGGGCACTTTATATTCATCATCAATTTTCTGACACAGACAAAATGTTATAGAGCAAATTATTATAAAGAGGACTGTGAAAATAAAATGATTATTTAGTACCATTTTATTTTCACGGTTTTCTTGTTAATGGTTTCTATAAACATCACAATATTCCACATTTTTGTGAATATTTGGCGAGGGTGTTTTGGTTGTAAAAACATTGTATATGATTTGTTTTTGGCCAAACACTCTTGTTAAGCATTTACATATAATCAACTTTAGCTGCATCAACTTGATTTGAGTGGTTAAATATTTATTATTATAACACAGGTTTTGCTGATTTGAAGTATATAGGTTCTGGATTAAGTAATTGGTAATTATTTTGAAGCAAGTATTAGTGTGATATGAATTTAGTACCATATCACATCTTTTACTTGCTTCATAATCGTTGCTATAAAGAACACAAAATTGCTGAATTGGAATATATGGATCAATTAATTGGTAATTATTGTGATGCAACCTTACTATTGGCCTCATTTATTTAACAAAATCAAAAATGGTAAGTTATTTTTAGAATAGTGTACACCTTCTTAATAGGAATATTATGTTGCAGGTATTACAACACAAATTGACAAAACTAACTAAAAACATTGTCTAAAAAGTTTTCAAAGTTTTTGCAATAATAGTAAGATACTTTTGGACTAGTATTGTATACCTTTATAATAGAAATTTTATTGCGTAAATATATCAACACAAAAAAAAGTTGATTGGGTTGCATATTATTGAGATTATTGAAATGGCTGATGAAGATCCTTAGAATGTAGTTGTAGTCCGAGAAACATAATGGAAGCTGACATGGGCAATGATAAGGATCCCACTAGGTAAGTGCTAAATTTTAATTATTTTCATTATAACATAATTTTTAGTTCACAATTCTTGCGCACATTTAAAGCGCCTTTTTTCTATCGCGAACTGAGCTAGTATCTGTATTCAATTACCGCCTAATTTTTTTTTGAAAATTTGTTAATTTTTGTTTGCTGAAACTACTATTTTTAAATTTTAAATTAATGACTTAAACTTTATACTAAAAATACTCCCAAGCAAAATACTAAATAGAAATAGTTTTTTTTTTTAATTTTAAGTTTTCTTTATGTTGTACATTGCCGAGGGTTCAATTTACAAAATAATGATTTATAATTTGGATGTTTTCAACATTTAATTAAAAATTAATAATTTTTTATTGATATTGTATTGTAAATAAAATTTCGGAAAGGAAGGGTAGAAAATTTTGAAACTGGTTTGGGAAAATGTGCTGTTGCTTCTGCCAACCGAGGAAGTAAAGAAGTTATGCTATACAAAACATTTTAGGAAGGATTGGTAGATACTCGGTGCAGGCGATTGTTGTGAAGGAACAATTGAATGCAACATGATTATAAGTACTATTTTGTAGTCATTTGTTCCTTCATAAAGGTTTCTATAAACAACATGACGGTTGCTGAGGAGATTTCACTTTAGTATCAATGGATTGGCGGCTTTTGTGATGTGAGTTTGATGTGTTAGATTTTTTAATCTTATATTACAATAAAGCTTACTTAACAGCATTTGTAGAAGACATAATTTTTTTAAATTGTTGTGATGGAACAATGAGCATACGAGTACTAACTACTAATGTTTTTTGACCACATCATAGTCATTAGTATATTTAGTTACATGCGCTTTCTAACGGTTTTGGTAGCTTTGGTACAATTCAGATAAACGAAAGTAAAGGCATTACTTTCGTTTATCTGAATTGTAGCAATTTTTAATAAATTAAAAGCAAATTTATGGAGTGAACAATGATTAATAATGGACCAAAAGATTTAATTTTACTACGTTGGAATTGTGGAACCGTTAAGCAAAATGGAAGGGAAGCCGTTGATGTATTTATACTCTAATAATTTTAATATTAATTGTTTAGACAGAACAAAGGATCGATCATCATATACTTGCATTTAATAATTTTTATATAAGGTAAGACCAATTTATTTCAAAGTTATGACTCATTTAGTAATATTAATAAGTTTTGATGAATTCTGTTGATTTTATGTTAAAATCATATTAATCTAGGTATGGATAAATTGAGACTTAAATTTTATTTTGGTTTTTGTATATTATCGAATTTCTTACAGACTGTGGGCTCTTTTCATTTCTACATACATTTGAACTTGTACTATGGAATGAGCTTGCAGTTTGTGTGAATTTAATTATTTATTTGGTGCAGTAGTATTGCTTTTGATGATTTAGATTGTATTATTTATAAGATTATTTAATCAAATTGTAATAATTTAATAGTAATTATAAGTGGCTATTAATTGCTATATGATTATTTACTTCCATGTAGAATTCTTTAATTATTTCACCAATCATGGACTACACCCAGAAGGAGTGGTAGGCTACAAAATACGATTTTTGTTCTAATTTTGATTCATTTGGTGTTTTAGAAATTGGTTTACAAAAAAACAGTTTAATACACTTCTGCTGAACTTCCAGTATTCAGGAAGTCCCAAATTTTTTTCTAGCAATCTAAATTTTGCCTCAACGTAATATATTATTATTTAGTTGCATATAGCTGCCTTTAGTCACTTCATTATTGTTGAAAACATTTTTGAAATTTGCTGAAACATCTTTAGGATTTGTTATACCGCCGCTTTTAGACCAATTGGAATGATTATACTTCTTCCATTAACTGGTGAATATTGTGAAGCAACTATTGGTGTGATGTGTTTATATTATACCATATCACAGTCTATAGTTGCTTCATGATGGTTGCTATTAACATCACAAAACTTCTGAATTTTGCTAAAGAATCTATTGGAGTTGGTAGAAATTTTGAGTAAGTAATTTATTGTATTTATATTATCATTTTATGTAATTATTGTAATTATGATATGTTTAGTCACTTTATGATTGTAGCACTTTATCTCTGGATTTTGCTGAAGAATTTATTGGAATTGTTGGACTGTTACTTTTGGGTCAATTACGATAGAATTTTATATTGTAGGTATTTTAATATAAATTACCAAAACTGACTATAAACTTTGTCCAAAAAGTTTCCACATTTTTTGCAATAATAGTAAGTTATTTTTGAACTAGTATTGTACTCTCTTACAATTGGAATATTATGTTGCAGGTATTACAACACAAATTGACAAAACTTACTAAAAGTATTGTTCAAAAAGTTTTTACAAGTTTTGCAAGTTACTTTTGGATTGGTTTGTACACCTTCATAATATGAATACGATTCTGTATCACAACATAAAAACAATGTCGATTGGGCTGGATATAATTGAGAAAACATAAAAAAGGTTCTAATGTAAAGCTGATGAGGATCCTTAGAATGTAGCTGTAGATCAAGAAACATGGAAGCTGATATCATGGTCAATGGATAAGCATTCCACTATGTAAGTGTTATTTTTTTAATTTTTAAAATTTATTTCTAGTTGCTCCTGAACCAATTAATAGGTGATTATTGTGAAGGTTCAATTGGTAATGCTATAATTGTTAAGTAATGTTGCTTTGCCTTTTGTACCTTCATGGTGATTGCTATGAACAACACTACATCGCTTGATATTGCTGAAGAATCTATTGAAATTGGTAGATATTTGGTGCGGGTGTTTTGGTCTCAGTCACATTGTATTTGATTTGTGACTAGATCAACACATCCGCTTTAAGTATTTACAAAGCTACTATTTTGCAGTCATCAATCTTATTTTTCATTGTAGTCATATGTTAATTGATGTTTTTAATTTATGTAATACTAGTAGTTACTACATGATGGTTGGGTTAGATTTTCTATATCGATTTTGATCAATGAATTTATTTTTATTGTAAAGCTAGTTTCTACTGGTATGGGTGATGTGACTTTTGTTTCACAAGTTTACACAATCTTAAATAATTAGATAAAAAGTGTGCAAACTAAAAACTTTATTTATTTCAAAATAAATTAATTGGTAATTATTGTGTATGTAACGTTGGGGTGATATGATTATTTAAAACCATATCTCATCCAGTAGTTACAACATGATGGTTACTACAAACAACACGACATTTTTTACATTTGGCTAAGAAAACTATTGGATTTTTAAATTGATGCTGTTGGATTAATTTTAATCATTTCAGGATCAATTTATTGGTAATTATTGTGTTAGCAATAGTTGATGAGGGTATGATTAATTAGTACTATACCACTTTCAACAATTGCTATCTCATGGTTACTACATTATTACAAGAATGCTATTGGGTTTTGTATTTTAATGCTGTTGGATCAATGAATTCGTAATTATTGTAGAGAAGGTATTGATATGATATAATTATTGAATTAAACTTTACGTACATTGATAGATTTTGCTGGAGAATTTCTTGGAATTTATTGATATTTAGCGCTAATGGTTTGAATTTTGTAACATCATTTTTGATTTGTTCGAAGTTCATATCATTGGCATTAGGTATTAAAACTAATCTTTTCTGAATCAACTTTAGCCTACTTTTTATTGATGTTGATGATAATAACAATATATGGTAAGCTATATCATTATTTATAAATTTAAAAAATTGTTTTCTGATTTTTTTTTTTGTATAAATTTATTAGCTTTGTAACTACAGGGCAGTTTTTGTTTGTACTAATACTTACGCAGGGGAGTTTGGCCTCTCTTCTCGTAACTGGGATTCTGGTTTTGAGTAGATAGGTCTAACTTTCGAGGTGTGGTGTCCTCGCGTACCCGAACTCCCTGACCCGGGCCCAAATTACCTTGTTCCTTTTCATATTTCATATTATAGGAGCAACGCTACACTTAGCTTTCGAAAGCATCTGGGGTACTATTTATTTGTAGCAGACTTTAATCTGGTTTTCATTTATTTTTAGGTTAAGTAGTTTTTAAATGCGTGGGTAATGTATTATTAAGAAATTGTTTTACTTGTTTGCAGTTGTAAGCTGATAATTAGAATAACTGGATGAGGTAAAACTAGTGGCTGAGAATTGCAGTATTTTAGTAGCTAAGGACATAAAGGGCATGGAAGAATCTGGAAGAAGCTAACTTTTAGGAGTGGAATAGCTGATCAAGAAAAAAAAAGAATAAGAAGCATAATGAATTAACAATGTTGCTGTTGACACCCTCTTCTGGATGGTATACAATGATTAATCAAAATAGATTAAAGAATCCAGGATGTAATTGCCAACACTTAAAGATAATTGGTAAGATATTTTAATTTTTTTTGTTAAGCAACATGTTTTGTTTTCTGAGAAATCATATTAATCTTGGTACGGCTATAATGAGCTTTAATTTTAAATTTTGTTGGTTTTTATTTTCAAACAATAATAGACAATTGGCAGCACTGTTATTGGTTATTATTCTATTATATTAACATCTTTCTTAGTGACTGATTAAATTTCAATAATTTTTTATATTTGTCTTATTATATAGTTACTATTTGCGTTGACATCAACATCTAAAGTGACCATTTTTATTTTAGTCAAATACTATGTCGTTTAGTTTTATAGGTTTTGTAGCTATTGGAGTTGGTAGGTATTTGGGGCGGGTGATTTATTAGCTTCACATTGTTTTTGATTTGTGAGGCTTAATAGGTCGCTCGCTTTAAGTATTTTAAAAATCTACTATTTTGTCCACTTTGTGAAGTGATACAATTGTTTAGTGGTACCATATCACTTCATATTTATTACCACAAAAAACACAAAATTGCTTTTCTTAACTTCTAATATGTTATTGAGTGACAGCTTTACTCCAAATGTGATGCATCTACAAAACAGAATGGAAAAGAAGCCGTTGCTGTATTTACACTTCATTTTAGACAATACAGTTATGGTTTATTGCTTGATAGACTAAAGGATCCAGCATAAATTTGCCACCAATGTTACACAATTTTCTATAATAAGGTAAGATTAATTAATATATTAATTAATTTAGAGTTTTATTGTGTTTTGTTGATTTTATGTTAAAATTGAATGATTGTTTTATTAAATCTCTTGCAGACTGTGGTTTTTTGCAATACATACATACATTTGAAATTGTGGACTTGTAATAAAACCTTGGTTTGTGTGGATTTATTTATTTGTTTTATATAATTACCAATTGCTTTTGGTAATTTTTAGAAATATTAATTTGTAATTATTGGTCTCAATATGGTTGTTTAGTACCATATCGACACCTTTAGCTACTTCACTGCATCTTTAGATTTTGCTGATTGTTATAGTACCGCTTCTGGACCAATTAATTGGTAATTATTGTGAAGTAACTTTTGCATGTAATAATTAATTACTATATTACATTAGTTATTTCATGATCGTTGCTATTAACATCACGACTGGATTTTACTGAAAAAATTTCTTGCTAGATATTTGGGGCGTGTGTTGTAATGGTCTGACATTGTTTTGAATTTGTAAGATCATGACAACACTTGCTTTAAGTGTTTTACAAATTACTTATTAAAATACTCATTTTACATTGTTTGCCTATCTTATATGAATAGATTGCAAATCAAAAATGCTTTATCATTATTTAAGAAGTGCTAAATGAATATAAAATTATAGTTTTTTTGTAAATTATGAAAGCAATTCCTTATTAGAGCGAGTTTTATATTTCTCAATGATTAGAATGATATTTCAGATCACACATCACAAACAAATAGTCCAAAATCATCAAGAATCTTAGAAAAATGATTAAAAACTTTGCTGTTTACGATCTATTAATATTGGAATTTAACATAATGAGCAAAACACATTTTGTTTAAAATACAAGCCAATTTATTCATCGTAGTAATGGATTAGAGACTTAGTACCCATACATTTTGATCAATATAGAAGGTAAGATAAATGCATTCTGTAGTAAAAGTAGTTGTGGTAACATAAACAAATCTGGATTATTTATTTGGTGATTATTGTGAAGGAGGAGTTGATGTGGGTATGATTATTTTGCACCATACCCGGTTAATTCCTTCTTCTTAATGGTTGCTATGAACAACACGATAGTGCTTAAACGTTTATTGAAATTGAATTAATTGGTAAATATTGTGATGTGGTTATTTAGTACCATACCATCTCCAATCGTAGCTTAATGATTGTAAGAAACTTATTTGAATTGTTATATTTTTAATATGATGTAACATTTTGTAATGATGTAATCATTTAGTACCATATTACTGCCATTAGTTACTTCATAATAGTTTCAACAAATGAAACGACATAGCTGGATTTGTCTAAAGAATGGTTGGTTACATTATTTAGTTCTACATAAAAATTGGTTTCTTTTAGAGCAAACATTTGGTAATTATTGAATAGGAACTAATAGTAGCAATGTGATTTAGTACTATATTTTGTTTCTATTAGTTTTCCTGTTTGATGGTTGCTATAAACATCTCAACATTTATAGATTTTAGTGAACAGTATTAGAATTGGTATATTTACTGCCTTTTTGTTACATGAATGGAAGTAATGCAAGCAGATTTTGTCAAATAAATTTGTGCATATTCTACAGTATTTACAAAAATGGTAAGTTATTTTTGAACCAATTGTTTATACTTGAAATGTTATATTTTCAGATTCTGACAAAAAAGACAACGAATGAAACGAAATAGATGTTGATCGTGCATTTACTAAAGATAGCTGTAAATAGAAGCCAACTCTATGGGTAATCAATTTGATGAATCTGATTTATTATGCAATTCCATGAACATTGCTTGCTATATATAGGGTAAGTCAAAATATTTATTTTTAATAACATAATAATTACAATTAACTGATAATTATTGTGATGATTCATTTAGGTGAGATCTTATTATTTAATATCATATTTCGATTATTTGAATCTTTAACATGATTTCTATAAACAACACAATATTACAGAAGAGCAATTTATTGGCAACTGTTTGGAAGTTATTCTAAATGTTACCTAGTACTGTGTACTAATACAACAGTGATTCAATTATTATATTGTATCTTCTAGATTTACAAATTTGTGATTATTATGATTGGAATTCTTTTTTTGGTGTGTTTATTAAGTACTATATCAGAGACAAGAATTTTAATGATGATGATTGCTATAAACAACATGACCTTTGTAAGTTTTTCTGGAGAATCTATTAGTATTGTTGCTCCTGGAACAATTACTTGCTGATTATTGTAAAGAAACAATTGTTAACAGAATTATTATTACATAACATAACCGCGTCTCTCGTTTCTTCATGATGGTTGTTATAAACAACACTACATTGCTGGATATTGCTGAAGAATTAATATATCGGTGTTTCTGGACCTAGTTAGTTAGTGATTATAGTGAAAGAACAATTACTACCCCGGTGTTTGTTATGCACTGAAAAGTTTTTGACATTATAATAACTTTAGGCCTGGGTAAATTGTCGTTAAGTGTTGAATTATTATTTACTCTTTTTTTCTGCCCACAGGCATCAACAATATTACCCACCCACTCATCAGTGATTGTAAACTTGCTAGCAGCCTTTTTAGAATAAATCAATCAAATCTGATCTGCAACAATTAGCTACATTTGGGAAACAACACATTTTTGCATTTACGACCCTACTTACTCTTAGAGGACCGCCTCCAGAAACAACAAAATCTTGATAAATTTATGACAAAGGTAAAAGCTACACTAATTTTTAATTTCTTTTAATTTTGTAACAAAAATTTTTTTACAGTCCGCGTCTTTGTTTCGTAGCCACATTACATTTGAACTTGTAGCTCGAAATAAAGATGCAGTTTGTATAGAATTATTTTTTTGTAAATTGATTTGTATTACTTGTTATGATTTAACTCTACGATTTTTATCTAATCTATTAAAATCGATAGATATTTGGCGCGGATGTTATGGCCTCAATTTTCTGAATGTGATACAATTATTTAGTACCTTATCACTCTAGTATTTCCAACATGATGGTTGCTACAAACAACACAACATTAGACTAATAAAGCTATGGGATTCAAAGGATATTGATGCTCAATGAATTCAGGATTAATGTAAAGAAGTTATTGACATGGTACAATTATTAATTTGAACATTACAACATTGCCAAATTTTGCTGAAGAATCTATTGGAATTTTTAAATATTTAGCGCGGATGGTTTGGATTCAATAACATTGTTTTTGATTTGTTTTGAACTCAAACCATTCGCATTACGTATTTAACAACTCATCTTTTCTTAATCAATTTTAACTTATTTTCCGTTGTTGGTGTTGTTTCAATGATAAATTTAAATCATAGAACAATACGAACAATGGATGATGGGCTAAATATCATCATTTAAAAATTGGAATATTTGGTAAGAATATTTAATTTATTTTTATAAATGTACTACTATTTACGCAGGGGAGTTGGACCTGTCTTTTTGTAACTGGGATTCTGGTTTTGAGTAGATAGATCCAATTTTCGAGGTATGGTCTCCTCGCGTACCCGAACTCCTTGACCCGGGTCCAAATTACCTTGATACTTGCAGCAATCATATAAGGTACCTCAACACCCTAATACCTTGTTCCTTATAAACTACAATCTTTAGGTGGATCTCAAGATCAAAATCTTTTTATCACATTTTGGGTAAGTTGTTCCCTTAAATTTGTGAATAATTTTTAAAAGATTGTTTACTTGGTTGCAGTTGTATTCCGATAAACATAATGGAAATTGTAAGCTTTTTAAGCACGATGGATTAAAGGCGTTGATATAGTTACCTTCTTTTGGACTGTATACTAGGCCGTTACGACCAATCGTCAAAATAGATTTGAGCATATAATTGCCAACACCTTCAAGAACACTATTTATTGTATATATGGTAAGATAAACATCTATTTTAAAGAAATTTTGTCCAATATAAATTTAAACTCAAATATGTCTAAAAACTACAAAATTAGTAAAAAAAAATCACAAACTGGAATTGGTAGATATTTGGTGTGGGTTTACTGATCCGCTTAACATTGTTTATGATTTGTTAAGCGGCTGTGAACACAAAATTGGTTTGTACTTTTGATGACTGAATTTTTTTTGTTATTGCAGGTATTACTGACAAACAATCTTTTGAGGAAAGAAATTGTCTTCAATAAGAATTTAGAAGCTAATTAATTAAAGTCCAAAGAAGTTTACTTGCTTGTATGCTGTTTCTAAACTTCATATCAACTTTAGAACTCAGCTGTGGATAACACCTTTGCCGGAAATGAATGCCAATATATGCACCATAGCGAGCAGTGATGCTATGGGTATTGATAAATTGTGACTTCAATATTTCCAAGGTAAATAATTTAATTTTAAAGTACAATTAATTATTTAGTTGTAGAAACATTTTTAATTTGGATTGCATATTTGGTGATTATTGTGATAAATCTATTGAACGTGTTATGATTATTCATATAAGTAAATGTATGTGAAGTGGAGTGTCATTGATAAAAATGATAAATAGCAACGAATCTAATATCGAATCTTGAAGTTACCCATATTTTTAAGTTTTTGTCAAGAAGCACGTTTTTGGAAAATTGTTTAAACAATCGTTTTGACTGTTCGGAAAATATTCTGATAATAATTTGACAATTTATTTTTGTTTAATTAGTTTGAAGACCATTGAGGCAATCAATTTCATAAATAGAAATTTAAGTCAATTTATGGCAGCTGGAATATTATTCCAAAAGTTCAGAGATCATTTTTATTTTAAAATTGGATAAACAATTTTGTTCTGACAACTGGTCAGATAATTTAGAAAACATTTTGGTGGTTCAGGAAAAACTAAATTGAAAATTGTTCAAACAGACTGAAGTAGTTCAAAAATTTTTTTAACAGTTTGTGCAATATTCTTATACATAGTTCTTAAAATAATTTGCTAGGATTAATTTGAAGATTGTTTTCACAGGTTAAAAATCATTTACAGAATTTAGAAAACACTTTGACAGTTCAGAAATTATTTTGAGAAAATTAACTGACAGTTCAAGAAAACAGTTTTTAGTAACTTCAAGATTTTTTCATTACAACTTTAGATTTTGCTGAAGATTTGATTGGAATTGTTATCATGCCTCTCTTGGATCAATAAATTGGTAATTATTGTGAAGTAGCTTTCCCTTGTAATATTATTATTTCCCTATATTACCTGGGTTTGCTACTTCATGATCGTTGCTATCAACACAACATTGCTGAAAAAAATATTGAAGTTGGTAGATATTTGGGGCGAGTGTTGTAATGGACTGACATTGATTTTGATTTGTAAGTACATTTACAACACTCGCTTTAAGTAATTTACAAATCAACTATTTTGCGTACATTAAACTTATCTCATATTTTATTGTTGTTTTAGTTATTATTAATATTTTAAGATAAATCTATTTTGAAGTAAATGTCGTTTCGTCTTCACATACGTTAAATTTGTTATGAATATTTTGTGATTATTGTGAGGAAATAGACGTGCTCTGATATGTAGATATTTTTAATAATACGCAATACAATACAATATTTTAAATTAATGTATTTTTTTTTCCGATTAATTAATACGTGATTATTGTAAAGCTGGCAATATCGGTGGTATGATTATTAAGCACCATACCCCAATAATGCCATCTTCTTGATGGTCACTATGAACAACACGACAGTGCGGAAGAGTTTTAAGAAATTGGATCAACTAATTGGTGAGTATTGCGATGATGTGATTATTTAATACTATATCATTATCACTAGTTACTTTATGATGGTTACAAGAAACAGCTCATCATTGCTCAAGAACTTATTTGAATTGATGTATTGTTGTTTCATTAGTTAAATGATAATTATTGTGATGTAACATTTGGTAGTGACGTAGTTATTTATATTACTATTATATTACTTACTTCAAGATGGTTTCTGCAAAGAATACGGCACAGCTGAATTGTTCTGATGCATCTATTAATACTTGTAAACTTTTTGAGTTGGAATACTGGTTCTACAGAAATTGTTTTTGAAGTGAAATGTTTTCAATCAAGTTCTAATATCGAACTTTGGGGTAACTCTACATTAAATTTTTAGTCATAAAATAATTTCTGTGAACTACCTTGAAAAATTGTTTAAACATTTTGGATAATATTCTCATAGTTTAGATAAAATTTTGACAATAATTTGAGAGTTTGAAGACCATTTTGGCAATCATTTTCATAAATAAAAAATTCAATTCACATTTTTTGTGACAGTTTTCAGACCAATTTTGACAAAAGAACATTTTTATTTTAAGGTTGGTTAAATTATTTTGACAGATGGAAGACTATTCTGACAGAAAATTAAAAAAAAGCATTTTAGCGCATTTATTTTTAGGAAAAACTGTCCTGATGGTTTAAACAGTTTGAAACTGTTCAGAAAAAAAAAATTAACAGTTTTTCCAAAATATATTGAGAATTTGTAGAATATTCTGATCCTAAATTTTTTTTTGGAAAATAGAACTTTACCATTTTTTCAGATCACTCTATATAAAAACTCTTAAAGAATTAAATTTAACTGACGAGACTATTAACAACAATAAACAAACCTTTAAACTACCACTAGAAACCTGTAGATTTGCTATCATAATTGTAGACCAACAAGGATAATAGCAAAGAAATTTATGCTGTTGCGTAGGATTTGAGAATATAGTATATAAATGTTGCAATCAGGTAAGATAATCTACTCTAAATTTTAACTTATTTAAATTGTATCAACAAAATTTTTTACAGACCGCGTCTTTGTTTCGTAGACACATTACATTTGAATTTGTGGCTCGAAACAAAGATGCAGTTTGTGTGAAATTATTTATTTTATAACCGGTTTTTGTAATACCTGTGATGATTTGGCTCTTTATTTATTGAATTGATAGATGTTTGACGCAGATTTGTTGGTGCCAATTACATTGTTTTTGATTTGTAATTGAGACCAATACATTTAGTTTGAGTATTTAAAAGGCAATTGTTGTTGCATTAAGTTTATCTTATCTTTCATTGGTGCCGTTGGTTTTTATGAGAAATTTAAATCATTAATCAATGTCACTAATGGAGGATGGGATAAATACCATCAATCAAGATGTGCATCAAAAATTTATTTCTGCATTAATTTCTGCAAAGGTGAGTTTTTATAAGAATGGGTTTATACTTGTTGATGATTGGAATATTATTATTTTGTAGCAGTTCATCATTACAAACAAAAAAACAATCCGTAATAAATTGGTGTTGAACCAACCTTCTCAACAATCCAACTGTCGTTTACAAAACATTGACACCTAGTCCAAAAGAAAGCAGGAGTTGTTTCTGCTAGATTACACAAACAACAATTGGAGCATCACTTATTTGGTTTAAGGTCTATTGGTTACAACCTTATCAGTTGTTATTGGAATCGATTTTTTACACCAATTTATGTAAGCCAAGTACTATACACAAAGTGATAAATTTTTATTGACTCATTTTTCTGCCCACAGATAGCATCAACAACATCCACCCAGGCACCAAATGAATGATAACTTGGTAATAGCCTTTTTTCAAATAGCAACAATTTGCACTCAACGCGTGGAGCATTTGGAAAACAAAGAATACTTTCTTTGACAATCCCACTTACTCAACCACTAGAGAATTGACCGCTTCCTGAAACAACAAAATATTTGATTTGTCACCCTCCAACGCCATTTTAATGATAAAGGTAAGAGATATTCAAATTTTCAATTTCAATTTAAATTGTCCCAACACAATGTTGTCTTTGTTTTGTAGCTACATTTATATGAAACAAAGATGCAGTTTCTATAAAATTATTTACTTTATAATTTACTTTGATTTAGGTCTAGGGTTTTATTATTGGAATTAATAGATATTTGGCGGAAATGTTTTGGTATCAATTACATTGTTTTTGATTTGTATTGACACCAATTCATTCTCGTTAAGTATTTGCAAAACAACTGCTGCTGCATTAAGCTTATCTTATCTTTTATTGATGTTGCTGATTTAATGATTAGTTTAAATCATAAAATCAACTGCACTGATAGAGGGTGAGATAAATATCATCAATCAAGATGTTCCCATCCCAAATTTTTTTGTTAAATGATTGTATTAATTTCTCTGTAAATTGCAAAGGTTTTTATATTTTACCAATTATACAGTTAGAAAATCATTTCTGATAGATCAAAACTTTTTTGTTCTTTAAGCAATTTGCAGATTCTGATTAAAAATCAATTGGTACTTTAGAAAGCATGTTGGCAGTTTAAGAAACTCAATTGTTCAAAAATTGTCCAAGCAGTTTAAAGAAATTTCTGACAGTTTAGATAAAATTTAGGCTGATTCTGTTAACATTTTAACAGATAATGATGCATCTATTAATATTTGTAGACTGTAGTTGATATATTGGTTTTACAGAAATTGTTTTAGAAGTGAAATGTCATTCACAAAAATTATAAATAACAACAGTTCCAATATCGAACCTTGGGGTACCTCTACATTTAATTTTTAGTCATAAAACACTTTCTGTGAACTACCTTGAAAAATTGTTTAAACATTTTGATTAACTGTTTGTTTGGATAATATTCTGATAGTTTAGACAAAATTTTGATAATAATTTGACAATTTGAAGATCATTTGGGCAATCATATTTATAAATAGAAAATTAAGTTCACATTTTTTTAACAAGAACATTTATATTTAAAGATTGGTTAAATTATTTTGACAGATGGAAGACTATTCTGACAGAAAATTAAAAGATTGCAATTTAGTGGTTTAGGAAAAACTGTTTTATCTTAATGGTTCAAACAGTTTGAAGTTGTTCAGAGAAAACTCAACAATTTGTATATAATTTTGACATTTTTTAAAAATTATTTTGAGAGTTTGTGGAATAAATTGATCTTAAAATAGTTTAATTTTTTTTGGAAAATAGCACACCAGTTCTTTAGATAGATCACTCTATATAAAAACTTTTAAAGAATTATATATAACTGACGAGACCCTTAACAACAATAAATAAACCTTTAAACTACCACTAGAAAGCTGTAGGGTTACTATCCCAATTGAAGACCAAAAAGGATAATAACAAAAAATGCATAGGATCGGAGAATCTAATATATAATTGTTGCAATCAGGTAAGATAATCTACTCTAATTTTTAATTTATTTAAATTGTATCAACAAAATTTTTTACAGGCCGCGTCTTTGTTTCGTAGACACATTACATTTGAATTTGTGGCTCGAAACAAAGATGCAGTTTGTGTAAAATTATTTATTTTATAACCGGTTTTTGTAATACCTGTAATGATTTGGCTCTTTATTGAGTTGATAGATATTTGACGCATATGTGTTGGTCTCAATCACATTGTTTTTGATTTGTAATTTAGATTAATGCATTTAGAAGACAACTGCTGCTGGATTAAGCTTATTTACCTTTCATTGGTGCCGTTGGTTTTTATGAGTAATTTAAATCATTAATCAATGTCACTAATGGAGGATGAGATAAATATTATCAATCAAGATGTACATCCCAAATTTATTTCTGCATTAATTTCTGCAAAGGTGAGTTTTTATAAGAATGGGTTTATACTTGTCGATGATTAGAATGTTATTATTTTGCAGTAAATCAACATTACAAACAAACAACAAACAATCTTTAATAAATTGAAGTTGAACCAACTTTTTCAACAATTCAACTGTTGTTTACAAAATATTGCTACCAAGAAGCCAGCCCAAGAGGAAGCAGGAGTTGTTCCTCCTAGATTACACAAGCAACATTTCATTTGAGACACCTATTTAGGTGTCGTTTAGGGTCTATTGGTTGAAACCTTTTTAATTGTTATTGGAATCAATGTAAGCCAAGTATGTACTGCACGCAAAGTGATAAATTTTTATTAACTCTTTTTTTCTGCCCACAGATAGCATCGACATCATCCACATAAGCACCAATGAGTGATAACTTGGTAACAGCTTTTTTTTGAAATAGTAACAATTTGCACTTAACGCGTGGAGCATTTGTAAAACAAAGAATGCTTGTCTTGACGATCCTACTTATTTACCCTTTGAGGACCGACCGCCTTCTGAACAACAAAAATGTTTGATTTATCATTCTCCAGCGCTATTTTAATGACAAAGGTAAGAGCTATTCTAACTTTCAATTTCAATTT
This sequence comes from Tachinus rufipes, assembly GCA_963932245.1. Lineage (NCBI taxonomy): Eukaryota > Metazoa > Arthropoda > Insecta > Coleoptera > Staphylinidae > Tachinus > Tachinus rufipes. The sequence continues at coordinate 117,003,153 of OZ010744.1, read as the reverse complement.
CAATTTCAATTGTATCAAAACAATGTTGTCTTTGTTTTGTAGCTACATTTATATGAAATAAAGATGCAGTTTCTATAAAATTATTGACTTTATAATCTTTTTTGATTTAGGTATAGGGTTTTATTATTGGAATTAATAGATATTTGGCGGAAATGTTTTGGTATCAATTACATTGTTTTTGATTTGTATTGATACCAATACATTCTCGTTAAGTATTTGCAAGACAACTGCTGTTGCATTTAGCTTATCTTATCTTTTATAAGTGCAGTTGATTTAATGATTAGTTTATATCATAAAATCAACTGCACTTATAGAGGGTGAGATAAATATCATCAATCAAGATGTTCCCATTCCAAATTTATTTGTTAAATAATTGTATTAATTTTCTTGGAAATTGAAAAGCTTTTTATATTTTACCAATCAAACATTTTTGATAGATCAAACTTTTTTTGACAGTTTAAAGAGCAATATGACAATTGATTTTGACAGTTTATTTTGATTTTATGGTTCTTTAATTTGAAGATTCTGATTAAAACTTTAGAAAGCATTTTAGCAGTTTAAGAAAATCAATTGTTCGAAAATTGTGCAAACAGTTTCAAGAAATTTCTGACAATTTAGATAAAATTTGGGCTGTTTTGTTAATATTTTGACAGATTGTTGAACATTTTGATAATTCTTAAAACAATGCAAAATTCATTAAAATTGTTCTAACAGATATAAAATTATTTACGAAAAGGTTTTCACAGTTTGAAGATCATTCTGATAGTTCAATAATAATCATGCAATTTGAAGATCAATATGATTTTATTATAACAATTCAGATAACATTTGTTTATTCTGACAGAAAATTAACTGACAGTTCAGAAAGCAATATTAAAATTTTATAAAGATTGTACAAACATTCTAGTAGTTGACAAATTAGAAAAAAAAATAACACTTCAGTTAATAAAAATTATTTTGACAAATCAACATAGTTTATTCTGTTAAACTGTTTTGACAAAATTTGCTGCTAATTTAATTAGTGATTATTGTGAACTATCTTTTATTATATTATTTAGTACTATATAAAATCTAGTAAGTAGTTGATGATTGAACAAACAATACATTTTTGAATTATTTTTAGGAATTGGTTTTTCCTATATAATGCTGTTGATTGTGATATGTTTATTTAGTACCATATCACATATTTGGCGAGGTTGTTTTGGTTGTAAAAACATTGTATTTGATTTGTTTTTATGGCCAAACCCCCTTGTTAAGTCTTTACAATTAATCAACTTTAACTGCATCAACTTTTCCATTTTTATTGTGGCTTTTATGAAGATTTTAAATCATTGAGCCATGAGATAAATATTCAACATCTGCATCTTTGTCATGTGAGTATACCATTTATACGTTTGTAAAAATGTTTTAATTATCTGTGCCATTGCTTAAGCTTAAAATGATTATTAATGCATGTTCTAGGCGCAAATATTTGTTGTAAAATTTGGGAGCAAAAAAATATGTTTCTGCTATTAATCTACATGCGGTTTCTAATAGTTTTAGAAGTTTTGCTAAATTATCAAAATTCTGGATTGTATTTTAAATTTAGCAAAGTACAGTGTACATAAACGGAAGTAATGTATGCAGGTTTTGTTTTCAGATAGAATTCAGCAATCTTTTTTTTTAAGTGACTTCTGGTTATGATTTTTTAGTATCATATCGTTTCTTTCAGCTACTTGCTAATTGTTATTTTACCTTCTTTGGACCAAGTAATTTGTGATTATTGTGAAGTAACTTTTTTAGTTATAATATTTATTACATATCACTAGCATTAGTTATTTCATGCCCGTTGCTAATAACATCACTACTAAATTTTGCTGAAGAATCTATTGAAAGATATTTTAGGCGGGTGTTCTAATGGTCTGACATTGATTTGTCACTCTGTTTGCAACACTCGTTTGAACTATTCTACTAATCTTTTTTTTCATTGTTGTCATAACTTTTATGAGTAGATTATAAATTAAAGAACAATGTCAGCAATGCATACTGAAATAAATATTATCATACAAAAAATGCATCCCAAAAAAATATTGTTCTATCAGGTGTAACTAGCAAACTTTGAGAATAACACGGCAATTACTAAAAGTCCAAAGAAGTGCACTTGCAACTTTATTATCAACATTAGAACTCGGTAGTAAGCAACACCTTTGCCAAAAATAATAGCAAGGTAATGATGAATCAGAGAATACATCTGGTGAATATAAGGTGAGATAAATTTACTCAATTTTTGTCAACAAGTTATTTTACAGGCTGCGTCTTTGTTTTGTAGACACATTACATTTGAACTTGTGGCTGAAACAAATACGCAGTTTGTATAAAAACTTATTTGTATTACCTGGAATTTATTGGGATTCTTAAATATTTGGTGCGGGAGTTTTGATTTCAATTACATAGGTTTTGATTTGTTGTTGAAATTATCTGTTTTAAGCTTATCTTTAATTCATTGCTGCCATTGCTTATATGGGTATTTTAAATCATAAATCAGTCACCAACTAAGAAGATTAAATTTATTTCTGTTAAAATTGTATTATTTTCTACAAATTGTAAAGGTGAGTTTTTACAAAAATGAGTCTGAATACTTGTTGATGATTGGAATATTATTATGTTGCAGCAAGTCATTTTCTAGTATGGTACGGATAAACAGAAATAATGCAAGCAGATTTGATCTTCAAATAAAATTCAACAAAAAAATCTTTACTTGTGCAAAAACATATTTTGTAATATTTATAATTAGTAAGTTACTTTTAAATTAATCTTTTACTTGTTTATATAATCGGATTGTTACTTACAGATTTAGATGGAAAGGACAAACTTGCTAAAAACTATCTAATGGAACAAAGTAGATGTTGATCATGATTTCACTATTCATCTTGGTATGTGGCTGTAGATCAAGAAGTGTTAAAACATAAGAAAATCGAGACTTATGCTATTTGTAATCAATTTGATGATGCACCATATTCATTATGTAATTCCTCCCTACATTGTGTATGCTGTATATAGGGTAAGTTAAATTATTTATATTTAATAACTTATTTATTAGATATTTTATGACTGTTGAATTTCCTATATTGATATTATCCTAATTGTTGCGCTATAATCAACATAACATTACTGCATTCTGCTTCAAAAAATATTGAATTTGGTTGATATTAGGTGCGGGTGATTTGGTGTCACGCACATTGTTTATGATTTGTGCGTGCTCTCAAACATTCGCATTAAGTTTGTTAATACTTCATCAACTTTAGCTGCATCAACTTTATCTTACTTTCTATTGTTATTATTGGTTTAATGAAAAATTCAAATCGTTAATAACAATAGATGGTGAGTTAAATTCTTCTAGATGATTTCTACAAAGAATACGACATAGCTGAATTGTTCTGGTGAATTTATTAATATTGGTATACATTTGTAGTTATTATGGTTACATCATTTGGGTTTATAGAAATTAGTTACGTTTTGGAGTAAATATTTGGTAATTATTGAGAAGGAACTTTTGGTAGCAATGTGATTTAGTACTACATTGTTTTCATTAGTTCCTTCTTAATGGTTGCTTTAAACATCACAACATTCATGGATTTTTCTGCAGAGTTGGTATATATTGGATCAGACATGTTTTTGATTTGTTTTGATATTTAATGAATTTCAAGAAAAATGTTGCATGGATTATATTCAATAGAAAACTGACGGAATTTGACTCTAGACCAATAAGGATAATGTTGCTTAGAATCAGGAAATTGTAAATATTTTTTTGGATATAAGTTAAGATTTTGCTGTAGTTTTTAATTTTAATTTAAATTTTATCAACAAATTTTTTTACAGACCGCGTCTTTGTTTCGTAGCCACATTACATTTGAATTTGTAGCTCGATACAAAAACGCAGTTTGTATAAAATTATTTACTTCTCAAACTGGTTTGTGATACTAAGAAGGTTGCATTATAAAATTTATTGAGATTGATAAATACTTGGCGCGGGTGTGTTGTGTTGCTTACATTGTTTTTGATTTGTAGGTAACACTTACACATCCCCATTGAGTATTTACAGAATAACTGTTTTTACATTAACAATAGCCAGACAAATTTGTTTTTTTTTGTAAAGAAAAGCTGTTATACGTAAACAAAAGAACATTAAAGAATTTGATAGTAGGAAAAACTCGATACTGTATGAGGAACATGATTCAAAATAGATTTGGATACCAGAAAATAAATAAAACGCTGAAAGAACTATTCATTCGGACAAAACTTGGTAGCAGCCTTATTTGAAAAAAAGTAACCAAAACTGATCTGCAACAATAAACTACATGGGTATTTAGGAAACAACAAAATTTTTCTTTTGGGACCCCAGATAGTACTAGAGGACCGCCTCCAGAAACAACAAAATGTTGATAAATTAGTGACAAAGGTAAAAACTAATTTTTAATTTTTGTTTATTTTGTATCAAACATTTTTTTTACTGTCTGCGTCTTTGTTTTGTGGCTCGAAATAGAGACACAGTTTGTATAAAATTATATATTTAATAAACTGTTTTGTATTACTTGTAATGATTTAGCTCTAGGATTTCTATCAAATCAATTGGAATCGATAAATTTTGGCGCGCATCTTATGCTCTTAATTTTTTTTCACAACACACATAATAATTTAATTAAAATTGTGTCAACTAAAAACTTTAATTATTTCAGAATCAAATATGGTGTATGTAACTATTGGGGTGATATGATTATTTAGTACCATATTACATCCAGTAGTTACAACATGATGGTTGCTACAAACAATACCACATTGCAATATTGGGCTAAAGAAGGTATTCGGTTCAAAGGATATTGATGCTCAATGAATTTAAGATTAATGTAGAGATGCTATTGGTATGATATAATTATTGATATAAACATTACAACATTATTAAATTTTGCTGAAGAATCTATTAAAATTTCTAAATATTTAGCGCGGATGGTTTGGATTCAATAACATTGTTTTTGATTTGTTATGAACTCAAACCATTCGCATTACGTATTTAACAACTCATTTTTACTGAATCAATTTTAGCTTATTTTCCATTGTTGGTGTTGTTTCAATGATAAATTTAAATCATAGAACAATACAAACAATGAATGCTGAGCTAAATATCATCATTCAAAAATTGGAATATTTGGTAAGAATCCTTAATTTATTTGTACAAATGTACTACTATTTACGCAGGGGAGTTGGACCTCTATTTTTGTAACTAATCTGGTTACGAGTAGATAGGTACAACTTTCGAGGTGTGGTGTCCTCGCGTACCCGAACTCCCTGACCCGGGTCCAAATCACCTTATTCCTTTTCATATTTTATAGCAGCAAAGCTACACTTAGCTTTCGAAAACATCTGAGGTACTGTCTTATTGAAGCTGACTTTCATCTGGTTTCCATTTATTTTTAGGGAAAGTAGTTCGCCAATGCGTAGTTAATTTATTATTTAGAAATTGTTCTACTTGTTTGCAGTTGTAAGTCAATACCCCAACACCATTATACTCTATACATTTCATACCTTAGGTGGATTGTCAATTGTCTATTTGGATTAGATTTATTTTATTCCAGTTTTTGGGTAAGTTGTATTTTTAAATATTTAAATAATTATTAAAAGATTGTTTACTTAATTGCAGTTGTATTCCAATAAACATAATTGAATTGTAAGCTGAAGCACGATGGATTAAAGACGTTCGTGTAGTCACCTTCTTCAGAATTGTATAAAATGCTGTTAGATCGACAAGTATAACCAAAAGAAAGCCAACTTTGTCTGCCCTGATCCTCCTTACGTTTGTGAGCACAGACGCCAAAGTAGTGATGGAAAATATATTAACCCATACAATATTTTCAAGAGTTAAGGTAAGATAAACCTATTTTGAAGTAGTAATATATATATATATATATATATATATATACATATATATATATATATACATGTTTTGTCTTTACTTACATTTGTATTGCATGGCAATTATTATATAACAATTTAGTACCATTACACAGCCTTTATGATGGTTATAACACCATAACAACGCTGCAAGTTAATAAATTGTTGCTGCTGGATCAATTAATTGGTGATTATTATAGACATGTTTATTTAAAACCATATTGCAGTCAATGGGCACCTTATATTAATTATCAGTTTTCTTACACAGACAAAATGTTATAGAGCAAATTATTATAAAGAGGACTGTGAAAATAAAATGATTATTTAGTACCATTTTATTTTCACGGTTTTCTTGTTAATGGTTTCTATAAACATCACAATATTACACATTTTTGTGAATATTTGGCGAAGGTGTTTTGGTTGTAAAAACATTGTATATGATTTGTTTTTGGCCAAACACCCTTGTTAAGTATTTACATATAATCAACTTTAGCTGCATCAACTTGATCTGAGTAAATATTTATTATTATAACACGAATTTAGCTGGTTTGGAGTATATAGGTTCTGGATTAATTAATTGTTGATTATTATGAAGCTAGTATTAGTGTGATATGAATTTAATACCATATCACATCTTTTACTTGCTTCATAATCGGTGCTATTAAGAACACGATATTGCTGAATTGGAATATATGGATCAATTAATATTGTGATGCAACTTTACTATTGGTCTCGTTTATTTAACAAAATCAAAAATAGTAAGTTATTTTTAGAATAGTGTACACCTTCTTAATAGGAATATTATGTTGCAGGTATTACAACACAAATTGACAAAACTAACTAAAAACATTGTCCAAAAAGTTTTCAATGTTTTTGCAATAATAGTAAGATACTTTTAGACTAGTATTGTATACCTTCATAATAGAAATTTTATTGCATAAGTATATCAACACAAAAAAAAAGTTGATTGGGCTGCATATTATTAAGAAATCATGAAAAAAGTGCTGAAGTATGCCTGATGAGGATTCTTAGAATGTAGTTGTAGACCAAGAAACATAATGGAAGCTGACATTGGCAATGATAAGGATCCCACTAGGTAAGTGCTAAATTTTAATTCATTTCAGTATAACATAATTTTTAGTTCACATTTCTTGCGCACATTTAAAGCGCTTTTTTTTTCTATCGCGGGCTGAGCTAGTATCTGTATTCAATTACCGCCTAAATGTTTTTGGAAAATTGTTAATTTTTCTTTTGCTGAAACTACTATTTTTAAATTATAAAATATTACTAAAAATTCTCCGAAACAAAATACTAAATAGAAATAGTTTTTTTTTTTAAATTTTTAAGTTTTCTTTATGTTGTACATTGCCGAGGGTACAATTCACAAAATAATGACTTAAAATTTGGATGTTTTCAACATTTAATTAAAAATTGAAAATATTTTTTTGGAAAATTGATAATTTTTTAATGAATTTGTTATTATAAATAAAATTTCGGAAAGGAGGAGTAGAAATTTTTTTAAACTGGTTTGGGAAAATGTGCTGTTGTTTTTGCAAACCGAAGAAGTAAAGAAGTTATGCTATAGAAAACATTTGAGGAAGGATTGGTAGGTACTTGGTGCAGGCGATTGTTGTGAAGGAACAATTGAATGCAATATGATTATAAGTATTATTTTGTAGTCATTTGTTCCTTCATAACGGTTTCTATAAACAACATGACGGTTGCTGAGGAGATTTCACTTTAGGATCAATGGATTGGTGGCTTATGTAATGTGAGTTTGATGTGTTAGATTTTTTAATCTTATATTACAATAAAGCTTACTTCACAATAAATAACAGCATTTAAGGAAGAAATAAATTAAATGGTTGTGATGGAACAATGGGCATACGAGTACTAAGTACTAATGTTTATTTAGTCCATATCATAGTCATTAGTATATTTATGATGGGTTACATGCGTTTTCTAATGATTGTAGTAGCTTTGGTACAATGCAGATAAATAAAAGTAATGCCTTTAATTCAGCAATTTTTAATGATATAAAAGCAAATTTATAGAGTGAACAATGATTAATAATGGACCAAAAGAATTAATTTTACTACGTTGAAATTGTGGAACCATTAAGCAAAATGAAAAAGAAGCCGTTGATGTATTTATACTCTAATAATTTTAATATTAATTGCTTGGACAGACCAAAGGATCGATCATATACTTGCATTTAATAATTTTTATAAAAGGTAAGACCAATTTATTTCAAAGTTATGACTCATTTAGTAATATTAATAAGTTTTGATGAATTCTGTTGATTTTATGTTAAAATCATATTAATCTTGGTATGGATAAATTAAGCCTTAAATTTTATTTTGGTTTTTGTATATTATCGAATTTTTTACAGACTGTGGGCTCTTTTCATCTCTACATACATTTGAACTTGTACTATGGAATGAGCTTGCAGTTTGTGTGAAATTAATTATTTATTTGGTGCAGTAGTATTGCTTTTGATGATTTAGATTGTATTATTTATAAGATTATTTAATCAAATTGTAATAATTTAATAGTAATTATAAGTGGCTATTAATTGCTATATGATTATTTACTTCCATGTAGAATTCTTTAATTATTTCATCAATCATGGACTACACCCAGAAGGAGTGGTAGGCTACAAAATACGATTTTTGTTCTAATTTTGATTCATTTGGTGTTTTAGAAATTGGTTTACAAAAAAACAGTTTAATACACTTCTGCTAAACTTCCAGTATTCAGGAAGTCCCAAATTTTTTTCTAGCAATCTAAATTTTGCCTCAACGTAATATATTATTATTTAGTTGCATTTAGTCACTTTATGATTGATACAAAACATTTTTGAATTTTGCTGAAAAATCTTTTAGATTTGTTATACCGCCGCTTTTAGACCAATTGGAATTATTATACTTTGTTCTTGGATCCATTAACTGGTGATTATTGTGAAGCAACTATTGATGTGAAGTGTTTATATTATAACATATCACAGTCTTTAGTTGCTTCATGATGGTTGCTATCAACATCATAAAACTGCTGAATTTTGCTGAAAACTCTCTTGGAGTTGGTAGAAATTTTGATTAAGTGATTTATTGTATTTATATTATCATTTTATGTAATTATTGTAATTATGATATGTTTAATCACTTTATGATTGTTGCACATTATCTCTGGATTTTGCTGAAGCATTATTTGGAATTGTTGGACTGCTGCATTTGGGTCAATTACGATAGAAAGTAGGTATTTTAATATAAATTACCAAAACTGACTTTAAAATTTGTCCAAAAAGTTTCCACAATCTTTGCAGTAATAATAAGTTATTTTTGGACTAGTATTGTACACTCTTACAATTGGAATATTATGTTGCAGGTATTACAACACAAATTGACAAAACTTAACTAAAAATATGATTTAAAAAGTTTTTACAGTTTTAGCAATAAGTTACTTTTGAACTAGTATGTACACTTTCATAATATGAATACTATTCTGTATGTATGACAACATAAGAACAATGTCGATTTGGCTGGATATAATTGAGAAACCATAAAAAGTTCTAATGTAAAGTTGATAAGGATCAATAGAATGTTGCTGTAGACCAAGAAACATGGAAGCTGATAACAAGGTCAATGGATATGCATTCCACTATGTAAGTGTTATTTTTTAATTTTTAAAATTTATTTCTAGTTGCTCCTGGACCAATTAATAGGTGATTATTGTGAAGGTCCAATTGGCAATGCTATAATTGTTAAGTAATGTTGCTTTGCCTCTTGTACCTTCATTATGATTGCTATGAACAACACTACATCGCTTGATATTGCTGAAGAATCTATAGAAATTGGTAGATATTTGGCGCGGGTGTTTTGGTCTCAGTCACATTGTATTTGATTTGTGACTAGATCAACACATCCGCTTTAAGTATTTACAAAGCAACTATTTTGTCGGCAATAATCTTACTTTTAATTGTAGTTATATGTTAATTGATGTTTTCAAATTATTTAATAGGAGCAATTAGTAGTTACTACATGATTGTTAGGCTAAGAACGCTGTTGGATTTTTTATATTGATTTTGATCAATAATTTTATTTTTATTGTCGTGTTTTACGTATGATGTGACTTTTTATATAATCTCAAATAATTAGATAAAAAGTGTGCAAACTAAAAACATTATTTATTTCAGAATAAATTAATTTGTAATTATTGTGTATGTAACTATTGGGGTGATATGATTATTTAGTACTATATCACATCTAGTAGTTACAACATGATGGTTACTACAAACAACACGACATTTTTTACATTTGGCTAAGAAGACTATTGGATTTTTTAATTACTGCTGTTGAATTAATTTTAATCATTTCAGCATCAATTTATTGGTAATTATTGTGTTAGCAATAGTTGATGGGGTTATGATTATTTAGTACCATACCACTGTCAACTATTACTATCTCATGGTTACTACAAAGATGCTATTGGGTTTTGTATTTTAATGCTGTTGAATCAATGAATTTATAATTATTGTGGAGAAGCTATTGGTATGATATGATTATTGAATTAATCATTATGTACATTGATAGATTTTGCTGAAAAATTTATTGGATTTTTTTGATATTTAAAAGCCAATGGTTTGAAACTGTAACATTGTTTTTGATTTGTGCAAAGTTTATATCATTGTCATTATGTATTATCAACTAATCTTTTGTGAATCAACTGTAGCTCACTTTTCATTGTTGTTGTTTTAATAAAAAATTTAAATCATAATAATGGATGGTAAGCTATATTATCATTCAAAAATTTAAAAATTGTTTTCTTATTTTTTTTTGTATAAATTTATTAGCTTTGTAACTACAGGGCAGTTTTTGTTTGTACTAATACTTACGCAGGGGAGTTTGTCCTCTCTTCTCGTAACTGGGATTCTGGTTATGAGTTGATAGGTCCAACTTTCGAGGTGTGGTGTCCTCGCGTACCCAAACTCCCTGACCCGGGTCCAAATTACCTTGTTCCTTTTCATATTTTATAGCAGCAAAGCTACACTTGGCTTTCGAAAACACTTGGGGTACTTTCTATTTGGAGCAGACTTTCATCTGGTTTCTATAATTTTTTAGGGTAAGTAGTTCTTAAATGCGTAGGTAATGTATTATTAAGAAATTGTTTTACTTGTTTGCAGTTGTAAGCTGATAATTGAAACAGCTGGATGAGGTAAAACTAGTGGCTGATAATTTCTGTATTTTAGTAGTTCAGGACATAAAGGACATGGAAGAATCTAGAAGAAGCTTACTTTTAGGAATAGCTGAGCAAGAAAGAAGAAGTATAAGAAGCATAATGAATTAACGATGTTGCTGTTGACTCCCTCTTCTGGATGGTATACAATGATCAATCAAAATAGATTAAAGAATCCAGGATGTAATTGCCAACACTTAAAGATAATTAGTAAGTTATTTTAATTTTTTTTGTTAAGCAACATGTTTTGTTTTATGTTAAATCATATTAATCTTGGTACGGCTAGAATGAGCTTTAATTTTAAATTTTGTTGGTTTTTATTTTCAAACAATATTAGACAATTGGCAGCACTGTTATTGGTTATTATTCTATTATGTTAACATCTTTCTTAGTGACTAATTGAATTTCAATATTTTTTTTATATTTGTTTTATTCTATAGTTACTATTTGCGTTGACATCAACATCTAAAGTGACCATTTTTATTTTGGTAAAATACTATGCCGTTTAGTTTTACAGATTTTGTATCTATTGGAGTTGGTAGATATTTGGGGCGGATGATTTATTAGCTTCACATTGTTTTTGATTTGTGATGCTTAATAGGTCGCTCGCTTTAAGTATTTTAAAAATCTACTATTTTGTCCACTTTGTGAAGTGATACAATTGTTTAGTGGTACCATATCACTTCATATTTATTACCACAAAAAACACAAAATTGCTTTTCTTAACTTCTAATATGTTATTGAGTGACAGCTTTATTCCAAATATGATGCACCTACAAAACAGAATGGAAAAGAAGCCGTTCTTGTAATTATACTTCATTTTAGACAATGAAGTTATGGTTTATTGCTTGATAGGCTAAAGGATCTAGCATAAATTTGCAACTAATGTTTACAATTTTCTGTAATAAGGTAAGATATTTGTTTGAATGTATAAATTAATTTAGAGTTTAAATGTGTTTTGTTGGTTTTATGTTAAAATTGAATGATTATTTTATTAAATCTCTTACAGACTGAGTTTTTTTGCAAAGTCTACATACATTTGAAATTGTGGGCTTGTAATAAAACCTCGGTTTGTGTGGATTTATTTATTGTTTTATATACTTACCAATTGCTTTTGGTAATTTTTAGAAATATTAATTTGTAATTATTGGCCTCAATATGATTGTTTAGTACCATATCGGCACCTTTGGCTACTTCACTGCATCTTTAGATTTTGCTGATTGTCTTAGTACCGTTTTTAGACTAATTAATTGGTGGTTACTATGAAGTAACTTTTGCATGTAATATCTAATTACTATACTACGTACATTAGTTATTTCATGTTTGTTACTATTATCACACGACTGGATTTTGATGAAGAATTTATTGGTAGATATTTGGGGCTGGTGTTGTAATGGTCTGACATTGTTTTGAATTTGTAAGATCATGACAAAACTTGCTTTAAGTATTTTACAAATTACTTATTAAAATACTCATTTTACATTGTTTGCCTATCTTTTATGAATAGATTGCAAATCAAAAATGCTTTTTCATTATTTAAAAAGTGCTTCCTGAATATAAAATTATAGTTTGTTTTGTAAATTGTGAAAGCAATTGTTTACTAGAACAAGTTTTATAATTGTTAATAATTAGAATAATATTGCAGGTCACACATTACAAACAAATAGTCGAAAATCATCAAGAATCTAAGAAAAATGATTAAAAACTCTGCTGTTTACGATCTATTAATGTTGGAATTCAATATAATGAGCAAAACACATTTTGTTTAAAATACGAGCTAATTTATTTATCGTAGTATTGGATCAGAAACTTAGTACCCATACATTTTTATCAATATAGAAGGTAAGATAAATATATTTCGTAGTAAAAATAGTTGTGGTAACATAAACAAATCTGGATTATTTATTTGGTGATTATTGTGAAGGAGGAGTTGATAGTGGGTATGACTTTTATGCACCATACCCGGTTAATTCCTTCTTCTTAATGGCTGCTATAAACAACACGATAGTGCTTAAAAATTTATTGAAATTGAATTAATTGATAAATATTGTGATGTGATTATTTAGTACCATACCATCTCCAATCGTAGCTTTATGATGATTGCAAGAAACATATTTGAATTGTTATGTTTTTAATATGATGTAACATTTTGTAGTGATTTAATCATTTAGTACCATATTACTGCCATTAGTTACTTCATAATAGTTTCAACAGAGGAAACGACATAGCTGGATTTGTCTGAAGAATAGTTGGTTACATTATTTAGTTCTACATAAAAATTGGTTTCTTTTAGAACAAACATTTGGTAATTATTGAATAGGAACTATTAGTAGCAATGTGATTCAGTACTATATTGTTTCTATTAGTTTTCCTGTTTGATGGTTGCTATAAACATCACAACATTTATGGGTTTTGCTGAATAGTATTAGAATTGGTATATTTCACTGCCTTTTTGTTACATGAATGGAAGTAATGCAAGCAGATTTGATCAAATAAATTTGTGCCAACCCTATGCTACAGTATTTACAAAAATGGTAAGTAACTTTTGAACCAATCGTTTATACTTGAAATGTTATATTTTACAGATTTTGACAAAAAAGGCAAACGAATGAAACGAAATAGATGTTGATCGTGCATTCACTAATGATAGCTGTAAATAGAAGCCAACTGAAATAAATCGACACTTACTCTATGGGTAATCAATTTGATGAATCTGATTTATTATACAATTCCATTAACAGTGCTTGCTATATACAAGGTAAGTCAAAATATTTATATTTAATAACATAATAATTACAATAAACTGATTATTATTTTGATGATTCATTTAGGCGAGATCTTATTATTTAATATCATATTTCGATTATTTGAATCTTTAACATGATTGCTATAAACAACACAATATTACAGAAGAGCAATTTATTGGCAACTGTTTGGAAGTTATTCTAAATTTTACCTAGTACTAAGTACTAATACAACACTGAGTACATTTCAATTATTATATTGTATCTTCTAGATTAACAAATTGGTGATTATTATGATTGGAATTCCTTTTTTGGTATGTTTATTAAGAACTATATCAGAGACAGAATTCTAATGATGATGACTGCTATAAACAATACGATCTTTGTAGTTTTTCTGGAGAATCTATTAGTATTGTTGCTCCTGGAACAATTACTTGCTGATTATTGTAAAGAAACAATTGTTAACAGTATTATTATTACATAACATAACCGCGTCTCTCGTTTCTTCATGATGGTTGATATAAACAACACTACATTGCTGGATATTGCTGAAGAATTAATATATCGGTGTTTCTGGACCTAATTAGTTAGTGATTATAGTGAAAGAACAATTACTACCCTGGTGATTGTTATGCACTAAAAAGTTTTTGACATTATAATAACTTTAGGCCTGGGTAAATTGTCGTAAAGTGTTGAATTATTATTAACTCTTTTTTTCTGCTCACAGGCATCGACTATATTACCCACCCACTTATCAGTGATTGTAAACTTGCTAGCAGCCTTTTTAGAAAAAGCAATCAAAACTGATCTGCAACAATTAGCTACATTTGGGAAACAACACATTTTTGCAGTTACGACCCTACTTACTCTTAGAGCACCGCCTCCAGAAACAACAAAATCTTGATAAATTAATAACAAAGGTAAAAGCTACACTAATTTTTAATTTCTTTTAATTTTGTAACAATTTTTTTACAGTCCGCGTCTTTGTTTCGTAGCTATATTACATTTGAACTTGTAGCTCAAAATAAAGACGCAGTTTGTATAGAATTATTTCTTTTATAACTGATTTGTATTACTTTTTATGATTTAGCTCTAGGATTTTTATCAAATCTATTAGAATTGATAGATATTTGGCGCGGATGTTATGGCCTCAGTTTTTTTCAAATGTGATCTTAAATAATTTATTAAGTGTGCCAACTAAAAATATTAATTAACTATCGTGTTTGGTGACTATTGGATGTGATATTATTATTTAATACCATATCACATCAGTAGTTCCAAAATGATGGTTGCTACAAACAACTCAACATTGCTACATTGGGCTAAAGAAGCTATTGGGTTCACAGGATATTGATGCTCAATAAATTTATTATTATTGTAAAGAAGCTAATGACATGTACGATTATTAATTTGAACATTACAACATTGCCAAATTTTCTGAAGAATCTATTGGAATTACTAAATATTTAGGGCGAATGGCTTGGATTCAATAACATTGTTTTTGATTTGTTTTGAACTCAAACTATTTGCATTAAGTATTTAACAACTCATCTTTACTGAATCAATTTTAGCTTATTTTCTATTGTTGGTGTTGTTTTAATGATAAATTTAAATCATAGAACAATACTAACAATGGATGATGAGCTAAATATCATCATTAAAAAATTGGAATATTTGGTAAGAATTCTTAATTTATTTGTTTAAATGTACTACTATTTACGCAGGGGAGTTGGACCTGTCTTTTTGTAACTGGGATTCTGGTTTTGAGTAGATAGATCCAATTTTCGAGGTATGGTCTCCTCGCGTACCCGAACTCCCTGACCCGGGTCCAAATTACCTTGTTACTTGCAGCAATCATTTAAGGTACCCCAATACTCTAATACCTTGTTCCTTATAAACTACAATCTTTAGGTGGATCTCAAGATCAAGATCTTTTTATCACATTTTGGGTAAGTTGTTTCCTTAAATTTGTGAATAATTATTAAAAGATTGTTTACTTGGTTGCAGTTGTATTCCGATAAACATAATGGAAATTGTAAGCTTTTTATGCACGATGGATTAAAGGCGTTGATATAGTTACCTTCTTTTGGACTGTATACTATGCTGTTACGACCAATCGTCAAAATAGATTAGAGCA
This sequence comes from Tachinus rufipes, assembly GCA_963932245.1. Lineage (NCBI taxonomy): Eukaryota > Metazoa > Arthropoda > Insecta > Coleoptera > Staphylinidae > Tachinus > Tachinus rufipes. The sequence goes on along the minus strand of OZ010744.1, from coordinate 116,987,115 downwards.
TATAATTGTCAACATCTTCAAGAACACTATTTTTTGTATATACGGTAAGAAAAACATCTATTTTAAAGCAATTTTGTCCAATATAAATTTAAACTATCAAATATGTCTAAAAACTACAAAACTAGTAAAACATTGTCACAAACTGGAATGGGTAGATATTTGGTGTGGGTTTACTGATCCGCTTAACATTGTTTATGATTTGTTAAGCGGCAGTGAAGCCACATTAAGTATTTACAACACAACTACTGTTGCATCAACATTACATTGCAAACTATTACGTTTAAAAAATTGGTTTGTACTTTTGATGACTGAAATATTTTTGTTATTGCAGGTATTACTGACAAACAATCTTTTGAGGGAAATAATTGTCTACATTAAGAATCTGGAAACCAATTAATTAAAGTTCAAAGAAGGTTAGTTGCAAAAGCATGCTGTTTCCAACCTCGATATCAATTTTAGAGCCCAGCTGTGGACAACACCTTTGCCTGAAATGAATGCCAATATATGCACAGATGTTAAGGGTAATGATAAATTGTGACTTCAATATTTCCAAGGTAAATAATTTAATTTTAAAGTACAATTAGTTATTTAGTTGTAGTAACATTTTTAATTTGGATTGCATATTTGGTTATTATTGTGATAAATGTATTGAACGTGCTATGATTATTCATATAAGTAAATGTATGTGAAGTGGAGTGTCATTGATAAAAATGATAAATAGCAACGAATCTAATATCGCATCTTGAAGTTACCCATATTTTTAAGTTTTTGTCAAGAAGCACGTTTTTGGAAAATTGTTTAAACAATTGTTTTGACTGTTCGGAAAATAATCTGATAATATTTTGACTTTTTTTTTTGTTTAATTAGTTTGAACACCATTAAGGTAATCAAATTCATAAATAGAAATTTAAGTCAATTTATGGCAGCTGGAATAATATTCCATCAGTTAAGATTTTTATTTTAAAATTGGATGAATAATTTTGTTCTGACAATTGGTCTGACAGTTTAGAAAACATTTTGGTGATTTAGGAAAAACTAAATTGAAAATTGTTCAAACAGACTGAAGTAGTTCAAACAAAATTTTTACAGTTTGAATAAAATTTTGTTAATAGTTTGGCAGTTTGTGCAATATTCTTATAGTGTTTAAAATAATTTGATAAAATTAATTTGAAAATTGTTCTCACAGGTTGAAAATCATTTACAGAATTCAGAAAATATTTTGACAGTTCAGAATTATTTTAACAAATAATTAACTGACAAGAAAACAGTTTTAAGTTACTTCATGATTGTTGCGTTATAATTCTAGATTTTGTTGAAGATTTGATTGGAATTGTAATTCTGTCTCTCTTGGTATCAATAAATTGGTAATTATTGTGAAGTAGCTTTCCCTTGTAATATTATTTTTCACTATATCAACACAACATTTCTGAAAAAAATATTGAAGTTGGTAGATATTTAGGGCGAGTGTTGTAATGGTCTGACATTGATTTTGATTTGTTAGTACTTTTACAACACTCGCTTTAAGTAATTTACAAATCAACTATTTTGCGTACATTAAACTAATCTCATTTTTTATTGTTGTTTTATGTATTTTTTTTTTCCGATTAATTAATACGTGATTATTGTAAAGCTGGCACTATCGGTGGTATGATTATTAAGCACCATACCCCAATAATGCCATCTTCTTGATGGTCACTATGAACAACACGATAGTGCGGAAGAGTTTAAAGAAATTGGATCAACTAATTGGTGAGTATTGCGATGATGTGATTATTTAATACCATATCATTATCACTAGTTACTTTATGATGGTTACAAGAAACAGCTCATCATTGCTCAAGAACTTATTTGAATTGATGTATTGTTGCTTCATTAGTTAAATGGTAATTATTGTGATGTAACATTTGGTAGTGACGTAGTTATTTATATTACTATTATATTACTTACTTCAAGATGGTTTCTGCAAAGAATACGGCACAGCTGAATTGTTCTGATGCATCTATTGTAGACTTTTGGAGTCGGTATACTGGTTCTACAGAAATTGTTTTTGAAGTGAAATGTTTTCAATCAAGTTCCAATATCGAACTTTGGGGTACCTCTACATTAAATTTTTAGTCATAAAATAATTTCTGTGAACTACCTTGAAAAATTGTTTAAACATTTTGGATAATATTCTCATAGTTTAGATAAAATTTTAACAATAATTTGAGAGTTTGAAGACCATTTTGGCAATCATTTTCATAAATAAAAAATTCAATTCACATTTTTTGTGACAGTTTTCAGACCAATTTTGACAATAGAACATTTTTATTTTAAGGTTGGTTAAATTATTTTGACAGATGGGAGACTATTCTACCAGAAAATTAAAAAAAAAGCATTTTAGCGCATTTATTTTTAGGAAAAACTGTCTTGTCCTGATGGTCCAAACAGTTTGAAGCTGTTCAGAAAAAAAATTAACAGTTTTTCCAAAATATTTTGAGAATTTGTAGAATATTCTGATCCTACATTTTTTTTTAGAAAATTGAATTTTACCAGTTTTTTAGATCACTCTATATAAGAACTCTTAAATAAATAAATTGAACTGACGGGACTATTAACAACAATAAACAAACCTTTAAACTACCACTAGAAACCTGTAGGGTTGCTATCCCAATTGTAAACCAACAAGGAGTATAGCAAAGTAATTTATGTTATTGCATAGGATGGGAGAATCTAGTATATAATTGTTGCAATCTGGTAAGATAATCTACTTTAATTTTTAATTTATTTAAATTGTATCAACAAATTTTTTTACAGGCCGCGTCTTTGTTTTGTAGACACATTACATTTGAATTTGTGGCTCGAAACTAAGATGCAGTTTGTGTAAAATTATTCATTTTATAACCGGTTTTTGTATTACCTGTGATGATTTGGCTTTTTATTTATTGAATTGATAGATATTTGACGCATATGTGTTGGTCTCAATCACATTGTTTTTGATTTGTAATTGAGACCAATACATTTAGTTTGAGTATTTAGAAGGCAATTGTTGTTGCATTAAGTTTATCTTATCTTTCATTGGTGCTGTTGGTTTTTATGAGTAATTTAAATCACAAATCAATGTCACTAATGGAGGGTGGGATAAATATCATCAATCAAGATGTGCATCTCAAATTTATTTCTGCATTAGTTCCTGAAAGGTGAGTTTTGATAAGAATGGGTTTATACTTGTTGATAATTGAAATATTATTATTTTGTAGCAGTTCATCATTACAAACAAAAAAACAATACGTAATAAATTGGAATTGAACTTTTCAACAATCCAACTGTCGTTTACAAAGCATCGGCACTAAGAAGCCAGCCCAAGAAGAAGCAGGATTTTGTTCCTGCTAGATTACACAAGCAACATTTCACTTGAGACACTTATTTAGGTGTCGTTTAAGGTCTATTGGTTGAAACCTTTTTAATTGTTATTGGAATCAATGTAAGCCAAGTATGTACTGCACGCAAAGTGATAAATTTTTATTAACTTTTTTTTCTGCCTACAGATAGCATCGACATCATCCACATAGGCACCAATGAGTGATAACTTGGTAACAGCTTTTTTAAAATAGTAACAATTTGCACTCAACGCGTGGAGCATTTGGAAAACAAAGAATGCTTGCCTTGACGATCCTACTTACTTACTCCTAGAGGACCGACCGCCTCCTGAAACAACGAAAATGTTTGATTTGTCATTCTCCAGCGATATTTAAATGACAAAGGTAAGAGCTATTCTAATTATTAATTTCAATTTAATTTGTATCAAAACAATGTTGTCTTTGTTTTGTAGCTACATTTATATGAAACAAAGATGCAGTTTCTAAAAATTATTTACTTTATTGATTTAGGTATAGGGTTTTATTATTGGAATTAATAGATATTTAGCGGGAATGTTTTGGTGTCAATTGCATTGTTTTTGATTTGTATTGATACCAAAACATTCTCGTTAAGTATTTGTAAGACAACTGCTGCTTCATTAAACTTATCTTATCTTTTATAAGTGCAGTTGATTTAATGATTAGTTTATATCATAAAATCAACTGCACTTATAGAGGCTGAGATAAATATCATCAATCAAGATGTTCCCATCCCAAATTTATTTGTTAAATAATTGTATTAATTTTTTTGGAAATTGCAAAGGTTTTTATATTTTACCAATCAAACAGTTAGAAAAACATTTTTGATAAATCAAAACATTTTTGACAGTTTGAAGAGCAATATCACAATTGATTTTGACAGTTTATTTTGATTTTATGGTTCTTTAATTTGATGATTCTGATTAAAACTTTACAAAGCATTTTAGCAGTTTAAGAAAATCAATTGTTCAAAAGTTTAAAGAATATTCTGACAGTTTAGATAAAATTTGGGCTGTTTTGTTAATATTTTGACAGATTGTTGAACATTTTGATAATTCTTGAAACAATGCAAAATTCAGTAAAATTGTTCTAACAGATATAAAATTATTTACTAAAAGGTTTTCACAGTTTGAAGATCATTCTGATAGTTCAATAATAATCATGCAATTTAAAGATCAATATGATTTTATTATAACTATTCAGATAACATTTGTTTATTCTGACAGAAAATTAACTGACAGTTCAGAAAGCAGTACTAAAATTTTATAAAGATTGTACAAACATTCTAATAGTTGACAAATTAGAAAAAAAATAACACTTCAGTTAGTATTTTAGCAGTTCAAGGAATTTACTAACAGTTCTAAAAACTGCCTGAAAATTATTTTGACAAATCAACATAATTTATTCTGTGTAATTGTTTTGATAAAATTTGCTGCTAATTTAATTAGTGATTATTGTGAACTATCTTTTAGTTTTATTATATTATTTAGTACTATATAAAATCTAGTAGATAGTTGATGATTTTTGGATTTTTTTAGGAATTGTTTTTTCCTAAATCGATTAATTGGTAATTATCCTATACAAAGCTGTTGATTGTGATATGTTTATTTAGTACCATATCACAGTCTTCAGTATTGTTATGATGGTTACTATAAACAACTCAACATTTTGCTGAATATTTGGCGAGGGTGTTTTGGTTGTAAAAACATTGTATTTGATTTGTTTTTATGGCCAAACCCCCTTGTTAAGTTTTTACAAATAATCAACTTTAGATGCATCAACTTCATCTTACTTCTCATTTTAACTGTATCCTTTTTGATCGTAGTAAATCACATAAGGTATAACTACAACACAACAACATTGCTGAAGTTTGTTGAAGGCGACACTGCTTGAATGGGTGAATATTTATTATTATAACACAGGTTTTTCTGATTTGGAGTATATATGGTTTCTGGATTAATTAATTGGTGATTATTATGAAGCAAGTATTAGTGTGATATGAATTTAGTACCATATCACATGTTTTACTTGCTTCATGATTGTTGCTATAAACAACTCGACATTGCTGAATTGAAGTATATGGATCAATTAATTGGTTATTATTATGAATCAACTTTTGTTTTTCTAAACTCTTACTCTTACTCAGTCCTAATTATATGCCCAGACGCCCAACTGTTAAAAACATTAAAGAATTGAATATTACCATATCATCTAAATAGTAAATACTAACGTTTGCAAAGGCAAAAATTATCTAATCATTTGATAATAAACACTTGAGCGGGTGGTTACCTTAGTTTATGATTACAATGGAATAGTTTGAATTAAAGTGCTTCAGCCATCCGCCTAAATGTTTATTTAAAAAAAAATTAGATATCACTGTCTTTTCTTCTGTTTTAGTAAGTATTGATGTTTGCAAAGAAGAAAATAATTCAAGCTTTTGATAACAAATTTGAATTCACCGAATCCGGACCACTTCGGCCGTCTTTTCTTTGGGTTTCAGTTTCGACGCCCGCTGGTCGATCCTGACAGGACATTCACCTTTCGGGACCGAGAAGAACGGCGGAATGGTTGCTATACACAACATTTGAGGAAGAATTGGTAGATATTTAGCGCTGGTGATTATTGTAAAGGTACAATTGAATGCAATATGATTTATAAATACCATTTTGTAGTCATTTGTTCCTTCATAATGGTTTCTATAAACAACATGATGGTTGCTAAAGAGATGACACTTTAGGATCAACGGATTGGTGGCTTTTGTGATGTAAGTTTAATGTGTTAGATTTTTTTAATCTTATATTTTAATAAAGCTTACTTCACAATAAATAACAGCATTTGAGGAAGAAATAATTTTTTTAAATTGTTGTGATGGAACAATAAGCATATGAGTACTAAGTACTAATGTTTAGTTAGACCATATCATAGTCATTAGTATATTTATGATAGGTTACATGCGCTTTCTAATGGTTTTAATAGCTTTAGTACAATGCAGATAAACGAAAGTAATGCCTTTAATTCAGCAATTTTTAATGAAATAAAAGCAAATTTATGGAGTAAACAATGATTAATAATGGACCAAAAGATTTAATTTTACTACGTTGGAATTGTGGAACTGTTAAGCAAAATGGAAAGGAAGCCGTTGTTGTATTTATACTCTAATAATTTTAATAATAATTGCTTGGACAGACCAAAGGATCAATCATATACTTCATCTAATAATTTCTATATAAGGCAGACCAATTTAATTCAAAAGTTATTACGCGTTTGCATTAGTAATATTAATACATTTTGTGGATTTTATGTTAAAATTATATTAATCTTGGTATGGATAAATTGATACTTAAATTTTATTTTGGTTTTTGTATATTATCGAATTTCTTACAGACTGTGGGCTCTTTTCATATCTACATACATTTGAACTTGTACTATGGAATGAGCTTGCAGTTTGTGTGAAATAAAAAATTTATTTGGTACAGTAGTATTGCTTTTGATGATTTAGATTGTATTATTTATAAGATTATTTGATCAAATTGTAATAATTTAATAGTAATGATTGTTTAGTGGCTATTAATTACTATATGATTATTTATTTCCATGTAGTATTGTTTAGTTACTTCATCAATCATGGACTACACCCAAAAGGAGTGGTAGGCTACAAAACACGATTTTTGTTTTAATTTTGATTCATTTGGTGTTTTAGAAATTGGTTTACAAAAAAAGCAGTTTAATACGCTTTTGCTGAACTTCCAGTATTTAGGAAGTCCCAAAAAATATTCCGGCAATTTAAATTTTGCTTTGACGTAATATATTATTATTTAGTTACATATAGCTGCCTTTAGTCACTTTATGATTGTTGCAAAACATTTTTGGATTTTGCTGAAAAATCTTTAGGATTTGTTATACTGCCACTTTTAGACCAATTGGAATTGTTAAACTTTATCTTGGATTCATTAATTGGTGATTATTGTGAAGCAACTATTGGTGTGATGTGTTTATATTATACCATATCACAGTCTTTAGTTGCTTCATGATGGTTGCTATCAACATCATAAAACTGCTGAATTTTGCTGAAAAATCTATTGGAGTTGGTAGAAATTTTGAGTAAGTGATTTATTGTATTTATATTATCATTTTATGTAATTATTGTAATTATGATATGTTTAATCACTTTATGATTGTTGCACTTTATCTCTGGATTTTGCTGGATAATTGATTGGAATTGTTGGACTGCTGCTTTTGGGTCAATTACGATAGAATTTTATATTGTACGTATTGTAGTATAAATTACCAAAATTGACTAAAAACTTTGTCCAAAAAGTTTTCACAATCTTTACAATAATAGTAAGTTATTTTTGAACTAGTATTGTATACTCTTACAATTGTAATATTATGTTGCAGGTATTACACCACAAATTGACAGAACTAACTAAAAATATTATTCAAAAAGTTTTTACAATTTTTGCAAGTTACTTTTGGATTGGTTTGTACACCTTCATAATATGAATACGATTCTGTATCACAACATAAAAACAATGTCGATTGGGCTGGATATAATTGAGAAACCATAAATAAGGTTCTAATGTAAAGCTGATGAGGATCCTTATAATGTAGCTGTAGAACAAGAAACATGAAAGCTGATATCATGGTCAATGGATAAGCATTTCACTATGTAAGTGCTATTTTTTAATATTAATTTTTAAAATTTATTTATAGTTGCTTCTGGACCAATTAATAGGTAATTATTGTGAAGGTCCAATTGGCAATGCTATAATTGTTAAGTAATATTGCTTTGCTTCTTGTACCTTCATGATAATTGCTATGAACAACACTACTTTGTTTGATATTGTTAAAGAATCTATTGAAATTGGTAGATATTTGGCGCGGGTGTTTTGGTCTCGGTCACATTGTATTTGATTTGTGACTAGATCAACACACCCGCTTTAAGTATTTACAAAGCAACTATTTTGTAGGCATTAATCTTACTTCTCATTGTAGTCATATGTTAATTGATGTTTTTAAATTATGTAATAGGAGACAACTAGTAGTTACTACATGATTGTTGGGGCTAAGAAAGCTGTTGGATTTTTTATATTGATTTTGATCAATGAATTTATTTTTATTGTAAAGCTGGTTTCTATTGGTATGGGTGATGTGACTTTTGTTTTACAAATTTACATAATCTTAAATAATTAGATACAAAGTGTGCCAACTAAGAACTTTATTTATTTCAGAATAAATTAATTGGTAATTATTGTGTATGTAACTATTGGGGTGTTATGATTGTTTAGTACCATATCACATCTAGTAGTTACAACATGGTGGTTGCTACAAACAACACGGCGTTTCTACATTTGGCTAAGAAAACTATTGGATTTTTTATATTTATGCTGTTGGATTAATTTTAATCATTTCAGCATCAATTTATTGGTAATTATTGTGATAGCAATAGTTGATGGGGTTATGATTATTTAGTACCATACCACTGTCAACTATTACTATCTCATGGTTACTACATTACTACAAGGATGCTATTGGGTTTTGTATTTTAATGCTGTTGAATCAATGAATTTATAATTATTGTAGAGAAGCTATTAGTATAATATGATTATTGAATTAATCATTATGTACATTGATAGATTTTGCTGAAAAATTTATTGGAATTTTTTGATATTTAGCGCCAATGGTTTGAAACTGTAACATTGTTTTTGATTTGTTCAAAGTTTATATCATTGTCATTATGTATTAACAACTAATCTTTTCTGAATCAACTGTAGTTCACTTTTCATTGTTGTTGCTTTAATAATAAATTTAAATTATAATAATGGATGGTAAGCTATATTATCATTCAAAAATTTAAAAATTGTTTGCTGTTTCTTTTTTTGTATAAAATTATTAGTTTGTAACTACAGTTTTTGTTTTGAGTAGATAGGTCCAACTTTCGAGGTGTGGTGTCCTCGCGTACCCGAACTCTCTGACCCGGGTCCAAATTACCTTGTTCCTTTTCATATTTCATAGCAGCAAAGCTACACTTAGCTTTCGAAATCATCTGGGGTACTATTTATTAAGTAATCTTTAAATGCGTGGGTAATGTATGTATTATTAAGAAATTGTTTTACTTGTTTGCAGTTGTAAGCTGATAATTGGAATAGCTGGATGAGGTAAAACTAGTAGCTGAGAATTGGTGTATTTTAGTAGCTCAGGACATAAAGGGCATGGAAGAATCTAGAAGAAGCTTACTTTTAGGAGTGGAGTAGCTGAGCAAGAAAGAAGAAGAATAAGAGGCATAATAAATTAACGATGTTGCTGTTTGACATCTTCTTCTGGATGATATACAATGATCAATCAAAATAGATTAAAGAATCCAGGATGTAATTGCCAAGACTTAAAGATAATTGGTAAGATATTTTTTTTTTTTTTTTTGTTAAGCAACATGTTTTGTTTTCTGTTAAATCATATTAATCTTGGTACGGCTATAATGAGCTTTAATTTTAAATTTTGTTGGTTTTTATTTTCAATCAATAATAGACAATTGGCAGCACTGTTATTGGTTATTATTCTATTATATGTTATCATCTTACTTAGTGACTAATTAAATTTCAATATGTTATGGCCTCAATTTTTTCAGGTGTGATCTTCAATAATTTATTAAGTGTGCCAACTAAAAATATTTTAATTATTGTGTTTGGTGACCATTGGATGTGATATTATTATTTAATACCATATCACATCAGTAGTTTCAACCTGATGGTTGCTACAAACAACATTGCTACATTTAGCTAAAGAAGCTATTGGGTTCAAAGGATATTGATGCTTATTAGATTCAAAATTAATGTAAAGAAGCTGTTGACATGGTACGATTATTGATTTGAACATTACAACATTGCCAAACTTTGCTGAAGAATCTATTGGAATTTGTAAATATTTAGCGCGAATGGTTTGGATTCAATAACATTGTTTTTGATTTGTTTTGAACTCAAACCATTTGCATTAAGTATTTAACAACTCATCTTTACTGAATCAATTTTAGCTTATTTTCCATTGTTAGTGTTGTTTCAATGATAAATTTAAATCATAGAACAATACTAACAATGGATGCTGAGCTAAATATCATCATTCAAAAATTGGAATATTTGGTAAGAATCCTTAATTTATTTGTATAAATGTACTACTATTTACGCAGGGGAGTTGGACCTGTCTTTTTGTTACTAGGATTCTGGTTTCGAGTAGATAGATCCAACTTTCGAGGTATGGTGTCCTCGCGTACCCGAACTCCCTGACCCGGGTCCAAATTACCTTGTTACTTGCAGCAATCATTTAAGGTACCCCAACACCCTAATACCTTGTTCCTTATAAACTACAATCTTTAGGTGGATCTCAAGATCAAGATCTTTTTATCACATTTTGGGTAAGTTGTTCCCTTAAATTTGTGAATAATTTTTAAAAGATTGTTTACTTGGTTGCAGTTGTATTCCGATAAACATAATGGAAATTGTAAGCTTTTTATGCAAGATGGATTAAAGGCGTTGATAAAGTTACCTTTTTTTGGACTGTATACTATGCCGTTACGACCAATCGTCAAAATAGATTAGAGCATTTAATTGCCAACATCTTCAAGAACACTATTTTTTGTATATATGGTAAGATAAACATCTATTTTAAAGCAATTTTGTCTAATATAAATCAAGTCAAATATGTCTAAAAACTACAAAATTAGTAAAAAATTGTCACAAACTGGAATTAGTAGATATTTAGCGTGGGTTTACTGATCCGCTTAACATTGTTTATGATTTTGTTAAGCGGCAGTGAAGCCACATTAAGTATTTGCAAACAACTACCATTGCATCAACATTACATTGCAAACTATTACGTATAAAAAATTGGTTTGTACTTTTGATGACTGAAATATTTTTGTTATTGCAGGTATTATTAACAAACAATCTTTTGAGATAAATAATTGTCTAGAATAAGAATCTGGAAACCAATTAATTAAAGTTTAAAGAAGGTTAGTTGCAAAAGCATGCTGTTTCCAATCTCGATATCAATTTTAGAGCCCAGCTGTGGACAACACCTTTGCCTGAAATGAATGCCAATATATGCACAGATGTCAAGGGTAATGATAAATTGTGACTTCAATATTTCCAAGGTAAATAATTTTATTTTAAATTAAAATTAGTTATTTAGTTGTATTAACATTTTTAATTTGAATTGCATATTTGATGATTATTGCGATAAATGTATTAAACGTGATATGATTATTCATATAAGTAAATGTATGTTAAGTGGAGTGTCATTGATAAAAATGATAAATAGCAACGAATCTAATATCGAATCTTGAAGTTACCCATATTTTTAAGTTATTGTCAAGAAGCACGTTTTTGGAAAATTGTTTAAACAATCTTTTTGACTGTTCGGAAAATATTCTGATAATAATTTGACAATTTATTTTTGTTTAATTAGTTTGAAGACCATTGAGGCAATCAATTTCATAAATAGAAATTTAAGTCAATTTATGGCAGCTGGAATATTATTCCAAAAGTTCAGAGATCATTTTTATTTTAAAATTGGATAAACAATTTTGTTCTGACAACTGGCCAGATAATTTAGAAAACATTTTGGTGGTTCAGGAAAAACTAAATTGAAAATTGTTCAAACAGACTGAAGTAGTTCAAATTTTTTTTAACAGTTTGTGCAATATTCTTATACATAGTTCTTAAAATAATTTGCTAGGATTAATTTGAAAATTGTTTTCACAGTTTAAAAAAATCATTTACAGAATTTAGAAAACACTTTGACAGTTCAGAAATTATTTTGAGAAAATTAACTGACAGTTCAAGAAAACAGTTTTTAGTAACTTCAAGATTCTTTCATTACAACTTTAGATTTTGCTGAAGATTTGATTGGAATTGTTATCATGCCTCTCTTGGATCAATAAATTGGTAATTATTGTGAAGTAGCTTTCCCTTGTAATATTATTTTTCACTATATTACCTGGGTTTGCTACTTCGTGATCGTTGTTATCAACACAACATTGCTGAAAAAAATATTGAAGTTAGTAGATATTTGGGGCGAGTGTTGTAATGGACTGACATTGATTTTGATTTGTTAGTACATTTACAACACTCGCTTTAAGTAATTTACAAATCAACTATTTTGCGTACATTAAACTTATCTCATTTTTTATTGTTGTTTTAGTTTTTATTAATATTTTAAGATAAATCTATTTTGAAGTAAATATCGTTTCGTCTTCACATACGTTAAATTTGTTATGAATATTTTGTGATTATTGTGAGGAAATAGACGTGCTCTGTTATGTAGATATTTTTAATAATACGCAATACAATACAATATTTCAAATTAATGTATATTTTTCAGACTAATTAATACGTGATTATTGTGAAGATGGGATTAGTGGAGGTATAATTATTAAGCACCATACCCCAATAATTCTATCTTCTTGATGGTCACTATGAACAACACGATAGTGCGGAAGAGTTTATTGGAATTGGATCAACTAATTGGTGAGTATTGTGATGATGTGATTATTTAATACCATATCATTATCACTAGCTACTTTATGATGGTTACTAGAAACAGCTCATCATTCCTCAAGAACTTATTTGAATTGATATATTGTTGCTTCATTAGTTAAATGGTTATTATTGTGATGTAACATTTGGTAGTGACGTAGTTATTTATATTGCTATTGTATTACTTCAAGATGGTTTCTGCAAAAGATACGGCCCAGCTGAATTGTTCTGATGCATCTATTAATATTTGAAAACTTTTGAAGTTGGTATACTGGTTCTACAGAAATTGTTTTTGAAGCAAAATGGCATTCATAAAAATGATAAATAACAACAATTCCAATATTGAACCTTGGGGTACCTCTACATTATATTTTCAGTCATAGAACACTTCATGTAATCTACCTTGAAAAATTGTTTAATATTTTGACTAACTGTTTGGATAATATTCTGATAGCTTAGATAAAATTTTGACAATAATTTGGCAGACCATTAGATCAGTAATTTTCATAAATAAAAAATTTAATTCACATTTTTTTTTGTGAGTTTGACTAATTTTGGCAAAAAAAAATTTAATTTTAAGGTTGGTTAAATTATTTTGACAGTTGGAAGACTATTCTGACAGAAAATTAAAAGAAAGCATTTTAGCGGTTTAGGAAAAACTGTTTTGTCTTAATGATTCAAACAGTTTAAAGTTGTTTAGAAAAAATTCTAACAATTTGTATATGATTTTAACAGTTTTTCTAAAATATTTTGAGAGTTTGTGGAGTATTCTTATTCTAAAATATTTTGTTTTTTTTAGAAAATAAAACTGTTCCAGTTCTTTAGATCACTATATAAGAACTATTAAAGAATTAAATTTAACTGACGGGACTATTAACAACAATAAACAAACCTTTAAACTACCACTAGAAACCTGTAGATTTGCTATCATAATTGTAGACCAACAAGGATAATAGCAAAGAAATTTATGCTGTTGCGTAGGATTTGAGAATCTAGTGTATAATTGTTGCAATCAGGTAAGATAATCTACTTTAATTCTAAATTTATTTAAATTGTATCAACAAAATTTTTTACAGTCCGCGTCTTTGTTTCGTAGACACATTACATTTGAATTTGTGGCTCGAATCAAAGATGCAGTTTGTGTAAAATTATTCATTTTATAACCGGTTTTTGTATTACCTGTGATGATTTGGCTCTTTATTTATTGAATTGATAGATATTTGGCGCAGATGTGTTGGTCTCATAACATTATTTTTGGTTTTGTTATTGAGATTATTGCATTTAGAAGACAACTGCTGCTGGATTAAGCTTATCTTATCTTTCATTGGTGCCGTTGGTTTTATGAGTAATTTAAATCACAAAGCAATGTCACTAATGGAGGATGGGATAAATATTATCAATCAAGATTCGCATCCCAAATTTATTTCTGCATTAATTTCTGCAAAGGTGAGTTTTTATAAGAATGGGTTTATACTTGTTGATGATTGAAATATTATTATTTTGCAGCAGATCATCATTACAAACAAACAAACAATCTGTAATAAATTGGAATTGAACCAACTTTTCATTAATCCAACTGTCGTCTACAAAACATTGCCACCAAGAAGCCAGCCCAAGAGAAAGCAGGAGTTGTTCCTGTTAGATTACACAAGCAACATTTCACTTGAGACACTTATTTACGTGTCGTTTAAGGTCTATTTGTTGAAACTTTTTTAATTGTTATTGGAATCAATGTAAGCCAAGTATGTACTGCACGCAAAGTAATAAATTTTTATCAACTCTATTTTTTTCTGCCCACAGATAGCATCGACATTATCCTCACAGGCACCAATGAGTAATAACTTGGTAACAGCTTTTTTTGAAATAGTAACAATTTGCAGTCAACGCTTAGGGCATTTGAAAAACCAAAGAATACTTGCCTTGCGATTTTATTTACCCCTTGAGGACCGACCGCCTCCAAAAACAAAAATGTTTGATTTGTTTTAATCCAGCGCCATTTTAATGATAAAGGTAAGAGATATTCAAATTTTCAATTTCAATTTAAATTGTCCCAACACAATGTTGTCTTTGTTTTGTAGCTACATTTATATGAAACAAAGATGCAGTTTCTATAAAATTATTTATTTTATAATCTGTTTTGATTTAGGTATAGGGTTATATTATTGGAATTAACAGATATTTGGCGGGAATGTTTTGGTATCAATTACATTGTTTTTGATTTGTATTGATACTAAAACATTCTCGTTAAGTATTTGCAAGAGAACTGCTGCTGCATTAAGCTTATCTTATCTTTTATAAGTGCAGTTGATTTAATGATTAGTTTGTATCATAAAATCAACTGCACTTATAGAGGCTGAGATAAATATCATCAATCAAGATGTTCCCATCCCAAATTTATTTTTATTGTTTAATAATTGTATTTATTTCTCTGTAAATTGCAAAGGTTTTTAAATTTTACCAATCAAACAGTTAGAAAATCATTTCTGATAGATCAAAATTTAGTAGACAGTTTGGAGATTAATATGATAGTTGATTTTGACAGTTTATTTTGATTTTATCTTATGATACAATTATTTAAATTTATTATAATATATTTACATTTGCATATTTACAACATTATTTATTTTCTTTCTCCTTTTTTTCTCCCCACTTGCTGCTTTGCACCGTTTCCATTATGGTAGGCTGCAAAGCTTCGTATTCGTATTATAGTTTTTTAATTTAAAGATTCTGTTTAAAAATCAATTGGTACTTTAGAAAGCATTTTGGCAGTTTAAAAAAATCAATTGTTCAAAAATTTTCCAAGCAGTTTAAAAAAATTTCTAACAGTTTAGATAAAGTTTAGGCTGTTTTGTTAATATTTTAATAATTCTTAACACTATGCAAAATTCAGTAAAATTGTTCTAAAAGATATAAAATTATTTACAAAAACGTTTTGACAGTTCGAAGATCATTCTGTTAGTTTAAATTATAATCATGCAATTTGAAAATTAAAATAATTTCCTTATAACAATTCAGATAACATTTGTTTATTCTGACAGAAAATTAACTGACAGTTCAGAAAGCAGAAATAATTGTATAAACATTATAGTTGTTGACAAATTAGAAAAAATAATTACACTTCAGTTAGTTTTTTTGCAGTTCAAGGAGTAACAGTTCTAAAAACTGCCTGAAAATTATTTTGACAAATCAACATAATTTATTCTGTTTAACTGTTTTGAGAAAATTTGCTGCTAATTTAATTAGTGTTTATTGTGAACTATCTTTTAGTTTTATTATATTATTTTAGTACTATATAAAATCTAGTAGGTAGTTGATGATTGTTACCACAAACAACAATACATTTTTGGATTTTTTTATGATTTGGTTTATCCTAAATCGATTAATTGGTGATTATCCTATACAAAGCTGTTGATTGTGATATGTTTATTTAGTACCATATCACAGTCTTCAGTATTGTTATGATGGTTACTATAAACAACTCAACATTTTGCTGAATATTTGGCGAGGGTGTGTTGGTTGTAAAAACATTGTATTTGATTTGTTTTTATGGCCAAACACCCTTGTTAAGTTTTACAAACAATCAACTTTAGCTGCATTAACTTTTTCATTTTTAATGTGGCTTTTAAGAAAATTTTAAATCATTGAGGCAGAGACATTACTGTGAGATAAATATTTAACATCTGCATCTTATTTATGTGAGTATACCATTTATACGTTTGTAAAAATGTTTTAACTATCTGTGTCATTGCTTAAGCTTAAAATGATTATTATTGTGCATTATTTGTTGTAAAATTTGGGAGCAAGAAAATTTGTTACTGCCATTACATGCGTTTTCTAATATTTTTAAAAGCTTTGCTAATGTATCAAAATTTTAGATTGTATTTTAAATTTAGGAAGTACAGTGTACATAAACGGAAGTAATGTATGCAGGTTTTGTCTTCAGATAGAATTCAGCAATCTTTTTTTCTAAGTGGCTTCTTGTTATGATTTTTTAGTACCATATCGTTTCTTTCAGCTACTTTATTATTGTTGCACTACATCTCTGAACTTTGCTAATTGTTATTTTACCTCCTTTGGACCAATTAATTGGTGATTATTGTGAAGTAACTTTTTTAGTTATAATAATTATTTACATATCACTAGCATTAGTTATTTCATGCTCGTTGCTATTAACATCACGACTAAATTTTGCTGAAGAATCTATTGGAAGATATTTTGGGCGGGTGTTCTAATGGTCTGACATTGATTTGATACTCTGTTAGCAACACTCGCTTTAAATATTTTAGAAATCAACTAATGTACTAATCTTATTTTTCATTGTTGTCATAGCTTTTATGAGTAGATTATAAATTGAAGAACAATGACAGCAATGCATACTAAAATAAATATTATCATTCAAAAAGTGCATCCCAAAAAAATTGTGGTAAATTTTGCTTTTTACAAGAATTGGTTGATGATATTGCTATATCAGGTGTAACTAGCAAATTTTAAGAATAGCACGGCAATTACTAAAAATTCAAAGAAGTACACTTGCAACTAGTAGTGTACACTTTTGCCAAAAATAAAAGCAAGGTAATAATGAATCAGAGAATACATCCGGTGAATATAAGGTAAGATAAATTTACTTAATTTTTGTCAACACATTTTTTTACAGGCTGCGTCTTTGTTTCGTAGCCACATTACATTTGAACTTGTGGCTCAAAACAAATACGCAGTTTGTATAAAAACTTATTTGTATTACCTGGAATTTATTGGGATTCTTAGATATTTGGTGCGGGTGTTTTGGTTTCAATTACATAGGTTTTGATTTGTCGTTGAAATTATGTGTTTTAGCTTATCTTTAATTCATTGCTGCCATTGCTTTTATGGGTATTTTAAATCATAAATCAAAGTCACCAACTAAGAAGATTAATTTTATTTCTGTTAAAATTGTATTAATTTCTACAAATTGTAAAGGTGAGTTTTTACAAAAATGAGTCTATGAATACTTGTTGTTGATTGGAATATTATTATGTTGCAGCAAGTCATTATCTAGTATAGTACGGATGAACAGAAATAATGCAAGCAGATTTGACTTCAAATAGAATTCAACAAAAAAATCTTTACTTGTGCAAAAACATATTTTGTAATATTTATAATTAGTAAGTTACTTTTAAATTAATTTTTTACTTGTTTATATAATTGAAATATTACTTTTTTACAGATTTTGATGGAAAGGACAAACTTGCCAAAAACTATCTAATGGAACAAAGTAGATGTTGATCATGACTTCACTATTTGTCTTGGTATGTAGCTGTAGACCAACAAGTGTTAAAACATAAGTAAATCGACACTTATGCTATTTGTAATCAATTTGATGCACCATATTCATTGTGTAATTCCTCTCTACATTGTGTATGCTGTATATAGGGTGAGTTAAAATATTTATATTTAATAACTTATTTATTAGATATTTTATGACTGTTTTTTTTTTAATAATAATATATTTATTAATAAAATTTATATAATACAAAACAAATACTGAATGTATAATAAATAATAATAGAAATAAAAATAGATTCTTCCCTCTATCATCACTTGAGGTTTGAGGGTTCAATCCCATCTCAAGTTATCGGTATTGAGGGCTCGTGGTTGTTGTTGTTTTTGTTTATTTTTTATATTTTGTCATGTAATAACATATGTTTTATTTTTAATTTAAATGGTACATAATTTAAAGTTTTTATGTATGTTGGTAGGCTGTTATATTGTTTTATTGTTTCTGTTGTTAGTATCTGGTTGCACTTGACTGTTGAATACTTTGTTGTTCTTATGTGTGATTTTCTTCTTGTTTGGTGATTGTGTATTTCTTTGTTGGACTGTAACGTTATATTGCTTTTTATCATTTTGTTGTTTATTTTATATATCATTAAAATGTTGTTTAAAGTTATCATTTTGTTAATATTTAGCTTTTCTTTGTATAGTTCGGTTGTTGGTGTTCTTCTATCCATTGTGTATAAAATTTTGATAAGTTTGTTTTGTTGTCTTTGTAGTTTATTAATGTTTTTTTTGCTTGTGTTTCCCCATATATGGTTTAAATATGTATTATATGATGTAAATAATGCATGGTATATAGATATTTTTAATTGTTTTGGGAGATAATTTTTTATTTTCCATACTGCTGCTATAGTTGCTGAATTTCGTTTAACAAGTTTATTTATGTGAGTATCCCATTTTAAGTTATCTTGGATTGTTAATCCTAGATAGTTAACTTCTTTAATTTGTTTAATCTTTTCGTTATTTATTTTTATTGTGATTGGAATTTCTTCTTGTTTGTTATTAAAGATCATGAATTCTGTTTTTGTTTCGTTAATAGTGAGTAGGTTATTATAATACCATGTTTCTAATTTTATTATGTCTTCTTCGATAAGTTTTTCTATTTTTTTGTTTTCTTTTCCTGAGTATATAATGCAGGTGTCGTCGGCATATATGTAAAGTGTACCGTGTAGTTTTAGTTCTAATATGTCATTTGTATATAGTATGTATAATGTCGGCGGTAGGATTCCTCCTTGTGGAATTCCGTATTCAGCTTGCATCGGTTCGCTTTCTATAGAGTTTATTTTTGTTTTTTGTGGTCTGTCTTTGAGGTATGTGTTTATTAGGTTCAATTCGTTGCCTTTTATTCCTATCGCGTCTAATTTTTCTATAAGCTTTGATTTTGATACAGTATCAAAAGCTTTTTTCATGTCGATGAAAATTGCTACTACGGTTTCTTTTTGATCTAGTTTGTTTTTTATGTGATCTACAAGATCATAGGCTGCTGTTGTTGTTCCCGAGTATTGTTGAAAAGCATATTGTTGTTTGTATATTATATTATTTTGATTTATATGTTCTGTTAGTCTAATATGGATTACTTTTTCTAATATTTTATTTAATGTTGATAGCAGAGAAATTGGTCGATAGTTTTCTGGTTTTGTTTTATCTTCTTTTTTATGTATAGGCACTATTATTGTTTTCTTCATGTAGTTTGGATATATACCTGTGTCAATGACTTTATTTATTATGTGTACTAAAACTGGTGTTAGTGTTGCTTTATTTTGTTTTATTATGTTGTTTGTAATTTTGTCAAAGCCGGGTGTTTTGTTTTCTTTTAGTTTTATTATTATTTTGTGGATTTCTTCTTGTGATGTGTGTTCAAAATGTATGTCTGTTATTTTTTTTTTTATTGTGGTTGTATGTGTATTGTTGCTCGTTCTTGTAATTTGTTTTTCTGCTAGAGTTTTTCCAATATTTGTAAAGTATTCATTTATTTCGTTTGCTATTTCTATCGGTTCTTTAGTTCTTGTTCCATCTTGTTTTACTATTTCTTCAATGTTGTATTGTTTTGGAGTTTGTTTGTTAAGTTGTTTATTTATTATTTCCCATATTTTTGTGGGGTTATTTTTATTGGTTAGAAATTTTCTTTTATAGTATAACATTTTAGTATTCTTTATGATGTTTGTAGTTTTTTTCTTCTGTTTGTAATATTCATTTTTTGTTGTTTCATTATTTGGATATTTAAGGTGATTTTTTTGTAGTTTGTTTCTTTTTTCAATATTGTTCAACACTTCTTTGTTGATCCATGGGCTTTTTTCTGTTCGTTTGATTCTTATTTTGGTTTGGTTGTTTTCTATAATTGCTTGCAGTTTTTTTGATAGTTCTTGAAAATTATTTATATCTTTTGTGTACATGTTATTGATATCTTTTGTTATTTTTTTGTAATCTGTTAGTGTGTGCTCAAAGTACTGATATATTTGTTTGGTTTTTTGTTTTCTTTTTACTTTGGTTATTAATTCACAATGATCTGATATGTTTGAAGGTAATATTTTTAAATCTTCTATTTCCTGTTTGTTGTTTGTAATAACATGATCTAATATGGAATTTTTTCCATTTGGATCTGGATTCTTTCTTGTGTAGTATTTTATAGATGTTTTATTTATTATTTTATATCCATTTTCTGATAACATGTTCTTGTATTCTTTTGTTGTATTATCATTTTCTGCAATGTTGACGTTTAAATCGCCTATTATTATTTGTGGTTTCTTTCTGTTGATTATATTGTTTTTTAATGTAGTTTTAAGATCTTTAAAGTTTATTCTAGGTGGTTTGTATATTAGAGTTATTGCAGTATTTTCCTCTTTTAGTTGTATTGTTAATATTTGTATGTCTTTGATTGTTTTACTAGTTATTAATTTATATTCTGTACCTTTTTTAATGTACATTGCAATTCCTGCTCCTTTTGTGTTTCTAGAGTTGTATTCTACATTGTAATTTTCTAAAGTATACAGTTCTTGGTTATATGGTTTAAGCCAAGTTTCCGTTATAGCAATTATTGTAGGATTATTGTGTATGGTAGGTATAAGTTCAATTTCGTGATGAATTTGCTATATTGATATTATCCTGATTGTTGCTATAAACAACAGAACATTACTGCATTCTGCTTAAAAAAATATTGAAATTGGTTGATATTAGGTGCGGGTGATTTGGTGTCACGCACATTGTTTATAATTTGTGCGTGCTCTCAAACATTCGCATTAAGTATTAACTAATCAACTTTGGCTGCATCAACTTTATCTTATTTTTTATTGTTATTATTGGCTTAATAAAAATTTTAAATCTTAAAGCGTTAATAACAATAGATGGTGAGTTAAGTACTTCTAGATGATTTCTACAAAGAATATAACACGGCCGAATTGTTCTGATAAATCTATTAATATTGGTAGACATTTGGGGTTAGTATGGTTACATCATTTGGCTTTATAGAAATTGGTTTTGCTATGAGGTAAATAATTAGTAATTATTGAGAAGGAACTTTTGGTAACAATATGATTTAGTACTACATTGTTTTCATTAGTTCCTTCTTGATGGTTGCTTTAAACATCACAACATTCAAAGATTTTTCTGCAGAGTTGGTATATATTGGATCAGACATGTTTTTGATTTGTTTTGATATTTAATAAATTTCAAGGAGAATGTTGCATGGATTATATTCAATAGCAAATTGACGAAATTTGACTCTAGACCAATAAGGATAATGTTGCTTACCATCAGGAAATTGTTAATATTTTTTTGTATATAAGGTAAGATTGTGCTCTAGTTTTTAATTTTTATTTAAATTGTATCAACAATTTTTTTTACAGACCGCGTCTTTGTTTCGTAGCCTCATTACATTTGAACTTGTAGCTCGATACAAAAACGCAGTTTGTATAAAATTATTTACTTCTCAAACTGGTTTGTGATACTATGAGGGTTGCATTATAAAATTGATTGAGATTGATAAATACTTGGCGCGGGTGTGTTGTGTTAATTACATTGTTTTTGATTTGTAGGTAACACTTACACATCCCCATTGAGTATTTATAGGACAACTGTTGTTGCATTAACATAAGCCACACAAATTCGTTTTTTTTTCTGTAAATAAAAGCTGCTATATATAAACAAAAGAACATTGAAGAATTGGATAGTAGGAAAAACTCAATACTGTATGAGGAACAAGATTCAAAATAGATTTGGATACCAGAAAATAAATAAAACGCTGAAAGAACTATTTATTTGGACAAAACTTGGTAACAGCCTTATTTGAAAAAAAAAGCAACCAAAACTGATCTGGAACAATAAGCTACATGGCCATTTAAGAAACATCAAAATTTTGCCCCTACGACCCTATTTACTCTTAGAAGACCGCCTCCAGAAATAACAAAATGTTGATAAATTGATGACAAAGGTAAAAAATACACTTATTTTTAATTTCTGTTTATTTTGTATCAAAAAAATTGTTTACTGTCTGCGTCTTTATTTTGTAGCTTGAAATAGAGACGCAGTTTGTATAGAATTATAATATTTAATAAACTGTTTTGTATTACCTGTACTGATTTAGTTCTAGGATTTCTATCAAATCTATTGAAATCGATAGATATTTTTCTTAATTTTTCTTTTACTACATTACATCTTAAATAATTTAATTAAAATTGTGTCAACTAAAAACATTATTTATTTCAGAATCAATTATTGTGTATGTAACTATTGGGGTGATATGATTATTTAGTACCATATCACATCCAGTAGTTCCAACATAATGATTGCTACAAACAATACAACATTGCAATATTGGGCTAAAGAAGCTATTGGATTCAAAGGATATTGATGCTCAATGAATTCAGGATTAATGTAGAGATGCTATTGGTATGATATTATTATTGATATAAACATTACAACATTATTAAATTTTGCTGAAGAATCTATTAAAATTTCTAAATATTTAGCGCGGGTGGTTTGGATTCAATAACATTGTTTTTGATTTGTTATGAAACCATTCGCATTACGTATTTAACAACTCATCTTTACTGAATCAATTTTAGCTTATTTTCCATTGTTGGTGTTGTTTCAATGATAAATTTAAATCATAGAACAATACTAACAATGGGTGCTGAGCTAAATATCATCATTCAAAAATTGGAATATTTGGTAAGAATCCTTAATTTATTTGTTTAAATGTACTACTATTTACGCAGGGGAGTTGGACCTCTATTTTTGTAACTAATCTGGTTACGAGTAGATAGGTACAACTTTCGAGGTGTGGTGTCCTCGCGTACCCGAACTCCCTGACCCGGGTCCAAATTACCTTGTTCCTTTTCATATTTTATAGCAGCAAAGCTACACTTAGCTTTCGAAAACATCTGAGGTACTGTCTTATTAAAGCAGACTTTCAACTGGTTTTTATACATTTTTATGGTAAGTAGTTCGCCAATGCGTAGGTAATGTATTATTAAGAAATTGTTGTACTTGTTTGCAGTTGTAAGCCAATAATTACAATGGCTGGATGATTTTGTTACCCCAACACCATTATACCCTATAAATTTCAAACTTTTGGCGGATGTCAATTGTCTATTTGGATTAGATTTATTTTATTCTAGTTTTTGGGTAAGTTATTTTCTTAAATATTTAAATAATTATTAAAAGATTGTTTACTTAATTGCAGTTGTATTCCGATAAATATAATTGAATTGTAAGCTGAAGCATGATGGATTAATGACGTCATCTTTTTCAGAATTTTATACAATGCTGTTAGATCGACAAGTATAACCAAAAGAAAGCCAACTTTGTCTGACCCTGATCCTCCTTATGTATATGAGCACAGACGCCAAAGTAGTGATGGACAATATATTCACCCATACAATATTTTCAAGAGTTAAGGTAAGATAAACCTATTTTGAAGTAGTAATATTAATACATGTTTTGTCTTTACTTACATTTGTATGTATTGCATGACTATTATTATATAACAATTTAGTACCATTACAGAGCCTTTATGATGGTTATAACACCACAACAACGCTGCAAGTTAATAAATTGTTGCTACTGGATCAATTAATTGGTGATTATTATGTATATGTATATTTATAGCCATATTGCAGTCAATGGGCACTTTAAATTCATCATCAATTTTCTTACACAGAAGAAAATGTTATAGAGCAAATTATTATAAAGGGGACTGTGAAAATAAAATGATTATTTAGTACCACTTTATTTTCACGGTTTTCTTGTTAATGGTTTCTATAAAAATCACAATATTTACAAATTTTGCTGAAGAATTGGAATTGGTATTATACTGGCCTCATTCACATATTTTTGGTTTGTGATTGATATAAATTATCATTAGTTTGAAGTAAAATTGTTTCTAAGATCTGCATTAACTTGCGCTTAAGTATTTAGGAAACAATAAAAATGTTTGTTCTCTCACCCTCCAGCGCAATTTTAATAACAAATGTAAAAGATAATGATGTAACAATTGATAATAATAGAATTCATAAGATATTTGGCATGGGTTTACTGATCCCTTTAACATTGTTTATGATTTGCTAAAGGGCAGTAAATCCACATGAAGTATTTACAAAACAACTGCTGCTGCATTAAGCTCTTCTAAATTTTTCGTGGTTTCTTATGAATATTTTTACCATCATTACTGCAAGTTGCAAAGGTGAGTGTTTACAAGAATGAATTTATACTTGTTGGTTCAAATATTATTATTTTGCAGCATCATCACAAATAGCAAACATTTATTAACAATAGAATTTGAGCCAACCTTCTTAACAATCCAACTGTTGTTTACAAGAGATTGACATCAAGAAGCCAACAATTTTTTAAAGAAAAAATATGCAAGTCAGCCAAACCTGACAGCAATTAATCAAAAACTGAGGTCAACATAGAGAAAAGGAAATTTAGATGTGGCATGAAAGGAACTCCAACAGCAGAATCAATTATTTAGTAATTATTGTGAGGCAACTTTTGGCTATCGTATGACTATTGTACTATATCATAGCCACTAGTTGCTTCGTGATCGTTGCTACAGCACAACATTATATTATATAAATTTATGGAAACTGGATTCTTTTTGGAGCAAATACTTGATAATTATTGTGAAGGAGCTATTGCAAGCAATGTGATTTAGTACTATATTGTTTGCGCTAACTCCTCCTTAATGGTTGTTATAAACATCACAACATTTAAAGATTTTACCATCAACGACTTCGATGGATTTTATTAAAAAATAACTATATTGTTAATTATTATGAATATTTAGTACTAAGTTGCTTAATAAAAAGCATAACATTGCAGGATTTTGTTGAAAAATTTATTGAATTCAATTGAATGGTATTATTTATAATTTGCTTATGGGCAGTAAATCCACAACTATTTCTGCTTTAACATTATATTGCCGTTGTTTTCATAATTATTTTAAAATACATTTTGTGAACTATTATGATTCAAAATTTTAGGCTGGTTTGTATTATCAATAATGATTGAATTCTAGGATTGCATTATTAAACCTATTGGAATTGACAGATATTTGGCGCGGATGTTTAGTCTCAATTACATTGTTTTTGATTTGTTTTTGAGGTCAAACATCCGGGTTAAGTATTTACATGATAACTGCTGCTGCAACAAGCTTAATTTAAGTGCAAAAGTAAGTCTTTACAAGAATGCATTTCTACTTGTTGATAATTTGAATATTATTTTGTAGCTGGTTATTATTACAAACAAGTAAGAGTTGAGCCATCAAGAAGTTAGATCAAGAAGAAGCAGTAGATGCTAATATTTCATTCGGGCCACTTATTCGGCTGCCTTTGGGCGTCGTTTAACGTCCTTTGATTAAAACCTTTTCAAGTTGGAGTCGATGATTCAGTTCAGTTCAGTTTTCATAAAACACGTAAGAATTATTATTAATTTTTGTTTATTTGCATAAATGATAACATCTACTAATTATTTAGTGCTATTAGTTGCTCAATAAACAACACAACATTGCTGGATGAAACATCTTAAAAAGTTTGCAAAAATGTTTCGCAAAAAAAAGGATCATTGTGACAACCCAAAAAAGGCCATCTCAATCTTGAACACA
This sequence comes from Tachinus rufipes, assembly GCA_963932245.1. Classification (NCBI taxonomy): domain Eukaryota; kingdom Metazoa; phylum Arthropoda; class Insecta; order Coleoptera; family Staphylinidae; genus Tachinus; species Tachinus rufipes. Next base: position 116,960,800 of record OZ010744.1, on the reverse strand, counting down.
TTGTCCCAATCTTTACCGTGTATTAAGAGGAATTAATACAAACATGGAAAAGCTCTTTCATGGATCAGATTAAATCATCTTCTAACTACTACTCTATTATACTTTTTGGATATGGGGTAAGTTGAATTTGGTTTATTGTTGCATGTGCATTAATTAATTGGAGATTATTTAGTATTATAGTACTCGCAGAACAAAGCTTGTTAGGAATTTTAACAAATATTTACTTAAAGTTTAGAGATTGAAAACATTGTAAGATTATGCTAAAAATATTATTGGAATTTATAGATATTTAGCTTGAACTTTGTAACATTGTTTTTGATTTGTTCAAAGTTTATACCATTGTCATTAGGTAATAATTACTCTTCTTTACTAAATGAACGTTAGATTACTTTTATTATCGTCGTACAATAATTAAAATCATGAAACAATGATAACAATGGATTGTGTGCTAAATATGCAGCATTAAAAAACCGCATTTATTTTTAAAAGTTTCTATACGACATTGCCAGATTGGAATAAGAATCAACAAATTTATAATTATTAAATAAAGTGTGATATTTGAAGTCCATATTTTGGCATCATTAACATTGTTTTTGATTTGTTCTGATGCTAGAGTATGGCTTTAAGTATTAACAACTCATCTTTTCTGCATGGCGTTTGGAAATAATAAACAACACAAATTTCTACAAAACAATAAACTCGTTGCAAGATAGTTTTTTTTTAAATGATTAAAATAATTCAGTTACAAATCTTGGTGCTCTAAATTAGAATATATAAAATATTATTATTAATATTATTTAGCTTGTTGTGTTTATTGAGCAAAACCTATTTTAGAAACTTTTACAATTTCATAAATATATGATATATTTCTTATTAATTGTTAAGTATGAAACAAATTTTTGCAATCAATAATGATTTTATTACTATTTTAATATAAACCTCACAAAAGCAAACACACCATAATCATGAACGTCTCTAATTAATTAAATCAATTAATATTATCAACAAAATATAAATATAACAAACTTACATTGACTTAAGTATAAATGCGCAGTGGCATTATACCTTAAATTCATCCCGCACAATTCTTTTACATATCACGAATTTGGGTTTTGATTTTTGCAGTCACTACACATATTTTAGATCACAATTCACACTTATAACACATTATAATAGTTTTAATATGCGATTAATTTGAGAGTTTAGAGCTACGTATTAACACGCTGAGGAACTGGCAAATACTGGGAGGGGAGTACTATACCATCATTGCGTTTGTCCGTGGGAGCAATAGCTTTGCTGTTGCTCCTCCGGACAACCAACAAAAAATTGAAATGTATTTAGTTTAGATTAAATATCAGTAAAATAAATAGAAATATAATATGTTACAATGCAAATAAATGTTAGAATTATTATTTTGACGAAATAAATTAGATTTTTCCCACTAGCATAATTCTTTTGAAAGTAACAAATTTTCAATTAATAAAATGTAGTTAATTAATACATTTTGTTAACAATATGAAGTGATTATAGTACAAATAAACAACTTACTGTTTTGAAATCCAATATCTTAGTACCATATCATAACAAACCATCTCACTAAACACTAATACACACAATTTAATATTTACACAAAATTATGTTTAATTGCTTTTTTCCATATTTTACTATGCAATAACTAGAGCCGTTAAACTAAAACACACGCACTCAATCACGGACACTGGACTATTAAGAGAGCAAGGCCAACCCGAGCTTTGCTGTTATACCCCTCCCCTCTCTATCGCCAACTGCCGGAACTTTCGAATTGAATCAAATCATTAATTATTAATTTCTTTATCAGAAAAGGCAATTAGTATAAATTCTATGCAGAAAAAAATAGCTTTTTAATGAACTTATTCCTAAATCTATGCAATCACTTAAACTGGGCTTTAATTAAAAAATAAATGTACAGATTAATTGAATAATTTTTCTATAAACACAATTAAATAATGATCAAAGTTAAAGTTTTGCAAATAAAACTTTTCATGAATAAAAATGTTGAGTAAAAATTTGTTATTTTAAGATTCTTACTGGGAACAACACAACCATTCAAATTTGTAGATATTTGGTGCGGATGCCTGGTTTTGTTCACATTGTATTTAATTTGTGAGCAGATCAGACATCCGCATTAAGTATTTACAACACAACAGTTGCTGCTTTAAACTTGTCTTAGCTTTTATGAGTAATTTAAATCTTAAAGCTAAGTCGGCAATGCATAGTGGGGTAATTAAATAAATTGTATTATTTTTTAACTTCTTATAAATTGTAAAGGTGAGTTTTTATAAGAATATATGCTTGTTGAATAACCGAAATTACTGTTTAGCTGCAGGTATGAGAGCAAAAAAGTCGCTGTGACTCTTAGTTAAATAGCACCAACGTGCTACCAACAAATAACCTTGGCAAAACACTGAGAATAGCGGAGAAGATAAGAAAGAATTGTCAAGCTCAAAACCTCTAAAGAAGAAGAAAGTAAGAACTTTGCAAGTCTACTGGTAAACTAAACTAAATCCGCAGGCCAGCATTAAGAAAAAGGAAGTCTGGTATGATAAAGAAGCCAATTAAATCCCAATAGAAGCAGAATAATGTTTAAAAGGCAAGATAAGCAAATTCTCTACTGCAAATAAAAACACTCATATTAAAAAAGTTTGGTTTTTGCAGAAATATTTTATAAAAAAATAAGAACTCCAAAAGAAAGATGCCACCTCAATCTTCAGCACATTGTCTTTATCTCTGCAGTGTATGAAGGGGGAATTAGTGCAAACATTATGAACTCTTTACATGGATCAGATTAATTCATCTTTTAACTGCTACTCTACTATACTTCTTTGATATTTGGTTTATTGTTTTGAAAAATTGTCCACAGCAATGACTAGAGGTATGGAGACGTAATTTTATAATTAAAAAAACCATTGATTAGTCTGGAGGTGAGTTTTTATTGTTTTATTAAATTTGTTGTTGTTGAAGATTGAAAGATCTCTACGTAATTGTGGCATCTATTTGTGCGATAAAATTATTTAATACCATATCACAGCTTTTAATTGCATCACAATTTTTCAAAAATATTTTGATAATTTGTAGAATATTCTGATCCTACATATTTTTTTGGAAAATAGAACTTTACCAGTTTTTAGATCACTCTATGTAAGAACTCTTAAAGAATTAAATTTAACTGACAGGACTATTAACAATAATAAAGAAACCTTTAAAATACCACTAGAAACCTATAGGGTTACTATCCCAATTGTAGACCAACAAGGATAATAGCAAAGAAATTTATGCTGTTGCGTAGGATTTGAGAATCTAGTGTATAATTGTTGCAATCAGGTAAGATAATCTACTTTAATTTTTAGTTTATTTAAATTGTATCAACAAAATTTTTTACAGGCCGCGTCTTTGTTTCGTAGACACATTACATTTGAATTTGTGGCTCGAAACAAAGATGCAGTTTGTGTAAAATTATTCATTTTATAACCGGTTTTTGTGTTACCTGTAATGATTTGGTTTTTTATTTATTGAATTGATAGATATTTATCGCATTTGTGTTGGTTCCAATTACATTGTTTTTGAATTGTAATTGAGATCACTACATCTAGGTTGAGTATTTAGAAGGCAACTGCTGCTGCATCAAGCTTATCTTACCTTTCATTGGTGCTGTTGGTTTTATGAGTTATTTAAATCATAAATCAATGTCACTAATAAAGAGTGGGATAAATATCATCAATCAAGATGTGCATCCCAAATTTATTTCTGCATTAATTTTTGCAAAGGTGAGTTTTGATAAGAATGGGTTTATACTTGTTGATGATTGATATATTATTATTTTGCAGCAGATCATCATTACAAACAAACAAAACGTAATAAATTGGATTTGAACCAACTTTTCAACAATCCAACTGTCGTTTACAAAGCATTGGCACTAAGAAGCCAACCCAAAAAGAAACAGGATTTTGTTCCTGCTAGATTACACAAGCAACATTTCACTTGAGACACTTATTTAGGTGTTGTTTAAGGTTCATTGGTTGAAACCTTTTTAATTATTATCGGAATCAATGTAAGCCAAGTATGTACTGCACGCAAAGTGATAAATTTTTATTAACTCTTTTTTTCTGCCAGCAGATAGCATCGACATCATCCACACAGGCACCAATGAGTGATAACTTGGTAACAGCTTTTTTTGAAATAGTAACAATTTGCACTCAACGCGTAGAGCATTTGGAAAACAAAGAATGCTTGCCTTGTCGATTCTACTTACTTACTCTTAGAGGACCGACCGCCTCCTGAAACAACAAAAATGTTTGATTTGTCATTCTCCAGCGATATTTAAATGACAAAGGTAAGAGCTATTCTAATTTTCAATTTTAATTTAAATTGTCTCAAAACAATGTTGTCTTTGTTTTGTAGCTACATTTATATGAAACAAAGATGCAGTTTCTAAAAACTATTTACTTTATAATCTGTTTTGATTTAGGTATAGGGTTTTATTATTGGAATTAATAGATATTTGGCGGAAATGTTTTGGTATCAATTACATTGTTTTTGATTTGTATTGATACCAATACATTCTCGTTAAGTATTTGCAAGACAACTGCTGCTGCATTAAGCTTATTTTATCTTTTATAAGTGCAGTTGATTTAATGATTAGTTTATATCATAAAATGAACTGCACTTATAGAGGCTGAGATAAATATCATCAATCAAGAAGTTTCCATCCCAAATTTATTTGTTAAATAATTGTATTAATTTTTTTGGAAATTGCAAAGGTTTTTATATTTTACCAATCAAACAGTTAGAAAATCATTACTGATAGATCAAAATTTTTTTGACAGTTTAGTGATTAATATGATTAATTGATTTTGACAGTTTATTTTGATTTTATGGTTCTTTAATTTGAAGATTCTGATTAAAACTTTAGAAAACATTTTAGCAGTTAAAGAAAATTAATTGTTCAAAAATTGTGCAAACAATTTAAAGAAATTTCTGACAGTTTAGATAAAATTTGGGCTGTTTTGTTAATATTTTGACAGATTGTTGAACATTTTGATAATTCTTAAAACAATGCAAAATTCAGTAAAATTGTTCTAAAAGATATAAAATTATTTACGAAAAGGTTTACACAGTTTGAAGATCATTCTGATAGTTCAATAATAATCATGCAATTTGAAGATCAATATGATTTTATTATAACTATTCAGATAACATTTGTTTATTCTGACAGAAAATTAACTGACAGTTCAGAAAGCAGTACTAAAATGTTATAAAGATTGTACAAACATTCTAGTAGTTGACAAATTAGAAAAAAAATAACACTTTAGTTAGTATTTTAGCAGTTCAAGGAATATAGTAACAGTTCTAAAAACTGCCTGAAAATTATTTTGACAAATCAACATAATTTATTCTGTGTAATTGTTTTGACAAATATTGCTGCTAATTTAATTAGTGATTATTGTGAACTATCTTTTAGTTTTATTATATTATTTTAGTACTATATAAAATCTAGTAGGTAGTTGATGATTTTTGCCACAAACAACAACACATTTTTGGATATTTTAGGACTTGGTTCATCTTAAATCGATTAATTGGTAATTATCCTATACAAAGCTGTTGATTGTAATATGTTTATTTAGTACCATATCACAGTCTTCAGTATTGTTATAATGGTTACTATAAACAACTCAACATTTTGCTGAATATTTGGCGAGGGTGTTTTGGTTATAAAAACATTGTATTTGATTTGTTTTTATGGCCAAACCCCCTTGTTAAGTTTTTACAAATAATCTACTTTAGATGCATCGACTTGATCTTACTTCTCATTGTAACTGTATCCTTTTTGACCGTAGTAAATCACAAGATATAACTACAACACAATAACATTGCTGAAGTTTGTTGAAGACGACACTGCTTGAATAGGTGAATATTTATTATTATAACACAGGTTTTTCTGATTTGGAGTATATAGGTTGTGGATTAATTAATTGGTGATTATTATGAAGCAAGTATTAGTGTGATATGAATTTAATACCATATCACATCTTTTACTTGCTTCATGATCGTTGCTATAACCAACCCGACATTGCTAAATTGAAGTATATGGATCAATTAATTGGTAATTATTATGAATCAACTTTAGTTTTTCTAAACTCTTACACTCAGTCTTAATTATATGCCCAGACGCCTAACTGTTTACATTAAAGAATTGAATATTACCATATCTTCTTTTAAAATAGCGAATACTAACGTTTGCAAAGGCAAAAAATATCTAATCATTTGATAATAAACACTTGAGCGGGTGGGTACCTTAGTTTATGATTACAATGGAATAGTTTGAATTAAAGTGCTTCACCCATCCGCCTAAATGTTTATTATAAAAAAATTGGATATCACTGTTGTTTCTTCTGTTCTGGTAACTATTGATGTTTGCAGAGAAGAAAATAAATCAGGCTTTTGATAACAAATTCGAATTCACCGAATCCGGACCACTTCGGCCGATTTTTTTTTTGGCTTCAGCTGGTCGATCCTGATAGGATCTTCACCTTTCGGGACCGAGAAGAACGGCGGAATGGTTGCTATACACAACATTTGAGGAAGAATTTGTAGAAGACATAATTTTTTTTAAATTGTTGTGATGGAACAATGAGCATATGAGTACTAAGTACTAATGTTTATTTAGACCACATCATAGTCATTCGTATATTTATGATGAGTTACATGCGCTTTCTAATGGTTTTTGTAGCTTTGGTACTATGCAGATAAACGAAAGTAATGCCTTTAATTCAGCAATTTTTAATGAATAAAAAGCAAATTTATGGAGTGAACAATGATTAATAATGGACCAAATGATTTAATTTTACTACGTTGGAATTGTGGAACCGTTAAGCAAAATGGAAAGGAAGCCGTTGATGTATTTATAATCTAATAATTTTAATATTAATTGCTTGGACAGACCAAATGATCGATCATATACTTGCATCTAATAGTTTTTATATAAGGTAAGACCAATTTATTTCAAAGTTATGACTAATTTAGTAATATTAATAAATTTTGATAAATTCTGTTGATTTTATGTTAAAATCATATTAATCTTGGTATGGATAAATTGATACTTAAATTTTATTTTGGTTTTTGTATATTATCAAATTTCTTACAGACTGTGGGCTCTTTTCATCTCTACATATATTTGAACTTGTACTATGGAATGAGCTTGCAGTTTGTGTGGATTTAAATATTTATTTGGTGCAGTAGTATTGTTTTTGATGATTTAGATTGTATTATTTATAAGATTATTTAATCAAATTGTGATAATTTAATAGTAATGATTGTTTAGTGGCTATTAATTACTATATGATTATTTATTTATAATGAACTACACCCAGAAGGAGTAGTAGGCTACAAAACACGATTTTTGTTCTAATTTTGATTTATTTGGAGTTTTAGAAATTGATTTACAAAAAAAACAGTTTAATACGCTTCTGCTAAACTTCTAGTATTCAAGAAGTTCCAATTTTTTTTCTCGTAATTTAAATTTTACCTCAAATTAATATATTATTATTTAGTTACATATATGTAGCTGCCTTTAGTCACTTCATGATTGTTGCAAAACATTTTTGAATTTTGCTGAAAAATCTTTAGGATTTGTTATACCGCCGCTTTTAGACCAATTAGAAATATTATACTTTGCTCTTGGATTCATTAATTGATGATTATTGTGAAGCAACTATTGGTGTGATGTGTTTATTATATACCATATCACAGTCTTTAGTTGCTTCACGATGGTTGCTATCAACATCATAAAACTTCTGAATTTTGCTGAAGAATCTATTGGAGTTGGTAGAATTTTTGAGTAAGTGATTTTTTGTATTTATATTATTACTTTATATAATTATTGTAATTATAATATGTTTAGTCACTTTATGATTGTTGCACTTTATCTCTGGATTTTGATGAAGAATTCATTGGAATTGTTGGACTGTTGCTTTTGAATCAATTACAATAAAATTTTATATTGTAGTATAAATTACCAAAACTGACTATAAACTATGTCCAAAAAGTTTTCACAATCTTTACAATAATAGTAAGTTATTTTTGAACTAGTATTCTACACTCTTACAATTGTAATATTATGTTGCAGGTATTACAACACAAATTGACAAAACTAACTAAAAATATTATTCAAAAAGTTTTTACAATTTTTGCAAGTTACTTTTGGATTGGTTTGTACACCTTTATAATATGAATACGATTCTGTATCACAACATAAAAACAATGTCGATTGGGCTGGATATAATTGAGAAACCATAAAAAAGGTTCTAATGTAAAGCTGATGATGATTCTTAGAATGTAGCTGTCGACCAAGAAATATGGAAGCTGATATCAAAGTCATTGGATATGCATTCCACTATGTAAGTGTTATTTTTTAATTTTAATTTTTAAAATTTATTTATAGTTGCTTTTGAACCAATTAGTAGGTTATTATTGTGAAGGTCCAATTGGCAATGCTATAATTGTTAAGTAATGTTGCTTTGCCTTTTGTACCTTCATGATGATTGCTATGAACAACACTACATCGCTTGATACGGTTAAAAAATCTATTGAAATTGGTAGATATTTGGTGCGGGTGTTTTGGTCTCAGTCACATTGTATTTGATTTGTGACTAGATCAACACATCCGCTTTAAGTATTTACAAAGCAACTATTTTGTAAGCATTAATCTTACTTTTCATTGTAGTTATATGTTAATTGATGTTTTTAAATTATGTAATAGGTGACAACTAGTAGTTACCATCATGTGGTTGGGCTAAAAAAGCTATTGGATTATCTATATTAGTTTTAATCAACGAATTTATTTTTATTGTAAAGCTAGTTTCTACAGGTATGGGTGATGTGACTTTTGTTTCTCAAGTTTACATAATCTTAAATAATTAGATACAAAGTGTGCAAACTAAAAACTTTATTTATTTCAAAATAAATTAATTGGTAATTTTTGTGTATGTAACTATTGGGGTGATATGATTATTTAGTACCATATCACATCCAGTAGTTACAACATGATGGTTACTACATACAACACGACATTTCTACATTTGGCTAAGAAAACTATTGGATTTTGTATTTTAATGCCGTTGGATCAATGAATTTATAACTATTGTGGAGAAGCTATTGATTTGATATGATTATTGAATTAAAAATTACGTACATTGATAGATTTTGTTGGAAAAATTAATGGAATTTATTGATATTTAGCGCTAATGGTTTGAATTTTGTAACATCGTTTTTGATTTGTTCGAAGTTCATATCATTGGCATTAGGTATTAAATCTGATCTTTTCTGAATTAACTTTAGCTTACTTTTTATTGATGTTGATGATAATAACAATATATGGTGAGCTATATCATTATTCAAAAATTTAAAAATTGTTTTCTGATTTTTTTTTGTATATTTAAATTTATTAGCTTTGTAACTACAGGGCAGTTTTTGTTTGTACTAATACTTACGCAGGGGAGTTGGACCTCTTTTCTCGTAACTGAGATTCTGGTTTTGAGTTGATAGGTCCAACTTTCGAGGTGTGGTGTCCTCGCGTACCCGAACTCCCTGACCCGGGTCCAAATTACCTTGTTCCTTTTCATATTTCATAGCAGCAAAGCTATACTTAGCTTTCGAAAGCATCTGGGGTACTATTTATTTGTAGCAGACTTTAATCTGGTTTTCAAACATTTTTAGGGTAAGTAGTCTTTAAATGCGTGGGTAATGTATTATTAAGAAATTGTTTTACTTGTTTGCAGTTGTAAGCTGATAATTGCAATAGCTTGATGAGGTAAAACTAGTGGCTGAGAATTGCTGTATTTTAGAAGCTGAGGACATAAAGGGCATGGAAGAATCTAGAAGAAGCTTACTTTTAGGAGGGGAGTAGCTAAGCAAGAAAGAAAAAGAATAAGAAGCATAATCAATTAAAGATGTTGCTATTGACACTCTCTTCTGGATGGTATACAATGATCAATCAAAATAGATTAAAGAATCCAGGATTTAAAAATAATTGGTAAGATATTTTAATTTTTTTTGTTAAGCAACATGTTTTGTTTTATGTTAAATCATATTAATCTTGGTACGGCTAGAATGAGCTTTAATTTTAAATTTTATTGGTTTTTATTTTCAAACAATAATAGACAATTGGCAGCACTGTTATTGGTTATTATTCTATTATATGTTAACATCTTACTTAGTGACTAATTAAATTTCAATTTTTTTTTTATATTTGTCTTATTATATAGTTACTATTTGCGTTGACATCAACATCTAAAGTGACCATTTTTATTTTAGTAAAATACTATGCCGTTTAGTTTTACAGATTTTGTTGCTATCGGAGTTGGTAGATATTTGGGGCGGGTAATTTATTAGCTTCACATTGTTTTTGATTTGTGATGCTTAATAGGTCACTCGCTTTAAGTATTCTACAAATCTACTATTTTGCCCACTTTTGGTGGTGATATAATTGTTTAGTGATACCATATCACTTCATATTTGTTACCACAAATAACACAAAATTGCTTTTCTTAACTTCTAATATGTTATTGAGTGACAGCTTTACTCCAAATGTGATGCATCTACAAAACAGAATGGAAAAGAAGCCGTTGTTGTATTTACACTTCATTTTAGACAATAAAATTATGGTTTATTGCTTGATAGGCTAAAGGATCCAGCATAAATTTGCCACTAATATTCACAATTTTCTTTAATTAGGTAAGATATTTGTTTTAATGTATTAATTAATTTAGAGTTTTAATGTGTTTTGTTGGTTTTATGTTAAAATTGAATTATTATTTTATAAAATCTCTTACAGACTGAGGTTTTTTGCAATGTCTACATACATTTGAAATTGTGGGCTTGTAATAAAACCTCGGTTTGTGTGGATTTATTTATTTGTTTTATATACTCACCAATTGCTTTTGGTAATTTTTAGAAATATTAATTTGTAATTATTGGTTCCAATATGATTGTTTAGTACAATATCGACACCTTTAGCTACTTCACTGCATCTTTAGATTTTGCTGATTGTTATAGTACCGTTTTTAGACCAATTAATTGGTGATCATTATGAAGTAACTTTTGCATATAATAATTAATTACTATATTACGTACATTAGTTATTTCATGATCGTTGCTATTAACATCACGATTGGATTTTGATGAAGAATCTATTGGTAGATATTTGGGGCTAGTGTTGTAATGGTCTGACATTGTTTTGAATTTGTATGATCATGACAACACTTGCTTTAAGTATTTTACAAATCAACTATTTTGCGTACGTTAAGCTAATCTCATTTTACATTGTTTGCCTAGCTTTTATGAATAGATTGCAAATCAAAAATGTTTTATCATTATTTAAGAAGTGCTTCCTGACTATAAAATCATAGTTTTCTGTAAATTGTAAAAACAATTCCTTACTAGAACAAGTTTTATATTTGATAATGATTAGAATGATATTGCAGGTCACACATCACAAACAAATAATCTAAAATCATCAAGAATCTAAGAAAAATGATTAAAAACTCTGTTTACGATCTATTAATGTTGGAATTCAATATAATGAGCAAAACACATTTTGTTTAAAATACAAGCCAATTTATTCATTGTAGTAATGGATTAGAGACTTAGTACCCATACATGTTTATCAATTAAGAAGGTAAGATAAATGTATTTTGTAGTAAAAGTAGTTGTGGTAACGTAAACAAATCTGGATTATTTATTTGGTGATTATTGTGAAGGAGGAGTTGATAGTGGGTATGATTATTATGCACCATACCCGGTTAATTCCTTCTTCTTAATGGTTGCTATGAACAACACGATAGTGCTTAAAAGTTTATTGAAATTGAATTAATTGATAAATATTGTGATGTGATTATTTAGTACCATACCATCTCCAATCGTAGCTTTATGATGATTGCAAGAAACTTATTTAAATTGATATATTGTTGCGTAATATGATGTAACATTTTGTAGTGATGTATTCATTTAGTGCCATATTACTGCCATTAGTTACTTCATAATAGTTTCAACAAAGGAAACGACATAGCTGGATTTGTCTGAAGAATGGTTGGTTACATTATTTAGTTCTACATAAAAATTGGTTTCTTTTAGAGCAAACATTTGGCAATTATTGAATAGGAACTATTAGTAGCAATGTGATTTAGTACTATATTGCTTCTATTAGTTTTCCTGTTTGATGGTATTAACATCACAACATTTATGGATTATGCTGAAAAGTATTAGAATTGGTATTTTATTTCACTGCCTTTCTGTTATATAAATGGAAGTAATGCAAGCAGATTTAGTCAATTAAATTTGTGCAAACCATATTCTACAGTATTTACAAAAATGGTAAGTTATTTTTGAACCAATCGTTTATACTTGAAATGTTATAATATTTTCAAATTCTGACAAAAAAGACAACGAATGAAACGAAATAGATGTTGATCGTGCATTTACTAAAGATAGCTGTAAATAGAAGCCAACTGAAATAAATCGACACTTACTCTATGGGTAATCAATTTAATAAATCTGATTCATTATGCAATTCCATGAACATTGCTTGCTATATATAGGGTAAGTCAAAATATTTATATTTAATGACATAATAATTACAATTAACTGATAATTATTGTGATGATGCATTTAGGTGAGATCTTGTTATTTAATATCATATTTCGTTTATTTGAATCTTTAACATGATTGCTATAAACAACACAATATTACAGAAGAGCAATTTATTGGCAACTGTTTGGAAGTTATTCTAAATTTTACCTAGTACTGTGTACTAAAACAACACTGAGAACATTTCAATTATTATATTGTATCTTCTAGATTAGCAAATTGGTGATTATTATGATTGGAATTCCTTTTTTGGTATGTTTATTAAGAACTATATCAGAGACAGAATTCTAATAATGATGATTGCTAAAAACAACACGATCTTTGTAGTTTTTCTGGAGAATCTATTAGTATTGTTGCTCCTATTGTTAACGGTATTATTATTACACAACATAACCGTGTCTCTCGTTTCTTCATGATGGTTATTATAAACAACACTACATTGCTAGCTATTGCTGAAGAATTAATATATCGGTGTTTCTGGACTTAATTAGTTAGTAATTATTGTGAAAGAACAATTACTACCCTGGTGATTGTTATGCACTAAAAAGTTTATGACATAACTTTAGGCCTGGGTAAATTGTCGTAAAGTGTTGAATTATTATTAACTCTTTTTTTCTGCTTACAGGCATCGACAATATTACCCACCTACTCATCAGTGATTGTAAACTTGCTAGCAGTCTTTTAGAAAAAACAATTATCTACATTTGGGAAACAACACATTTCTGCATTTACGACCCTATTTATTCTTAGAGGACCGCCTCCAGAAACAACAAAATCTTGATAAATTAATGACGAAGGTAAAAGCTACACTAATTTTTAATTTCTTATAATTTTGTACCAATTTTTTTACAGTCTGCGTCTTTGTTTCGTAGCTATATTACATTTTAACTTGTAGCTCAAAATAAAGACGCAGTTTGTATAGAATTATTTTTTTTATAAACTGATTTGTATTACTTGTTAAATCATAACAAGCTCTAGGATTTTTATCAAATCTATTGGAATTGATAGATATTTGGCGCGAAAGTTTTAGCCTCAATTTTTTTAGGTGTGATCTTAAATAATTTATTAAGTGTGCCAACTAAAAACATTAATTATTTGAAGATCAATTAATTGTTAATTATTGTGTTTGGTGACTATTGGATGTGATATGATTATATAATACCATATCACATCAGTAGTTCCAAAATGATGGTTGCTACAAACAACTCAACATTGCTACATTGGTCTAAAGAAGATATTGGGTTCAAAGGATATTAATGCTCAATAAATTCATTAATGTAAAGAAGCTATTGACATGGTACAATTATTGATTTGAACATTACAACATTGCCAAATTTTGCTGAAGAATCTATTGGAATTTCTAAATATTTAGGGCGAATGGCTTGGATTCAATAACATTGTTTTTGATTTGTATTGAACTCAAACCATTTGCATTAAGTATTTAACAACTTATCTTTACTGAATCAATTTTAACTTATTTTCTATTGTTGGTGTTGTTTCAATAATAAATTTAAATCATAGAACAATACTAACAATGGATGCTGAGCTAAATATCATCATTCAAAAATTGGAATATTTGGTAAGAATCCTTAATTTATTTGTATAAATGTACTACTATTTACGCAGGGGAGTTGGACCTGTCTTTTTGTTACTAGGATTCTGGTTTCGAGTAGATAGATCCAACTTTCGAGGTATGGTGTCCTCGCGTACCTGAACTCCCTGACCCGGGTCCAAATTACCTTGTTACTTGCAGCAATCATTTAAGGTACCCCAACACCCTAATACCTTGTTCCTTATAAACTACAATCTTTAGATGGATCTCAAGATCAAGATCTTTTTATCACATTTTGGGTAAGTTATTCAATTAAATTTGTGAATAATTTTTAAAAGATTGTTTACTTGGTTGCAGTTGTATTCCGATAAACATAATGGAAATTGTAAGCTTTTTATGCAAGATGGATTAAAGGCGTTGATAAAGTTACCTTTTTTTGGACTGTATACTATGCTGTTACGACCAATCGTCAAAATAGATTAGAGCATATAATTGCCAACATCTTCAAGAACACTATTTTTTGTATATATGGTAAGATAAACATCTATTTTAAAGCAATTTTGTCCAACATAAATTTAAACTATCAAATATGTCTAAAAACTACAAAATTAATAAAAAATTGTCACAAACTGGAATTGGTAGATATTTGGTGGGTTTGCTGATCTGCTTAACATTGTTTATGATTTGTTAAGCGGAAGTGAACCCACATTAAGTTTTTACAGCACAACTACTGTTGCATCAACATTACATTGCAAACTATTACGTTTAAAAAATTGGTTTGTACTTTTGATTACTAAATTTTTTTTTTATTGCAGGTTATACTGACAAACAATCTCTTGATGGAAGTAATTGTCTACAATAAGGATCTGGAAACAAATTAATTAAAGTCCAAAAAAGGTTTCTTGCACAAGTATGCTGCTTCCAACTTCCATATCAAATTTAGGACCTGGACAACACCTTTGTCGGAAATGAATGTTATAGCGAGCACTTATGCCATGGGTAATGATGAATTGTGACTTCAATATTTTCAAGGTAAATAATTGAATTTTAAAGTACAATTAGTTAATTAGTTGAAGTAACATTTTTAATTTAAATTGCATATTTGGTGATTATTGTAATGAATCTTTAGAACGTGATATGATTATTCATTTAAGCAAATGTATGTGAAGTGGAGTATCATTGATAAAAATGATAAATAGCAACGAATCTAAAATCGAATCTTGAAGTTACCCATATTTTTAAGTTTTTGTCAAGAAGCACGTTTTTGGAAATTTGTTTAAGCAATTGTTTTGACTGTTCGGAAAATATTCTGATAATATTTTGACTTTTTTTTTGTTTATTTAGTTTGAACATCATTGAGGCAATCAATTTTATAAATAGAAATTTAAGTCAATTCGTTACAGTTGGAATATTATTCTAACAGTTCAGAGAAAACTTTTATTTTAAAGTTTGATAAATAATTTTATTCTGACAATTGGAAGATTGCTCTGATGATTTAGAAAACATTTTGATGGTTAAAGAAAAACTGCTTTAAAGATTGTTTAAACCGACTGAAGCTGTTCAGAAAAAAATCTAACAGTTTAGATAAAATTTTATTAATGTTTTGGCAGTTTGTGCAATATTCTTATAGTTCTTAAAATAATTTGCTAGAATTAATTTGAAAATTGTTCTCACAGGTTGAAAATCATTTACAAAATTTAGAAAAGCATTTTGACAGTTCAGCAATTATTTTTACAGAAAATTAACTGACAGTTCAAGAAAACAGTTTTAAGTTACTTCATGATTGTTGCATTATATTTCTAGATTTTGTTGAAGATTCGATTGGAATTGTTATTCTGCCTCTCTTGGATCAATAAATTGGTAATTATTGTGAAGTAGCTTTCCCTTGTAATATTATTTTTCACTATATTACCTGAGTTTGCTACTTCATGATCGTTGCTATAAACACAATATTGCTGAAAAAAATATTGAAGTTGGTAGATATTTGGGGCGAGTGTTGTAATGGTCTGACATTGTTTTTGATTTGTCAGTCTGTTAACAACACTCGCTCTAAGTAATTTAAAAATTAACTATTTTGAGTACATTAATTTTATCTCATTTTTGATTGTTGTCTTAGTTTTTATTAATATTTTAAGATAAATCTATTTTGAACTAAATGTCGTTTTGTCTTTACATACGTTAAATTTGTTATGCATATTTTGTGATTAATGTGAGGAAATAGACGTACTCTGATATGTAGATATTTTTAATAATACGCAATACAATACAATATTTTAAATTAATGTTTTTTTTTTCCCGATTAATTAGTACGTGATTATTGTGAAGATGGGATTAGTGGAGGTATGATTATTAAGCACCATACCCCAATAATTCTATCTTCTTGATGGTCACTATGAACAACACGATAGTGCTGAAGAGTTTATTGAAATTGGATCAACTAATTGGTGAGTATTGCGACGATGTGATTTTTTAATACCATATCATTATAACTAGTTACTTTATGATGGTTACTAGAAACAGCTCATCATTGTTCAAGAACTTATTTGAACTGATGTATTGTTGCTTCATTAGTTAAATGGTAATTATTGTGATGTAACATTTGGTAGTGACGTAGTTATTTATATTACTTACTTCAAGATGGTTTCTGCAAAGAATACGACACAGCTGACTTGTTCGAATGTATCTATTAATATTTGTAGTCTTTTGGAGTTCGTTCAATGGTTCTACAGAAATTGTTTTTGAATTGAAATGTAATTTATAAAAATTATAAATAGTAACAGTTCCAATATCGAACCTTGGGGTACCTCTACATTTAATTTTCAGTCATAAAACACTTTCTGTAAACTACCTTGAAAAATTGTTTAACATTTTGGATAATATTCTGATAGTTTAAATAAAATTTTGACAATAATTTGACAGTTTCATAAATAGAAAATTAAATTCACATTTTTGGTAACAGTTTGTAGACCAATTTTAGCAAAAAAACATTTTTACTTTAAGGTTGGTTAAATTATTTTGACAGTTGGAAACTATTCTGACAGAATATTAAAAGAAAGCATTTTAGCGTTCAGGAAAAACTGTTTTGTATTAATTCAAACAGTTTGAAGTTGTTTAGAAAAAATTCCAACAATTTGTATATGATTTTAACAGTTTTTCTAAAATATTTTGAGAGTTTGTATTCTGATCCTAAAATTTTTTTTTTTAGAAAATAAAACTGTACCAGTTCTTTAGATCACCTTATATAAGAACTATTAAAGAATTATATTTAACTGATGGGACTTTTAACAACAACAATAAACAAACCTTTAAGCTACCACTAGAAACCTGTATGGTTGCTATCCAAATTGTAGACCAACAAGGATAATGGCAAAGAAATTTATGCTATTGCATAGGGGAGAATCTAGTATATAATTGTTGCAATCAGGTAAGATAATCTACTCTAATTTTAAATTTATTTAAATTGTATCAACAAAATTTTTTACAGACCGCGTCTTTGTTTCATAGACACATTACATTTGAATTTGTGGCTCGAAACAAAGATGCAGTTTGTGTGAAATTATTTATTTTATAACCGGTTTTTGTAATACCTGTGATGATTTGGCTCTTTTTTTATTGAATTGATAGATATTTGACGCATATGTGTTGGTCTCAATCACATTGTTTTGGATTTGTAATTGAGATTAATGCATTTAGAAGACAAGTGCTGCTGGATTTAAGCTTATCTTACCTTTTATTGGTGCCGTTGGTTTTATGAGTAATTTAAATCACAAATCAATGTCACTAATGGAGGGTGGGATAAATATCATCAATCAAAATGTGCATCCCAAATTTATTTCTGCATTAATTTCTGCAAAGGTGAGTTTTTATAAAAATGAGTTTATACTTGTTGATGATTGGAATATTATTATTTTGCAGTAG
The DNA here is from genome assembly GCA_963932245.1 of Tachinus rufipes. Taxonomy (NCBI): domain Eukaryota; kingdom Metazoa; phylum Arthropoda; class Insecta; order Coleoptera; family Staphylinidae; genus Tachinus; species Tachinus rufipes. The sequence continues at coordinate 116,942,652 of OZ010744.1, read as the reverse complement.
ATCAACATTACAAACAAACAACAAACAAACTTTAAGAAATTGAAGTTGAACCAACTTTTTCAATAATCCAACTGTCGTTTACAAAACATTCTCACTAAGTAGCCAGCCCAAGAGGAAGCAGGAGTTGTTCCTGCTAGATTACACAAGCAACATTTCACTTGAGACACTTATTTAGGTGTCGTTTAAAGTCCATTGGTTGAAACCTTTTAAATTGTTACTGGAATCAATGTAAGCCAAGTATGTACTGCACGCAAAGTGGTAAATTTTTATTAATTCTTTTGTTGCCCACAGATACCATCGACAACATCCACCCAGGCACCAATGAGTGATAACTTAGTAACAGCTTTTTTTGAAATAGTAACAATTTGCACTCAACGCGTGGAGCATTTGGAATACAAAGAATGCTTGCCTTGACGATCCTACTTACTTACTCCTAGAGGACCGACCGCCTCCTGAAACAACGAAAATGTTTGATTTGTCATTCTCCAGCGATATTTAAATGACAAAGGTAAGAGCTATTCTAATTTTCAATTTCAATTTAAATTGTATCAAAACAATGTTGTCTTTGTTTTGTAGCTACATTTATATGAAACAAAGATGCAGTTTCTAAAAATTATTTACTTTATTGATTTAGGTATAGGGTTTTATTATTGGAATTAATAGATATTTGGCGGGAATGTTCGTTTAGTATCAATTACATTGTTTTTGATTTGTATTGATACTAAAACATTTTCGTTAAGTATTTGCAAGACAACTGCTGCTGCATTAAGCTTATCTTATCTTTTATAAGTGCAGCTGATTTAATGATTAGTTTATATCATAAAATCAACTGCACTTATAGAGGGTGAGATAAATATCATCAATCAAGATGTTTCCATCCCAAATTTATTTGTTAAATAATTGTATAAATTTTTTTGGAAATTGCAAAGGTTTTTATATTTTACCAATCAAACAGTTAGAAAAACATTTTTGATAGATCAAAACTTTTTTAACAGTTTGAAGAGCAATTTGACAATTGATTTTGACAGTTTATTTTGATTTTATGGTTCTTTAATTTGAAGATTCTGATTAAAACTTTAGAAAGCATTTTAGCAGTTTAAGAAAATCAATTGTTCAAAAATTGTGCAAACAATTTAAAGAAATTTCTGACAGTTTAGATAAAGTTTAGGCTGTTTTGTTAATATTTTGACAGATTGTTGAACATTTTGATAATTCTTAAAACAATGCTTAATTCAGTAAAATTGTTCTAAAAGATATAAAATTATTTTCAAAAAGGTTTTCACAGTTTGAAGATCATTCTGATAATTCAATAATAATCATGCAATTTGAAGATCAGTATGATTTTATTATAACTATTCAGATAACATTTGTTTATTTTGACAGAAAATTAACTGACAGTTCAGAAAGCAGTACTAAAATTTTATAAAGATTGTACAAACATTAGTGAAAATTATTTTGACAAATCAACATAATTTATTCTGTTTAACTGTTTTGACAAAATTTGCTGCTAATTTAATTAGTGATTATTGTGAACTATCTGTTAGTTTTATTATTTAGTACTATATAAAATGTAGTAGGTAGTTGATGATTGTTGCCACAAACAACAATACATTTTTGGATTTTTTTAGGATTTAATTTTTCTTAAATCGATTAATTGGTGATTATCCTATACAAAGCTGTTGATTGTGATATGTTTATTTAGTACCATATCACAGTTTTCAGTATTGTTGCGATGGTTACTATAAACAACTCAACATTTTGGTGAATATTTGGCGAGGGTGTTTTGGTTGTAAAAACATTGTATTTGATTTGTTTTTATGGCCAAACCCCCTTGTTAAGTCTTTACAAATAATCAACTTTAACTGCATCATCTTTTCCATTTTTATTGTGGCTTTTATGAGATAAATATTCAACATCTGCATCTTTTTCATGTGAGTATACGATTTGTACGTTTGTAAAAATGTTTTAACTATTTGTTTCATTGCTTAAGCATAAAATGATTATTAATGCATGTTCTAAGCGCATTATTTGTTGCAAAATTTGGGAGCAAAAAAATATGTTTCTGCTATTAATCTACAACATGCGTTTTCTAATAGTTTTTGAAGCTTTGCTAAAGTATCAAAGTTCTGGAGTGTATTTTAAATTTAGCAAAGTACAGTGTACATAAACGGAGGTAATGTATGCAGGTTTAGTCTTCAGATAAAATTCAGCAATCTTTTTTTTTTGTAGTTTCTGGTTATGATTTTTTAGTACCATATCGTTTCTTTCAGCTACTTTATTATTGTTGCACTACATCTATGAACTTTGCTAATTGTTATTTTACCTTTTTTGGACCAATTAATTCGTGACTATTGTGAAGTAACTTTTTCAGTTATAATTTTTATTTACATATCACTAGCATTAGTTATTTAATGCCCGTTGCTATTAACATTATGACTAAGTTTTGCTGAAGAATCTATTGAAATATAATTTGGGCGGGTGTTCTAATGATCTGACATTGATTTGTCACTCTGTTAGCAACACTCGTTAAGTATTTTGCAAATCAACTATTTTACTAATCTTCTTTTTTAATGTTGTCATAGCTTTTATGAGTTGATTATAAATTAAAGAACATGTCAGCAATGCATACTTTTATTTATTTTTTTATGCTTTTTACGGCTATTTTACATCGCCACAGTAAGTCTACGACTTGTTTAAAGTGGTTCGATGGGACCAACAGCTTAAAACGTGACTTCCGAACCACGCTGGTGGATAAAGAGCAAGTTATCATTTCAGTCATATTTCGGGGATCGAACCCCAGACTGCTCGCATGATATGCAAGTGCTCTACCATTGAGCTATCACACCATAAATAAATATTTTCATTCAAGAAGTGCATCCCAAAAAAAATGTAGTAAATTTTGCTTTTTACAAAAATTAGTTTATGATATTGTTATATCAGGTGTAACTAGCAAATTTTGAGAATAGCAAGGCAATTACTAAAAGTCCAAAGCAGTGCACTTGCAACTTTATTATCAACATTAGAACTCGGTAGTAGGTAACATCTTTGCCAAAAATAAAAGCAAGGTAATGATGAATCAGAGAATACATCTGGTGAATATAAGGCAAGATAAATTTACTCAATTTTAGTCAACAAATTTTTTTACAGGCTGCGTCTTTGTTTCGTAGCCACATTACAGTTGAACTTGTGGCTCGAAACAAATACGCAATTTGTATAAAAACTTACTTGTATTACCTGGAATTTATTGGGATTCTTAGATATTTGGTGCGGGTGTTTTGGTTTCAATTACATAGGTTTTGATTTGTCGTTGAAATTATGTGTTTTAGCTTATCTTTACTTCATTGCTGCCAATTCTTTTATAGGTATTTTAAATTATAAATCAAAGTCACCAACTAAGAAGATTAAATTTATTTCTGTTAAAATTGTATTAATTTCTACAAATTGTAAAGGTAAGTTTTTACAAAAATGAGTCTATGAATACTTGTTGATGATTGGAATATTATTACGTTGCAGCAAGTCATTATCTAGTATAGTACGGATAAACGGAAATATTGCAAGCAGATTTGATCTTCAAATAGAATTCAACAAAAAAATCTTTACTTGTGCAAACATATTTTAGATTATTTATAATTAGTAAGTTACTTTTAAATTAATCTTTTACTTGTTTATATAATTGGAATGTTCCTTTTTTACAGATTTTGATGGAAAGGACAAACTTGCCAAAAACTATCTAATGGAACAAAGTAGATGTTGATCATGACTTCACTATTCATCTTGGTATGTAGCTGTAGATCAACAAGTAAATCGACACTTATGCTATTTGTAATCAATTTGATGCACCATTATCATTATGCAATTCGTCTCTACATTATGAATGCTGTATATAAGGTGAGTTAAAATATTTATATTTAATAACTTATTTATTAGATATTTTATGACTGTTGAATTTGCCATATTGATATTATCCTAATTATTGTTATAAACAATATAATATTACTGCATTCTACTAAAAAAAATATTGAAATTGGTTGATATTAGGTGCGGGTGATTTGATGTCATGCACATTGTTTATGATTTGTGCGTGGTCTCAAACATTCGCACTAAGTATTAACAAATCAACTTTGGCTGCATCAACTTTATCTTACTTTCTATTGATATTATTGGCTTTATGAAAAATTCAAATCATAAAGCCTTAATAACAATAGATGGTGAGTCAAATACTTCTAGATGATTTCTATAAAAAATACGACACGGCTTAATTGTTCTGATGAATCTATTAATATTGATAGATATTTGGGGTTAATATGGTTACATCATTTGGCTTTATAGAAATTGGTTTTGCTTTGAGGTAAATAATTGGTAATTATTGAGAAGGAACTTTTGGTAGCAATGTAATTTAGTACTACATTGTTTTCATTAGTTCCTTTTTGATGGTTGCTTTGAACATCACATCATTTATGGATTTTTCTGAAGAGTTGGTATATATTGGATCAGACATGTTTTTGATTTGTTTTGATATTTAATGAATTTCAAGGAGAATGTTGCATGGATTATATTCAATAGCAAACTGACAGAATTTGACTCTAGACCAATAAGGATAATATTGCTTTGGATCAGGAAATTGTAAATATTTTTTTGTATATAAGGTAAGATTGTGCTCTAGTTTTTAATTTTTATTTAAATTGTATCAACAAATTTTTTTACAGACCGCGTCTTTGTTTTGTACATTTGAATTTGTAGCTCAATACAAAAACGCAGTTTGTATAAAATTATTTACTTCTCAAACTGGTTTGTGATAAGAGGGTTGCATTATAAAATTTATTGATATTGATAGATACTTAGCGCGGGTGTGTTGTGTTGCTTACATTGTTTTTGATTTGTAGGTAACACTTACACATCCCCATTGAGTATTTACAGAATAACTGATGTTACATTAACAATAGCCAGACAAATTAGTTTTTTTTTTGTAAAGAAAAGCTGTTATACGTAAACAAAAGAACATTAAAGAATTTGATAGTAGGAAAAAATCGATACTGTATGAGGAACATGATTCAAAATAGATTTGGATACCAGAAAATAAATAAAACGCTGAAAGAACTATTCATTCGGACAAAACTTGGTAGCAGCCTTATTTGAATATAAAGCAAACAAAACTGATCTGCAACAATAAGCTGCATGAGCATTTAGGAAACAACAAAATTTTGCCTTTGCGACTCTAATTACTACTAGAGGACCGCCTCCAGAAACAACAAAATGTTGATAAATTAGTGACAAAGGTAAAAACTAATTTTTAATTTTTGTTTATTTTGTATCAAACATTTTTTTTTTACTGTCTGCGTCTTTATTTTGTAGCTCGAAATAGAGACGCAGTTTGTATAGAAATATATATTTAATAAACTGTTTTGTATTACCTGTAATGATTTAGCTCTAGGATTTCTATCAAATCTATTGGAACCGATAGATATTTGGCGTGCATCTTATCGCCTTAATTTTTTTTCACAACATTACATCTTAAATAATTTAATTAAAATTGTGTCAATTAAAAACTTTAATTATTTCAGAATTAATTATGGTGTATGTAACTATTGGAGTGATATGATTATTTAGTACCATATCACATCCAGTAGTTACAACATGATGACAATGCAATATTGGGATAAAGAAGCTATTGTGTTCAAAGGATATTGCTCAATGAATACAGGATTAATGTAGAGATGCTATTGGTATGATATTATTATTGATATGAACATTACAACATTCTTAAATTGTGCTGAAGAATCTATTAAAATTTCTAAATATTTAGCGCGGGTGGTTTGGATTCAATAACATTGTTTTTGATTTGTTATGAACTCAAACCATTCGCATTACGTATTTAACAACTCATCTTTACTGAATCAATTTTAGCTTATTTTCCATTGTTGGTGTTGTTTCAATAATAAATTTAAATCATAGAACAATACTAACAATGGATGATGAACTAAATATCATCATTAAAAAATTGGAATATTTGGTAAGAATCCTTAATTTATTTGTATAAATGTACTATTATTTACGCAGGGGAGTTGGACCTCTATTTTTGTAACTAATCTGGTTACGAGTAGATAGATACAACTTTCGAGGTGTGGTGTCCTCGCGTACCCGAACTCCCTGACCCGGGTCCAAATCACCTTATTCCTTTTCATATTTTATAGCAGCAAAGCCACACTTAGCTTTCGAAAACATCTGAGGTCTTATTAAAGCAGAATTTCATCTGGTTTCTATACATTTTTAGGGTAAGTAGTTTGCCAATGCGTAGGTAATGTATTATTAAGAAATTGTTGTGCTTGTTTGCAGTTGTAAGCCAATAATTACAATGGCTGGATGATCTTGTTACCCCAACATCATTATACTCTATAAATTTGAAACCTTAGGTGGATGTCAATTGTCTATTTGGATTAGATTTATTTTATTCCAGTTTTTGGGTTAGTTGTTTTCTTAAATATTTAAATAATTATTAAAGATTGTTTACTTAATTGCAGTTGTATTCCGGTAAACATAATTGAATTGTAAGCTGAAGCATGATGGATTAAAGATGTTCCTGTAGTCACCTTCTTCTGAATTGTATACAATGCTGTTAGATCGACAAGTATAACCAACAGAAAGCCATCTTTGTCTGACCCTGATCCTCTTTATGTATGTGAGCGCAGACGTCAAGGTAGTGATGGAAAATATATTCACCCATACAGCATTTTTAAAAGTTAAGGTAAGATAAACCTATTTTGAAGTATTAATATATATACATGTTTTGTCTTTACTTACATTTGCATTGCATGACTATTATTATATAACAATTTAGTACTATTACACAGCCTTTATGATGGTTATGACACCATAACAACGCTGCAAGTTAATAAATTGTTGCTACTGCATCAATTAATTGGTAATTATTATGTATAATATGTTGATTTAAAACCATATTGCAGTCATTTTATATTAATTATTGCGCTTTTTTTGCAAAAATTTTGTACACAGAACAGAATGTTATGGAGCAAATTATTATAAAGAGGACTGTGAAAATAAAGTGATTATTTAGTACCATTTTATTTTCACGGTTTTCTTGTTAATGGTTTCTATAAACATCACAATATTTACAAATTTTGCTGAAGAATTGGAATTGGTATTATACTGGCCTCATTCACATATTTTTGGTTTGTGATTGATATAAATTATCATTAGTTTGAAGTAAAATTGTTTCTAAGATCTGCATTAACTTGCGCTCAAGTATTTAGGAAACAATAAAAATGTTTGTTCTCTCACCCGCCAGCGCAATTTTAATAACAAATGTAAAAGATAATGATGTAACAATTGATAATAATAGAATTCATAAGATATTTGGCGTGGGTTTACTGATCCCTTTAACATTGTTTGTGATTTGATAAAGGGCAGTAAATCCACATTAAGTATTTACAAAACAACTGCTGCTGCATTAAGCTTATCTTAATCTTTCGTTGTTTCTTATGAATATTTTTACCATCATTACTGCAAGTTGCAAAGGTGAGTTTTTACAAGAATGGTTTCATACTTGTTGGTTCAAATATTATTATTTTGCAGCATCATCACAAATAGCAAACATTTATTAACAATAGGATTTGAGCCAACCCTCTTAACAATCCAACTGTTTAACATTTTTTATTCATAAATAATAAATTTAGTACCAACTGTTGTTTACAAGAGATTAACATCAAGAAGCCAACAATTTTTTAAAGAAAAAATATGCAAGTCAGCCAAACCTGACAGCAATTAAACAAAAACTGAGGTCAGCATAGACAAAAGGAGGTTTAGGTGTGGTATGAAAAGAACTCCAACAGCAGAATCAATTAATTAGTAATTATTGTGAGGCAACTTTTGGCTATCGTATGAATATTGTACTATATCATAGCCACTAGTTGCTTTGTGATCGTTGCTACAGCACAACATTATATTATATAAATTTATGGAAACTGGATTCTTTTTGGAGCAAATACTTGATAATTATTGTGAAGGAGCTATTGCAAGCAATGTGATTTAGTACTATATTGTTTGCGCTAACTCCTCCTTAATGGTTGTTATAAACATCACAACATTTTAAGATTTTACCATCAACGACTTTGATGGATTTGATTAAAATATAGCTATATTGTTAATTATTATGAATATTTAGTACTAAGTTGCTTAATAAGAAGCATAACATTGCTGGATTGTGTTGAAAAATTTATTGAATTCAATTGAATTGGTATTATTTATAATTTTCTTATGGGCAGTTAATCCACAACCAACTACTTCATTATATTGCCGTTGCTTTCATAATTATTTTAAAATACATTTTGTGAACTATTATGATTCAAAATTTTAGGATTGCTTTATAAAACCTATTGGAATTGACAGATATTTGGCGCGGATGTTTAGTCTCAACTACACTATTTTTGATTTGTTTTTGAGGTCAAACATCCGGGTTAAGTATTTACATGATAACTGCTGCTGCAACAAGCTTAATTTAAGTGCAAAAGTAAGTATTTACAAGAATGAACTTCTACTTGTTGATAATTTGAATATTATTTTGCAGCTGGTTATTATTACAAAGAAACGAGAGTTGATCCATCAAGAAGTTAGATCAAGAAGAAGCAGTAGATGCTAATTTTTCATTTGGGCCACTTATTCGGCTGCCTTCGGGCGTCGTTTAACGTCCTTTGATTAAAACCTTTTCAAGTTGGAGTCGATGATTTAGTTCAGTTCAGTTTTCACAAAACACGTAAGAATTATTATTAATTTTTGTTTATTTGCATAAATGATAACATCTACTGATTATTTAGTGCTATTAGTTGCTTAATAAACAACACAACATTGCTGGATGAAAACATCTTAAAAAGTCTGCAAAAATGTTTCTTAAAAAAATGGATCATTGTGACAACCCCAAAAAAAAGGCATCTCAATCTTGAACACATTGTCCCAATTTCTACCGGGAATTAATGCAAGCATGGATCAGATTAAATCATCTTCTAACTACTACTTCACTATACTTCTTGGATATGGGGTAAGTTAAATTTGGTTTATTGTTGCATGTGTATTAATTAATTGGTGATTAACTTAGTATAATAGTACTCGCAGTAGTACTAGGAATTTAAAAAAAATATTTACTGAAAGTTTAAAGATGTAGAATGAAAAACATTGTAAGATTTTGCAAAAAAAAAAATTGAAATTTATAGATATTTAGCGACAATGGTGTGAACTTCGTAACATTGTTTTTGGTTTGTTAGAAATTTATACCATTGTCATTAGGTATTAACTACTCATCTTTACTAAATGAACTTTAGCTTACTTTTATTATCGTCGTACAATAATTAAAATCATGAAATAATGATAACAATGGATGATGTGCTAAATATGCATTACTGAAGAACCGCATTTATTTGTAAAAGTTTCTATACGACATTGCCATATTGGAATAAGAATCAACAAATTCATGATTATTAAATAAAGTGTGATATTTGAAGTCCATGTTTTGGCATCAATAATATTGTTTTTGATTTGTTCTGATGCTAGAGTATGGCTTTAAGTATTAACAACTCATCTTTTCTGCATGGCGTTTGGGAAACAATAAAACTTGTCATGAATAAAAATAGTTAAATGTTGAGTAAAAAATTGTTATTTTAAGATTCTTACTGGAAACAACACAACCATTCAAATTTGTAGATATTTGGTGCAGATGCCTGGTTTTGTTCACATTGTATTTAATTTGTGAGCAGGTCAGACATCCGCATTAAGTATTTACAACACAACAGTTGCTGTTTTAAACTTGTCTTAGCCGTTATGAGTAATTTAAATCTTAAAGCTATGACGGCAATGCATAGCGGGATAAATAAATAAATTGTATTATTTTTTAACTTTTTATAAATTGTAAAGGTGAGTTTTTATAAGAATAGATTTATGCTTGTTGAATAACCGAAATTACTGTTTTGCTGCAGGTTTGAAAGCATAAAAGTCGCTGTGACTCTTAGTTAAATAGCACCAACGTGCTACCAACAAATAGCCTTGGCAAAACTCTGAGAATAGCGGAGAAGATTTGAAAGAATTGTCAAGCCCAAAACCTTTAAAGAAGAAGAAAGTAAGAACTTTGCAAGCCTACTGGTACACTAAACTAAATCCGCAGGCCAGCATTAACAAAAAGGAGGTCTGGTTATGATAAGGAAGCCAATTAAATTCCAATAGAAGCAGAATAATGTTTAAAAGGCAAGATAAGCAAATTCTCTACTGCAGATGAAAACACTAATTTTAAAAAAGTTTGGTTTTTGCAGAAATTTTTTGTAAAATAATTGGAACTCCAAAAGAAAGATGCCATCTCAATCTTCAGCACATTGTCTTTATCTCAGTAGTGTATGAAGGGGAAATTAATGCAAACATTATGAACTCTTTACATGGATCAGATTAATTCATCTTCTAACTGCTACTCTACTATACTTCTTCGATATGGGGTGAGTTAAATTTGGTTTATTGTTTTGAAAAATTGTCCACAGCAATGACTAGAGGTATGGAGACGGAATTTTATAATTAAAAAAACCATTGATTAGTCTGGAGGTAAGTTTTTATTGTTTTAATAAATTTGTTGTTGTTGAGGATTGGAAGATCTCTGCTTAATTGTGGCATCTATTTGTGCAATAAAATTATTTAATACCATATCACAGCTTTTATTTGCTTCATAAATTTGAAAAAATATATTTTTGGAATTAATATATTATTACTCCTAATTTGATTGATAGATAATTATTGGAAACAATTCTAAGCTATAATTATTTACAATATCATAGCCATTAGGTATGATTTATCATTACTATCAAGATAGCTGGATTTGGCTTAAGAATTGATTTAAATTGGTAGATATTTGGAGCGGGTGAGTTATTAGAGACACTTTGTTTTTGATTTGTGTCACTTTTAACTCGTTCGCTTTAAGTATTTACAAGTCATCTATTAGAAAGTATGGAATATTTGGCGTTGTTAAATATACTGTCACACAGTATATTTGATTTGTGTTTCATTATATTTAACAGCATTAAGTATTTACAAAATATTATTATTTTGTTTTTATTATAGCTATAGTTTATATGCGTATAGTGGTTTCTTCTCTATACTGCAAATAAAGCAACATTATTATATTATATTATTATATGTATATATATTATATAGATGATTTCTACAAAGGGTATGACACAGCTGAATTGTTCTGATGCATCTATTAATACTTGTAGACTTTTGGAGTTGGTATACTGGTTCTACAGAAATTGTTTTTGAAGTGAAATGTCATTCATAAAAATAATAAATAGCAACAGTTCCAATATTGAACTTTGGGGTACCACTACATTCAGTTTTCAGTCATAAAACAATTTCTGTGAACTACTTTAAAAAATTGTTTAAACATTTTGGATAATATTCTCATAGTTTAGATAAAATTTTGACAATAATTTGAGAATTTGAAGACCATTTTGGCAATCATTTTCATAAATAAAAAATTCAATTCACATTTTTTGTGACAGTTTTCAGACCAATTTTTACAAAAGAACATTTTTATTTTAAGGTTGGTTAAATTATTTTGACAGATGGAAGACTATTCTGACAGAAAATTAAAAAAAAGCATTTTAGCGCATTTTTTTTTAGAAAAAACTGTCTTGTCCTGATGGTTCAAACAGTTTGAAGCTGTTCAGAAAAAAAAAAATTAACAGTTTTTCCAAAATATTTTGAGAATTTGTAGAATATTCTGATCCTACATTTTTTTTTTTGGAAAATAGAACTTTACCAGTTTTTTAGATCACTCTATATAAGAACTCTTAAATAAATAAATTGAACTGACGGGACTATTAACAACAAGAAACACACAATTAAACTACTACTAGAAACCTATAGGGTTGCTATCCCAATTGTAAACCAACAAGGAGTATAGCAAAGAAATTTATGTTATTGCATAGGATGGGAGAATCTAGTATATAATTGTTGCAATTAGGTAAGATAATCTATATCATACTTTAATTTTTAATTTATTTAAATTGTATCAACAGAATTTTTTACAGGCCGCGTCTTTGTTTCGTAGACACATTACATTTGAATTTGTGGCTCGAAACAAAGATGCAGTTTGTGTAAAATTATTTATTTTATAACTGGTTTTTGTAATACCTGTGATGATTTGGCTCTTTATTTATTGAATTGATAGATATTTGACGCATATGTGTTGGTCTCAATCATATTGTTTTGGATTTGTAATTGAGATTAATGCATTTAGAAGACAACTGCTGCTGGATTAAGCTTATCTTATCTTTCATTGGTGCCGTTGGTTTTTATGAGTAATTTAAATCACAAATCAATGTCACTAATGGAGGGTGGGATAAATATCATCAATCAAGATGTGCATCTCAAATTTATTTCTGCATTAATTCCTGAAAGGTGAGTTTTGATAAGAATGGGTTTATACTTGTTGATGATTGAAATATTATTATTTTGCAGCAGATCATCATTACAAACAAACAAACAATACGTAATAAATTGGAATTGAACTTTTCAACAATCCAACTGTCGTTTACAAAGCATCGGCACTAAGAAGCCAGCCCAAGAAGAAGCAGGATTTTGTTCCTGCTAGATTACACAAGCAACATTTTACTTGAGACACTTATTTAGGTGTTGTTTAAGGTTCATTGGTTGAAACCTTTTTAATTGTTATTGGAATCAATGTAAGCCAAGTATGTACTGCACGCAAAGTGATAAAATTTTATTAACTTTTTTTTCTGTCTACAGATAGCATCGACATCATCCACATAGGCACCAATGAGTGATAACTTGGTAACAGCTTTTTTTTAAATAGTAACAATTTGCACTCAACGCGTGGAGCATTTGGAAAACAAAGAATGCTTGCCTTGACGATCCTACTTACTTACTCCTAGAGGACCGACCGCCTCCTGAAACAACGAAAGTGTTTGATTTGTCATTCTCCAGCGATATTTAAATGACAAAGGTAAGAGCTATTCTAATTTTTAATTTTTAATTTCAATTTAATTTGTATCAAAACAATGTTGTCTTTGTTTTGTAGCTACATTTATATGAAACAAAGATGCAGTTTCTAAAAATTATTTACTTTATTGATTTAGGTATAGAGTTTTATTATTGGAATTAATAGATATTTAGCGGGAATGTTTTGGTATCAATTACATTGTTTTTGATTTGTATTGATACCAAAACATTCTCGTTAAGTATTTGCAAGACCACTGCTGCTGCATTAAGCTTATCTCATCTTTTATAAGTGTAGTTGATTTAATGATTAGTTTATATCATAAAATCAACTGCACTTATAGAGGGTGAAATAAATATCATCAATTAAGATGTTTCCATCCCAAATTTATTTGTTAAATAATTGTATTAATTTTTTTGGAAATTGCAAAGGTTTTTATATTTTACCAATCAAACAGTTAGAAAAACATTTTTGATAGATCAAAACTTTTTTGACAGTTTGAAGAGCAATATGACAATTGATTTTGACAGTTTATTTTGATTTTATGGTTCTTTAATTTGAAGATTCTGAATAAAACTTTAGAAAGCATTTTAACAGTTTAAGAAAATCAATTGTTCAAAAGTTTAAAGAAATTTCTGACAGTTAAGATAAAATTTGGGCTGTTTTGTTAATATTTTGACAGATTGTTGAACATTTTGATAATTCTTAAAACTATGCAAACAAAATTCAGTAAAATTGTTCTAAAAGATATATAATTATTTACAAAAAGGTTTTCACAGTTTGAAGATCATTCTGATAGTTCAATAATAATCATGCAATTTAAAGATCAATATGATTTTATTATAACTATTCAGATAACATTTGTTTATTCTGACAGTTCAGAAAGCAGTACTAAGTTTTTATAAAGATTGTACAAACATTCTAGTAGTTGACAAATTAGAAAAAAAAAACACTTTAGTTAGTATTTTAGCAGTTCAAGGAATATTGTAACAGTTCTAAAAACTGCTTGAAAATTATTGTGACAAATCAACATAATTTATTCTGTGTAACTATTTTGACAAAATTTGCTGCTAATTTAATTAGTGATTATTGTGAACTATCTTTTAGTTTTATCATTTAGTACTATATAAAATCTAGTGGTAGTTGATGATTGTTGCCACAAACAACAATACATTTTTGGATTTTTTTAGGAATTGAATTTTTCTAAATTGATTAATTGGTGATTATCCTATACAAAGCTGTTGATTGTGATATGTTTATTTAGTACCATATCACAGTCTTCAGTATTGTTATGATGGTTACTATAAACAACTCAACATTTTGCTGAATATTTGGCGAGGGTGTTTTGGTTGTAAAAACATTGTATTTGATTTGTTTTTATGGCCAAACCCCCTTGTTAAGTTTTTACAAATAATCTACTTTAGATGCATCAACTTGATCTTACTTCTCATTGTAACTGTATCCTTTTTGATCGTAGTAAATCACATAAGATATAACTACAACACAACAACATTGCTGAAGTTTGTTGACGACGACACTAATTGAATGGATAAATATTTATTATTATAACACAACTTTTGCTGATTTGGAGTATATAGGTTTTGGATTTATTAATTGGTGATTATTATGAAGCAAGTATTAGTGTGATATGAATTTAGTATCATATCACATCTTTTACTTGCTTCATGATTGTTGCTATAACCAACCCGACATTGCTGAATTGAAGTATATGGATCAATTAATTGGTTATTATTATGAATCAACTTTAGTTTTTCTAAACTCTTGCACTCAGTCCTAATTATAGGCCCAGACGCTCAACTCTTAAGTCATTAAAGAACTGAATATTACCATATCATCTTTTAAAATAGTAAATACTGACGTTTGCAAAGGCGAAAAATATCTAATCATTTGATAATAAACACTTGAGCAGGTGTGCTCCGTAGTTTATGATTACAATGGAATAGTTTGAATTAAAGTGTTCCACCCACCCGCCTAAATGTTTGTTATTAAAAAATTGGATATCACTGTTTTTTCTTCTGTTCTGGTAACTATTGATGTTTGCAAAGAAGAAAATAATTCAAGCTTTTGATAACAAATTTGAATTTACCGAATCCGGACCACTTTGGCCGCCTTTTTTTTTGGGTTTCAGTTTTGACGCCCGCTGGTTGATCCTGACAGGACCTTCACCATTCGGGACCGAGAAGAACGGCGGAATGGTTGCTATACACAACATTTGAGGAAGAATTGGTAGATATTTAGCGCTGGTGATTATTGTGAAGGTACAATTGAATGCAATATGATTTATAAGTACCATTTTGTAGTCATTTGTTCCTTCATAATGGTTTCTATAAACAACAAGACGGTTGCTGAGGAGATGGCACTTTAGGATCAATGGATTGGTGGCTTTTGTGATGTGAGTTTGATGTGTTAGATTTTTTTAATCTTATATTACAATAAAGCTTACTTAACAGCATTTGTAGAAGACATAGTTTTTTTAAATTGTTGTGATGGAACAATAAGCATATGAGTACTAAGTACTAATGCTTATTTAGATCATATCATAGTCATTAGTATATTTATGATGGGTTACATGCGCTTTCTAATGGTTTTTGTAGCTTTGGGACGATGCAGATAAACGAAAGTAATGCCTTTAATTCAGCAATTTTTAATGAAATAAAAGCAAATTTATGGAGTGAACAATGATTAATAATGGACCAAAAGTTTTAATTTTACTACGTTGAAATTGTGGAACCGTTAAGCAAAATGGAAAGGAAGCCGTTGATGTATTTATACTCTAATAATTTTAATATTAATTGCATGGACCAAATCATCGATCATATTCTTGCATTTAATAATTTATTTCAAAGTTGTGACTCATTTAGTATTATTAATAAATTTTGATGAATTCTGTTGATTTTATGTTAACATCATATTAATCTAGGTATGGATAAATTAAGCCTTAAATTTTATTTGGGTTTTTGTATATTATCGAATTTCTTACAGACTGTGGGCTCTTTTCATCTCTACATACATTTGAACTTGTACTATGGAATGAACTTGCAGTTTGTGTGAATTTAATTATTTATTTGGTGCAGTAGTATTGCTTTTGATGATTTAGATTGTATTATTTATAAGATTATTTAATCAAATTTTAATAATTTAATAGTAATTATTAGTGGCTATTAATTGCTATATGATTATTTACTTCCATGTAGAATTCTTTAATTATTTCATTAATCATGGACTACACCCAGAAGGAGTGGTACTACAAAATACGATTTTTGTTCTAATTTTGATTCATTTGGTGTTTTAGAAATTGGTTTACAAAAAAACAGTTTAATACGCTTCTGCTGAACTGCCATTATTTAGGAAGTCCCAAATAAATTTCTAGCAATCTAAATTTTGCCTCAACGTAATATATTATTATTTAGTTGCATATAGCTGCCTTTAGTCACTTCATTATTGTTGCAAAACATTTTTGAATTTTGCTGAAAAATCTTTAGGATTTGTTATACCGCCGCTTTTAGACCAATTGGAATTATTATACTTTGTTCTTGGATCCATTAACTGGTGATTATTGTGAAGCAACTATTGGTGTGATGTGTTTATATTATACCATATCACAGTCTTTAGTTGCTTCATGATGGTTGCTATTAACATCATAAATTTGCTGAATTTTGGTGAAGAATCTATTGAAGTTGGTAGAAATTTTGAGTAAGTGATTTATTGTATTTAATTATCATTTTATGTAATTATTGTAATTATGATATGTTTAGTCATTTATGATTGTTGCACTTTATCTTTGGATTTTGCTGAAGAATTCATTGGAATTGTTGGACTGCTGCTTTCGGGTCAATTACGATAGAATTTTATATTTTAGGTATTGTAGTATAAATTACCAAAACTGACTATAAACTTTGTCCAAAAAGTTTCCACAATCTTTGCAATAATAGTAAGTTATTTATGGACTAGTATTGTACACTCTTACAATTGGAATATTATGTTGCAGGTATTACAACACAAATTGACAAAACTAACTAAAAATATTGTTCAAAAAGTTTTTACAATTTTTGCAAGTTACTTTTGGATTGGTTTGTACACCTTTATAATATGAACACTATTCTGTATCACAACATAAAAACAATGTCGATTGGGCTGGATATAATTGAGAAACCATAAAAAAGATTCTAATGTAAAGTTGATGAGGATCCTTAGAATGTAGCTGTAGACCAAGAAACATGGAAGCTGATATCATGGTCAATGGATAAGCATTCCACTATGTAAGTGTTATTTTTTCATTTTAATTTTTAAAATTTATTTATAGTTGCTCCTAGATCAATTAGTAGGTTATTATTGTGAAAGTCCAATTGGCAATGCTATAATTAGTAAGTAATATTGCTTTGCTTCTTGTACCTTCATGATGATTGCTATGAACAACACTACATCGCTTGATACGGCTAAAGAATCTATTGGAATTGGTAGATATTTGGTGCGGGTGTTTTGGTCTCAGTCACATTGTATTTGATTTGTGACTAGATCAACACATCCGCTTTAAGTATTTACAAAGCAACTATTTTGTAGGCATTAATCTTACTTTTCATTGTAGTCATATGTTAATTGATGTTTTCAAATGATTTAATAGGAGACAATTAGTAGTTACTACATGATTGTTGGGGCTAAGAAAGCTGTTGGATTTTTTATATTGATTTTGATCAATGAATTTATTTTTATTGTAAAGCTGGTTTCTATTGGTATGGGTGATGTGACTTTTGTTTTACAAATTTACATAATCTTAAATAATTAGATACAAAGTGTGCCAACTAAGAACTTTATTTATTTCAGAATAAATTAATTGGTAATTATTGTGTATGTAACTATTGGGGTGATATGGTTAATTAGTACCATATCACATCTAGTAGTTACAACATGGTGGTTGCTACAAACAACACGGCGTTTCTACATTTGGCTAAGAAAACTATTGGATTTTTTATATTTATGCTGTTGGATTAATTTTAATCATTTCAGCATCAATTTATTGGTAATTATTGTGTTAGCAATAGTTGATGGGGTTATGATTATTTAGTACCATACCACTGTCAACTATTACTATCTCAAGGTTACTACATTACTACAAGGATGCTTATAATTGTCATTATGTATTAACAAGTAATCTTTTGTGAATCAACTGTAGCTCACTTTTCATTGTTGTTGTTTAAATAATAAATTTAAATCATAATAATGGATGGTAAGCTATATTATTATTCAAAAATTTAAAAATTGTTTTCTTATTTTTTTTTTTGTATAAATTTATTAGCTTTGTAACTATAGGGCAGTTTTTGTTTGTATTAATACTTACGCAGGGGAGTTCGACCTCTCTTCTCGTAACTGGGATTCTGGTTATGAGTAGATAGGTCCAACTTTCGAGGTGTGGTGTCCTCGCGTACCCAAACTCCCTGACCCGGGTCCAAATTACCTTGTTCCTTTTCATATTTCATAGCAGCAAAGCTACACTTAGCTTTCGAAAACATCTGAGGTCTTATTAAAGCAGAATTTCATCTGGTTTCTATAAGTTTTTAGGGTAAGTAGTTCTTCAATGCGTAGGTAATGTATTATTAAGAAATTGCTTTTCTTGTTTGCAGTTGTAAGCTGATAATTGGAATAGCTGAATGAGGTAAAACTAGTTGCTGAGAATTGTTGTATTTTAGTAGCTCAGGACATAAAGGGCATGGAAGAATCTAGAAGAAGCTTACTTTTAGAAGTGGAGTAGCTGAGCAAGAAAGAAAAAGAGCATAATGAATTAACGATGTTGCTGTTGACTCCCTCTTCTGAATGATATACAATGATCAATCAAAATAGATTAAAGAATCCAGGATGTAATTGCCAACACTTAAAGATAATTGGTAAGATATTTTAATTTTTTTTGTTAAGCTACATGTGTTGTTTTATGTTAAATCATATTAATCTTGGTACGGCTAGAATGAGCTTTAATTTTAAATTTTGTTGGTTTTTATTTTTTTAACAATAATAGACAATTGGCAGCACTGTTATTGGATATTCTGTTATATGTTAACATCTTTTTTAGTGACTAATTAAATTTCAATATTTTTTTATATTTGTCTTATTATATAGTTACTATTTGCGTTGACATCAACATCTAAAGTGACTATTTTTATTTTAGTCAAATACTATGTTGTTTAGTTTTACAGATTTTGTAGCTATTGGAGTTGGTAGATATTTGGGGCGGGTGATTTATTAGCTTCACATTGTTTTTGATTTGTGATGCTTAATAGGTCACTCGCTTTAAGTATTTTACAAATCTACTATTTTGCCCACTTTTGGTGGTGATATAATTGTTTAGTGGTACCATATCACTTCATATTTATTACCACAAATAACACAAAATTGCTTTTCTTAACTTCTAATATGTTATTGAATGACAGCTTTACTTCAAATGTGATGCATCTACAAAACAGAATGGAAAAGAAGCTGTATTTACACTTCATTTTAGACAATAAAATTATGGTTTATTGCTTGATAGGCTAAAGGATCCAGCATAAATTTGCCACCAATGTTTACATTTTTCTGTAATAAGGTAAGACATTTGTTTTAATGTATTAATTAATTTAGAGTTTTAATGTGTTTTGTTGATTTTATGTTAAAATTGAATGATTATTTTATTAAATCTCTTACAGACTGAAGTTTTTTGCAATGTCTACATATATTTGAATTTGTGGACTTGTAATAAAACCTCGGTTTGTGTGGATTTATTTATTTGTTTTATATACTCACCAATTGCTTTTGGTAGTTTTTAGAAATATTAATTTGTAATTATTGGTCTCAATATGGTTGTTTAGTACCATATCGACACCTTTAGCTACTTCACTGCATCTTTAGATTTTGCTGATTGTTATAGTACCGCTTATAGACCAATTAATTGGTAATTATTGTGAAGTAACTTTTGCATGTAATATTTAATTACTATATTACGTACATTAGTTATTTCATGATCGTTGCTATTACCATCACGACTGGATTTTGATGAAGAATCTATTGGTAGATATTTGGGGCTGGTGTTGTAATGGTCTGACATTGTTTTGAATTTGTAAGATCATGACAACACTTGCTTTAAGTAATTTACAAATCTACTATTTTGCGTACGTTAAGCTAATCTCATTTTATATTGTTTGCCTAGCTTTTATGAATAGATTGCAAATCAAAAATGCTTTATCATTATTTAGGAAGTGCTTCCTGAATATAAAACTATAGTTTTTTGTATATTGTGAAAGCAATTCTTTACTAGAATAATTTTTATATTTGTTAATGATTAGAATGATATTGCAGATCACACTTCACAAACAAATAGTCCAAAATCATCAAGAATTTAGGAAAAATGATTAAAAACTGTTTACAATCTAATAATGTTGGAACTTAATATAATAATCAAAACACATTTTGTTTAAAATACAAGCCAATTTATTCATCGTAGTAATGGATTAGAGACTTAGTACCCATACATTTTTATCAATATAGAAGGTAAGATAAATGCATTCTGTAGTAAAAGTAGTTGTGGTAACATAAACAAATTTGGATTATTTATTTGGTGATTATTGTGAAGGAGGAGTTGATAGTGGGTATGATTATTATGCACCATACCCGGTTAATTCCTTCTTCTTAATGGTTGCTATGAACAACACGAAAGTGCTTAAAAATTTATTGAAATTGAACTAATTGACAAATATTGTGATGTGGTTATTTAGTACCATACCATCTCCAATCGTAGCTTAATGATTGTAAGAAACTTATTTGAATTGTTATATTTTTAATATGATGTAACATTTTGTAATGATGTAATCATTTAGTACCATATTACTACCATTAGTTACTTCATAATAGTTTCTACAAAAAAAAAAAACGACAGCTAGATTTGTCTAAAGAATGGTTGGTTATATTATTTAGTTCTACATAAAAATTGGTTTCTTTTAGAACAAACATTTGGTAATTATTGAATAGGTACTATTAGTAGCAATGTGATTTAGTACTATATTGCTTCTATTAGTTTTCCTGTTTGATGGTTGCTATAAACATCTCAACATTTATAGATTTTAGTGAACAGTATTAGAATTGGTATATTTCACTGCCTTTTTGTTACATGAATGGAAGTAATGCAAGGAGATTTGGCCAAATAAATTTGTGCCAACTCTATTTTACAGTATTTACAAAAATGGTAAGTTATTTTTGAACCAATTGTTTATACTTGAAATGTTATAATATTTTCAGATTCTGACAAAAAAGACAACGAATGAAACGAAATAGATGTTGATCGTGCATTTACTAAAGATAGCTGTAAATAGAAGCCAACTGAAATAAATCGACACTCACTCTATGGGTAATCAATTTGATGGATCTGATTTATTATGCAATTCCATTAACATTGCTTGCTATATATAGAGTAAGTCAAAATATTTATATTTAATAACATAATAATTATTGGTGATTGTTATGCACTAAAAAGTTTATGACATAACTTTAGGCCTGGGTAAATTGTCGTAAAGTGTTGAATTATTATTAACTCTTTTTTTCTGCTTACAGGCATCGACAATATTACCCACCCACTCATCAGTGATTGTAGACTTGCTAGCAGTCTTTTTAGAAAAAAAACAATTAGCTACATTTGGGAAACAACACATTTTTGCATTTACGACCCTACTTACTCTTAGAGGACCGCCTCCAGAAACAACAAAATCTTGATAAATTTATGACAAAGGTAAAAGCTACACTAATTTTTAATTTCTTTTAATTTTGTAACAAAATTTTTTTTACAGTCCGCGTCTTTGTTTCGTAGCCACATTACATTTGAACTTGTAGCTCGAAATAAAGATGCAGTTTGTATAGAATTATTTTTTTATAAATTGATTTGTATTACTTGTTATGATTTAACTCTAGGATTTTTATCAAATCTATTAAAATCGATAGATATTTGGCGCGGATGTTATGGCCTCAATTTTCAACTAAAGACCATTGAATGTGATACAATTATTTAGTACCTTATCACTCTAGTATTTCCAACATGATGGTTGCTACAAACAACACAACATTAGACTAATAAAGCTATGGGATTCAAAGGATATTGATGCTCAATGAATTCAGGATTAATGTAAACAAGTTATTGACATGGTACAATTATTAATTTGAACATTACAACATTGCCAAATTTTGCTGAAGAATCTATTGGAATTTTTAAATATTTAGCGCGGATGGTTTGGATTCAATAACATTGTTTTTGATTTGTTTTGAACTCAAACCATTCGCATTAAGTATTTAACATCTCATCTTTACTGAATCAATTTTAACTTATTTTCCGTTGTTGGTGTTGTTTCAATGATAAATTTAAATCATAGAACAATACGAACTAAATAAATATCATCATTTAAAAATTGGAATATTTGGTAAGAATATTTAATTTATTTGTATAAATGTACTACTATTTACGCAGGGGAGTTGGACCTGTCTTTTTGTAACTGGGATTCTGGTTTTGAGTAGATAGATCCAATTTTCGAGGTATGGTCTCCTCGCGTACCCGAACTCCCTGACCCGGGTCCAAATTACCTTGATACTTGCAGCAATCATATAAGGTACCCCAACATCCTAATACCTTGTTCCTTATAAACTACAATCTTTAGGTGGATCTCAAGATCAAAATCTTTTTATCACATTTTGGGTAAGTTGTTCCCTTAAATTTGTGAATAATTTTTAAAAGATTGTTTACTTGGTTGCAGTTGTATTCCGATAAACATAATGGAAATTGTAAGCTTTTTAAGCACGATGGATTAAAGACGTTGATATAGTTACCTTCTTTTGGACTATACTATGCCGTTACGACCAATCGTCAAAATAGATTTGAGCTTATAATTGCCAACATCTTCAAGAACACTATTTATTGTATATATGGTAAGATAAACATCTATGTTAAAGCAATTTTGTTCAATATAAATTTAAACTCAAATATGTCTAAAAACTACAAAATTAGTAAAAAAAAATCACAAACTGGAATTGGTAGATATTTGGTGTGGGTTTACTGATCCGCTTAACATTGTTTATGATTTGTTAAGCGGCTGTGAACGCACATTAAGTATTTACTGTTGCATCAACATTACATTGCAAACTATTACGTTTAAAAAATTGGTTTGTACTTTTGATGACTGAATTTTTTTTGTTATTGCAGGTATTACTGACAAACAATCTTTTGAGGAAAGAAATTGTCTTCAATAAGAATTTAGAAGCTAATTAATTAAAGTCCAAAGAAGTTTACTTGCTTGTATGCTGTTTCTAAACTTCATATCAACTTTAGAACTTAGCTGTGGATAACACCTTTGCCGGAAATGAATGCCAATATATGCACCATAGCGAGCAGTGATGCTATGGGTATTGATAAATTGTGACTTCAATATTTCCAAGGTAAATAATTTAATTTTAAAGTACAATTAGTTATTTAGTTGTAGTAACATTTTTAATTTGGATTGCATATTTGGTTATTATTGTGATAAATGTATTGAACGTGTTAAGATTATTCATATAATTAAATGTATGTGAAGTGGAGTGTCATTGATAAAAATGATAAATAGCAACGAATCTAATATCGAATCTTGAAGTTACCCATATTTTTAAGTTTTTGTCAAGAAGCACGTTTTTGGAAAATTGTTTAAACAATCTTTTTGACTGTTCGGAAAATATTCTGATAATAATTTGCCAATTTATTTTTGTTTAATTAGTTTGAAGACCATTGAGGCAATCAATTTCATAAATAGAAATTTAAGTCAATTTATGGCAGCTGGAATATTATTCCAAAAGTTCAGAGGTCATTTTTATTTTAAAATTGGATAAACAATTTTGTTCTGACAACTGGTCAGATAATTTAGAAAACATTTTGGTGGTTCAGGAAAAACTAAATTGAAAATTGTTCAAACAGACTGAAGTAGTTCAAAAATTTTTTTAACAGTTTGTGCAATATTCTTATACATAGTTCTTAAAATAATTTGCTAGGATTAATTTGAAAATTGTTTTCACAGGTTAAAAATCATTTACAGAATTTAGAAAACACTTTGACAGTTCAGAAATTATTTTGAGAAAATTAACTGACAGTTCAAGAAAACAGTTTTTAGTAACTTCAAGATTCTTTCATTACAACTTTAGATTTTGCTGAAGATTTGATTGGAATTGTTATCATGCCTCTCTTGGATCAATAAATTGGTAATTATTGTGAAGTAGCTTTCCCTTGTAATATTATTTTTCACTATATTACCTGGGTTTGCTACTTCATGATCGTTGCTATCAACACAACATTGCTGAAAAAAATATTGAAGTTGGTAGATATTTGGGGCGAGTGTTGTAATGGACTGACATTGATTTTGATTTGTTAGTACATTTACAACACTCGCTTTAAGTAATTTACAAATCAACTATTTTGCGTACATTAAACTTATCTCATATTTTATTGTTGTTTTAGTTTTTATTAATATTTTAAGATAAATCTATTTTGAAGTAAATATCGTTTCGTCTTCACATACGTTAAATTTGTTATGAATATTTTGTGATTATTGTGAGGAAATAGACGTGCTCTGATATGTAGATATTTTTAATAATAAGCAATACAATACAATATTTTAAATTAATGTATATTTTTTTCTGATTAATTAATACGTGATTATTGTGAAGGTAGCATTATCAGTGGTATGATTATTAAGCACCATACCCCCATAATGCCACCTTCTTGATGGTCACTATGAACATCACGATAGTGCGAAAAAGTTTAAAGGAATTGGATCAACTAATTGGTGAGTATTGCGATGATGTGATTATTTAATACCATATCATTAACACTAGTTACTTTATGATGATTTCTAGAAACAGCTCAACATTGCTCAAGAACTTATTTGAATTGTTATATTGTTGCTTCATTAGTTAAATGGTAATTATTGTGATGTAACGTTTTATAGTGACGTAGTTATTTATATTACTATTATATTACTTCGTTCAAGATGGTTTCTGCAAAGAATACGGCATAGCTGAATTGTTCTGATGCATCTATTAATATTTGTAGACTTTTGGATTTGGTTCAATGGTTCTACAGAAATTGTTTTTGAAGTAAAATGTTATTCATAAAAATTAAATAGCAACAGTTCCAATATTGAACCTTGGGGTACTATTACATTCAATTTTTAGTCATAAAACACTCTCTGTGAACTACCTTGAAAAATTGTTTAAACATTTTGGATAATATTCTGATAGTTTAGATAAAATTTTGACAATAATTTGACAGTTTAAAAACCATTTTGGCAATTATTTACATAAATAAAAAATTGAATTCATATTTTTTGTGACAGTTTTCAGACCAATTTTGACAAAAGAACATTTTTATGTTAAGGTTGATTAAATTATTTTGACAGATGGATGACTATTCTGACAGAAAATTAAAAGAAAGCATTTTAGCGGTTTAGGAAAAACTGTCTTGTCCTAATGGTTCAAACAGTTTAAAGCTGTTCAGAAAAAAATCTAACAATTTGTATAGAATTTTAACAGTTTTTCAAAAATATTTTGAGAATTTGTAGAATAATTCTGATCTTAATTTTTTTTTTGGAAAATAGAACTTTACTACTTTTTTAGATCACTCTATATAAGAACTCTTAAAGAATTAAATTTAACTGATGGGATTATTAACAATTAATAAACAAACCTTTCAACTACCACTAGAAACCTGTATGGTTGCTATCCCAATTGTAGACCAACAAGGATAATAGCAAAGAAATTTATGCTGTTGCGTAGGATTTGAGAATCTAGTATATAATTGTTGCAATCAGGTAAGATAATCTACTCTAATTTTTAATTTATTTAAATTGTATCAACAAAATTTTTTACAGACCGCGTCTTTGTTTCGTAGACACATTACATTTGAATTTGTGGCTCGCAACAAAGATGCAGTTTGTGTGAAATTATTTATTTTATATTCTGTTTTTGTATACCTGTGATGATTTAGCTTTTTATTTATTGAATTGGTAGATATTTGATGCATATATGTTGGTCTCAATCACATTGTTTTTGATTTGTAATTGAGATTAATGCATCTACGTTGAGTATTTAGAAGACAACTGCTGCTGCATTAAGCTTATCCTATCTTTCATTGGTGCCGTTGGTTTTATGAGTAATTTAAACCATAAATCAATGTCACTAATGGAGGGTGGGATAAATACCACCAATGGGTTTATACTTGTCAATGATTGGAATGTTATTATTTTGCAGTAGATCAACATTACAAACAAACAACAAACAAACTTTAAGAAATTGAAGTTGAACTAACTTTTTCAATAATCCAACTGTCGTTTACAAAGCATTGGCACTAAGAAGCCAGCCCAAGAAGAAGCAGGATTTTGTTCCTGCTAGATTACACAAGCAACATTTCATTTGAGACACTTATTTAGGTGTTGTTTAAGATCCATTGGTTGAAACCTTTTTAATTGTTATTGGAATCAATGTAAGCCAAGTATGTACTGCACGCAAAGTAGTAAATTTTTATTAACTCTTTTTTCTGCCTACAGATAGCATCGACATCATCCACATAGGCACCAATGAGTGATAACTTGGTAACAGCTTTTTTTGAAATAGTAACAATTTGCACTCAACGCGTAGAGCATTTGAAAAACCAAAAAATGCTTGCTTTGCAATCCTACTTATTTACCCGTCAATGACCGACCGCCTCCTGAAACAACAAAAATGTTTGATTTGTCATCTTCCAGCGATATTTAAATGACGAAGGTAAGAGCTATTCAAATTTTCAATTTCAATTTAAATTGTCCCAACACAATGTTGTCTTTGTTTTGTAGCTACATTTATATGAAACAAAGATGCAGTTTCTATAAAATTATTTACTTTATAAGTTACTTTGATTTAGGTCTAGGGTTTTATTATTGGAATTAATAGATATTTGGCGGAAATGTTTTAGTATCAATTACATTGTTTTTGATTTGTATTGATACTAAAACATTTTTGTTAAGTATTTGCAAGACAACTGCTGCTGCATTAAACTTATCTTATCTTTTATAAGTGCAGTTTATTTAATGATTAGTTTATATCATAAAATAAACTGCACTTATAGAGGGTGAGATAAATATCATCAATTAAGATGTTTTCATCCCAAATTTATTTGTTAAATAATTGTATAAATTTTTTGGAAATTGCAAAGGTTTTTATATTTTACCAATCAAACAGTTAGAAAAACATTTTTAATAGATCAAAATTTTGTTGACAGTTTGGAGATTAATATAATAGTTGATTTTGAAAGTTTATTTTGATTTTATAGTTTTTTAATTTAAAGATTCTGTTTAAAAATCAATTGGTACTTTAGAAAGCATTTTGGCAGTTTAAGAAAATCAATTGTTCAAAAATTTTCCAAGCAGTTTAAAAAAAAATCTAACATTACAAGATAAAATTCAGGTTGTTTTGTTAAAATTTTGATAATTCTTAAAACTATGCAAAATTCAGTAAAATTGTTCTAAAAGATATAAAATTATTTACAAAAACGTTTTGACAGTTCAAAGATCATTCTGTTAGTTTAAATTATAATCATGCAATTTAAAAATCAAAATAATTTCCTTATAACAATTTAGTTAACATTTATTTATTCTGACATTAAATTAACTGACAGTTCAGAAAACAGTACTAAAATTTTATAAAGATTGTACAAACATTCTAATAGTTGACAAATTAGAAAAAAAATAATACTTCAGTTAGTATTTTAGCAGTTCAAGGAATATAGTAACAATTCTAACTGCCTGAAAATTATTTTGACAAACCAAAATAATTTATTCTGTGTAACTGTTTTGACAAAATTTGCTGCTAATTTAATTAGTGTTTATTGTGAACTATCTTTTAGTTTTAATATGATTATTTAGTGCTATATAAAATTTAGTAGGTAGTTAATGATTATTGCCACAAACAACAATACATTTTTTGAATTTTTTTAGGAATTGATTTTTCCTAAATCGATTAATTGGTGATTATCCTATACAAAGCTGTTGATTGTGATATGTTTATTTAGTACCATATCACAGTTTTCAGTATTGTTATGATGGTTACTATAAACGATTCAAACTTTTTGCTGAATATTTGGCGAGGGTGTTTTGGTTGTAAAAACATTGTATTTGATTTGTTTTTATTGCCAAACCCCCTTGTTAAGTTTTTACAAACAATCAACTTTAGCTGCATCAACTTTTCCATTTTTATTGTGGCTTTTATGAAAATTTTATATCATTGAGCCATGAGATAAATATTCAACATCTGTATCTTTTTATGTGAGTATACCATTTGTGCGTTTGTAAATATGTTTTAATTATCTGTGTCATTGCTTAAGCTTAAAATGATTATTAATGCATGTTCAAGGCGCATTATTTGTTGTAAAATTTGTGAGCAAAAATATATGTTTCTGCTATTAATCTTCATGCGTTTTCTAATAGTTTTAGAAGCTTTGCTAAAAGATCAAAGTTCTGAATTGTATTTTAAATTTAGCAATGTACAGTGTACAAAAATGGAAGTATTGTATGCAGGTTTTGTCTTCAGATAGAATTTAGCAATCTTTTTTTTTTAAGTGGCTTCTGGTTATGAATTTTTAGTACCATATCGTTTCTTTCTACTTTATTATTGTTGCACTACATCTCTGAACTTTGCTAATTGATATTTTACCTCCTTTTTACCAATTATCTGGTGATTATTGTGAAGTAACTTGTTTAGTTATAATATTTAGCATTAGTTACTTCATGCCCGTTGCTATTAATATCACGACTTAATTTTGCTGAAGAATCTAATGGAAGATATTTGGGGCGGGTGTTCTAATGGTCTGACATTGATTTGTCACTCTGTGGGCAACACTCGCTTTAAGTATTTTACAAATCAACTATTCTACTAATCTTATTTTTCATTGTTGTCATAGCTTTTATGAGTAGATTATAAATTAAAGAACAATGCCAGCAATGCATACTGAAATAAATATTATCGTTCAAGAAGTGCATCCCAAAAATTTGTAGTAAATTTTGCTTTTTACAAGAATTGGTTGATGATATTGTTATATCAGATGTAACTAGCAAATTTTGAAAATAGCACGGCAATTACTAAAAGCCCAAAGTAGTGCACTTGCAACTTTATTATCAACATTAGAACTCGGTAGTAGGCAACATCTTTGCCAAAAATAAAAGCAAAGTAATGATGAATCAGAGAATACATCTGGTGAATATAAGGTAAAATAAATTTACTCAATTTTTGTCAACAATTTTTTTACAGGCTGCGTCTTTGTTTCGTAGACACATTAAATTTGAACTTGTGGCTCGAAACAAATACGCAGTTTGTATAAAAACTTATTTGTATTACCTGGAATTTATTGGGATTCTTGGATATTTGGTGCGGGTGTTTTAATTTCAATTACATAGGTTTTGGTTTGTCGTTGAAATTATCTGTTTTTAGCTTATCTTTAATCCATTGCTGCCATTGCTTTTATTTTATCATAAATCAAAGTCACCAACTAAGAAGATTAAATATATTTCTGTTATAATTGTATTAATTTCTACAAATTGTAAAGGTGAGTTTTTACAAAAATGAGTCTATGAATACTTGTTGATGATTAGAATATTATTATGTTGCAGCAAGTCATTATCTAGTATAGTACGGATGAACAGAAATAATGCAAGCAGATTTGATCTTCAAATAGAATTCAACAAAAAAATCTTTACTTGTGCAAACATATTTTGTAATATTTATAATTAGTAAGTTACTTCTAAATTAATCTTATACTTGTTTATATAATCGTAATGTTACTTTTTTACAGATTTTGATGGAAAGGACAAACTTGCCAAAAACTATCTAATCGAATAAAGTAGATGTTGATCATGATTTCACTATTCATCTTGGTATGTGGCTGTAGATCAACAAGTTTTAAAACATAAGTAAATCGACACTTATGCTATTTGTAATCAATTTGATGCACCATATTCATTATGTAATTCCTCCCTACATTATGTATGCTGTATATAGGGTGAGTTAAAATATTTATATTTAATAACTTATTTATTAGATATTTTATGACCGTTGAATTTCCTATATTGATATTATCCTGGTTGTTGCGCTATAATCAACATAACATTACTGCATTCTGCTTAAAAAAATATTGAAATTGGTTGATATTAGGTGCGGGTGATTTGGTGTCACGCACATTGTTTATGATTTGTGCGTGCTCTCAAACATTCGCATTAAGTATTAACAAATCAACTTTGGCTGCATCAACTTTATCTTATTTTCTATTGTTATTATTGGCTTAATAAAATTTTTAAATCTTAAAGCGTTAATAACAATAGATGGTGAGTTAAATACTTCTAGATAATTTCTACAAAGAATATGACAAGACTGAATTGATCTGAAGAATCTATTAAAATTGGTAGACATTTGTGGTTAGTATGGTTATTTTATTTGGCTTTATAGAAATTGGTTTTGCTTTGGAGTAAATATTTGGTAATTATTGAGAAGGAACTTTTGGTAGCAATGTGATTTAGTACTACATTGTTTTTATTAGTTCCTTCTTGATGGTTGATTTGAGCATCACAATATTCGTGGATTTTTCTGAAGAGTTGGTATATATTGGATCAGACATGTTTTTGATTTGTTTTGATTTTTAAAGAATTTTAAGGAGATAGAACTTTTTTTAGATTATTTTACTTGAGATGGATATTGCATGATATATATTTAATAGCAAACTAACGGAATTTGTCTCAATAAGAATAATGTTGCTTAGGATCAGGAAATGGTAAATATTTTTTTGTATATAAGGTAAGATTGTGCTGTAGTTTTTAATTTTTATTTAAATTGTATCAACAATTTTTTTTACAGACCGCGTCTTTGTTTCGTAGCCACATTACATTTGAATTTGTAGCTCGATACAAAAACGCAGTTTGTTTAAAATTATTTATTTCTCAAACTGGTTTGTGATACTAAGAGGGTTGCATTATAAAATTTATTGAGATTGATATATACTTGGCGCGGGTGTGTTGTGTTGCTTACATTGTTTTTGATTTGTAGGTAACACTTACACATCCCCATTGAGTATTTATAGAACAACTGTTGTTGCATTAACATAAACCACACAAATTCGTTTTTTTTTTTCTGTAAACAAAAGCGGCTATACGTAAACAAAAAAACATTGAAGAATTGGATAGTAGGAATAACTCGATACCGTATGAGGAACAAGATTCAAAATAGATTTGGATACCAAAAAATAAATAAAACGCTGAAAGAACTATTTATTCGGACAAAACTTGGTACCTTATTTAAAAAAGAGCAACCAAAACTGATCTGCAAAAATAAGCTACATGGGCATTTAGGAAACATCAAAATTTTGCCTCTACGACCCTATTTACTCTTAGAGGACCGCCTCCAGAAACAACAATATTTTGATAAATTGATGACAAAGGTAAAAACTACACTTATTTTTAATTTCTGTTTATTTTGTATCAAACATTTTTTTTTACTGTCTGCTTCTTTATTTTGTAGCTCGAAATAGAGACGCAGTTTGTATAGAATTATATATTTAATAAACTGTTTTGTATTACCTGTAATGATTTAGGTTTAGGATTTTTATCAAATCTATTGGAATCGATAGATATTTGGCGCGCATCTTATAGCCTCAATTTTTTTTTCACAACATTACATCTTAAATATTTAATTAAAATTGTGTCAACTGAAAACATTAATTATTTCAGGATCAATTATTGTGTATGTAACTATTGGGGTGATGATTATTTAGTACCCTATCACATCCAGTAGTTACAACATGGTGGTTGCTACAAACAACACGTCATTGCTACTTTGGACTAAAGAAGCTTTTGGGTTTAATGGATATTGATGCTCAATGAGTTCAGGATTAATGTAGAAAAGCTATTGGTATGATATTATTGATATAAATATTTCAACATTATTAAATTGTGCTGAAGAATCTTTTCAAATTTTTAAATATTTAGCGCGGATGGTTTGGATTCAATAACATTGTTTTTGATTTGTTATGAATTCAAACCATTCGCATTACGTATTTATCAACTCATCTTTACTGAATCAATTTTAGCTTATTATTAGCTCATTGTTGGTGTTGTTTCAATGATAAATTTAAATTATAGAACAATACTAACAATAGATGATGAGCTAAATATCATCTTTAAAAAATTGGAATATTTTGTAAGAATCTTTAATTTATTTGTATAAATGTACTACTATTTACGCAGGGGAGTTGGACCTCTATTTTTGTAACTAATCTGGTTACGAGTAGATAGGTACAACTTTCGAGGTGTGGTGTCCTCGCGTACCCGAACTCCCTGACCCGGGTCCAAATCACCTTATTCCTTTTCATATTTTATAGTAGCAAAGCTACACTTAGCTTTCGAAAACATCTGAGGTCGTATTAATGCAGAATTTCATCTGGTTTCTATACATTTTTAGGGTAAGTAGTTCGCCAATGCGTAGGTAATGTATTATTAAGAAATTGTTGTGCTTGTTTGCAGTTGTAAGTCAATAATTACAATGGCTGGATGATCTTGTTACCCCAACACCATTATACCTTATAATTTTCAAACCTTAGTTGGATTGTCAATTGTCTATTTGGATTAGATTTATTTTATTCCAGTTTTTTGGTAAGTTGTTTTCTTAAATATTTAAATAATTATTAAAAGATTGTTTACTTGATTGCAGTTGTATTCCGATAGACATAATTGAATTGTAAGCTGAAGCATGATGAATTAAAAACGTTCCTGTAGGCACCTTCTTCAGAATTGTATACAATGTTGTTAGATCGACAAGTATAACCAAAAGAAAGCCAACTTTGTCTGACCCTGATCCTCTTTATGTATGTGAACGCAGACGTCAAAGTAGTGATGGAAAATATATTCACCCATACAACATTTTCAAGAGTTAAGGTAAGATAAACCTATTTTGAAGTAGTAATATTAATACATGTTTTGTCTTTATTTACATTTGTATTGCATGACAATTATTATATAACAATTTAGTACCATTATACAGCCTTTATGATGGTTATGACACCATAACAAGGCTGCAAGTTAATAAATTGTTACTGCTGGATCAATTAATTGGTGATTATTATGTATGTTGATTTAAAACCATATTGCAGTCATTTTATATTAATTATTGCGCATTTATTGCAAAAATTTTGTACACAGAACAGAATGTTATGGAGCAAATTATTATAAAGAGGACTGTGAAAATAAAGTGATTATTTAGTACCATTTTATTTTCACGGTTTTCTTGTTAATGGTTTCTATAAACATCACAATATTTACAAATTTTGCTGAAGAATTGGAATTGGTATTATACTGGCCTCATTCACATATTTTTGGTTTGTGATTGGTATAAATTATCATTAGTTTGAAGTAAAATTGTTTCTAAGATCTGCATTAATTTGCGCTCAAGTATTTAGGAAACAATAAAAATGTTTGTTCTCTCACCCTCCAGTGCAATTTTAATAACAAATGTAAAAGGTAATGAGGTAACAATTGATAAGAATAAAATTGATAAGATATTTGGCGTGGGTTTACTGATCCCTTTAACATTGTTTATGATTTGCTAAAGGGCAGTAAATCCACATTAAGTATTTACAACACAACTGCTGCTGCATTTAAGCTTATCTAAATTTTATATATTATATTTTTACCAATATTACTGCAAGTTGCAAAGGTGAGTTTTTACAAGAATAGGTCCATACTTGTTGGTTTAAATATTATTATTTTGCAGCATTATCACAAATAGCAAACATTTATTAACAATAGGATTAGAGCCAACCCTCTTAACAATCCAACTGTTGTTTACAAGAGAGTGACATCAAGAAGCCAACAATTTTTTAAAGAAAAAATATGCAAATCAGCAAAACCTGACAGCAATTAATCAAAAACTGAGGTCAGCATAGAGAAAAGGAGGTTTAGGTGTGGCATGAAAGGAACTCCAACAGCAGAATCAATTAATTAGTAATTATTGTGAGGCAACTTTTGGCTATCGTATGACTATTGTACTATATCATAGCCACTAGTTGCTTCGTGATCGTTGCTAGAGCACAACATTATATTATATAAATTTATGGAAACTGGATTCTTTTTGGAGCAAATACTTGATAATTATTGTGAAGGAGCTATTGCAAGCGATGTGATTTTGTACTATATTGTTTGCGCTAACTCCTCCTTAATGGTTGTTATAAACATCACAACATTTAAAGATTTTACCATCAACGACTTCGGTGGATTTGATTAAAAAATAGCTATATTGTTAATTATTATAAATATTTAGTACTAAGTTGCTTAATAAAAAGCATAACATTGCAGGATTGTGTTGAAAAATTTATTGAATTCAATTGAATGGTATTATTTATAATTTGCTTATGGGCAGTAAATCCACAACTACTTCTGCTTTAACTTTATATTGCCGTTGTTTTCATAATTATTTTAAAATACATTTTGTGAACTATTATGATTCAAAATTTTAGGCTGGTTTGTAATATCAATAATGATTGAATTCTAGGATTGCATTATTAAACCTATTGGAATTGACAGATATTTGGCGCGGATGTTTAGTCTCAATCACATTGTTTTTGATTTGTTTTTGAGGTCAAACATCCGGGTTAAGTATTTACATGATAACTGCTGCTGCAACAAGCTTAATTTAAGTGCAAAAGTAAGTCTTTACAAGAATGCATTTCTACTTGTTGATAATTTGAATATTATTTTGTAGCTGATTATTATTACAAACAAATAAGAGTTGAGCCATCAAGAAGTTAGACCAAGAAGAAGCAGTAGATGCTAATTTTTCATTCGGGCCACTTAATCGGCTGCCTTTGGGCGTCGTTTAACGTCCTTTGATTAAAACCGTTTCAAGTTGGAGTCGATGATTCAGTTCAGTTTTCATAAAACACGTAAGAATTATTATTAATTTTGGTTTATTTGCATAAATGATAATATCTACTGATTATTTAGTGCTATTAGTTGCTTAATAAACAACACAACATTGCTGGATGAAAACATCTTAAAAAGTCTGCAAAAATGTTTCGTAAAAAAATGGATCATTGTGACAATCCTAAAAAAAGACCATCTCAATCTTGAACACATTGTCCCAATCTCTACCGGGAATTAATGCAAGCATGAATCAGATAAAATCATCTTCTAACTACTACTCCACTATACTTCTTGGATATGGGGTAAGTTAAATTTGGTTTATTGTTGCATGTGTATTAATTAATTGGTGATTATTTAGTATAATAGTATTCGCAGTAGCACTAGGAATTTAAAAAAATATTTACTGAAAGTTTAAAGATGAAGGATGAAAAACATTGTAAAATTTTTCTAAAAAAGTTATTGGAATTTATAGATATTTAGCGACAATGGTGTGAACTTCGTAACATTGTTTTTGGTTTGTTAGAAATTTATACCATTGTCATTAGGTATTAACTACTCATCTTTAGTAAATGAACTTTAGCTTACTTTTATTATCGTCGTACAATAATTAAAATCATGAAACAATGATAACAATGGATTGTGTGCTAAATATGCAGCATTAAAAAACCGCATTTATTTTTAAAAGTTTCTATACGACATTGCCAGATTGGAATAAGAATCAACAAATTCATGATTATTCAATAAAATGTGATATTTAAAGTCCATGTTTTGGCATCAATAACATTGTTTTTGATTTGTTCTGATGCTAGAGTATGGCTTTAAGTATTAACAACTCATCTTTTCTGCATGGCGTTTGGAAATAATAAACAACACATATTTCTACAAAACAATAAACTCGTTGCAAGATAGTTTTTTTTTTTAAATGATTAAAATAATTCAGTTACAAATCTTGGTGCTCTAAATTAGAATATATAAAACATTATTATTAATATTATTTAGCTTGTTGTGTTTATTGAGCAAAACCTATTTTAAAAACTTTTACAATTTCATAAACATATTCTATATTTTGTTTTTAAATACTATATATTTCTTATTAATTGTTAAGTATGAAACAAATTTTTGCAATCAATAATGATTTTATTACTCTTTTAATATAAACCTCACAAATGCAAACACACCATAATCATGAAATACGTCTCTAATTAATTAAATCAATTAATATTATCAACAAAATATAAATATAACAAACTTACATTGACTTAAGTATAAATGCGCAGTGGCATTATACCTTAAATCCATCCTGCACAATTCTTTTACATATCACGAATTTGGGTTTTGATTTTTGCAGTCACTACACATATTTTAGATCACAATTCACACTTATAACACATTATAATAGTTTTAATATGCGATTAATTTGAGAGTTTAGAGCTACGTATTAACACGCTGAGGAACTGGCAAATACTGGGAGGGGAGTACTATACCATCATTGCGTTTGTCCGTGGGAGTAATAGCTCGGCTGTTGCTCTTCCGGACAACCAACAAAAAATTGAAATGTATTTTTAAATTAAATATCAGTAAAATAAATAGAAATTTAATATATTACAATGCAAATAAATGTTAGAATTATTATTTTGATAAAATAAATTAGATTTTTCCCACTAGCATAATTCTTTTGAAAGTAACAAATTTTCAATTAATAAAATGTATTTAATTAATACATTTTGTTAACAATATGAAGTGATTATAGTACAAATAAACAACTTACTGTTTTGAAATCCAATATCTTAGTCCCATATCATAACAAACCATTTATATCCAATCCATCTCACTAAACACTAATACACACAATTTAATATTTACACAAAATTATGTTTAATTGCTTTTTTTCCATATTTTACTAAACAATAACTAGAGCCGTTAAACTAAAACACACGCATTCAATCACGGATACTGGACTACTAAGAGAGCAAGGCCAACCCGAGCTTTGCTGTAATACCTTTCCCCTCTCTATCGCCAACTGCCGGAATTTTCGAATTGAATCAAATCATTAATTATTAATTTCTTTACCAGAAAAGGCAATTAGTATAAATTCTATGCAGAAAAAAAATAGCTTTTTAATGAACTTATTCCCAAATCTATGCAATCACTTAAACTGGGCTTTAATTAAAAAATAAATGTACAGATGAATTGAATAATTTTTCTATAAACATAATTAAATAATGATCAAAGTTAAAGTTTTGCAAATAAAACTTTTCATAAATAAAAATGTTGAGTAAAAGTTTGTTATTTTAAGATTCTTACTGGGAACAACACAACTATTCAAATTTGTAGATATTTGGCGCGGATGCCTGGTTTTGTTCACATTGTATTTAATTTGTGAGCAGATCAGACATCCGCATTAAGTATTTACAACACATCAGTTGCTGCTTTAAACTTGTCTTAGCTTTTATAAGTAATTTAAATCTTAAAGTTATGTCGGCAATGCATAGTGGGATAAATAAATAAATTGTATTATTTTTGAACTTCTAATAAATTGTAAAGGTGAGTTTTTATAAGAATAGATTTATGCTTGTTGAATAACCGAAATTACTGTTTTGCTGCAGGTATGAGAGCAAAATAGTCGCTGTGACTCTTAGTTAAATAGCACCAACGTGCTACCAACAAATAGCCTTGGCAAAACACTGAGAATAGCGGAGAAGATAAAAAAGAATTGTCAAGCCCAAAACCTCTAAAGAAGAAGAAAGTAAGAACTTTGCAATCCTACTGGTAAACTAAACTAAATCCGCAGGCCAGCATTAAGAAAAAGGAGGTCTGGTTATGATAAGGAAGCCAATTAAATCCCAATAGAAGCAGAATAATTATGTTTAAAAGGCAAGATAAGTAAATTCTCTATTGCAGATGAAAACACTCATTTTAAAAAAGTTTAGTTTTTGCAGAAATATTTTGTAAAAAAATTGGAATTCCAAAAAAAAGATGCCATCTCAATCTTCAGCACATTGTCTTTATCTTTGCAGTGTACGAAGGGGGGAATTAATGCAAACATTATGAACTCTTTACATGGATCAGATTAATTCATCTTCTAACTGCTACTCTACTATACTTCTTCGATATGGGGTGAGTTAAATTTGGTTTATTGTTTTGAAAAATTGTCCACAGCAATGACTAGAGATATGGAGACGTAATTTTATAATTAAAAAAACCATTGATTAGTCTGGAAGTAAGATTTTATGATTTTATTAATTTTTTTGTTGTTAAGGATTGGAAGATCTCTAATTGTTGCATTTATTTGTGTGATTAAATTATTTAATACCATATCACAGCTTTTATTTGCTTCGAAATTTGAAAAAAAAAAATTTGGAATTAATATATTATTACTCCTAAATTGATTGATAGATAATTATTGAAAACAATTTTAAGCTATGATTATTTACAATATCATAGCCATTATGTATGATTTATTATTACTATCAACATAGCTGGATTTGGCTTAAGAATTGATTTAAATTGGTAGATATTTGGAGCGGGTGAGTTATTAGAGACACTTTGTTTTTGATTTGTGTCACTTTTAATTCGTTCGCTTTAAGTATTTACAAATCATCTATTAGAAAGTATGGAATATTTGGCGCTGTTTAATATACTGTCACACAGTATATTTGATTTGTGTTTCATTATATTTAACAGCATTAAGTATTTACAAAATATTATTATTTTGTTTTAATTATAGCTATAGTTTATATGCGTATAGTGGTTTCTTCTCTATTCTACAAATAAACCAACATTATATCTGTTTATTTAGTTCCATATGATACTCATGAAATACTGTGTAATAGCTGCCACAAACAATCACCAATGAATTTGACTGGAAATAGAAAATATTTGGCGTAGGTAATAACGCAATAGCTAGTTTCTTTAAATAAGCTGCGGTTACAATATTGCTGGATACAATTTAGAAATCTACTAAAACTGTTGTTGCTTCTGGGTCAATCAATTGGTGATTTTTGGGAGGTATCTTTTGATGCAGTATGAATATTTAGTACCAAAAAATATCTTATAACAGTTACTACATACAACATTACAAATTTTGCTGGAAATGGTAAATATTTGATTATTTTAGTCTTAATCACATTGTTTTATATTTGTAACTGATATTAAATGTTTAGTTTAAAGTATTTTTGGTTTAACTGTTGCAGCATCAAACCGTAGCTTTTATGAGTATTTTAAATCTTGCCATGGATAGTGGAATAAATATCATCAGTCACGATGTGCTTCTTAAATTTATCATTAGTGTAATAATTGTATCAGAAGGTGAGTTTTGATAAGAATAGATTTATACTTGTTGAATAATGAAAACTATTGCTTTGCTGCAGCTATTACAGACATATCAAGGGTAGTCAAATCTTTATAAGAATTAACCAATCTAAATCTGGAAAGCAATTGAAGATTAAAAGAAATTATCTTGAAAAATATGCTGCTTCTCACTAAATTACCAATGTCGACCAACAAGAATAATAGGAAGGAAGTTACAATTGATTGAAAAACAGACAATTTATGCAGCCATAGTAAATAGAAAGTGACCAATAATGGACTATACTACTATAGTAGGTAAGATACATCTATTTTTAAGCAGATATTGCAACAGTTTTACTCAAAGTACAACGTAACTTGATTCAATATTTGTATATTTTTACTAAAACTTTTTTTTTATTTTTTACTACAATTTATTGTTGCTGGTATATTTCTATAATAATTTTATACTTATAAGGTTTAATTTGTTGCTTCTGAATAAATAAATAAGTAATTATTGTGAAGCAACTATTGGTGTGATTTGAATATTAGTACCATATCACATCCTTTAGTTGCTTCATGATCGTTACTATAAACAAATAATAAAGATAAAGATAAAGATTCTAAAAAATTTTAGAAATTTTGTTTTGCATTATTTTTGCTTTGTAATGGAGATCAAATTTTAAGTATTTACAAATGAACCTTTTAAGCTTGCGTTACGTTACTTCTAAAAGTATAGGATAAGCGGCTATTTTCTTATAATAAATGTATTTTTAATGAAGTAGTTAAGAGTACAAAAATATCAATAATAGAAGCGCAAGGACTGAAACGAATTAATCGCCTTGTAGTTTTTTAGTGCCAAATGCGTGAGTCGAACTAACTCAAAGCTAATCAATTATGACATCTTCTTCAGTTTACTTTTTCTAAATATTTGTACAAAAACATAAATAAACAAATTAGTTATTTTAAGATTGTTTTTGAAAACAACACATCTATTTGAATTTGTAGATATTTGCTGTGGTTGAACTGTTCGTGGTCACAATGTATTTGATTTGTGGCTAAATCAGTTCATCCGCATTAAGTATTTACAATACAACTATTGCTGTTTTAAACTTGTCTTACTTTACATTGTTGCCGTAGCTTTTATGACTAATTTAAATCATTAAGCTATGTCTCCAGTGGATGGTGAGATAAATATCATCATTCCAAGTAGTGCATCCTAAATTAACTAATTGTTATAGTTTGTATTGGAATTGGATTTGTGTCAAATTTAATTAATCCGCTTTAAGTCTTTACAAATAAACTTATTATGTGTTCATTAAGCCTGTCGCTCCTGGATCAATCAATTGGTGATTTTTGTGAGGTGTCTCTTGATGCAAAATGTTTATTTAGTACCATATTGCAATCAAGAGATACCTTATAATAGTTACTACAAACAACATTACAAAGAACTTTCTTGAAGACGACAACACTACTTGAGTGGGTAAATATTTATTTATATAACACGAATTTTGCTGAATTGGAGTATATAGGTTTTGGATTAATTAATTGGTGATTATTATGAAACGACTATTGGAATTACATGAGTTTAACTGAACTTTGTTAAAGACCTTACTGGAATTGAAAAAATATTTAATGACATTGTTGCTATTAGAAGATGGTATTGAAGGATTTTGCTGAATTGGCGTATATGGTTCTTGATCTACTTTTTGGTGATTATTATGAAGCGTCTCTTGGTGTGATATGAATTTAGTAGCATATCTCATCAGTGACGCTTCATGATCGTTGCCCTGAACACAACATTGTTGAATTTTGTTGAAGACGACACTACTTGAGTGAGTAAATATTTATTATTATAACCCAGATTTTGTTGATTAGCTGGTTTCGTTTATTTAAAGAGACCATACACTTTGTATTTTGTTGTTGCTCACTGACTACATTTTTGAATTTTGCTAAAGAATCTTTGGGAATTGTTATACCGCCGCTTTAGTTAGACCAATTGGAATCGTTCTTGGATTAATTGGTAATTATTATGAAGCAACTATTGGTGTGATGTGTTTATATTGTATCATATCACAGCCTTTAGTTGCTTCATGATCGTTGCTATCAACACCACAAAATTGCAGAAGAAGACAAATTTTAAGTAAATAATTGATTGCATTTATGATGGCAATTATTGTAAATTACTATAGTTGTATGATTATTTAGCGGTTTTAGTCACTTCATGATTGTTGCACTTTTGCTGAAGAATTGATTGAAATTGATGTTCTTGGACTAAATAATTAGTGATTATTGTGATGCAATTTATTTAATATCATTGAACATCTTTAATTGTTTCATGATTGTTACATACAACAAAAAGTTGCACAATTTTGGATTTAAGAATCAGTATATGGCCACTCCTGAATCGATTAACAGGTATATATCGTGAAATGACTTTTGGCTGTTTTATAATTATCTACTATATCAAAGCCATTAATTATTTTATGATTGTTGCTATCAATCATGGATTTCATTCAAGAATTGGTTTGCATCTGAATCAATTGAGTTGTAATTTTTACAAAGAAACACAATTATTTTGCTTTTTACAACTTTGTTGGATTTTGTAGAAGAATCTATTGGAATTGGTTGATATTTGGTGTGGTTTTACTGATCCGCTTAACATTGTCTATGATTTGTTAAGCGGCAGTGAACCCACATTAAGTATTTACAACACAACTACTGTTGCATCAACATAACTATTACGTTTAAAAAATTGGTTTGTACTTTTGATGACTGAAATATTTTTCTTATTGCAGGTATTACTGACAAACAATCTTTTGAGAAAAGTAATTGTCTTCAATAAGAATTTAGAAGCCAATTAATTAAAGTCCAAAAAAGTTTACTTGCTTGTATGCTGTTTCCAAACTCCATATCAACTTTAGAACTCAGCTGTGGATAACACCTTTGCCTGAAATGAATGCCAGCAAGCACAGATGTCGAGGGTAATGATGAATTGTGACTTTAATATTTCCAAGGTAAATAATTTTATTTTAAATTAAAATTATTTATTTAGTTGTAGTAACATTTTTTATTTGAATTGCATATTTGGTGATTATTGTGATGAATCTATTGAACGTGTTATGATTATTCATATAAGTAAATGTATGTGAAGTGGAGTGTCATTGATAAAAATGTTAAATAGCAACGAATCTAATATCGAATCTTGAAGTTACCCATATTTTTAAGTTTTTGTCAAGAAGCACGTTTTTGGAAATTTGTTTAAACAATTGTTTTGACTGTTCGGAAATTAATCTGATAATATTTTGACAATTTTTTTTTAATTAGTTTGAAGATCATTGAAGCAATCAATTTCATTATTAAAAATTTAAGTCAATTTATGGCAGCTGAAATATTATTCCAACAATTCAGAGATTTTTATTTAAAAATTAGAAGAATAATTTTGTTCTGATAATTGGTCTGACAGTTTAGAAAACATTTTGGTTTTTCAGGAAAAACTAAATTAAAATGTTTTCAAACAAACTAAAGTAGTGAAAAAAAAAAAAATTAACATTTTGGCTAAAATTTTGTTAATATTTTAGCAGTTTGTGCAATATTCTTATACATAGGTCTTAAAATAATTTGCTAGAATTAATTTGAAAATTGTTCTCACAGGTTGAAAATCATTAACAGAATTTAGAAAACTTTGACAGTTTAGAAATTATTTTGAGAAAATTAACTGACAGCTAAAAAAAAATAGTTTTTAGTTACTTCAAGATTCTTTTATTACAACTTTAGATTTTGCTAAAGATTTGATTAGAATTGTTATACTGCCTCTATTGGATCAATAAATTGGTAATTATTGTGAAGTAGCTTTCCCTTGTAATATTATTTTCCACTATATTACCTGGGTTTGCTACTTCATGATCGTTGCTATCAACACAACATTGCTGAAAAAAAAATTGAAGTTGGTAGATTTTTGGGGCGAGTATTGTAATGGTCTGACATTGATTTTGATTTGTGAGATCATTTACAACACTTGCCTTAAGTAATTTACAAATCAACTATTTTGCGTACATTAATTTTATCTCATTTTTTATTGTTGTTTTAGTTTTTATTAATATTTTAAGATAAATCTATTTTGAAGTAAATATCGTTTCGTCTTCACATACGTTAAATTTGTTATGAATATTTTGTGATTATTGTGAGGAAATAGACGTGCTCTGATATGTAATTATTTTTAATAATACGCAATACAATACAACATTTTAAATTAATGTATTTTTTTTCGACTAATTAATACGTGATTATCGTGAAGATGGGATTAGTGGAAGTATGATTATTAAGCACCATACCCCAATAATTCCATCTTCTTGATGGTCACTATGAACAACACAATAGTGGTAAAGAGTTTATTGAAATTGGATCAACTAATTGGTGAGTATTGTGATGATGTGATTATTTAATACCATATCATTATCACTAGTTACTTTATGATGGTTACTAGAAACAACTCAACATTGTTCAAGAACTTAATTGAATTGATATATTGTAGCTTCATTAATTAAATGGTAATTATTGTGATGTAACATTTGGTAGTGACGTAGTTATTTATATTACTATTATATTACTTCAAGATGGTTTCTGAAACGAATATGGCACAGCTAAATTGTTCTGATGCATCTATTAAGACTTTTGGAGTTGGTATAATGGTTCTACAGAAATTGTTTTTGAAGTGAAATGTCATTCATAAAAATAATAAATAGCAACAGTTCCAATATTGAACCTTGGGGTACCTCTACATTCAATTTTCAGTCTTAAAACACTTTCTGTATACTACCTTAAAAATTGTTTAACATTTTGATTAACTGTTTGGATAATATTCTGATAGTTTAGATAAAATTTTGACAATAATTTGACAGACCATTAGAGCAGTAATTTTCATAATTAAAAAATTTAGTTCACATTTTTTTTGTGAGTTTGTAGACTAATTTTGGCAAAAAAACATTTTTATTTTAGGGTTGGTTAAATTATTTTGACAGTTGGA
Organism: Tachinus rufipes; assembly: GCA_963932245.1. Lineage (NCBI taxonomy): Eukaryota > Metazoa > Arthropoda > Insecta > Coleoptera > Staphylinidae > Tachinus > Tachinus rufipes. The sequence goes on along the minus strand of OZ010744.1, from coordinate 116,898,362 downwards.
AGACTCTTCTGACAGAAAATAAAAGAAAGCATTTTAGCGGTTTAAGAAAAACTGTTTTGTCTTAATGATTCAAACAGTTTGAAGTTGTTTAGAAAAAAATCTAACAATTTGTATATGATTTTAACAGTTTTTCTAAAATATTTTGAGAGTCTGTGGAATATTCTGATCCTAAAATAGTTTTATTTTTTTAGAAACTAAAACTGTAATTATATTTAACTGAGGGGACTCAACAACAATTAACAAACCTTTAAACTACCACTAAAAACCTGTAGAGTTGCTATCCTAATTGTAGACCAACAAGGATAATGGCAAAGAAATTTATGCTATTGCATAATGATGGGAGGATCTAGTATATAATTGTTGCAATCAAGTAAGATAATCTACTCTAATTCTAAATTTATTTAAATTGTATCAACAAAATTTTTTACATTCCGCGTCTTTGTTTCGTAGACACATTACATTTGAATTTGTGGCTCGAAACAAAGATGCAGTTTGTGTAAAATTATTTATTTTATAACCGGTTTTTGTAATACCTGTGATGATTTGGCTCTTTATTTATTGAATTGATACATATTTGGCGCAGATGTGTTGGTCTCATAACATTATTTTTGGTTTTGTTATTGAGATTAATGCATTTAGAAGACAACTGCTGCTGGATTAAGCTTATCTTATCTTTCATTGGTGTCGTTGGTTTTTATGAGTAATTTAAATCATAAATCAATGTCACTAATGGAGGGTGGGATAAATATCATCAATCAAGATGTGCATCCCAAATTTATTTCTGCATTAATTTCTGCAAAGGTGAGTTTTGATAAGAATGGGTTTATACTTGTTGATGATTGGATTATTATTATTTTGCAGCAGATTACAAACAAACAATACATAATAAATTGGAATTGAGCCAACTTTTCAACAATCCAACTATCGTTTACAAAGCATTGGCACTAAGAAGCCAGCCCAAGAAGAAGCAGGATTTTGTTCCTGCTAGATTACCCAAGCAACATTTCATTTGAGACACTTATTTAGGTGTTGTTTATGATCCATTGGTTGAAACCTTATTAATTGTTACTGGAATCAATGTAAGCCAACTATGTACTGCACGCAAAGTGGTAAATTTTTATTAACTCTTTTTTCTGCCCACAGATGCCATCGACAACATCCACCCAGGCACCAATGAGTGATAACTTGGTAACAGCCTTTTTTGAAATAGCAAAAATTTGCACTCAACGCCTGGTCATTTGGAAAACCAAAAAATGCTTGCCCTGCAATCCTACTTATTTACCTCTTGAGGACCGACCGCCTCGAAAAACAAAAATGATTGATTTGTCACCTTCCAGCGCCATTTTAATGACAAAGGTAAGAGCTATTCAAATTTTCAATTGCAATTTAAATTGTATCAAAACAATGTTGTCTTTGTTTTGTAGCTACATTTATATGAAACAAAGATGCAGTTTCTATAGAATTATAGACTTTATAATCTGTTTTGATTTAGGTATAGGGTTTTATTATTGGAAATAATAGATATTTGGCGGGAATGTTTTGGTGTCAATTACATTGTTTTTGATTTGTATTGATACCAAAACATTCTCGTTTTAAGTATTTGCAAGACAACTGCTGCTGCATTAAGCTTATCTTATCTTTTATAAGTGCAGTTGATTTAATGATTAGTTTATATCATAAAATCAACTGCACTTATAGAGGCTGAGATAAATATCATCAATCAAGATGTTCCCATCCCAAATTTATTTGTTAAATAATTGTATTTATTTCTTTGTAAATTGCAAAGGTTTTTAAATTTTACTAATCAAACAGTTAGAAAATCATTTTTGATAGATCAAAATTTTGTTGACAGTTTGGAGATTAATATGATAGTTGATTTTGACAGTTTATTTTGATTTTATAGTTTTTTAATTTAAAGATTCTTTTTAAAAATCAATTCTTACTTTAGAAAGCATTTTGGCAGTTTAAGAAAATCAATTGTTCAAAAATTTTCCAAGCAGTTTAAAAAAATTTCTAACAGTTTAGATAAAGTTTAGGCTGTTTTGTTAATATTTCGATAATTCTTAAAACTATGCAAAATTCAGTAAAATTGTTCTAAAAGATATAAAATTATTTACAAAAACGATTTGACAGTTCAAAAATCATTCTGTTAGTTTAAAATATAATCATGCAATTTGAAAATCAAAATAATTTTCTTATAACAATTCAGATAACATTTGTTTATTTTGACAGAAAATTAACTGACAGTTTAGAAAGCAGAAATATTTTTTTTTAAAGATTGTTCAAACATTATAGTAGTCGACAAATTAGAAAAAAAAAATAACACTTCAGTTAGTATTTTAGCAGTTCAAGGAATATACTAACAGTTCTAAAAACTGCCTGAAAATTATTTTGACAAATCAACATAATTTATTCTGTTTAACTGTTTTGACAAAATTTGCTGCTAATTTAATTAGTGTTTATTGTGAATTATCTTTTAGTTTTATTATTTAGTACTATATAAAATCTAGTAGGTAGTTGATGATTGTTGCCACAAACAACAACACATTTTTGGATATTTTAGGATTTGGTTTATCTTAAATCGATTAATTGGTGATTATCCTATACAAAGCTGTTGATTGTGATATGTTTATTTAGTACCATATTACAGTCTTCAGTATTGTTATGAAGGTTACTATAAACGACTCAACATTTTGCTGAATATTTGGCGAGGGTGTTTTGGTTGTAAAAACATTGTATTTGATTTGTTTTTATGGCCAAACCCCCTTGTTAAGTTTTTACAAATAATCTACTTTAGATGCATCAAGTTGATCTTACTTCTCATTGTAACTGTATCCTTTTTGATTGTAGTAAATCATATAAGATATAACTACAACACAATAACATTGCTGAAGTTTGTTGAAGACGACACTAATTGAATGGATAAATATTTATTATTATAATACAGGTTTTGCTGATTTGTCGTATATAGGTTCTGGATTAATTAATTGGTAATTATTATGAATCAACTTTAGTTTTTCTAAACTCTTGCACTCAGTCCTCATTATAGGCCCAGACTATTGAGTTTTTCTGCGAGAAGAAAACCACCTCTGTATATTGAACTATTTATTTTATCTGACTGCCCACCCCTTGTTTTGTTTTTTCATAACCTATTGAGATTAAAAACAACTATATACAAACTTGATTTGTTAAAATAGAAATTCAACATAATAACATACTTATAAATAATCTTCGATTTTAACACTTTCCCTTGTTTATCTTGTTGAATTTCCGAAAACAAATAAATCTCTATATTCTTTTATTTTACATAAGTCCTATCTTCACCGAAAGAATCTTCAGGCGTGTTCTCTGCAAAGGCTTAGTCATAATGTCCGCCAATTGATCTTCAGTGGAGATTTGTTGAACGCAAAGTTTTCCTTCTGTCACTTTTTCTCTTATAAAAAAATGTTTGATGGAAATGTGTTTGGTTCTGCGATGAAACTCCGGATTTTGAGCTAACCTCACCGCTGCAGAGTTGTCAACTTGAATGATGGGAATGTCCTTGAGTTTGACAATCCCTCTAAAAAGTCTGCTTAACCAAATTGCTTCTTTGGCTCCTTCGTTTGCTGCGATAATCTCTGCTTCGGTTGTTGAAGTTGCAACAATTGCTTGTCTCTGACTCATCCAGGAAATTGCACCTCCTGCATACTTCACGACAACTCCAGAAGTTGAACGTCCTGTCTTAATGCAACCGCCAAAGTCTGCGTCGCTGTAAACTTGTAGGAGTCCCACTTCTACATTGCTTCGATAAACTATTCCAAAGTCTAGAGTACCCGCTATGTACCTAAATACCCTCTTGACTCTTACAACATCTTCTTGAGTTGGATTTTCGAGTGTTCTCGAAATGAATCCTGCACTGTAAGCCAAGTCTGGTCTTGTTCCAAGCATCAGATACATCAGTGCTCCAACTGCCTGTCTATAGGGAAATTTGGTTGGCTCATCAACTTTCCCTGGTACGGAAGTCTCTGTTCCTTTGAACATTGGAGTAGACACTGACTTGCAATCCGAAAAATTGAACCTTTGTAAAATTTTCTTTGCATAGGACTTCTGACAAAGCTTTATGCACTTATCATCTTGAACAATTTCAAGTCCCAAAAAGTATTCTGCTCTTTTTGAAACGATTTTGAACTCTGACTTCAACTCCTCAATAAAATTGTCCGAATCTTGCTGATCAGTTGCTGCCAGAAGTCCATCATCCACGTAGATCACAAGTAGGAGCTTCTTTCCATTTCTTTTTCTAATATACAAGCATGGATCAGCTTCGCTGGCCTTGAATCCATGTTGTTGTAGAAAAACTCCAAGACGCTTGTTCCAACATCTAGGTGCTTGCTTAAGTCCGTATAGACTCTTCTTCAGTAGGCAAACCTTGCTGGTACCGTCCTCATATCCTTGTGGTTGCTTCATGTATACAGTTTCTTCAAGGTCTCCATATAAGAAGGCTGTCGATACATCAAATTGTGTCAGATGCATCTTCTTACTTGCTGCAATGCTGAGAATCGAACGAATGGTTCCCATCTTTGCCACTGGACTAAAAGTCTCACTGTAATCAATTCCATAACGTTGACTAAATCCCTTGATGACAAGTCTTGCTTTGAACTTGTCAATGCTGCCATCAAGATTTTTCTTCAGCCGGAAGACCCACATACATGGTATTGCCTTTGCACCTGGTGGAAGATCTGTCAAAGTCCATGTTTGATTTTCTTTCAAGGAGGCGATTTCACGATTCATGGCTTTCTCCCACTCCACGGAATCCTCACTCCTTAGGGCATCTTCAAACGTCACTGGATCTTCAGTCACCTGATTTACGAACTCATCTACTAACAAGGCGTAATCTTCAAGATGCTGGGGCTTTTTCAGGGTTGATCGATCTCTTAGTACTCTCTTTCTGGACTTTTCTTGTTGAATATTTTCTTCACTTTCGACTGTTGGCTCATCATCTTCTTCTTCGATCTCTGCCTCATCACCGTCGGCATTTTCTTCGATCTCTGCCTGATCACCGTCGTCATCTTCTTCGATCACATCTTCTCTTTCACGATCGGTGTCTCTTAACGGTAGCTTAACTTCACATTCACATTCTTTTTCACATTCTTTTAATCTCTCTTCGAATTGAACATCTCTTGATACGATGACTTGATGGTTGTTTGGAATGTAGATTCTATAACGTTCATCACCATCATATCCGACTAGGACTCCTTTCATTGCCTTCTTGTCCATTTTCTTCCTCTTCTCAGCCGGTACATGGACGTAGCAGAAAGATCCAATGATTCGCAGATGTTTAATTCTAGGTTTCTTCCCAATCCACAACTCGTAAGGACTTACTCCTTCTTTGGACGATTTCCCTGTCCTATTAAGAATGTAAATTGCTGTAGTCACTAGCTCTGCCCACATCGTATTTGGAAATTCAACTTCGCAGCTCGAATACTTGAGTGTCCTTGCCATCTCAATAATTGTTCGATTTTCGCGTTCACTTCCACCATTCTGCTCTGGGGTGTATGGCGCTGTCAGTCTCTGCACAATTCCACTCTCTGCTAGAATTATTTTTACTTCTTCACAGTCAAATTCCCCTCCATTGTCACTGAGTAACTCTTTAATGTTGTGTCCAAGTGTCTTTGAGTGTGCTAAAAATTGTTTTAACACTATCTTAACATCTGATTTGTGTTTAATTACATATCCATAACGAAATTTTGTGAAGCTGTCTTTAAACACTACTAAAAAACGTTTTTTGCTAAAGGATTCGCAAAAAGGACCTACAACATCAGTTGATACAAGTTCTCCTGGTTTCGTTGCCTTTACTCTGGTGCCAAAAGGTAAACGATGTGCTTTGCCAAAAATGCAGGGTTCACAAATCTCTTTTACCAGTTTCACATTGATACCCAACTCTCTTTTAAGTATTTCTCTCACGTGTCTCTTGTCTTGACGACCCCATCTTTCGTGATATAACTGCAATATAGAACTTTCTGTCTCTGCGACATTAGCCCTCTCTTTTCTTTCAGAAACAACTGGTTCAATAGCTGCCTTGTATAAAGTTCCGCCTTTCTCACGATTTCCGCACAGCACTACCTTACCATTCACTTCTAGCCAGCACTCAGTTGCTGTTGAATGAAATCTGCTATTTTCATTCTTATCTTGGGCAGCAAGAACAGAAAATAAGTTTTTAGAAATTCCTGGAACGTACCAAACGTCAGTCAAGGTCATCCTCAGTGTGGCATATTCAGTGAAAGATAAAATTTCAATTGTCCCTTTGCCAATGGCCTTGAGGGCTTCTTTTCCAGCAGCCTTGATGATACGAGGACCTTGAAACTCTTGGAAATCAACGAACTGATCTGAACAACTGACCACGTGCTTCGTCGCTCCATTGTCGATCCACCATCTTGTATCTGCCGATGAACTAGTCTCCATTTGAAGAATATCTTCACTGATGACACACAGGGCTACATTGGCATCCACAGCGTTGCTCTGAGGAACGATTTTCTTCGGTCGTCCATCAGAAATCCACTTTCTGCACTCTTTTATCCAATGTCCCTTTTTCTTGCAGTAATTACAACTGTAATTTTCCTTAGACTTCTTAATTGGCTTTGATTTTCCACTTTTTGCGAATAAAGCTTCACCGGTGGTGCCCTCTGTAATCTTTTTGAAATTTCTTTCGTACATGCAAAGTTGGGTGATTAATTCATCAACAGTTTTATCATCATCTTTTGACAATAGCATCCAACTTGATTTGAAATTTTCAAATTCACTTGGTAGAATGTGTAAAATTTTGCAAACTAGTATCAAATCCGGTAATGCATGCAAATTCTTAGACTTTAATCCATTATTTAGCTCATTCCATAGATTTCTCAATTTTGCAACATGAGTCGAAACATCCTCTCCGTTAATCCAACAAAATGCGAAAAATTCAGTACATATCTTGAACAGTTGATCTTTGGACGATGCTTCAAAATTCGACTTTAATGCCTCCCAAGCTTCAATCGCTGTCTCTTTATCCATTATCTTTTGATAAACTGTGTCCGTTACTGAGCTCGAAATCATTGATTTTGCATAGCTGTTCGCCTTACGGAAAAAATCACTAGCTTTTTTGTGCTCCTTGATTTGCTCTTCCGTAGCGGTAGCTGCTAGGGGCTCAGGTTTCTTTAACCTCCCTTCAATAACATCCACGGCACCTTCGTGATAATCCAACATATCTCGCAATTTTCTTTTCCAAATTGGCCAATCTCCTTCTCCAGCTAGGGGTTTTATGTGTTTCGCCAAATCCATCTTCAAAAAAAAAAATGCTGCTTGACGAGACTCCACACAAAACTTCAATGTCAACTTGACGTGAAAAAAAAATAAAAAAAAAATCACTTTCTTGATTCTTGATTTACTAATCACTTTTTTCTCTCGCAAGAACTAATCTCTTTTAAGCTAATAACTCTAGTAGCAATTCGCATGAACTGGACCCATAACCTATTGAGTTTTTCTGCGATAAGAAAACCACCTCTGTATATTGAACTATTTATTTTATCTGACTGCCCACCCCTTGTTTTGTTTTTTCATAACCTATTGAGATTAAAAACAACTATATACAAACTTGATTTGTTAAAATAGAAATTCAACATTCTTAATATACAATACACAGACGCCCAACTGTTAAGTCATTAAAGAATTGAATAATACCATATCATCTTTTAAAATAGTAAATACTGACGTTTGCAAAGGCGAAAAATATCTAATCATTTGATAATAAACACTTGAGCAGGTGTGCTCCGTGGTTTATGATTACAATGGAATAGTTTGAATTAAAGTGTCCCACCCAGTATATTTATGATGGGTTACATGCGCTTTCTAATGGTTTTTGTAGCTTTGGTACTATGCAGATAAACGAAAGTAATGCCTTTAATTCAGCAATTTTTAATGAATAAAAAGCAAATTTATGGAGTGAACAATGATTAATAATGGACCAAAAGATTTAATTTTAATACGTTGGAATTGTGGTACCGTTAAGCAAAATGGAAAGGAAGCCGATGATGTATTTATACTCTAATAATTTTAATATTAATTGCTTGGACCAAATGATCGATCATATTCTTGCATTTAATAATTTTTATATAAGGTAGGACCAATTTATTTCAAAGTTGTGACTTATTTAGTGATATTAATAAATTTTGATGAATTCTGTTGATTTTATGTTAAAATAATATTAATCTAAGTATGGATAAATTAAGCCTTAAATTTTATTTTGGTTTTTGTATATTATCGAATTTCTTACAGACTGTGGGCTCTTTTCATTTCTACATACATTTGAACTTGTACTATGAAATGAGCTTGCAGTTTGTGTGAATTTAATTATTTATTTGGTGCAGCAGTATTGCTTTTGATGATTTAGATTGTATTATTTATAAGATTATTTAATCAAATTGTAATAATTTAATAGTAATTATAAGTGGCTATTAATTGCTATATAATTATTTACTTCCATGTAGAATTCTTTAATTATTTCATCAATCATGGACTACACCCAGAAGGAGTGGTAGGCTACAAAATACGATTTTTGTTCTAATTTTGATTCATTTGGTGTTTTAGAAATTGGTTTACAAAAAAACAGTTTAATACACTTCTGCTGAACTTCCAGTATTTAAGAAGTCCCAAAAAAATTTCTAGCAATCTAAATTTTGCCTCAACGTAATATATTATTATTTAGTAACATATAGCTGCCTTTAGTCACTTCATTATTGTTGCAAAACATTTATGAATTTTGCTAAAAAATCTTTAGGATTTGTTATACCGCCGCTTTTAGACCAATTGGAATTATTATACTTTGTTCTTGGATCCAATAACTGGTGATTATTGTGAAGCAACTATTGGTGTGATGTGTTTATATTATACCATATCACAGTCTTTAGTTGCTTCATGATGGTTGCTATCAACATCATAAAACTGCTGAATTTTGGTGAAGAATCTATTGAAGTTGGTAGAAATTTTGAGTTAGTTATTTATTGTATTTATATTATCATTTTATGTAATTATTGTAATTATGATATGTTTAGTCACTTTATGATTGTTGCATTTTATCTCTGCATTTTGCTGAAGAATTTATTGGCATTGTTGGACTGCTGCTTTTGGATCAATTGCAATAGAGTTTTATATTGTAGTATAAATTACGAAAACTGACTAAACTTAGCCCAAAAAGTTTCCACAAACTTTGCAATAATAGTAAGTTATTTATAGACTAGTATTGTACACTCTTACAATTGGAATATTATGTTGCAGGTATTACAACACAAATTGACAAAAGTAACTAAAAATATTGTTCAAAAAGTTTTTACAATTTTTGCTTTTAAACTGGTTTGTACACCTTCATATTATGAATACTATTCTGTATTACAACATAAAAACAATGTCAATTGGGATGGATATAATTGAGAAACCATAAAAAAGTTCTAATGTAAAGCTGATGAGGATCCTTAGAATGTAGCTGTAGACTAAGAAACATGGAAGCTGATATCATGGTCAATGGAAAAGCATTCCACTATGTAAGTGCTATTTTTAAATTTAAATTTTAAAAATTTATAGTTGCTCCTGGATCAATTAGTAGGTGATTATTGTGAAGGTTCAATTGGCAATGCTATAATTGTTAAGTAATGTTGCTTTGCTTTTTGTACCTTCATGGTGATTGCTATGAACAACACTATATCGCTTGATATTGCTAAAGAATCTATTGAAATTGGTAGATATTTGGCGCGGGTGTTTTGGTCTCGGTCACATTGTATTTGATTTGTGACTAGATCAACACATCCGCTTTAAGTATTTACAAAGCAACTATTTTGTCGGCATTAATCTTACTTTTCATTGTAGTTATATGTTAATTGATGTTTTTAAATTATGTAATAGGTGACAACCAGTAGTTACTACATGATGGTTGGGATAAGAAAGCTGTAGATTTTCTATATATTTTCTAATTTATTTTTATTGTAAAACTAGTTTCTATTGGTATGGGTGATGTGGTTTTTGTTACACAAGTTTAGATAATCTTAAATAATTGGATACAAAGTGTGCAAACTAAAAACTATTTGTTTCAGAATAAATTAATTGGTAATTATTGTGTATGTAACTATTGGGGTGATATGATTATTTAGTACCATATCACATCCAGTAGTTACAATTATGATGGTTACTACAAACGACACATTTTTTACATTTGGTTAAGAAGACTATTGGATTTTTTAGTTACTGCTGTTGGATTAATTTTAATCATTTCAAGATCAATTTATTGGTAATTATAGTTGATGGGGTTATAATTATTTAGTACCATACCACTGTCAACTATTACTATCTCATGGTTACAACATTACTACAAGGATGCTATTGGATTTTGTATTTTAATGCTGTAGGATCAATGAATTTATAATTATTTTGGAAAAGCTATTGGTATGATATGATTATTGAATTAAACATTACGTACATTGATAGATTTTGCTGGAAAATTTATTGGAATTTATTGATATTTAGCGCCAATGGTTTGAATTTTGTAACATCGTTTTTGATTTGTTTGAAGTTCATATCATTGGCATTAGGTATTAACTACTCATCTTTTCTGAATCAACTTTAGCTTATTTTTTATTGATGTTGATGATAATAACAATATATGGTAAGCTATATCATCATTTAAAAATTTAAAAATTGTTTTCTCTTTCTATTTTGTATAAATTTATTATCTTTGTAACTACAGTGCAGTTTTTGTTTGTACTAATACTTACGCAGGGGAGTTCGGCCTTTCTTCTCGTAACTAGGATTCTGGTTTTGAGTAGATAGGTCCAACTTTCGAGGTGTGGTGTCCTCGCGTACCCGAACCCCCTGACCCGGGTCCAAATTACCTTGTTCTTTTTTATATTTCGTACCAGCGAAGCTACACTTGGCTTTCGAAAACATCTAGGGTACTTTCTATTTGGAGCAGACTTTCATCTGGTTTCTATAAATTGTTAGGGTAAGTAATTTTTCAATGCGTGGGTAATGTATTAATAAGAAATTGTTTGCAGTTGTAAGCTGATAATTGCAATAGCTGGATGAGGTAAAACAAGTGGCTGAGAATTGGTGTATTTTAGTAGCTCAAGACATAAAGGGCATGGAAGAATCTAGAAGAAGCTTACTTTTAGGAGTGGAGTAGCTGAGCAAGAAAGAAGAAGAATAAGAAGCATAATAAATTAACAATGTTGCTGTTTGACATCTTCTTCTGGATGGTATACAATGATCAATTAAAATAGATTAAAGAATCCAGGATGTAATTGCCAATACTTAAAGATAATTGGTAAGATATTTTATTTTTTTTGTTAAGCAACATGTTTTGTTTTATGTTAAATCATATAAATCTTGGTACGGCTAGAATGAGCTTTAATTTTTAATTTTATTGGTTTTTATTTTCAAACAATAATAGACAATTGGCAGCACTGCTATTGGTTATTATTCTATTATATGTTAACATCTTACTTAGTGACTAATTAAATTTCAATTTTTTTTTTATATTTGTCTTATTATATAGTTACTATTTGTGTTGACATCAACATCTAAAGTGACCATTTTTATTTTAGTAAAATACTATGCCGTTTAGTTTTACAGATTTTGTTGCTATCGGAGTTGGTAGATATTTGGGGCGGGTGATTTATTAGCTTCACATTGTTTTTGATTTGTGATGCTTAATAGGTCACTCGCTTTAAGTACCTTACAAATCTACTATTTTGCCCACTTTTGGTGGTGATATAATTGTTTAGTGGTACCATATCACTTCATATTTGTTACCACAAATAACACAAAATTGCTTTTCTTAACTTCTAATATGTTATTGAGTGACAGCTTTACTCCAAATGTGATGCATCTACAAAACAGAATGGAAAAGAAGCTGTATTTACACTTCATTTTAGACAATAAAATTATGGTTTATTGCTTGATAGGCTAAAGGATTTAGCATAAATTTGCCACTAATATTCACAATTTTCTTTAATTAGGTAAGATATTTGTTTTAATGTATTAATTAATTTAGAGTTTTAATGTGTTTTGTTGGTTTTATGTTAAAATTGAATGATTGTTTTATTGAATCTCTTACAAACTGAGTTTTTTTTGCAATGTCTACATACATTTGAAATTGTGGGCTTGTAATAAAACCTCGGTTTGTGTGGATTTATATATTTGTTTTATATACTCACCAATTGCTTTTGGTAATTTTTAGAAATATTAATTTGTAATTATTGGTTCCAATTTGATTGTTTAGTACCATATCGACACCTTTAGCTACTTCACTGCATCTTTAGATTTTGCTGATTGTTATAGTACCGTTTTTAGACCAATTAATTGGTGATCATTATGAAGTAACTTTTGCATGTAATAATTAATTACTATATTACGTACATTAGTTATTTCATGATCGTTGCTATTAACATCACGATTGGATTTTGATGAAGAATCTATTGGTAGATATTTGGGGCAAGTGTTGTAATGGTTTGACATTGTTTTGAATTTGTAAGATCATGACAACACTTGTTTTAGGTATTTTACAAATCAATTATTTTGCATACGTTAAGCTAATCTCATTTTACATTGTTTGCCTAGCTTTTATGAATAGATTGCAAATCAAAAATGCATTATCATTATTTAAGAAGTGCTTCCTGAATATAAAGTTTTAGTTTTCTGTAAATTGTAAAAGCAATTCTTAACTAGAACGAGTTTTATATTTCTCAATGATTAGAATGATATTGCAGGTCACACATCACAAACAAATAGTCCTAAATCATCAAGAATCTAAGAAAAATTATTAAAAACTGCTGTTTACGATCTATTAATGTTGGAATTCAATATAATGAGCAAAACACATTTTGTTTAAACTACAAGCCAATTTATTCATCGTAGTAATGGATTAGAGACGTAGTACCCATACATTTTTATCAATATAGAAGGTAAGATATATATATTTTGTAGTAAAAGTAGTTGTGGTAACATAAACAAATCTGGATGAATTATTAGGTGATTATTGTGAAGGAGGAGTTGATACTGGGTATGATTATTAAGCACCATACCCGGTTAATTCCTTCTTCTTGATGGTTGCTATAAACTCCACGATAGTGCTTAAAAATTTCTTGAAATTGAATTAATTGATAAATATTGTGGTGTGATTATTTAGTACCATACCATCTCCAATCGTAGCTTTATGATGATTGCAAGAAACTTATTTGAATTGATATATTGTTGCTTAATATGATGTAACATTTTGTAATGATGTAATCATTTAGTACCATATTACTGCCATTAGTTACTTCATAATAGTTTCAATAAAGGAAACAACATAGCTGGATTTGTCTGAAGAATGGTTGGTTACATTATTTAGTTCTACATAAAAATTGGTTTCTTTTAGAACAAACATTTGGTAATTATTGAATAGGAACTATTAGTAGCAATGTGATTTAGTACTATATTGCTTCTATTAGTTTTCCTGTTTGATGGTTGCTATAAACATCTCAACATTTATAGATTTTGATGAACAGTATTAGAATTGGTATATTTCACTGCCTTTTTGTTGCATGAATGGAAGTAATGCAAGCAGATTTGGTCAATTAAATTTGTGCAAACCATATTCTACAGTATTTACAAAAATGGTAAGTTATTTTGAACCAATCGTTTATACTTGAAATGTTATAATATTTTCAGATTCTGACAAAAAAAACAACGAATGAAACGAAATAGATGTTGATCGTGCATTTACTAAAGAGCTGTAAATAGAAGCCAACTGAAATAAATCGTCACTTACTTTATGGGTAATCAATTTGATGAATCTGATTCATTATGCAATTCCATGAACATTGCTTGCTATATATAGGGTAAGTCAAAATATTTATATTTAATAACATAATAATTACAATTAACTGATCATTATTGTGATGATTCATTTAGGAGAGATCTTATTATTTAATACCATATTTCGATTATTTTAATCTTTAACATGATTTCTATAAACAACACAATATTACAGAAGAGCAATTTATTGGCAACTGTTTGGAAGTTATTCTAAATTTTACCTAGTACTGTGTACTAATACAACACTGAGCACATTTCAATTATTATATTGTATCTTCTAGATTAACAAATTGGTGATTATTATGATCAGAATTCCTTTTTTGGTATGTTTATTAAGTACTATACCAGAGACAGAATTCTAATGATGATGATTGCTATAAACAACACGACCTTTGTAAGTTTTTCTGGAGAATCTATTAGTATTGTTGCTTCTGGAACAGTTACTTGCTGATTATTGTTAAGGAATAATTGTTAACGGTATTATTATTACATAACATAACCGTGCCTCTCGTTTCTTCATGATGGTTGTTATAAACAATACTACATTGCTGGATATTGCTGAAGAATTAATATATTGGTGTTTCTGGACCTAATTAGTTAGTGATTATAGTGAAAGCACGATTACTATTCTGGTGATTGTTATGCACTGAAAAGTTTTTGACATTATAATAACTTTAGGCCTAGGTAAATTGTCGTGAAGTGTTGAATTATTATTAACTTTTTTTTCTGCCCACAGGCATCGACAATATTACCCACCCACTCATCAGTGATTGTAAACTTGCTAGAAAAAACAATTAGCTACATTTGGGAAACAACACATTTCTGCATTTACGACCCTATTTACTCTTAGAGAACCACCTCCAGAAACAACAAAACCTTGATAAATTAATGACAAAGGTAAAAGCTACACTAATTTTTAATTTCTTTTAATTTTGTACCAATTTTTTTACAGTCTGCGTCTTTGTTTCGTAGCTATATTACATTTGAACTTGTAGCTCAAAATAAAGACGCAGTTTGTATAGAATTATTTTTTTTATAAACAGATTTGTATTACTTGTTAAAATTTAGCTCGAGGATTTTTATCAAATCTATTAGAATTGATAGATATTTGGCGCGGATGTTATAACCTCAATTTTTTCAGGTGTGATCTTCAATAATTTATTAAGTGTGCCAACTAAAAATATTTTAATTATCGTGTTTGGTGACTATTGGATGTGATATTATTTAATACCATATCACATCAGTTGTTCCAAAATGATGGTTGCTACAAACAACTCAACATTGCTAAAGAAGCTATTGGGTTCAAAGGATATTGATGCTCAATAAATTCAGGATTAATGTAAAGAATTTAAACATTACAACTATGCCAAATTTTGCTGAAGAATCTATTGGAATTTCTAAATATTTAGCGCGGATGGTTTGGATTCAATAACATTGTTTTTGATTTGTTTTGAACTCAAACCATTTGCATTAAGTATTTAACAACTCATCTTTACTGAATCAATTTTAGCTTATTTTCCATTGTTGGTGTTGTTTCAATGATAAATTTAATTATAGAACAATACTAACAATGGATGCTGAGCTAAATATCATTCAAAAATTGGAATATTTGGTAAGAATCTTTAATTTATTTGTATAAATGTACTACTATTTACGCAGGGGAGTTGGACCTGTCTTTTTGTAACTGGGATTCTGGTTTTGAGTAGATAGATCCAATTTTCGAGGTATGGTCTCCTCGCGTACCCGAACTCCCTGACCCGGGTCCAAATTACCTTGATACTTGCAGCAATCATAAAAGGTACTCCAACACCCTAATACCTTGTTCCTTATAAACTACAATCTTTAGGTGGATCTCAAGATCAAGATCTTTTTATCACATTTTGGGTAAGTTGTTCCCTTAAATTTGTGAATAATTTTTAAAAGATTGTTTACTTGGTTGCAGTTGTATTCCGATAAACTTAATGGAAATTGTAAGCTTTTTATGCACGTTGGATTAAAGGCGTTGATATAGTTACCTTCTTTTGCACTGTATACTATGACGTTACGACCAATCGTCAAAATAGATTAGAGCATATAATTGCCAACATCTAACATCTTCAAGAACACTATTTTTTGTATTCATGGTAAGATAAACATCTATTTTAAAGCAATTTTGTCCAATATAATTTTAAACTATCAAATATGTCTAAAAATTATAAAATTAGTAGAAAATTGTCACAAACCGAAATTAGTTTAGTTTACTGATCCGCTTAACATTGTTTATTTGTTAAGCGGCAGTGAATCCACATTAATTGTTTACAACACAACTACTGTTGCATTAACATTACATTGCAAACTATTACGTTTAAAAAATTAGTTTGTATTTTTGATGACTGAAATATTTTTGTTATTGCAGGTATTACTGACAAACAATCTTTTGAGGAAAGTAATTGTCTACAATAAAATTCTGGAAACCAATTAATTAAAGTTCAAAGAAGATTATTTGCAAAAGTATGTTGTTTCCAACCTCCATATCAACTTTAGAACCCAGCTGTGGACAACACCTTAGTCTGAAATGAATGCCAATGTATGCACCATAGCAAGCACAGATGTCAAGGGTAATGATGAATTGTGACTTCAATATTTCCAAGGTAAATAATTTAATTTTAAAGTAAAATTAGGTAAATAGTTGTAGTAACATTTTTAATTTGGATTGCATATTTGGTGATTATTGTGATGAATCTATTGAACGTGACATGATTATTCATATTATTATTATTATTATTAATAGATTAAAAAGATTGCAATCTTGTAGAGAAAGTTTTATTGAATTGACTATTTTTACTGTGGTCAACTTATTTCTATATGAAAGTGTACTATTTTGTTTTAAAAATAAAAACTCAATTTATAAAAATGGGTCTGTTGTAGTGCATACGTACAATACAAAAAGTCAAGTTTCTCTGAGACCTAATAGTTCTAAAACATCTTTATATTCAAAATCTTATCTTTTTAACATGTGTAAGTTTTACAATAAACTGCCTGCTAATATAAAGACTTTATAATATTAATAATAATAATTATAATAATAAATTTTAAATAGTAACAAATCTAATATCGAATATTGAAGTTACCCATACAATCAGGTTTTTGTCATAAATCACGTTTTTGGAAAAAGAAATTAAACAATTATATTGACTGTTCGAAAAATATTCTGATAATATTTTGACAATTAATGATTAATTAGTTTGAAGACCATTGAGGCAATCAATTTTATAAATAGAAATTTAAGTTAATTTGTGACAGTTGGAATATTGTTCTAACAGTTCAGAGAACACTTTAATTTTAAAGTTTGATAAATAATTTTTTTCTGACAATTGGAAGATTGGTCTAATAGCTTAGAAAACATTTTGGTGGTTTTGGAAAAACTGCTTTAAAAATTGTTCAAACAGACTGAAGCTGTTCAGAAAAAAAAATCTTACAATTTAGATAAAATTTTGTTCATATTTTGGCGTGCAATATTCTTATAGTTTTTAAAATAGTTTGCTAGAATTAATATGAAAATTGTTCTCACAGGTTGAAAATCATTTACAGAATTCAGAAAATATTTTGACAGTTCAGAATTATTTTAACAGAAAATTAACTGACAGTTCAAGAAAACAGTTTTAAGTTACTTCATGATTGTTGCATTATAATTCTAGATTTTGTTGAAGATTCGATTGGAATTGTTATTCTGCCTCTCTTGGATCAATAAATTGGTAATTATTGTGAAGTAGCTTTCCCTTGTAATATTATTTTTCACTATATTACCTGAGTTTGCTACTTCATGATCGTTGCTATAAACACAACATTGCTGAAAAAAATATTGAAGTTGGTAGATATTTGGGGCGAGTGTTGTAATGGTCTGACATTGTTTTTGATTTGTCAGTCTGTTAACAACACTCGCTTTAAGTAATTTAAAAATTAACTATTTTGAGTACATTAATTTTATCTCATTTTTGATTGTTGTCTTAGTTTTTATTAATATTTTAAGATAAATCTATTTTGAACTAAATGTCGTTTTGTCTTTACATACGTTAAATTTGTTATGAATATTTTGTGATTAATGTGAGGAAATAGACGTACTCTGATATGTAGATATATTTAATAATACGCAATACAATACAATATTTTAAATTAATGTATTTTTTTTTCCGATTAATTAGTACGTGATTATTGTGAAGATGGGATTAGTGGAGGTATGATTATTAAGCACCATACCCCAATAATTCTAACTTCTTGATGGTCACTATAAACAACACGATAGTGCTGAAGAGTTTATTGAAATTGGATCAACTAATTGGTGAGTATTGCGACGATGTGATTTTTTAATACCATATCATTATAACTAGTTACTTTATGATGGTTACTAGAAACAGCTCATCATTGTTCAAGAACTTATTTGAATTGATGTATTGTTGCTTCATTAGTTAAATGGTAATTATTGTGATGTAACATTTGGTAGTGACGTAGTTATTTATATTACTTACTTCAAGATGGTTTCTGCAAAGAATACGACACAGCTGACTTGTTCGAATGTATCTATTAATATTTGTAGTCTTTTGGAGTTCGTTCAATGGTTCTACAGAAATTGTTTTTGAAGTGAAATGTAATTTATAAAAATTATAAATAGTAACAGTTCCAATATCGAACCTTGGGGTACCTCTACATTTAATTTTCAGTCATAAAACACTTTCTGTAAACTACCTTGAAAAATTGTTTAACATTTTGGATAATATTCTGATAGTTTAAATAAAATTTTGACAATAATTTGACAGTTTCATAAATAGAAAATTAAATTCACATTTTTGGTAACAGAATGTAGACCAATTTTAGCAAAAAAACATTTTTACTTTAAGGTTGGTTAAATTATTTTGACAGTTGGAAACTATTCTGACAGAATATTAAAAGAAAGCATTTTAGCGTTCAGGAAAAACTGTTTTGTCTTAATTCAAACAGTTTGAAGTTGTTTAGAAAAAATTCCAACAATTTGTATATGATTTTAACAGTTTTTCTAAAATATTTTGAGAGTTTGTATTCTGATCCTAAATTTTTTTTTTTTAGAAAATAAAACTGTACCAGTTCTTTAGATCACCTTATATAAGAACTATTAAAGAATTATATTTAACTGATGGGACTTTTAACAACAACAATAAACAAACCTTTAAGCTACCACTAGAAACCTGTAAAGTTGCTATCCCAATTGTAGACCAACAAGGATAATGGCAAAGAAATTTATGCTATTGCATAGGGGAGAATCTAGTATATAATTGTTGCAATCAGGTAAGATAATCTACTCTAATTTTAAATTTATTTAAATTGTATCAACAAAATTTTGTACAGACCGCGTCTTTGTTTTGTAGACACATTACATTTGAATTTGTGGCTCGAAACAAAGATGCAGTTTGTGTGAAATTATTTATTTTATAACCGGTTTTTGTAATACCTGTGATGATTTGGCTCTTTTTTTATTGAATTGATAGATATTTGACGCATATGTGTTGGTCTCAATCACATTGTTTTTGATTTGTATCTGATATTAATGCATTTACGTTGAGTTTTTAAAAGACAACTGCTGCTGCATTAAGCTTATCCTATCTTTCATTGGTGCCGTTCGTTTTATGAGTAATTTAAATCACAAATCAATGTCACTAATGGAGGGTGGGATAAATATTATCAATCAAGATGTGCATCTCAAGTTTATTTCTGCATTAATTTCTGCAAAGGTGAGTTTTTATAAGAATGGGTTTGTACTTGTTGATGATTGGAATATTATTATTTTGCAGCAGATCATCATTACAAACAAACAAACAATACGTAATAAATTGGAACTGAACCAAACTTTCAACAATCCAACTGTCGTTTACAAAGCATTGGCACTAAGAAGCCAGTCCAAGAAGAAGCAGGATTTTGTTCCTGCTAGATTACACAAGCAACATTTCACTTGAGACACTTATTTAGGTGTCGTTTAAAGTCCATTGGTTGAAACCTTTTAAATTGTTACTGGAATCAATGTAAGCCAAGTATGTACTGCACGCAAAGTGGTAAATTTTTATTAATTCTTTTGTTGCCCACATATACCATCGACAACATCCACCCAGGCACCAATGAGTGATAACTTAGTAACAGCTTTTTTTGAAATAGTAACAATTTGCACTCAACGCGTGGAGCATTTGGAATACAAAGAATACTTGCTTTGACGATCCCACTTACTTAACCCCTAGAGAATCGACCGCCTTTTGAAACAACAAAAATGTTTGATTAGTCACCCTCCAGTGCCATTTTATTGACCAAGGTAAGAGCTATTCTAATTTTCCATTTCTGTTTAAATTGTATCAAAACAATGTTGTCTTTGTTATGTAGTTACATTTATATGCAGTTTCTATAAAATTATTTACTTTATAATCTGTTTTGATTTAGGTATAGGGTTTTATTATTGGAATTAATAGATATTTGGCGGGAATGTTTTGGTATCAATTACATTGTTTTTGATTTGTATTGATACCAATACATTCTCGTTAAGTATTTGCAAGACAACTGCTGCTGCATTAAACTTATCTTATCTTTTATAAGTGCAGTTGATTTAATGATTAGTTTGTATCATAAAATCAACTGCACTTATAGAGGGTGAGATAAATATCATCAATCAAGATGTTTCCATCCCAAATTTATTTGTTAAATAATTGTATTAATTTTTTTGGAAATTGCAAAGGTTTTTATATTTTACCAATCAAACAGTTAGAAAAACATTTTTGATAGATCAAAACTTGTTTGACAGTTTGATGAGCAATATGACAATTGATTTTGACAGTTTATGTTGATTTTATGGTTTTTTAATTTGAAGATTCTGATTAAAACTTTAGAAAGCATTTTAGCAGTTTAAGAAAATTAATTGTTCAAAAATTGTGCAAACAGTTTAAAGAAATTTCTGACAGTTTATATAAAATTTGGGCTGGTTGTTAATATTTTGACAGATAATTGAACATTTTGATAATTCTTAAAAGAATGCAAAATTCAGTAAAATTGTTCTAACAGATAAAATTATTTACAAAAACGTTTTGACAGTTTAAAGATCATTCTGCAATTTGAAAATCAAAGAAATTTCCTTATAACAATTCAGATTTGTTTATTCTGACTTAAAATTATTTTGACAAACAAACATAATTTATTCTGTGTAATTGTTTTGATAAAATTTGCTGCTAATATAATTAGTGATTATTGTGAACTATTTTTTAATTTTATTATTTAGTACTACATAAAGTTTAGTAGGTAGTTGATGATTGTTGCCACAAACAACAATACATTTTTGGATTTTTTTAGGAATTGATTTTTCCTAAATCGATTAATTGGTGATTATCCTATACAAAGCTGTTGATTGTGATATGTTTATTTAGTACCATATCACAGTTTTCGGTATTGTTATGATGGTTACTATAAACAACGCAACATTCCATTTTGCTGAATATTTGGCGAGGGTGTTTTGGTTGTAAAAACATTGTATTTGATTTGTTTTTATGGCCAAACCCCCTTGTTAAGTTTTTACAAATAATCAACTTTAGCTACATCAACTTTTCCATTTTTATTGTGGCATTTATGAAAATTTTAAATCATTGAGCCATGAGATAAATATTCAACATCTGCATCTTTTTCATGTGAGTATACCATTTGTACGTTTGTAAAAATGGTTTAACTGTTTGTGTCATTGCTTAAGCTTAAAATGATTATTAATGCGCAATATTTGTTGTAAAATTTGGGAGCAAAAAAATATGTTTCTGCTATTAATCTACACGCGTTTTCTAATAGTTTTAGAAGCTTTGCTAAAGTATCAAAATTCTGTATTGTGTTTTAAATTTAGTAAAGTACAGTGTACATAAACGGAAGTAATGTATGCAGGTTTTGTCTTCAGATAGAATTTAGCAATCTTTTTTTTTTAAATGGCTTCTGTTTATGATTTTTTAGTACCATATTGTTTCTTTCAGCTACTTTATTATTGTTGCACTACATCTCTGAACTTTGCTAATTGTTATTTTACCTCTTTTGGACTTATTGATTGGTGATTATTCTGAAGTAACTTTTTTAGTTATAATATTTAGCATTAGTTATTTCATGCCCGTTGCTATTAACATCAAGACTAAATTTTGCTGAAGAATCTATTGGAAGATACATTGAGCGGGTGTTCTAATGGTCTGACATTGATTTGTCACTCTGTTAGTAACATTCGCTTTAAGTATTTTACAAATAAACTATTCTACTAATCTTATTTTTCATTGTTGTCATAGCTTTTATGAGTAGATTATAAATTAAAGAACAATGTCAGCAATGCATACTAAAATAAATATTATCATTCAAAAAGTGTATCCTAAAAAAAATGTAGTAAATTTTGCTTTTTACAAGAATTGGTTGATGATATTGTTATATCAGGTGTAACTAGCAAATTTTGAGAATAGCAAGGCAATTACTAAAAGTCCAAAGCAGTTCACTTGCAACTTTATTATCAACATTAGAACTCGGTAGTAGGCAATTCCTTCGCCAAAAATAAAAGCAAGGTAATGATGAATCAGAGAATACATCTGGTGAATAAGTTAAATTTACTCAATTTTTGTCAACAAATTTTTGATAGGCTGCGTCTTTGTTTCGTAGCCACATTACATTTGAACTTGTGGCTCGAAACAAATACGCAGTTTGTATAAAAACTTATTTGTATTACCTGGAATTTATTGGGATTCTTAGATATTTGGTGCGGGTGTTTTGATTTCAATTACATAGGTTTTGATTTGTCGTTAAAATTATCTGTTTTAAGTTTATCTTTAATTCATTGCTGCCATTGCTTTTATGGGTATTTTAAATCATAAATAAAAGTCACCAACTAAGAAGATTAAATTTATTTCGGTTATAATTGTATTAGTTTCTACAAATTGTAAAGGTGAGTTTTTACAAAAATGAGTATGAATATTTGTTGATGATTGGAATATTATTATGTTGCAGCAAGTCATTATCTAGTATGGTACGGATAAACAGAAATAATGCAAGCAGATTTGATCTTCAAATAAAATTCAACAAAAAAATCTTTACTTGTGCAAACATATTTTGTAATATTTATAATTAGTAAATTACTTCTAAATTAATCTTTTACTTGTTTATATAATCGGAATGTTACTTATTGATTTAGATGGAAAGGACAAACTTGCCAAAAACTATCTAATGGAACAAAGTAGATGTTGATCATGATTTCACTATTCATCTTGGTATGTGGCTGTAGATCAAGAAGTGTTAAAACATAAGAAAATCGAGACTTATGCTATTTGTAATCAATTTGATGATGCACCATATTCATTATGTAATTGCTCCCTACATTATGTATGCTGTATATAGGGTGAGTTAAAATATTTATATTTAATAACTTATTTATTAGATATTTTATGACTGTTGAATTTGCTATATTGATATTATCCTGATTGTTGCTATAAACAACATAACATTACTGCATTCTGCTTAAAAAAATATTGAAATTGGTTGATATTAGGTGCGGGTGATTTGGTGTCACGCACATTGTTTATGATTTGTGCGTGCTCTCAAACATTCGCATTAAGTATTAACAAATCAACTTTGGCTGCATCAACTTTATCTTACTTTCTATTGATATTATTGGCTTAATGATAAATTCAAATCATAAAGCGTTAATAACAATAGATGGTGAGTTAAATACTTCTAGATGATTTCTATAAAAAATACGACACGGCTTAATTGTTCTGATGAATCTATTAATATTGATAGATAGTTGGGGTTAGTATGGTTACATCATTTGGCTTTATAGAAATTGGTTTTGCTTTGAGGCAAATAATTGGTAATTATTGAGAAGGAACTTTTGGTAACAATATGATTTAGTACTACATTGTTTTCATTAGTTCCTTCTTGATGGTTGCTTTAAACATCACAACATTCATGGATGGAGTTGGTATATATTGGATCAGACATGTTTTTGGTTTGTTTTGATATTTAATGAATTTCAAGAAGAATGTTGCATGGATTATATTCAATGGCAAACTGACGGATTTTGACTCTAGACCAATAAGGATAATGTTGCTTACCATCAGGTAATTGTAAATATTTTTTTGTATATAAGGTAAGATTGTGCTCTAGTTTTTAATTTTTACTTAAAATGTATCAACAATTTTTTTTACAGACCCCGTCTTTGTTTCGTAGCTACATTACATTTGAATTTGTAGCTCGATACAAAAACGCAGTTTGTATAAAATTATTTACTTCTCAAACTGGTTTGTGATACTAAGAGGGTTGCATTATAAAATTTATTGAGATTGATAAATACTTGGCGCGGGTGTGTTGTGTTGATTACATTGTTTTTGATTTGTAGTTAACACCAATACATCCACATTGTGTATTTACAGAATAATTGTTATATTAACAATAACCAGACAAGTTTTTTTTTCTGTAAACAAAAGCTGTTATACATAAACAAAAGAACATTAAATAATTGGATAGTAGGAAAAACTCGATACCGTATGAGGAAAAAGATTCAAAATAGATTTAGATACCAAAAAATAAATAAAACGATGAAAGTACTATTTATTCGGACAAAACTTGGTAGCAGCCTTACTTGAAAAAAAAAGCAGCCAAAACTGATCTGCAACAATAAGCTACATGGGCATTTAGGAAATAACAAAATTTTGCCTTTGCGGTTCCAGTTGCTACTAGTGGACCGCTTCCAAAAACAACAAAATGTTGATAAATTGATGACAAAGGTAAAAACTACACTTATTTTTAATTTCTGTTTATTTTGTATCAAACATTTTTTTTACTATTGGAGTGATATGATTACTAAGTACCATATCACATCCAGTAGTTACACTATGATGGTTGCTACAAACAACACGTCATTGCTACTTTGGACTAAAGAAGCTTTTGGGTTCAAAGAATATTGATGCTCAATGAATTTAGGATTAATGTAGAGAAGCTATTGGTATGATATAATTATTGATATAAACATTACAACATTTTTAAATTGTGCTGAAGAATCTATCGAAATTTTTAAATATTTAGCGCGGGTGGTTTGGATTCAATAACATTGTTTTTGATTTGTTATGAACTCAAACCATTCGCATTAAGTATTTAACAACTCATCTTTACTGAATCAACTTTAGCTTATTTTTCATTGTTGGTGTTGTTTCAATGATAAATTTAAATCATAGAACAATACTAACAATGAATGCTGAGCTAAATATCATCATTCAAAAATTGGAATATTTGGTAAGAATCCTTAATTTATTTGTATAAATGTACTACTATTTACGCAGGGGAGTTAGACTTCTTTTTTTGTAACTAATCTGGTTACGAGTAGATAGGCACAACTTTCGAGGTGTGGTGTCCTCGCGTACCCGAACTCCCTGACCCGGGTCCAAATCACCTTATTCCTTTTCATATTTTATAGCAGCAAAGCTACACTTAGCTTTCGAAAACATCTGAGGTAAAGTCTTATTGAAGCTGACTTTCATCTGGTTTCCATTTATTTTTAGGGTAAGTAGTTCGCCAATGCGTAGATAATTTATTATTTAGAAATTGTTCTACTTGTTTGCAGTTGTAAGTCAATAATTACAATGGCTGGATAATCTTGTTACCCAAACACCATTATACTCTATACATGTCATACCTTAGGTGGATTGTCAATTGTCTATTTGGATTAGATTTATTCTATTTCAGTTTTTGGGTAAGTTGTATTTTTAAATATTTAAATAATTATTAAAAGATTGTTTACTTAATTGCAGTTGTATTCCAATAAACATAATTGAATTGTAAGCTGAAGCACGATGGATTAAAGACGTTCCTGTAGTCACCTTCTTCAGAATTGTATACAATGCTGTTAGATCGACAAGTATAACCAAAAAAAGCCAACTTTGTCTGACCCTGATCCTCTTTATGTATGTGAGCACAGACGTCAAGGTAGTGATGGAAAATATATTCACCCATACAATATTTTCAAGAGTTAAGGTAAGATAAACCTATTTTGAAGTAGTAATATATTTACATGTTTTGTCTTTATTTACATATGCGTTGCATAACTATTATTATATAACAATTTAGTATCATTACACAGCCTTTATGATGGTTATGACACCACAACAACGATGCAAGTTGATAAATTGTTGCTATTGGATCAATTAATTGGTGATTATTATGTATATGTATATTTAAAATCATATTGCAGTCAATGAGCACTTTATATTAATTATCAATTTTCCTAATGTTATAGAGCAAATTATTATAAAGAGGACTGTGAAAATAAAATGATTATTTAGTACCATTTTATTTTCACGGTTTTCTTGTTAATGGTTTCTATAAGCATCACAATATTACACATTTTAGTGAATATTTGGCGAGGGTGTTTTGGTTGTAAAAACATTGTATTTGATTTGTTTTTATGGCCAAACCCCCTCGTTAAGTATTTACATATAATCAACTTTAGCTGCATCAACTTGATCTGAGTAAATATTTATTTGGTTCTGCCAACCGAGGAATTTAAGAAGTTATTCTATACACAACGTTTGAGGAAGGATTGGTAGATACTCGGTGCAGGCGATTGTTGTGAAGGAACAATTGAATGCAATATGATTATAAGTACTATTTTGTAGTCATTTGTTCCTTTATAAAGGTTTCTATAAACAACATAACGGTTCCCGAGTAGATGGCACTTTAGGATCAATGGATTGGTGGCTTTTGTGATGTGAGTTTAATGTGTTAGATTTTTTTATCTTATATTACAATAAAGCTTCCTTTGCAATAACTAACAGCATTTGAGGAAGGAATATTTTTTTGAAATTGTTGTGATGGAACAATGAGAATATGAGTACTAAGTACTAATGTTTATTTAGACCACATCATAGTCATTAGTATATTTATGATGGGTTACATGCGCCTTCTAATGGTTTTAATAGCTTTGGTACAATGCAGATAAACAAAAGTAATGCCTTTAATTCAGCAATTTTTAATAAATTAAAAGCATATTTATAGAGTGAACAATGATGAATAATGGACCAAAAGATTTAATTTTACTACGTTGAAATTGTGGAACCGTTAAGCAAAATGGAAAGGAAACCGTTGATGTGTTTATACTCTAATAATTTTAATATTAATTGCTTGGACAGACCAAATGATCGATCATATACTTGCATCTAATAGTTTTTATATAAGGTAAGACCAATTTATTTCAAATTTATGACTAATTTAGTAATATTAATAAATTTTGATGAATTCTGTTGATTTTATGTTAAAATCATATTAATCTTGGTATAGATAAATAGACTTAAATTTTATTTTGGTTTTTGTATATTATCAAATTTCTTACAGACTGTGGGCTCTTTTCATCTCTACATATATTTGAACTTGTACTATGGAATGAGCTTGCAGTTTGTGTGAAATTAAATATTTATTTGGTGCAGTAGTATTGTTTTTGATGATTTAAATTGTATTATTTATAAGATTATTTAATCAAATTGTGATAATTTAATAGTAATGATTGTTTAGTGGCTATTAATTACTATATGATTATTTATTTATAATGAACTACACCCAGAAGGAGTAGTAGGCTACAAAACACGATTTTTGTTCTAATTTTGATTCATTTGGAGTTTTAGAAATTGATTTACAAAAAAAACAGTTTAATACGCTTCTACTAAACTTCCAGTATTCAAGAAGTTCCAATTTTTTTTCTCGTAATTTAAATTTTACCTCAAATTAATATATTATTATTTAGTTACATATAGCTGCCTTTAGTCACTTCATGATTGTTGCAAAACATTTTTAAATTTTGCTGAAAAATCTTTATGATTTGTTATACCGCCGCTTTTAGACCAATTAGAAATATTATACTTTGCTCTTGGATTCATTAATTGGTGATTATTGTGAAGCAACTATTGGTGTGATGTGTTTATTATATACCATATCACAGTCTTTAGTTGCTTCACGATGGTTGCTATCAACATCACAAAACTGCTGAATTTTGATGAAGTTGGTAGAAATTTTGAGTGAGTTATTTATTATATTTATATTATCATTTTATGTAATTATTGTAATTATGATATGGTTAGTCACTTTATGATTGTTGCACTTTATCTCTGGATTTTACTAGAGAATTGATTGGATTTGTTAGACTGCTGCTTTCGGGTCAATTACGATTGAATTTTATATTGTAGGTATTGTAGTATAAATTACCAAAACTGACTATAAACTTTGTCCAAAAAGTTTCCACAATCTTTGCAATAATAGTAAGTTATTTATGGACTAGTATTGTACACTCTTACAATTGGAATATTATGTTGCAGGTATTACAACACAAATTGACAAAACTAACTAAAAATATTGTTCAAAAAGTTTTTACAATTTTTACACCTTCATAATATGAACACTATTCTGTATCACAACATAAAAACAATGTCGATTGGGCTGGATATAATTGAGAAACCATAAAAAAGATTCTAATGTAAAGTTGATGAGGATCCTTAGAATGTAGCTGTAGACCAAGAAACATGGAAGCTGATATCATGGTCAATGGATAAGCATTCCACTATGTAAGTGTTATTTTTTCATTTTAATTTTTAAAATTTATTTATAGTTGCTCCTAGATCAATTAGTAGGTTATTATTGTGAAAGTCCAATTGGCAATGCTATAATTAGTAAGTAATATTGCTTTGCTTCTTGTACCTTCATGATGATTGCTATGAACAACACTACATCGCTTGATACGGCTAAAGAATCTATTGGAATTGGTAGATATTTGGTGCGGGTGTTTTGGTCTCAGTCACATTGTATTTGATTTGTGACTAGATCAACACATCCGCTTTAAGTATTTACAAAGCAACTATTTTGTAGGCATTAATCTTACTTTTCATTGTAGTCATATGTTAATTGATGTTTTCAAATGATTTAATAGGAGACAATTAGTAGTTACTACATGATTGTTGGGGCTAAGAAAGCTGTTGGATTTTTTATATTGATTTTGATCAATGAATTTATTTTTATTGTAAAGCTGGTTTCTATTGGTATGGGTGATGTGACTTTTGTTTTACAAATTTACATAATCTTAAATAATTAGATACAAAGTGTGCCAACTAAGAACTTTATTTATTTCAGAATAAATTAATTGGTAATTATTGTGTATGTAACTATTGGGGTGATATGGTTAATTAGTACCATATCACATCTAGTAGTTACAACATGGTGGTTGCTACAAACAACACGGCGTTTCTACATTTGGCTAAGAAAACTATTGGATTTTTTATATTTATGCTGTTGGATTAATTTTAATCATTTCAGCATCAATTTATTGGTAATTATTGTGTAAGCAATAGTTGATAGGGGTATGATTATTTAGTACCATACCACTGTCAACTATTACTATCTCAAGGTTACTACATTACTACAAGGATGCTTATAATTGTCATTATGTATTAACAAGTAATCTTTTGTGAATCAACTGTAGCTCACTTTTCATTGTTGTTGTTTAAATAATAAATTTAAATCATAATAATGGATGGTAAGCTATATTATTATTCAAAAATTTAAAAATTGTTTTCTTATTTTTTTTTTGTATAAATTTATTAGCTTTGTAACTATAGGGCAGTTTTTGTTTGTATTAATACTTACGCAGGGGAGTTCGACCTCTCTTCTCGTAACTGGGATTCTGGTTATGAGTAGATAGGTCCAACTTTCGAGGTGTGGTGTCCTCGCGTACCCAAACTCCCTGACCCGGGTCCAAATTACCTTGTTCCTTTTCATATTTCATAGCAGCAAAGCTACACTTAGCTTTCGAAAACATCTGAGGTCTTATTAAAGCAGAATTTCATCTGGTTTCTATAAGTTTTTAGGGTAAGTAGTTCTTCAATGCGTAGGTAATGTATTATTAAGAAATTGCTTTTCTTGTTTGCAGTTGTAAGCTGATAATTGGAATAGCTGAATGAGGTAAAACTAGTTGCTGAGAATTGTTGTATTTTAGTAGCTCAGGACATAAAGGGCATGGAAGAATCTAGAAGAAGCTTACTTTTAGAAGTGGAGTAGCTGAGCAAGAAAGAAAAAGAGCATAATGAATTAACGATGTTGCTGTTGACTCCCTCTTCTGAATGATATACAATGATCAATCAAAATAGATTAAAGAATCCAGGATGTAATTGCCAACACTTAAAGATAATTGGTAAGATATTTTAATTTTTTTTGTTAAGCTACATGTGTTGTTTTATGTTAAATCATATTAATCTTGGTACGGCTAGAATGAGCTTTAATTTTAAATTTTGTTGGTTTTTATTTTTTTAACAATAATAGACAATTGGCAGCACTGTTATTGGATATTCTGTTATATGTTAACATCTTTTTTAGTGACTAATTAAATTTCAATATTTTTTTATATTTGTCTTATTATATAGTTACTATTTGCGTTGACATCAACATCTAAAGTGACTATTTTTATTTTAGTCAAATACTATGTTGTTTAGTTTTACAGATTTTGTAGCTATTGGAGTTGGTAGATATTTGGGGCGGGTGATTTATTAGCTTCACATTGTTTTTGATTTGTGATGCTTAATAGGTCACTCGCTTTAAGTATTTTACAAATCTACTATTTTGCCCACTTTTGGTGGTGATATAATTGTTTAGTGGTACCATATCACTTCATATTTATTACCACAAATAACACAAAATTGCTTTTCTTAACTTCTAATATGTTATTGAATGACAGCTTTACTTCAAATGTGATGCATCTACAAAACAGAATGGAAAAGAAGCTGTATTTACACTTCATTTTAGACAATAAAATTATGGTTTATTGCTTGATAGGCTAAAGGATCCAGCATAAATTTGCCACCAATGTTTACATTTTTCTGTAATAAGGTAAGACATTTGTTTTAATGTATTAATTAATTTAGAGTTTTAATGTGTTTTGTTGATTTTATGTTAAAATTGAATGATTATTTTATTAAATCTCTTACAGACTGAAGTTTTTTGCAATGTCTACATATATTTGAATTTGTGGACTTGTAATAAAACCTCGGTTTGTGTGGATTTATTTATTTGTTTTATATACTCACCAATTGCTTTTGGTAGTTTTTAGAAATATTAATTTGTAATTATTGGTCTCAATATGATTATTTAGTACCATATCGACATCTTTAGCTACTTTATGATTGTTGCACTGCATCTCTAGATTTTGCTGAATGTTATAGTACCTCTTTTGAACCAATTAATTGGTAATTATTGTGAAGTAACTTTTGCATGTAATAATTAATTACTATATTACGTACATTAGTTATTTCATGATCGTTGCTATTAACATCACGATTGGATTTTGATGAAGAATCTATTGGTAGATATTTGGGGCTGGTGTTGTAATGGTCTGACATTGTTTTGAATTTGTAAGATCATGACAACACTTGCTTTAAGTATTTTACAAATTACTTGTTAAAATATTCATTTTACATTGTTTGTCTATCTTTTATGAATAGATTGCAAATCAAAAATGCTTTATCATTATTTAAAAAGTGCTTCCTGAATATAAAATTATAGTTTTTTGCAAATTGTGAAAGCAATTCCTTACTAGATCGAGTTTTATATTTCTTAATGATTAGAATGATATTGCAGGTCACACATCACAAACAAATAGTTTTAAATCATCAAGAATCTAAGAAAAATGATTAAAAACTGTTTACGATCTATTAATGTTGGAAATCAATATAATGAGCAAAACACATTTTGTTTAAAATACAAACCAATTTATTCATCGTAGTAATGGATTAGAGACTTAGTACCCATACATGTTTATCAATATAGAAGGTAAGATAAATATATTTTGTAGTAAAAGTAGTTGTGGTAACATAAATAAATCTGGATTATTTATTTGGTGATTATTGTGAAGGAGGAGTTGATAGTGGGTATGATTATTATGCACCATACCCGGTTAATTCCTTCTTCTTAATGGTTGCTATGAACAACACGATAGTGCTTAAAAGTTTATTGAAATTGAATTAATTGGTAAATATTGTGATGTCATTATTTAGTACCATACCATCTCCAATCGTAGCTTTATGATGATTGCAAGAAACTTATTTGAATTGTGATCTTTTTAATATGATGTAACATTTTGTAGTGATTTAATCATTTAGTACCATATTACTGCCATTAGTTACTTCAGATTAGTTTCTACAAAGGAAACGACATAGCTGGATTTGTCTGAAGAATGGTTGGTTACATTATTTAGTTCTACATAAAAATTGGTTTCTTTTAGAGCAAACATTTGGTAATTATTGAATAGGAACTAATAGTAGCAATGTGATTTAGTACTATATTTTGTTTCTATTAGTTTTCCTGTTTGATGGTTGCTATAAACATCTAAACATTTATAGATTTTAGTGAACAGTATTAGAATTGGTATATTTACTGCCTTTTTGTTACATGAATGGAAGTAATGCAAGCAGATTTGGTCAAATAAATTTGTGCATATTCTACAGTATTTACAAAAATGGTAAGTTATTTTTGAACCAATCGTTTATACTTGAAATGTTATAATACTTTCAGATTCTGACAAAAAAGACAACCAATGAAACAAAATAGATGTTGATCGTGCATTTACTAAAGATAGCTGTATATAAAATCCAACTGAAATAAATCGACACTTACTCTATGGGTAATCAATTTGATGAATCTGATTTATTATGCAATTCCATTAACATTGCTTGCTATATATAGGGTAAGTCAAAATATTTATATTTAATAACATAATAATTACAATTAACTGATAATTATTGTGATGATTCATTTAGGTGAGATCTTATTATTTAATATCATATTTCGATTATTTGAATCTTTAACATGATTTCTATAAACAACACAATATTACAGAAGAGCAATTTATTGGAAACTGTTTGGAAGTTATTCTAAATTTTACCTAGTACTGTGTACTAATACAACAGTGATTCAATTATTATATTATATCTTCTAGATTTACAAATTTGTGATTATTATGATTGGAATTCTTTTTTGGTGTGTTTATTAAGTACTATATCAGAGACAAGAATTTTAATTATGATGATTGCTATAAACAACATGACCTTTGTAAGTTTTTCTGGAGAATATATTAGTATTGTTGCTCCTGGAACAATTACTTGCTGATTATTGTAAAGAAACAATTGTTAACAGTATTATTATTACATAACATAACCGCGTCTCTCGTTTCTTCATGATGGTTGTTATAAACAACACTACATTGCTGGATATTGCTGAAGAATTAATATATCGGTGTTTCTGGACCTAGTTAGTTAGTGATTATAGTGAAAAAACAATTACTACCCCGGTGTTTGTTATGCACTGAAAAGTTTTTTACATTATAATAACTTTAGGCCTGGGTAAATTGTCGTAAAGTGTTGAATTATTATTAACTCTTTTTTTCTGCTTACAGGCATCGACAATATTACTCACCTACTCATCAGTGATTGTAAACTTGCTAGCAGTCTTTTTAGAAAAAACAATTAGCTACATTTGGGAAACAACACATTTCTGCATTTACGACCCTACTTACTCTTAGAGGACCGCCTCCAGAAACAACAAAATCTTGATAAATTTATGACAAAGGTAAAAGCTACACTAATTTTTAATTTCTTTTAATTTTGTAACAAAAATTTTTTTACAGTCCGCGTCTTTGATTCGTAGCCACATTACATTTGAACTTGTAGCTCGAAATAAAGATGCAGTTTGTATAGAATTATTTTTTTATAAATTGATTTGTATTACTTGTTATGATTTAACTTTAGGATTTTTATCAAATCTATTAAAATCGATAGATATTTGGCGCGGATGTTATGGCCTCAATTTTCAACTAAAGACCATTGAATGTGATACAATTATTTAGTACCTTATCACTCTAGTATTTCCAACATGATGGTTGCTACAAACAACACAACATTAGACTAATAAAGCTATGGGATTCATAGGATATTGATGCTCAATGAATTCAGGATTAATGTAAAGAAGAACATTGCCAAATTTTGCTGAAGAATCTATTGGAATTTTTAAATATTTAGCGCGGATGGTTTGGATTCAATAACATTGTTTTTGATTTGTTTTGAACTCAAACCATTCGCATTACGTATTTAACAACTCATCTTTTCTTAATCAATTTTAACTTATTTTCCGTTGTTGGTGTTGTTTCAATGATAAATTTAAATCATAGAACAATACGAACAATGGATGATGGGCTAAATATCATCATTTAAAAATTGGAATATTTGGTAAGAATATTTAATTTATTTGTATAAATGTACTTCTATTTACGCAGGGGAGTTGGACCTGTCTTTTTGTAACTGGGATTCTGGTTTTGAGTAGATAGATCCAATTTTCGAGGTATGGTCTCCTCGCGTACCCGAACTCCCTGACCCTGGTCCAAATTACCTTGATACTTGCAGCAATCATATAAGGTACCCGAACACCCTAATACCTTGTTCCTTATAAACTACAATCTTTAGGTGGATCTCAAGATCAAAATCTTTTTATCACATTTTGGGTAAGTTGTTCCCTTAAATTTGTGAATAGTTTTTAAAAGATTGTTTACTTGGTTGCAGTTGTATTCCGATAAACATAATGGAAATTGTAAGCTTTTTAAGCACGATGGATTAAAGACGTTGATATAGTTACCTTCTTTTGGACTATACTATGCCGTTACGACCAATCGTCAAAATAGATTTGAGCTTATAATTGCCAACATCTTCAAGAACACTATTTATTGTATATATGGTAAGATAAACATCTATGTTAAAGCAATTTTGTCCAATATAAATTTAAACTCAAATATGTCTAAAAACTACAAAATTAGTAAAAAAAAATCACAAACTGGAATTGGTAGATATTTGGTGTGGGTTTACTGATCCGCTTAACATTGTTTATGTATTGTTAAGCGGCTGTGAACGCACATTAAGTATTTACTGTTGCATCAACATTACATTGCAAACTATTACGTTTAAAAAATTGGTTTGTACTTTTGATGACTGAATTTTTTTTGTTATTGCAGGTATTACTGACAAACAATCTTTTGAGGAAAGAAATTGTCTTCAATAAGAATTTAGAAGCTAATTAATTAAAGTCCAAAGAAGTTTACTTGCTTGTATGCTGTTTCTAAACTTCATATCAACTTTAGAACTTAGCTGTGGATAACACCTTTGCCGGAAATGAATGCCAATATATGCACCATAGCGAGCAGTGATGCTATGGGTATTGATAAATTGTGACTTCAATATTTCCAAGGTAAATAATTTAATTTTAAAGTACAATTAGTTATTTAGTTGTAGTAACATTTTTAATTTGGATTGCATATTTGGTTATTATTGTGATAAATGTATTGAACGTGTTAAGATTATTCATATAATTAAATGTATGTGAAGTGGAGTGTCATTGATAAAAATGATAAATAGCAACGATTCTAATATCGAATCTTGAAGTTACCCATATTTTTAAGTTTTTGTCAAGAAGCACGTTTTTGGAAAATTGTTTAAACAATCGTTTTGACTGTTCGGAAAATATTCTGATAATAATTTGACAATTTATTTTTGTTTAATTAGTTTGAAGACCATTGAGGCAATCAATTTCATAAATAGAAATTTAAGTCAATTTATGGCAGCTGGAATATTATTCCAAAAGTTCAGAGATCATTTTTATTTTAAAATTGGATAAACAATTTTGTTCTGACAACTGGTCAGATAATTTAGAAAACATTTTGGTGGTTCAGGAAAAACTAAATTGAAAATTGTTCAAACAGACTGAAGTAGTTCAAAATTTTTTTTAACAGTTTGTGCAATATTCTTATACATTGTTCTTAAAATAATTTGCTAGGATTAATTTGAAGATTGTTTTCACAGGTTAAAAATCATTTACAGAATTTAGAAAACACTTTGACAATTCAGAAATTATTTTGAGAAAATTAACTGACAGTTCAAGAAAACAGTTTTTAGTAACTTCAAGATTCTTTCATTACAACTTTAGATTTTGCTGAAGATTTGATTGGAATTGTTATACTGCCTCTCTTGGATCAATTAATTGGTAATTATTGTGAAGTAGCTTTCCCTTGTAATATTATTATTTCCCTATATTACCTGGGTTTGCTACTTCATGATCGTTGCTATCAACACAACATTGCTGAAAAAAATATTGAAGTTGGTAGATATTTGGGGCGAGTGTTGTAATGGACTGACATTGATTTTGATTTGTAAGTACATTTACAACACTCGCTTTAAGTAATTTACAAATCAACTATTTTGCGTACATTAAACTTATCTCATTTTTTATTGTTGTTTTAGTTTTTATTAATATTTTAAGATAAATCTATTTTGAAGTAAATGTTGTTTTGTCTTCACATTCGTTAAATTTGTTATAAATATTTTGTGATTATTGTGAGGAAATAGACGTGCTCTGATATGTAGATATTTTTAATAATATGCATTACAATACAATATTTTAAATTAATGTATTTTTTTCCGACTAATTAATACGTGATTATTGTGAAGATGGGATTAGTGGAGGTATGACAATTAAGCACCATACCCCCATAATGCCATCTTCTTGATGGTCACTATGAACAACACGATAGTGCGGTAGAGTTTATTGGAATTGGATCAACTAATTGGTGAGTATTGTGATGATGTGATTATTTAATACCATATCATTATCACTAGTAACTTTATGATGGTTACAAGAAACAGCTCAACATTGCTCAAGAATTTATTTGAATTGATATATTGTTGCTTCATTAGTTAAATGGTAATTATTGTGATGTAACATTTGGTAGTGACGTAATTATTTATATTGCTATTGTATTACTTCAAGATGGTTTCTGCAAAGGATACGGCCCAGCTGAATTGTTCTGATGCATCTATTAATATTTGAAAACTTTTGAAGTTGGTATACTGGTTCTACAGAAATTATTTTTGAAGCAAAATGGCATTCATAAAAATTATAAATAGCAACAGTTCTAATATCGAACCTTGGGGTACCTCTACATTTAATTTTCAGTCATAGAACACTTCCTGTAATCTACCTTGAAAAATTGTTTAACATTTTGACTAACTGTTTGGATAATATTCTGATAGATTAGATAAAATTTTGACAATAATTTGGCAGACCATTAGATCAGTAATTTTCATAAATAAAAAATTTAATTCACATTTTTTTTTGTGACAGTTTTCAGACCAATTTTGACAAAAGAACATTTTTATTTTAAGGTTGGCTAAATTATTTTGACAAATGCAAGACTATTCTGACAGAAAATTAAAAGAAAGCATTTTAACGGTTTAAGAAAAACTCTTGTCCTAATGGTTCAAACAGTTTGAAGCTGTTCAGAAAAAAATCTAATAATTTGTATATAATTTCAACAATTTTTTAAAAATATTTTGAAAATTTCTAGAATATTTGATCCTACATTTTTTTTTTGGAAAATAGAACTTTACCATTTTTTCAGATCACTCTATATAAAAACTCTTAAAGAATTAAATTTAACTGACGAGACTATTAACAACAATAAACAAACCTTTAAACTACCACTAGAAACCTGTAGATTTGCTATCATAATTGTAGACCAACAAGGATAATAGCAAAGAAATTTATGCTGTTGCGTATGATTTGAGAATATAGTATATAAATGTTGCAATCAGGTAAGATAATCTACTCTAATTTTTAATTTATTTAAATTGTATCAACAAAATTTTTTACAGACCGCGTCTTTGTTTCGTAGACACATTACATTTGAATTTGTGGCTCGAAACAAAGATGCATTTTGTGTAAAATTACTCATTTTATAACCGGTTTTTGTATTACCTGTGATGATTTGGCTCTTTATTTATTGAATTGATAGATGTTTGACGCAGATTTGTTGGTGCCAATTACATTGTTTTTGATTTGTAATTGAGACCAATACATTTAGTTTGAGTATTTAAAAGGCAATTGTTGTTGCATTAAGTTTATCTTATCTTTCATTGGTGCCGTTGGTTTTTATGAGAAATTTAAATCATTAATCAATGTCACTATTGGAGGATGGGATAAATGCCATCAATCAAGATGTGCATCAAAAATTTATTTTTGCATTAATTTCTGCAAAGGTGAGTTTTTATAAGAATGGGTTTATACTTGTTGATGATTGAAATATAATTATTTTGCAGCAGATCATCATTATAAACAAACAAACAATACGTAATAAATTGGTGTTGAACCAACCTTCTCAACAATCCAACTGTCGTTTACAAAACATTGACACCTAGTCCAAAAGAAAGCAGGAGTTGTTTCTGCTAGATTACACAAACAACAATTGGAGCATCACTTATTTGGTTTAAGGTCTATTGGTTACAACCTTATCAGTTGTTATTGGAATCGATTTTTTTACACCAATTTATGTAAGCCAAGTACTATACACAAAGTGATAAATTTTTATTGACTCATTTTTCTGCCCACAGATAGCATTGACAACATCCACATAGGCACCAATGAGTGATAACTTGGTAATAGCCTTTTTTGAAATAGCAACAATTTGTACTCAACGCGTGGAGCATTTGGAAAACAAAGAATACTTTCTTTGAAGATCCCACTTACTCAACCACTAGAGAATTGACCGCTTCCCGAAACAACAAAAATATTTGATTTGTCACCCTCCAACGCCATTTTAATGATAAAGGTAAGAGATATTCAAATTTTCAATTTCAATTTAAATTGTCCCAACACAATGTTGTCTTTGTTTTGTAGCTACATTTATATGAAACAAAGATGCAGTTTCTATAAAATTATTTATTTTATAATCTGTTTTGATTTAGGTATAGGGTTATATTATTGGAATTAATAGATATTTAGCGGGAATGTTTTGGTATCAATTACATTGTTTTTGATTTGTATTGATACCAATACAGTCTCGT
This sequence comes from Tachinus rufipes, assembly GCA_963932245.1. Lineage (NCBI taxonomy): Eukaryota > Metazoa > Arthropoda > Insecta > Coleoptera > Staphylinidae > Tachinus > Tachinus rufipes. The sequence goes on along the minus strand of OZ010744.1, from coordinate 116,859,558 downwards.
TAAGTATTTGCAAGACAACTGCTGCTGCATTAAGCTTATCTTATCTTTTATAAGTGCAGTTGATTTAATGATTAGTTTATATCATAAAATGAACTGCACTTATAGAGGGTGAGATAAATATCATCAATCAAGATGTTCCCATCCCAAATTTATTTTTATTGTTTAATAATTGTATTTATTTCTCTGTAAATTGCAAAGGTTTTTAAATTTTACCAATCAAACAGTTAGAAAATCATTTCTGATAGATCAAAATTTAGTAGACAGTTTGAAGATTAATATGATAGTTGATTTTGACAGTTTATTTTGATTTTATAGTTTTTTAATTTAAAGATTCTGTTTAAAAATCAATTGGTACTTTAGAAAGCATTTTGGCAGTTTAAGAAAATCAATTGTTCAAAAATTTTCCAAGCAGTTTAAAATTTTTTCTAACAGTTTAGATAAAGTTTAGGCTGTTTTGTTTATTTTAATAATTCTTAACACTATGCAAAATTCAGTAAAATTGTTCTAAAAGATATAAAATTATTTACAAAAACGTTTTGACAGTTCGAAGATCATTCTGTTAGTTTAAATTATAATCATGCAATTTGAAAATTAAAATAATTTCCTTATAACAATTCAGATAACATTTGTTTATTCTGACAGAAAATTAACTGACAGTTCAGAAAGCAGAAATAATTGTATAAACATTATAGTTGTTGACAAATTAGAAAAAATAATTACACTTCAGTTAGTTTTTTTGCAGTTCAAGGAATATACATGCCTATTCAGTAAGCAAATCTTTAAGAGTTAAAGATGTATGAAGTTGTTAACTCAAGGACAATTGTTAAGTTAACAACATCGAAAAGAATTCGTATTCAGTAACGCGTCCGCTAAATATTTTGATTGTCAAATTAAAGATTTGTGGTTATGGATAGTCTTTAAGTTAACAACCACGCTCACTGTGGTTGTTAAGCCTTAAAGATATTCTTAACCTAACAATTTACTTCTATAATTGTTCAAAATAAGAATTATTATAATATATTTTATATATTTCAAGTAGGAAACCTGCTTATATTAATATTTTCTCGTGTTGTAAATCAGTAAAAAAATATTACGCAATAAAATTAATACTTTTAATCAAATCTAATAAAATTTGTGTTTGATTTTACATATAATTTAACTTGTAAGATAATTACTTTATGGAAAATAATTTCTACATTTAATTATTTTAATAATTTTATTACAACTGTTTTAATTCTCTAATTCACTCATGTATCCAGCGTCTGTAACTTCTAAGCATAGATAATACTTCTAAGTATTTTTATTTAATTTCTATATGAATTTTATATTTAGCTGATATTTTTATAAGGTTAGAAACACGTTAAGAATTTGTAAACATAAAAGAGAAAAACATCGTCGAAATGCGACAGATGCATGCACGCACCAATCGCACGCTTGCAAAGCAGTGATCGAATGCTAGCTTCATGCAGTTCATATAAAGATAAATTGTTACGGAAATAATTAACGATTATGTCCTTAGTCAATAGGAATACTGAACATTATAGTTAAGAAAATCGTTACGAGTTTCACCATAACGATGTTGTTACTGAACAATATCTTTAACTAGAAAAGTTACAGAATAGGCCTGATAATAACAGTTCTAAAAACTGCCTGAAAATTATTTTGACAAATCAACATAATTTATTCTGTTTAACTGTTTTGAGAAAATTTGCTGCTAATTTAATTAGTGTTTATTGTGATCTATCTTTTAGTTTTTTTATGATTATTTAGTACTATATAAAATCTAGTGGTAGTTGATGATTATTGCCACAAATTACAATACATTTTTGGATTTTTTTATGATTTGGTTTATCCTAAATCGATTAATTGGTGATTATCCTATACAAAGCTGTTGATTGTGATATGTTTATTTAGTACCATATCACAGTCTTCAGTATTGTTATGATGGTTACTATAAACAACCCAACATTTTGGTGAATATTTGGCGAGGGTGTTTTGGTTGTAAAAACATTGTATTTGATTTGTTTTTATGGCCAAACACCCTTGTTAAGTTTTACAAACAATCAACTTTAGCTGCATTAACTTTTCCATTTTTAATGTGGCTTTTAAGAAAATTTTAAATCATTGAGGCAGAGACATTACTGTGAGATAAATATTTAACATCTGCATCTTATTTATGTGAGTATACCATTTATACGTTTGTAAAAATGTTTTAACTATCTGTGTCATTGCTTAAGCTTAAAATGATTATTATTGTGCATTATTTGTTGTAAAATTTTGGAGCAAGAAAATTTGTTACTGCTATTAATCTACATGCGTATTCTAATAGTTTTGGAAGCTTTGCTAAAGTATCAAAATTCTGGATTGTATTTTAAATTTAGCAAAGTACAGTGTACATAAACGGAAGTAATAGGTCTGTTCCAACATACGATTTGGACGGTTTGCAAACCGTTCAAACTGTGCACACAAACAAATATTTGTCAACCTTAGGCAATCTTTTATACACAGTAATTTGTTTGTGTGCATAATTTGAACGGTTTGCAAACTGTCCAATTCGTATGTTGGAACAGACCTATAGTATGCAGGTTTTGTCTTCAGATAGAATTCAGCAATCTTTTTTTCTAAGTGGCTTCTTGTTATGATTTTTTAGTACCATATCGTTTCTTTCAGCTACTTTATTATTGTTGCACTACATCTCTGAACTTTGCTAATTGTTATTTTACCTTCTTTGGACCAATTAATTGGTGATTATTGTGAAGTAACTTTTTTAGTTATAATAATTATTTACATATCACTAGCATTAGTTATTTCATGCTCGTTGCTATTAACATCACGACTAAATTTTGCTGAAGAATCTATTGGAAGATATTTTGGGCGGGTGATGTAATGGTCTGACATTGATTTGACACTCTGTTAGCAACACTCGCTTTAAATATTTTAGAAATCAATTATTCTACTAATCTTATTTTTCATTGTTGTCATAGCTTTTATGAGTAGATTATAAATTGAAGAACAATGACAGCAATGCATACTAAAATAAATATTATCATTCAAAAAGTGCATCCCAAAAAAATTGTGGTAAATTTTGCTTTTTACAAGAATTGGTTGATGATATTGCTATATCAGGTGTAACTAGCAAATTTTAAGAATAGCACGGCAATTACTAAAAATTCAAAGAAGTACACTTGCAACTTTATTATCAACATTAGAACTCGGTAGTAGTGTACACTTTTGCCAAAAATAAAAGCAAGGTAATAATGAATCAGAGAATACATCCGGTGAATATAAGGTAAGATAAATTTACTTAATTTTTGTCAACACATTTTTTTACAGGCTGCGTCTTTGTTTCGTAGCCACATTACATTTGAACTTGTGGCTCAAAACAAATACGCAGTTTGTATAAAAACTTATTTGTATTACCTGGAATTTATTGGGATTCTTAGATATTTGGTGCGGGTGTTTTGGTTTCAATTACATTGGTTTTGATTTGTCCTTGAAATTATCTGTTTTAAGCTTATCTTTAATTCATTGCTGCCATTGCTTATATGGGTTTTTTAAATCATAAATCAAAGTCACCAACTAAAAAGATTAAATTTATTTCTGTTATAATTGTATTAATTTCTACAAATTGTAAAGGTGAGTTTTTACAAAAATGAATACTTGTTGATGATTGGAATATTATTATGTTGCAGCAAGTCATTATCTAGTATAGTACGGATGAACAGAAATAATGCAAGCAGATTTGATCTTCAAATAGAATTCAAGAAAAAATCTTTACTTGTGCAAACATATTTTATAATATTTATAATTAGTAAGTTATTTTTAAATTAATCTTTTACTTGTTTAAATAATCGGAATGTTACTTTTTTACAGATTTTGAAGGAAAGGACAAACTTACCAAAAACTATCTAATGGAATAAAGTAGATGTTGATCATGACTTTACTATTCATCTTGGTATGTAGCTGTAGATCAACAAGTGTTAAAACATAAGTAAATCGACACTTATGCTATTTGTAATCAATTTGATGCACCGTATTCATTATGCAATTCCACTCTACGTTATGTATGCTGTATCTAGGGTGAGTTAAAATATTTATATTTAATAACTTGTTTATTAGATATTTTATGGCTGTTGAATTTGCTATATTGATATTATCCTGATTATTGTTATAAACAATATAATATTACTGCATTCTGCTTAAAAAAATATTAAAATTGGTTGATATTAGTTGCGGGTGATCTGGTGTCACGCACATTGTTTATGATTTGTGCGTGGTCTTAAACATTCGCATTAAGTATTAACAAATCAACTTTGGCTGCATCAACTTTATCTTACTTTTTATTGTTATTATTGGTTTAATGAAAAATTCAAATTGTTAATGACAATAGATGGTGAATTAATTACTTCTAGATGATTTCTAAAAAGAATATAACACGGCCGAATTGTTCTGATTAATCTATTAATATTGATAGATATTTGGGGTTAGTATGGTTACATCATTTGGCTTTATAGAAATTGGTTTTGCTTTGAGGCAAATAATTGGTAATTATTGAGAAGGAACTTTTGGTAACAATATGATTTAGTACTACATTGTTTTCATTAGTTCCTTCTTGATGGTTGCTATAAACATCACAACATTCATGGATTTTTCTCAAGAGTTGGTATATATTGGATCAGACATGTTTTTGGTTTGTTTTGATATTTAATGAATTTCAAGAAGAATGTTGCATGGATTATATTCAATGGCAAACTGACGGAATTTGACTCTAGACCAATAAGGATAATGTTGCTTACCATCAGGTAATTATAAATATTTTTTTGTATATAAGGTAAGATTGTGCTCTAGTTTTTAATTTTTACTTAAAATGTATCAACAATTTTTTTACAGACCGCGTCTTTGTTTCGTAGTCACATTACATTTGAATTTGTAGCTCGATACAAAAACGCAGTTTGTATAAAATTATTTACTTCTCAACCTGGTTTGTGATACTAAGAAGGTTGCATTATAAAATTGATTGAGATTGATAAATACTTGGCGCGGGTGTGTTGTGTTGCTTACATTGTTTTTGATTTGTAGGTAACACTTACACATCCCCATTGAGTATTTACAGAATAACTGTTGTTACATTAACAATAGCCAGACATATTTGTTTTTTTTTTGTAAAGAAAAGCTGTTATACGTAAACAAAAGAACATTGAAGAATTTGATAGTAGGAAAAACTCGATACTGTATGAGGAACATGATTCAAAATAGATTTGGATACCAGAAAATAAATAAAACGCTGAAAAAACTATTCATTCGGACAAAACTTGGTAGCAGCCTTATTTGAATATAAAGCAAACAAAACTGATCTGCAACAATAAGCTGCATGAGCATTTAGGAAACAACAAAATTTTGCCTTTGCAACTCTAATTACTACTAGAGGACCGCCTCCAGAAACAACAAAATGTTGATAAATTAGTGACAAAGGTATAAACTAATTTTTAATTTTTGTTTATTTTGTATCAAACTTTTTTTTTACTGTCCTGCTTCTTTGTTTTATAGCTCGAAATAGAGACGCAGTTTGTATAGAATTATATATTTTATAAACTGTTTTGTATTACCTGTAATGATTTAGCTCTAGGATTTCTATCAAATCTATTGGAGTTGATAGATATTTCGCGCGCATCTTATGGTCTTAATTTTTTTTCACAACATAAATCTTAAATAATTTAATTAAATTTGTGTCAACTAAAAACTTTAATTATTTTTGGATCAATTATTGTGTATGTAACTAGTGGGGTGGTATGATTATTTAGTACCATATCCCATCCAGTAGTTACAACATGATGGTTGCTACAAACAACACGTCATTGCTACTTTGGATTAAAGAAGCTTTTGGGTTTAATGGATATTGATGCTCAATAAATTTAGGAGTAATGTAGAGATGCTATTGGTATGATATTATTATTGATATGTACATTACAATATTCTTAAATTGTGCTGAAGAATATATTGTAGTTTCCAAATATTTAGCGCGGATGGTTTGGATTCATTAACATTGTTTTTGATTTGTTATGAACTCAAACCATTCGCATTAAGTATTTAACAACTCATCTTTACTGAATCAGTTTTAGCTTATTTTCCATTGTTGGTGTTGTTTCAATGATAAATTTAAATCATAGAACAATACTAACATTGGATGATGAGCTAAATATCATCATTCATAAATTGGAATATTTGGTAAGAATCCTTAATTTATTTGTATAAATGTACTTCTATTTACGCAGGGGAGTTGGACCTTTCTTCCAGTAACTATAATTCTGGTTTCAAGTTGATAGATCCAACTTTCGAGGTGTGGTGTCCTCGCGTACCCGAACTCCCTGACCCGGGTCCAAATTACCTTGTTCCTTTTCATATTTTATAGCAGCAAAGCTACACTTAGCTTTCGAAATCATCTGCGGTACTGTCTATTTGGAGCAAACTTTTATCTGGTTTCCATACATTTTTAGGGTAAGTAATTTTCAAATGCGTGGGTAATGTATTATTAAGAAATAGTTGTACTTGTTTGCAGTTATAAGCCAATAATTACAATGGCTGGATGATCTTGTTACTGCAACACCATTATACCCTATAAATTTCAAACCTTAGGTAAATTGTCAATTGTCTATTTGGATTAGATTTATTTTATTTCAGTTTTTGGGTAAGTTGTATTTTTAAATATTTAAATAATTATTAAAAGATTGTTTACTTAATTGCAGTTGTATTCCAATAAACATAATTGAATTGTAAGCTGAAGCACGATGGATTAAAGACGTTCCTGTAGTCACCTTCTTCAGAATTGTAAACAATGCTGTTAGATCGACGAGTATAACCAAAAGAAAGCTAACTTTGTCTGACCCTGATCCTCCTTATATATGTGAGCACAGACGCCAAAGTAGTGATGGAAAATATATTCACCCATACAATATTTTCAAGAGTTAAGGTAAGATAAACCTATTTTGAAGTAGTAATATATATACATGTTTTGTCTTTACTTACATTTGCATTGCATGACAATTATTATATAACAATTAAGTACCATTACACAGCCTTTATGATGGTTATGACACCATAACAAGGCTGCAAGTTAATAAATTGTTGCTGCTGGATCAATTAATTGGTGATTATTATGTATATTTTGATTTAAAACCATATTGCAGTCATTTTATATTAATTATTGCGTTTTTTTGCAAAATTTTCGTACACAGAACAGAATGTTATGGAGCAAATTATTATAAAGAGGACTGTGAAAATAAAGTGATTATTTAGTACCATTTTATTTTCACGGTTTTCTTGTTAATGGTTTCTATAAACATCACAATATTTACAAATTTTGCTGAAGAATTGGAATTGGTATTATACTGGCCTCATTCACATATTTTTGGTTTGTGATTGATATAAATTATCATTAGTTTGAAGTAAAATTGTTTCTAAGATCTGCATTAATTTGCGCTCAAGTATTTAGGAAACAATAAAAATGTTTGTTCTCTCACCCTCCAGCGCAATTTTAATAACGAATGTAAAAGATAATAATATAACAATTGATAATAATAGATTTGATAAGATATTTAGCGTGGGTTTACTGATCCCTTTAACATTGTTTATGATTTGCTAAAGGGCAGTAAATCCACATTAAGTATTTACAACACAACCGCTGCTGCATTTAAGCTTATCTAAATCTTATATATTATATTTTTACCATTATTACTGCAAGTTGCAAAGGTGAGTTTTTACAAGAATGGGTTCATACTTGTTGGTTCAAATATTATTATTTTGCAGCATCATCACAAGTAGCAAACATTTATTAACAATAGGATTTGAGCCAACCCTCTTAACAATCCAACTGTTGTTTACAAGAGATTACCATCAAGAAGCCAACAAATTTTTAAAGAAAAAATATGTGAGTCAACCAAACCTGACAGCAATTAAACAAAAACTGAGGCCAGCATAGAGAAAAGGAGGTTTAGATGTGGCATGAAAGGAACTCCAACAGCAGAATCAATTAATTAGTAATTATTGTGAGGCAACTTTTGGCTATCGTATGACTATTGTACTGTATCATAGCCACTAGTTGCTTCGTGATCGTTGCTACAGCACAACATTATATTATATAAATTTATGGAAACTGGATTCTTTTTGGAGCAAATACTTGATAATTATTGTGAAGGAGCTATTGCAAGCGATGTGATTTAGTACTATATTGTTTGCGCTAACTCCTCCTTAATGGTTGTTATAAACATCACAACATTTAAAGATTTTACCATCAACGACTTCTATGGATTTTATTAAAAAATAACTATATTGTTAATTATTATGAATATTTAGTACTAAGTTGCTTAATAAAAAGCATAACATTGCAGGATTTTGTTGAAAAATTTATTGAATTCAATTGAATTGGTATTATTTATAATTTGCTTATGGGCAGTAAATCCACAACTACTTCTGCTTTAACATTATATTGCCGTTGTTTTCATAATTATTTTAAAATACATTTTGTGAACTATTATGATTCAAAATTTTAGGCTGGTTTGTATTACCCATAATGATTGAATTCTAGGATTGCATTATTAAACCTATTGGAATTGACAGATATTTAGCGCGGATGTTTAGTCTCAACTACATTGTTTTTGATTTGTTTTTGAGGTCAAACATCCGGGTTAAGTATTTACATGATAACTGCTGCTGCAACAAGCTTAATTTAAGTGCAAAAGTAAGTCTTTACAAGAATGCATTTCTACTTGTTGATAATTTGAATATTATTTTGTAGCTGGTTATTATTACAAACAATTAAGAGTTGAGCCATCAAGAAGTTAGATCAAGAAGAAGCAGTAGATGCTAATATTTCATTCGGGCCACTTATTCGGCTGCCTTTGGGCGTCGTTTAACGTCCTTTGATTAAAACCTTTTCAAGTTGGAGTCGATGATTCAGTTCAGTTCAGTTTTCATAAAACACGTAAGAATTATTATTAATTTTTGTTTATTTGCATAAATGATAACACTACTGTTTATTTAGTGCTCTTAGTTGCTCAATAAACAACACAACATTGCTGGATGAAACATCTTAAAAAGTTTGCAAAAATGTTTCGCAAAAAAATGAATCATTGTGACAACCCAAAAAAGGCCATCTCAATCTTGAACACATTGTCCCAATCTCTACCGGGAATTAATGCAAGCATGGATCAGATTAAATCATCTTCTAACTACTACTCCACTATACTTCTTGGATATAGGGTAAGTTAAATTTTGTTTATTGTTGCATGTGTATTAATTAATTGGTGATTATTTAGTATAATAGTACTCGCAGTAGCACTAGGAATTTAAAAAAATATTTACTGAAAGTTTAAAGATGAAGGATGAAAAACATTGTAAGATTTTTCTAAAAAAATTATTGGAATTTATAGATATTTAGCGACAATGGTGTGAACTTCGTAACATTGTTTTTGGTTTGTTAGAAGTTTATATCATTGTCATTAGGTATTAACTACTCATCTTGACTAAATGAACTTTAGCTTACTTTTATTATCGTCGTACAATAATTAAAATCATAAAACAATGATAACAATGGATGGTGTGCTAAATATGCATTACTGAAGAACCGCATTTATTTGTAAAAGTTTCTATACGGCATTGCCTAATTGGAATAAGAATCAACAAATTCATGATTATTAAATAAAGTGTGATATTTAAAGTCCATATTTTGGCATTAATAACATTGTTTTTGATTTGTTCTGATGCTAGAGTATGGCTTTAAGCATTAACAACTCATCTTTTCTGCATGGCGTTTGGAAATAATAAACAACACAAATTTCTACAAAACAATAAACTCGTTGCAAGATAGTTTTTTTTTTAAATGATTAAAATAATTCAGTTACAAATCTTGGTGCTCTAAATTAGAATATATAAAACATTATTATTAATATTATTTAGCTTGTTGTGTTTATTGAGCAAAACCTATTTTAAAAACTTTTACAATTTCATAAACATATTCTATATTTTGTTTTTAAATACTATATATTTCTTATTAATTGTTAAGTATGAAACAAATTTTTGCAATCAATAATGATTTTATTACTATTTTAATATAAACCTCACAAAAGCAAACACACCATAATCATGAAATACGTCTCTAATTAATTAAATCAATTAATATTATCAACAAAATATAAATATAACAAACTTACATTGACTTTAGTATAAATGCGCAGTGGCATTATACCTTAAATCCATTCTGCACAATTCTTTTACATATCACGAATTTGGGTTTTGATTTTTGCAGTCACTACACATATTTTAGATCACAATTCACACTTATAACACATTATAATAGTTTTAATATGCGATTAATTTGAGAGTTTAGAGCTACGTATTAACACGCTGAGGAACTGGCAAATACTGGGAGGGGAGTACTATACCATCATTGCGTTTGTCCGTGGGAGTAATAGCTCGGCTGTTGCTCCTCCGGACAACCAACAAAAAATTGAAATGTATTTTTAGATTAAATATCAGTAAAATAAATAGAAATATAATATATTACAATGCAAATAAATGTTAGAATTATTATTTTGACAAAATAAATTAGATTTTTTCCACTAGCATAATTCTTTTGAAAGTAACAAATTTTCAATTAATAAAATGTATTTAATTAATATATTTTGTTAACAATATAAAGTGATTATAGTACAAATAAACAACTTACTGTTTTGAAATCCAATATCTTAGTCCCATATCATAACAAACCATTTATATCCAATCCATCTCACTAAACACTAATACACACAATTTAATATTTACACAAAATTATGTTTAATTGCTTTTTTTCCATATTTTACTAAACAATAACTAGAGCCGTTAAACTAAAACACACGCACTCAATCACGGACACTGGACTACTAAGAGAGCAAGTCTGAGCAAGGCTTCTCTATCGCCAACTGCCGGAATTTTCGAATTGAATCAAATCATTAATTATTAATTTCTTTACCAGAAAAGGCAATTAGTATAAATTCTATGCAGAAAAAAAATAGCTTTTTAATGAACTTATTCCCAAATCTATGCAATCACTTAAACTGGGCTTTAATTAAAAAATAGAAAATTATTTTAATTAATTAAATAAATGTACAGATTAATTGAATAATTTTTCTATAAACATAATTAAATAATGATCAAAGTTAAAGTTTTGCAAATAAAACTTTTCATAAATAAAAATGTTGAGTAAAAATTTGTTATTTTAAGATTCTTACTGGGAACAACACAACCATTCAAATTTGTAGATATTTGGTGCGAATGCCTGGTTTTGCTCACATTGTATTTAATTTGTGAGCAGATCAGACATCCGCATTAAGTATTTACAACACAACAGTTGCTGCTTTAAACTTGTCTTAACTTTTATGAGTAATTTAAATCTTAAAGCTATGTGGGCAATGCATAGCGGGATAAATAAATAAATTGTATTATTTTTTAACTTCTTATAAATTGTAAAGGTGCGTTTTTATAAGAACAGATTTATGCTTGTTGAATAACCGAAATTACTGTTTTGCTGCATGTATGAGAGCAAAAAAGTCGCTGTGACTCTTAGTTAAATAGCACCAACATGCTACCAACAAATAGCCTTGGCAAAACACTGAGAATAGCGGAGAAAATAAGAAAGAATTGTCAACCCAAAACCTCTAAAGAAGAAAGTAAAAACTTTGCAAGCCTACTGGTAAACTAAACTAAATCCGCAGGCCAGCATTAAGAAAAAAAAGGTCTGGTTATAATAAGGAAGCCAATTAAATCCCAATAGAAGCAGAATAATTATGTTTAAAAGGCAAGATAAGCAAATTCTCTACTGCATATGAAAACACTAATTTTAAAAAAGTTTGGTTTTATCAGAAATTTTTTGTAAAAACTCCAAAAGAAAGATGCCATCTCAATCTTCAGCACATTGTCTTTATCTCTGTAGTGTATGAAGGGGAACTAATGCAAACATTATGAACTCTTTACATGGATCAGATTAATTCATATTCTAACTGCTACTCTACTATACTTCTTCGATATGGGGTGAGTTAAATTTGGTTTATTGTTTTGAAAAATTGTCCACAGCAATGACTAGAGGCATGGAGACGTAATTTTATAATTAAAAAAACCATTGATTAGTCAGGAGGTAAGTTTTTATTGTTTTAATAAATTTGTTGTTGTTGAGGATTGGAAGATCTCTGCTTAATTGTGGCATCGATTTGTGCGATAAAATTATTTAATACCAAATCACAGCTTTTATTTGCTTCATAAATTTGAAAAAAATATATTTTTGGAATTAATATATTATTACTCCTAATTTGATTGATAGATAATTATTGGAAACAATTCTAAGCTATAATTATTTACAATATCATAGCCATTAGGTATGATTTATCATTACTATCAAGATAGCTGGATTTGGCTTAAGAATTGATTTAAATTGGTAGATATTTGGAGCCGGTGAGTTATTAGAGACACTTTGTTTTTGATTTGTGTCACTTTTAACTCGTTCGCTTTAAGTATTAACAAATCATCTATTAGAAAGTATGGAATATTTGGCGCTGTTAAATATACTGTCACACAGTATATTTGATTTGTGTTTCATTATATTTAACAGCATTAAGTATTTACAAAACATTATTATTTTGTTTTAATTATAGCTATAGTTTATATGCGTATAGTGGTTTCTTCTCTATACTACAAATAAAGCAACATTATATCTGTTTATTTAGTTCCATATCATACTCATGAGATACTGTGTAATGGCTGCTACAAACAATCATCAATGAATTTTACTGGTAATGGAAAATATTTGGCGTGAGTAATAACGCAACAGCTAGTTTCTTTAAATAAGCTGCGGTTACGATATTGCTGGATGCAGTTTAGAAATCTACTAAAACTGTTGTTGCTTCTATGTCAATCAATTGGTGATTTTTGTGAGGTATCTTTTGATGTAGTATGAATATTTAGTACCATACTGCTTCAACAGGTATCTCATAACAGTTACTACAAACAACATTACAAATTTTGCTGAAAATGGTAAATATTTGATTATTTTAGTCTTGGTCACATTGTTTTATATTTGTAACTGATATTAAATGTTTAGTTTAAAGTATTTTTGATTGCTGCATCAAACCGTAGCTTTTATGAGTATTTTACTTCTTAAAACTATGTCAACAATGGATAGTGGGATAAGTATCATCAGTCAGGAAATGCTTCTTAAATTAATTAGTGTAATATTTATATCAGAAGGTGAGGTTTGATAAGAATAGATTTATACTTGTTGAATAATAAAAACTATTGCTTTGCTGCAGCTATTACAGACATATCAAATCTTTATAAAAATTAACCAATCTAAATCTGGAAAGCAATGGAAGATTAAAAGAAATTATGTTGAAATATATGCTGCTTCTCACTAAATTACCAATGCAGCTGTCGACCAACAAGAATAATAGGAAGGAAGTTGATTGAAAAACAGACAATTTATGCAGCCATGGTAAATAGAGACTGACCAATAATGGACTATACTACTATAGTAGGTAAGATACATCTATTTTTAAGCAGATATTGCAACTGTTTTACTCAAAAGACAACGCAACTTGATGTTTTGCATTATTTTTGATTTGTAATGGAGATCAAATCTTAAGTATTTACAAATGAGCCTTTTAAGCTTGCGTTACATTAAAATTGTTTCTAAAGGTATTGGATAAGCGGCGATTATTGTATAGTAAATGGGTAATTCCATTAATTTTCGACTAATTTGAAAAAGAACCAACTTATACTCCATAATAAGCCGGAATATTTTTAATAGTCCCAAACTGTTAAAACATTTTCTGTATGCAAGGTAAGATTTGATAAATTAAATTATAAATTTTGGTGAATGCATTTTTTGTGGTTATAATCAAATTTACTATTTTTTACTTACGTGAACCAGTCGCATATAGTTTGAAAATTATTAATTTAAATCGTTTTTTTACAATAGTCATCAAAGCATTAGAGTTGTATGTCATCATTTCAAGATCCATTGATTGGTAATTATTGTGTAGTAAACTATGGGTGGTGATATGATTATTTAGTACCATATCACAGCCTGTAGTTGCTACATAATGGTTACTACAAACAACACGACATTGCTACAAAGAAGCTTTTGGATCAATAAATTTGTGATTATTATGGAGAATTTCAACATTATTAGAATTTGTTGATATTTAGCGTCAATGATTTGAAATCAGAATTGTATTCGATTTGTTTTGATTTCTTTTCATTGGCGTTAAGTATTAACTATCACATCTTTTCTGAAACAACTTTAGCTTACTTTTTATTGTTGTTGTTGTCGTACTTATAAATTTAAACTGTAACACAATGACAACAATAAATGGTGAACTAAATAAAATTGCTACCAGAATGAACTTAAGGAAACTGCTGAAGATTTTTATGGAATTTTTCAATTCATCTTATCTGAATCTTTAGTTTACTTGGCATTTGATGTATTTAAAGCATTGATGATAACAGTGTATGGTGAGTTAAATGAATATACATCATCGCAACCTGTAATAATTGTTACTTTTCTTTCATTTTATATCAACTTTCAAGTGATTTTTTTATTTAAATTTCAAGCTAGAATTTGGTGGTTTTGAAAGTTTTTTTCAAATGACAGAAAAGTATTATTTTAGTTTACCTTTTTCGAGTTAATTAATTGTATTATATATTTACAATATTGAACTATTACAATGTTTAAAAATTAATTTTGCTATTGTATTATAAGTTTACTTGTAAAATTGAATATTGGAATTTATGTAAATTAGATCAAAAACTTATATTTATAATTTTTGTTGACTTTGTGTGAATCAATCTCCATGTAATGTGTGGTAACGTTTACTTTTTGTATTAAAATAAATTATTTATGATTTATTTTATGCCGGTACTATTAATTCAATTATATCCAGGCTCTGATCCTCAAGGTAAGAAAACTTAATAATAATCTAGTTGCTCTAATTTAGTCTACACTGTTAATAAAGCTATTTCATTCATATGAGTCGACTAAACAATTTCACAATTTTTCTTACAAATTAATATAAACTCCTTCAATTTTAAAAGCTATTAATCAAACATTTTAATTAGTTATAAACTCAACTTACATAAAAGTATGTCGGCTCTGTATTTCCACAATTGATGCACAATAATTACACTAAAACTAATGCGTAAATTCAATGCATGTTTACTTCCCGATCGAATTATACTAATGCAGTCAATCCGCTTTACTTTACTTACAGTCGGAGAGCTTTTTTTGCAGGTTCGCTCTTATCTCAAGAAACGAATGATTTTTATCGCCGACCTTTTTATGCAGATAAGAATTTATTTCTGTATGAAACCTTCTAGATTAATTGCGTACATTTTTATTTTCAAGTAAAGCAATTTATATTTGCAACAATTTATTAAAGGATGATTTGCAATTATTATTAAATCGAATTATTTGAAATAATTAATTAATTTAAAGTATTCATTTACTATATATAATCTGTCAATAGTTTTACATAATTTTTTTTAAATTTCAAAATGTGATATTAAAGAATTACATTTCAACGAGTGAAACCATACTCGTTGAAACACATTGAAGATTAGATTTAAGCAAACTACCAATATATATTTTGTAAAATTGAAACAAATTAATACGCTCAATATGGTACAACCTCATATTAACTAATCTGTTCCACATCACAAAAGTCTTATTAGACAACTAAAAAATGCATAACTTTAAAACTATACATTGAAAATTGATGCAATTTGGTACCAATATAACTTAATATCATACCTCTCAACTGTGTAAAATTGAATCAAATTAATACCCCCAATTTGACATAACCTCATTTTAACTTATGTGACCGACATCAGAAGAGACTCTTCATGGATAACTTAAAAATGTATAACTTTAAAACTATATATTGGAAATTGATACAATTTGGTACCAATATACCTTAATATTATACCTCCCAACTGTGTAAAATTGAAGCAAATTAATACGCTTAATTTGGCACAACCTCATATTAACTAATCTGTTCCACATCACTAAAGTCTTATTAGACAACTTAAAAATGCATAACTTTAAAACTATACATTGGAAATTGATACAAGTTGGTATAAATATACCTTAATATCATAACTGTCAACTGTGTAAATTTAAATCAAATTAATACGTTCAATTTGAAATAACCTATGTTTAACTTATGTGACCAACATCAAAATAGAGTCTTAATAGACAACTTAAAAAAGTATAACTTTAAAACTATACGTTGGAAATTAATACAATTTAGTATCAATATATCTTAATATCATACCTCTCAACTGTCTAAAATTGAATCAATTTAATACGCTCAATTTAATATATTCTTAATTTGACTAATCTCGCCCAAATTAATAGGAAGTCTTAAGACACAACTTAATTATGTTTATCTTTAAAAAGATACTTAGGAAAATGATACGATTTGGTACTAATATATCTTAATACCAAGACTACCAACTGTGCAAATTTGAAGCAAATTGATAAGCTCAATTTGACTTAATCTTAATTTAACTAATCTTGCTTATATTAATAGAAGGTTCCAAGAGACAACTTAATTATGTTAATCTCTAAAACAATACATTGGAAAATGATACAATTTGGTACTAATATATCTTAATACCAAGGCTACTAACTGTGTAAACAAATTGATACGCTCAATTTCACATAACCTTAATTTAACTAATCTTGCCTACACTAATAGAATGTTTTAAGACACAACTTATTTATGTTTATCTCTGAATCGGTACATTAAAAAATGATACAACTTGGTTCTAATATACCTTAATACCATAACTACCAACTGTGTAAAATTGAAGCAAATTGTTACGTTCAATTTGACATAACCTCAATATTAACTTATCTGACTCAGATCAATGGTGAGCATCAGTAGACATAACTTTAAAACTGTATATTGGGGAGTTAGGTTAGGTTACATATTCCAAACTGTCAAAAAGGTGGAAGACAGATGTCAAAAATTGGATTTATAGTTAAGTTGGTAATACTTGTCAATTGTATATGTAATGGAGTCGTAGAAAAAGTACAAACTTGCACTAAGTGCAAAGCTTTTATGTAATATTCATACACAAAAATAAGCATCAAACTATGTTTGTTTACTAACCTAAACTAACCTAACAAACTCAAGACTTGAATTTTTTGATGATTTTTGTTACAAATTTGGCGGTGTTGTGGGGGAAACGTTTTTAGGTTGTTTTGAAGCTGGAAACTTTAAACTGTCAAAAATTTGGTTAATAACATTTTGACAGCTTAAAGTCTGAATCCAGCTGAAAATGAAGTTACTTCAAGTAGGTCTAGAACCTTATGTTTCAATCCACAAATGAGGAGAAAAATGTAATGGAACGTTGGAATCAAAAGGTTTGTTACGATTTTTAGAACGGGTCAACGAGCTGGCAGAAACCAGAAGTGCGTCAAAAAAAAACTTATATGCTTCTGTAGGTGATCTATTTGCAGAAGATGCTGTGTGGTGGTATCGAGTAGCAAAAAATCGAGTTACTGATTGGGATAGCTTAGTTTTAGCTTTGCGACAAGATTTTTTGCCGGCAGACTTTGAAGATAAGCTCTGGGACAAAATTTGTAACAGGAAACAAGCTAGATGAGAACGAGTTATAATTGCCATAATGGAAAATTTATTTTCAAGGGTTAGCATACAACAGGACAATTTTAAAAATTTATAAAATATTTGATTTTGGGGACAACACTTGGAATCTGGCCAAAAAACCAAGTGTAAACCATATTTGGTAAAAAATTGTCCAACTGTAGGGATGTACGGAGTTTTGTCTTCAGAGTCAATAACCTTGGCTTAATTAACCGCTAGGGTTGACATTGATACCGGTAAGAGTAAGACCATAAAGCAAAAACCTTACGTGTTTTCACACGCCTTGCAAATACATTTAGATGCCGAATTGAAAAAAAAAATTAAAGTTGAATGTTATTAGGCCCTCTTTGAGCTCATGAAGCTCACCTGCGCTTTTAGTTAAAAAAAGTGACAACAGTTATTGGTTCTGCTTTGACGGAAGAAAGTTGAACAAAGTTTCTGGCATATCCTTTGCCGCATGTGCATAGCTTTTTGAATAAGCTCAAGGACGTTAAGTACATTTCTATCACTAATTTGAAGAATGCTTTTTGGCAAATACTCTTAACAGAAGCATCAGAGGAAAAAACAACGTTCTTCGTTTTAGGTCATGGCCTCTACAAATTCAACGTGTTGCCTTTTGGGCTGAACAATGCTGCCCAAGTGCAATAACGGCTTATAGACACCATTTGGCCCTAAAAAAGAACCAAACGTTTTTGTCTATTTAGATGACATTATCTCTATCAACAATGGTTTTGAAAAACACTTGAGAACCTTTATAGAAGTTTGTGAAAAATTAAATAAGGCAAAACTAACTGTAAATGTACAAAATAAAAAATCTTTGCTTAAGTACTTGGGTTTTGTGGTAGGCAGTCTTAGAACCGACCTTGAAAAGGTAGCGGTCATGATGACATACTTAATACCTACTACTGCAACGGAAGTGAAACGTTTTATTGGCTTTTGCTTGTGGTACAGACGTTTTGTTAAAAATTTTCTTTTCTATCACCAATAATTATCTTGCTTAAAGGGCAAAAGAAAGACAAAGGCATTACTTGGACAACATAAGCAGGTCAGGCGTTTGATAAAATAAAAGATGCCTTAGATAGTACTTCAATTTTAGCTGCACCAATCTTTAACTAAACTTTTATAATCCAAAGCAACGCATGGAAAGATCAAAACCGAGTTATTGCTTATGCCAGCAGAACGTTAAGCAAGCAGAAAAAAAATTATCTCATAACTGAAAGAGAATGTTTGGCCTTTATATTTGCGATAAAACGTTTCCGACCTTACATAGAAAGAACGCCATTTACTGCAATAACCGACCACTACTCGCTTTTGTCTGTTTAGTTCACAGGAAAAGTGCCTTATTAGTTATCCCGGATGCGTTGTCTAGAACACTCAACATTCTATTAGTCAAAACCAACGTTGAAGATAAATAGTATTTGTCAAAATTTAAAGGTGTCTCTGAATTTTCAATTGGGCGGATAGGTGGGTCACAGTAGAAAAAAGGTCTTGCTCACTATCTAAACTTTGTTCCTGCCTACCCAACCAAGCGTTAGTTATCAACAGATTTATAGTTGACTAAATCTCTCGTATTTAAACCCAAGCACACAAAAGGTGGGTCAAACAATAGATCTTTTGATGACTAACACTTGGGCGGGTAGGTGAGTCACATTAGAAAAAAGATCTCGCTCACTATCTAAACTTTGTTTATGCCCACCCACCCAAACGTTAGTTATCAAGAGATTTATTCTTAAACAATTCTCTCGTATCTAAATCCAAGCACACAAGAGATGGGTCAAACAATATATCCTTTGATGAGTAACACTTAGGTGGGTGGGTGGGTTAGAGTAAAAAAAAATTTTGCTCACTATCTGAATTTTGTTCCCGCCCACCCACCCAATTGTTAGTTATCAAAAGATTTATTGTTAACCAAATCTCTCGTATCTAAGTCCAAGCACACAAAAGAAGAATATATTGTTTGTCCCACACAAACAATATATTCTTTGATGACTAACACTTGGGCGGGTGAGTAAGTTGCAGTAGAAAAAATAACTTGCCCACAAAATAATTTTTGTTCCCACCCACCCACCCAAGCGTTAGTTATCAAGAGATTTATTGTTAAACAATTTCTTCTTATCTAAATCCAAGCAACAAGAGGTGGGATAAACATTAGGTCCTTTGATGACTAACACTTGGGCGGGTGGGTAGGGCACAGTAGAAAAACTAACTCGCCCACAAATTAAACTGTGTTCCCAACCACCCACCCAAGCGTTAGTTATCAAGAGATTTATTGTTAAACAATTCTCTCAAATCTAAATCCAAGCACACAAAAGGTGGGACAAACGATAGATCCTTTGATGACTATCACTTGGGCGGGTGGGTGGGTCATAGTAGAAAAAGTACCTCGCCCACAAAGTTAACTTTGTTTCCACCCACCCACCCAAGCGTTAGTTATAAAGAGATTTATTATTGAACAATTCTTTCATATCTAAATCCAAGCACACAAAAAGTGGGACAAACAATAGATCCTTTAATAATTAACACTTGGGCGGAAGGTGGGTCACAGTAAAAGAAGTAACTCGTCCACAAATTGAAATAATATTATTTACAATGTAATTTAGTAATGGTTGTTCTGCCTCGTATATATCTGGTGCGGTGAGTGCACCCAAGCAGTTGGATTTAACTTGTCGTCTCGAGTTGTGGTTCAATCCTGGTTGAAGACATCTATGGCAGGTAATAAGGCAGTGGAGTAGCATAAACTTCATTAGGGCTTCAAAGTGCAAAACTATAAATTAGTTAAAATTTTAATTTAATTTCAAAATTGTTACCATTTTAATATTTTATTAAAACCAGGCAACTAGAGATACTCACATTTTTTTGTAACTAAATTTTCCAGAAACAAGTCTTTATAAAAATTTGTTCTAGAACATATTAATTGTATTAAATAAATTGGCTGCAAATAAAATTTCATAAAATAAAGAAAAAGAGTTTAAAGAATAGAAAACAGTAAAGAAAAGAGTAAATCTTTCCCCTCCTCATTCTTGCATCCGGGCTTGGGACCGTCTTCGGCAGAGTTAGAAAATGAAAAAAAGATGGATAGTCAGAGAGAAAACAACTAAATCAAGAACTACAAGAGACAGAAGAAGCATGTTAGATGAGCAGTAAAAAAAGTAAAAGATATTAGCGCAAAGAAGCAGCGAAAATTAAGAGACAGCCTGACTGGTATTATAAATTCAATTATAATCAGCTCAGGAACTGGAAATGAAATTAGACTAGGAACGAATAGTTACGAGGTATAGAGGAATGGCACAATAAGGGAACTTCTCGCGGGTTTTTCAGGCGTAGAGACAAACTTTATGCATGGCGAGACAGGTCGAACCTATGGTGCGACTTATAACAAGTAGAGAAGACGTGCTTTCGTACACACGGTGATCTCTACAAGTCTTTGATGGTGCATAGCAACGCGAACTAAATCTGATAACTAAAATAAGCAAATCCGTTTATTTTAAATAAATTGAAGCAAACAACTGGAAATTATCCTATTACAGTTTAAATAAAAATGAAAAAAAATTAAATCAACCCCCACCCTGCCTGGCTGAATAGAAATTTGGTTAGATCGCAAGAATTAGTATTAGTAAATTTAGCCTTAGTTTTCTTTATTTAATCCATCCCATGGCATAATAATACATTTTCCAAATAATCCAAAATGTGTACTTAATTTCCATAAACTAAGGCTATTATGATAAGCTGAAATAAAAGTACAATGCATTTTTTTTCAAATTTTGAAATAAATTTATTGTGTTAGGCTGAAATAAAAATTTATTAAATCTTCTGTTCTAGTTTAATTTTTGATTATTCCATTAAGTTTTGGTATCCAGTTAATACAATTCAAATTAGCAATAGAATACCTTCATTTTGAAAAAAAAAACTATTGCTGGAATTGATTAGGTCTTCTGTTATAAGTTCTTTTAAATTAATGGTCCATTAGATTCGGTTATTAAGATAATTCCTGTTAACACAAACCAATTTTGACTAAATTCTAGAACTAAATCTGAAATAAGCAATAGAATCCTTTCACTTTGAAAAGAAACTATTGCTATCGGCTGGAAATAATTAAAAATTAATTAGATCTTCTGTTCTAGTTTATTTTTTAAATTATTTGTCCATTATATTCTGTTATCCATTGCTTGTTAAGATAAATCCAGTTAACACAAATCACTTCTGTGATTAATTAGTTTTTATTTAATTATTGGTCCTTTTAAATTTGTTGCTTAATTGCATAATTAATTCATGGCAAATTAGTTGAATTCTAGAACGTAACCTAAAATAAGCAATAAAATCTTTTCATTTGGAAAAGATTAAATTGCTATTAACTGAAAAGCAAGTTTTTATTAGTTTTTGGAGGAATTATTACAAAATTTCCATAATATAATGCCAATAAATGTTGATAAAAAACAAAGCGATGTAACCAAAATATAATAAATTTATTGAATCCCTTTTAATAACAAATGTACCATAAGCAATAGAGAGAGTTACTTATGGTACCTAATTAACATAAGCAAACCTTTACAAAATTAATGAATCTAAATCTGTAAAGCTAACCATAAAATCTAAAAAAAATTTGATAATTTAATCTTAAAAAAAAAATATTTATCTTCAATTTTATGCAAAATAATTATTATTTTGAAATTGATGAGCGATTGAAAACAAATTAATATATACTAACAATGCCATGTAACTATTCTACTGTAAAATAATGCTGAAACCTAAAAAATACAATTCTGTTTGCTTCCTCAGTTGAAACGCTGAAGAAAATTGATGAAAATAAATTTATCTAAAAAAACCTAAATTGATTTAATAAAAATATATGCTTCAGTATAAACTCTGAAACATTCCTTCCAATTCCCTAAAATTATGTTAGATTGAACCACACTTATAGGTAAATTTGTGCTTAATCTTCAACAAATGTTGAAGAAAGCTTCCCATTTTTGTTTAATTAAATTGTTAAAATTAATATTGAATGTCAGTTGTTTCTTATTCAGTTAAATCTCTGAATTAAGAAGTAGTTTGTAGAAGTGTCAATAAACTTATTCTTCAGTTGAAACGTTGAAAAAATAATTTGATTTGTCTTTAGAATTAATTGAAGTTTAGATTGAATATTGAATATTTCCTGTTTTGTTTGTTGCGTACGTCAATCAACTTATTCTTCAGTTGAAACATTAAAGAACAAAGTTGATCTGTTTCTGGCCTAATTAAGGTTTACTTTAAATATTAGTGCCTTCTTCTTCAGTCGAAGCTCTGAAGTAAGAAGCGGTGTTCTTAGCGTCTGTTGCGGTTTTGTCAATCAACTTATGCTTCAGTTGAAACGTTGAAGACATAAGTTGATTTGTCTTTGGCCTATCTGAATTTACTTAAATTGTTACATTGTTAAATTTTTACTTCAGTGGAAACTCTGAAGTAAAAAAAAAAGTTGCAGTTTTTGTCGATCAATTTGTTCTTCAGTTGAAGCGTTAAAGAACTAAATTGATCTGTCTTTGTGCCTAACTAACGTTTACTTTTAATGTCAGTAATTTCTTCTTTAGTGGATACTCTAAAGTAAGAAAGAATTGTTTGTTGTGATTTTGTTGATCAACTTACTCTTCAGTTGAAACTCTGAAGAGATAAGTAGATCTGTCTTTGTGTCTAGTTAATGTTTACTTTGATGGTCAGTCATTCTTCCTTCAGTAGAAACTTTGAAGTAAGAAAAGATTGTTGGTAGCGATTGTTGCAGTTTTGTCAATCAACTTAATCTTCAGTTGAAACGCTGAAAAACTAAGTTGATCTGTCTTTGTGCCTAACTAAAATTTACTTTAAATGTCGGTAATTTCTTCTTTAGTAGAAACTCTAAAGTAAGAAAAAAATGTTTGTTGTAATTGTGTTGATCAACTTTCTCTTCAGTTGAAACGCTGGAGAGAAAAGTAGATCTGTTTTTATGTCTAGCTAAAGTTTAATGTGAATGTCAATCATCCTTTTTTCAGAAGAAGCTCTGAAGTGAAAAAGGATTGTTTGTAGCGTCAGTTTGAATATTAATTAACAAATTTGTTTTTATTTTATTAAACTTGAATCAAGGTCTGCAGTTGAAACGCTGCAGATTTGATTACTACATGTATCTTAAGTACGTAAATAAGTGATTATTGACAGCGTTTGTTGCAGTTTTGTTAATCAACTCGTTCTTCAGTTAAAACATTGAAAAACTAAGTTGATCTGTCTTTGTGCTTAACTAAAGTTTACATTGACTGTCGATCATTTCTTCTTTAGTAGAAACTCTAAAGTAAGAAAAGATTGTTTATTGAGATTTTGTTGATCAACTTACTCTTCAGTTGAAACGCTGAAGATATTAGTAGATCCACTTTTATATCTGACTAAAGTTTACATTGAATGTCAGTCAATTCTTCCTTCAGTCGAAACTCTGAAGAAAAAAAGATTGTTTGTAGCGTCAGTTGAAATGTCAATAAATAAATTTGTCTTAATATCTAAATTTACTAAACCTAAATCATTTTTTGCAGTTGAAACGCTGCAAACCTGATTACTTCATTTAACCTATGTAAAATTAAAAAAAGTTAAAATTTTGTTAAATTTAATTTGTCTCCAGTTGAAACGCTGGAAACTTTAATATTAAATAACCCTAACCTAAGTAAGAATCTTTAAGAATCGTTTCTAGCGTCGATTGTAATGTCAATCAACTTATTCTTCAGTTGAAACGCTGAAGAGATAAGTAGATCTGTCTTTGTGCCTAACTAAAGTTACATTGAATGTCAGTCATTCTTCCTTCAGTAGAAACTCTGAAGTAAGAAGATATTGTTGGTAGCGTCAATTAACATTTTTGTCTTAATATCTAAATTTACTAAACTTAAATTAGGGTCTGCAGTTGAAACGCTGCAGACTCTATAACTACATGTAACCTAAGTGAATTCTTAAAAATAAAATTTAAGTTTTGTTAAATTTAATTTGTTTCCAGTTGAAACGCTGGAAACTTATTTATTAAATAACGCTAACCTAAGTAAGAATCTTAAAAATAAATTTGAAGAAAAATTTGAGTAAATTAATTTAGTCTACAGTCTAGTATGTGATTAAAATTTTTTGTAAATGTAACAGTGACTTGGGTAATTTAGTAATTGTGTAATGGTGTAAAGGTAAAAAGAAAAAATTAAAGTAAAAATTAAAGTAAAAGTGGCAATACATGATGTAACTCCGATGAATGGTATCGGAAATGGTAAAACAGTATGCGATTTAGAGTTATGTAATTGTGTAAAGTGTAATTGTGTAATAGTGTAAGGGTAAAAAAAAATTAAAGTAAAAGTGGCAATACTTTTTACATGATGTAATCTCGATGGTTGTGTGATTAATGTAAAAGTAAATGTATGTGATTTAAGGTTATGTAATTGTGTAAGGTGTAATTGCGTAATTGTGTAATTGTGTAAAGGTAAAAAATATTAATGCAAGAGAGTTAATACTTTTGACATGATCTAACCCCGATGCTTGTGTGGTACAAGGTATCGAAAATTGTAAAAATGTATGTGATTTAAGGTTTTTGTAATTGTAATTGTGTATTGGGTAATACAGTAATTGTGTAATGGTGTAAAGGTAAAAAGAAAAAATTAGAATAAAAATTAAAGTAAAAGTGGCAATACTTTTTACATGATGTAACTCTGATGTTTGTTTGATGAATGGTATCGGAAATGGTAAAAAAGTGCGATTCAGAGTTTTGTAATTGTGTAAAGTGTAATTGTGTAATAGTGTAAGGGTAAAAAAAAAATTAAAGTAAAAGTGCCAATACTTTTTACATGATGTAATCTCGATGGTTGTGTGATTAAGGTTATCGGAAATGTTAAAAATGTATGTGATTTAAGGTTATGTAATTGTGTAAGGTGTAATTGCGTAATTGTGTAATTGTGTAAAGGTAAAACAAATTAATGCAAGAGAGTTAATACTTTTGACATGATCTAACCCCGATGCTTATGTGGTACAGGGTATCGGAAATTGTAAAAATGTATGTGATTTAAGGTTTTGTAAATGTAACAGTGTAATGGGTAATACTGTAATTGTGTAATGGTGTAAAGGTAAAAAGAAAAAATTAAAGTAAAAATTAAAGTAAAAGTGGCAATACATGATGTAACTCCGATGTTTGTTTGATGAATGGTATCGGAAATGGTAAAACAGTATGCGATTTAGAGTTATGTAATTGTGTAAAGTGTAATTGTGTAATAGTGTAAGGGTAAAAAAAAAATTAAAGTAAAAGTGGCAATACTTTTTACATGATGTAATCTCGATGGTTGTGTGATGAAGGGTATCGGAAATTGTAAAAATGTATGTGATTTAAGGTTTTGTGAATCTAACAGTGTAATGGGTAATACGGTAATTGTGTAATGGTGTAAAGGTAAAAAGAAAAAAATAAAGTAAAAGTGGCAATACTTGTTATATGATGTAATCTTGATGCTTGTATGATTAAGGTTATCGGAAATGTTAAAAATGTATGCAATTTAAGGTTATGTAATTGTAATTGTGTAAGGTGTAATTGCGTAATTGTGTAAAGGTAAAAAAAAATTAAAGTAAGAGAGTTAATACTTTTGACATGATCTAACCCCGATGCTTGTGTGGTACAGGGTATCGGAAATTGTAAAAACGTATGTGATTTAAGGTTTTGTAATTGTAATTGTGTATTGGGTAATGTAGTAATTGTGTAATAGTGTAAAAGTAAAAAGAAAAAAATTAAAGTGAAAGTGGCAATACTTGTTATCATGTAATCCTTATGCTTGTATGATAAAGGGTAACGAAAATTGTAAAAAATTATGTGATTTAAGGTTTTGTAATTGTGTATTGGGTAATTGGGTGATTGTGTAATGGTGTAAAGGTAAAAAGAAAAAAAATAAAGTAAAATTGCTTGTGTTATAAGAGTATCTAAAACTGTAAAAAATGATGTATATATTTTAAAATTGTTGGGACAATGTAGGGTCTTGTATCAAAACCAAAAATATTGATGTATACATATAGATTTTAAGTTGGTACATAAAAAAATTTCTATCAAAAAAACCTTTGTTTTGTTGGATGCGCAATAGTTGAGACAGTTTTTGGGATTTCAGTCAAATGTGTTCCAATACAGGAATTGTAATGACAAAAAAAGGAATTTTTTATATCCATACTATTACCCAGTATAGGAATAAATATCGGGTCAGATAAACCCTTGTTTTATTTGATGTATAATAGTTGAGACAGTTTTTAGGATTTCTGACAAGTGTTTTCCAATACAGGGTCGAGTAACAAAAGTTTGTTGTAACATAGTTACATCATGTAAAAAGTATTGCCACTTTTACTTTTTTTTTAACTTTTACACAATTACACAGTTACCCAATTATCCATTACACTGTTACATTTAAAAAATTTAAATCACATACATTTATATATTGCATCAGAAAAACTCTTGTTTTGTTTTATAACACCAGAAAGTTTGTCCGCGAGTGTTTTTCCAAATATTCTATAATACCTGAAAGATTGTCGGGGAGTGTTTTTTCATTTATTTTATAATGGCGTAAAGTTTATCAAAAAGTGTTTTTCCAATTATTTTATAATACCAAAAAGTTTGTCGGGGAATATTTTTCCAAATATTTTATAATACCGGAAAGTTTGGTGGGGAGTGTTTTCCAATTATTTTATAATACCGGAAAGTTTGTTGGGGAATATTTTCTAATTATTTTATAATGCCGTAGGGTTTGTTGGGGAGTGTTTTTCCAATTATTTTATAATACCAGAAGGTTTGTCGGGGAGTGTTTTCAAATTATTTTATAATACCGGAATGTTTGTCGGGGAGTGTTTTCCAATTATTTTATAATACCGGAATGTTTGTCGGGGAGTGTTTTTCAATTATTTTATAATACCGGTAAGTTTGTCGGGGAGTGTATTTCCAATTATTTTATAATACCGAAAAGTTTGTAGGGGAGTGTTTTCCAATTATTTTATAATGCCGTAAAGTTTGTGGGGAATTGTTTTTCCAATTATTATATAATACCGGAAAGTTTGACTGTCCCTGCGGGGCTAGTTAGTTGGAGAGTGTATACCAGTGTCCCTGCGGGGCTAGTTAGTTGGAGAGGGTGGAGTGATGCGTCCGGCGGGGGTCCTCGCGTGTGCGTAGCTGAGCGAGCATCGCGAGGCCCGGGGGGGCTGTGGGGCCTCGCGGTGCGGTTGGATAGTATATACCAGTGTCCCTGCGGGGCTAGTTTGCTGGGGGGGGTGTTGCATGTGGATAGTGTTTTTCGACTGTCCCTGCGGGGCTAGTTTGTTGTCGAAAATTTTCATCGGCAATTTAGGGGTGTATTATTGACCCTTGCTGATTTTAATGAAAATCACATTTTTAACTGAATTTAGTACCAGAAACACGAATCTGGCATTTAAAAATCTGTAAAAAAATGTCTTCTTGTTTAAAAACAAAAAAATTCATCATTTTAGGGGATGTTTTTAAATTAAGGGTCAGTAGCCTTAAATTAATAAAAATTTGTCTTATAAAGCATTTTTACAAGTTATAGTTCAGTTTTGGCAAATTTAAAAATTATTTTTTGTCAGTATTTTTTTGGCTACATATAGTCGTGAAAATTGTTGAAAAAACTAAATAATTTTTTTAACGGGTCAAAATAACCCACAAGACCAACTTATTATACATCGTTGGAAAGCTCTTGACATACCCTATCTAACAAAAAAATAAAAATTTAGAAAAGTTAAACCGCTTAGAAATGATAGCCCATAATGTCGATTTTCGTATTTTCCCTAAAAATAGGGGATAACATTTTTTGAAAAATAATTTATATTTTTATTAAATTATATTGCATAATTTCAAAGATAATAAAACATGTTTCAAGTCTCTACTACCAACCGTTCTCAAATTATGAATTTTTTAGTGCAAAAAGTTGAAAATTTGTCGAAAAAATTTATCGGCAATTTAGGGGTGTAATTTTGACTTTTACCGATTTTGATGAAAATCATATTTCTGACTAATTTGGGTATGAGAAACACGAATATGATAATTAAAAATCTGAAAAAAAAAAATTTCTTGTTTTTTTCAAAAAAAAAATTTGTCATTTTTGAAAATTCATAAAAACGGTTGTAGGCAAAAATTTAAAAATTTGATACTACATTCTGTTAATAGACTCTTCTTCTTTCGAATAAGACTATGCGCAGCTCTCTACGTTAAACTCCTGGGCACTTCTATTCTTTGGCGCAAACCAATTTTTAGCCGAAAATCGCGTTTTTCCAATTTTTGACAAACCGCCGCTGGTTTATTTTAATAGATATTGAAAAAATTTAAGAATGAAAATTTTTTGTACAAGGATGGGTCTTTCTTATGAGACAAACTACATTTTTTTCCGTGGCCGCGTTAATCGGTGGCTCTCTCTCAAAAAACAGCAAAAAACGCCGATTTTGGCACGCCACTGCTTGAAAACAAAAGCATCAATCGGGGCGCTCGATAGCCTATGCTGTGCGGACTAATGAGGGCTTTCGATAAATCTATATTCATTTTTTACGTAAAATGAAAATTGGGGGTAGATAATCGGGGCCCCAATTCGCCTTTTTTGAAAAACGCAATTTTCAACTTTGAACTAAAAAAAATTTGTGACGCCACTGGACAAAAAAATTGGGGGTCGGATATAAGAAGGAGGTTATCAAAAGGAATTTTTTGGTTCATAACTCACCCTGCTAGGATCAAATTTACTCGAGTTATTACAAATTTACGTTTTTTGGGAAAAAAATTCTCACGCCGCTACTGATTTTTTAAAAAATTCGCGGTTAGTCTCAAATTGCAGTTTAATAGTAGGTAAATCCGAAAATCCATATGCCCCATCTCGGCCGTTTTTAGAAAAGGGTGGAAAATGGCCTCAAACATGGGTCATTTTGGTGGTACCTGGGGGTGGGTTTTTGAAAAAGTGTAAGGGTAGTTTTTAAAAAAGTGAATGCAAAGCAGGTTGTAAGGGGAGTCAAGGAACTCGAAAAAAATTATTAAAAAATTATTCACCCACAAGATCCGGTAGCAATAAATTAAAAAGTGCGTTTTTGGCAAAAAACAACCCTTGCAAAAATCGCAGGGGCTGCATTTTTAAAGAAGAGGTTTTAAAAAAATTATCCTGAGCGTAAAAAGTTGGGAGAAAACTAAAAAAAAATTCAAAACAAAATTATTCCCATAAATAACGAAATGAAAATTTATTGAAATTTGGTAAAAAAAAAATAAATGTTATTATGTACGCTCGTGCTTTTAGGGGCGGCTTTGAAACTTGATTTTGAGGGTGGATTCTGAAAATTCAACATTTTCTACAGACCTTTGGGCAAAATTTTCAGAGCGATATTTCCACGATTAAGAAAGTTACAGCCGTTTCAAAATGAAAAAATTGATGAAAAAACAAATTTCATGTTTAAGGGGGCCCCATTTGTAAAGGGGGCCGAATCGGACCGCGAAAAAAAAATTCCATGTAGAAAATCTATGTACGGAGCTCGGGTAAAAATTTCAGCTCGATCGGTTAGAGTTGGACAAAGATGGAGCAAGTAATTGACAGTTAAGTCGTTTTTTTGGTAAAAGAGGTGGAGACCCTTAATTGAAGGGTAAAGTTTGGTAGACGCTCGGCCTAAAGGCCTCGCCTGATCCCGATTTGGGGCTGCCGCCCCAAATCGGGACGATTTTTGTCGACTTGCGCTGTCGCGCAAGTCGACAAAAATCGACGAAACTCAAATAGTAATAGCAGTCACGTATTGAAACGCTGAAGACTTATTATTTATCTTTTATAATTGAAAAAGTTGCTTGACTTAATTAAAATTCCTATTCTAAACTAAACTTTTAGTCATCAGTTGAAACGCTGATGACTTTATTAATATATAATATAAACCTATTTGAACAATTCTTCATTATAAAAGAAATTTAAAAAAGCCAAAATTATCTCCAGTTGAAACGCTGGAGACTTTATCTTAAATTATAGCTAACTAACCTAACTATTGATCACTATATTTAAGATAATTTTGTTGTATCTATTAGAACATGATGCACACAATATGCCAACAATTGCAAAAAAAGAATAACCACTTGAAGAATAAATACCTTGAAGAATCAAGAAATTTTCCAGACAAAATAACACTTTTAAAGAATCAACAATTTCATACAATGAATCATACACAACAAGCCGGACAAACCAGCTCCATACAAACCCAATTCATACCAAACCAAATCTGACAAAACATAAACCAAACTAGTAAAGATAAATCAAAATTTAAATCACTTAAGAATATCAAATCAAAAAAAAAAAACAAATAACAACATTCATGATGATGAACTATTGCTGGACCAGCTACATTCATACCAACCACAAGCCAAAATTGATGGAATTCAAATTAAACCCAGAAAGCAAACAGTTTTTTTGAAGATTTCAAAAAACCAACAAAAATAGTTTGAAACTACAACGAAAATCATACAATATAAGCCGGACAGACCAGCTTCATTCATACCAAAAACTATTAGTGGAATCAAAACCATAGACAAATTCATTTCAAACCAAAAATGAAACAACAATTTCGAAGAACAAAAAGCATCATATTCTGTAATATAACTAAATTATCTCAAATATATTGCCAACTTAGCCTAAAATGTCAAATATATTTAATTAATAATTGAGTCAAAAAATAAATGTATTGTAACCTAAAGATTTGAAAAACAGTCATGATTAAGTCATTAATAAATCTAAAGTGTAACTAAAATTAAAATAATGGATTATTCAGTCAAAACTCTGAATAATTTTCTGGTAATATTAATATTAAATAACCTAAATAAGTCATAAATTTAAATGAAATAAAATTGTTAAGGTATACTTATACAATTAAAAATTAAACCGTTATGATTAAAGTCACAATAATCCTAAAGTGCAAATATAGAAAAGTGTTAAAAATATTATTCAGTCGAAACTTTAAATAATTTTTTGAAAATGGTAAATTAGTGCATCAAAAAAAATGTAAAAATGGTTATGGTGGTCATAGTCATTATTAAATAAATAAGTGAAAAAAAAAAAATGTTATAAATAGCTTAAAATATAATCGCATTCAGTCAAAAATATGTTTGTGGTAATATTGAAGTCATTTTATTAAAAAATTAAAAATACTGGTCATAGTAAAGTCTATTATATGTCATTAAATAAATCTAAAACTTAAGTAGAATGAAAATAACGTTATAAATATTATTCAGTCGAAACTCTGAATAATTTGGAGTAATATTGAAGTCGTGCAGTCTGAGGTTAGTCATTATATTGTAAGAATTATACTGCCAAAACTATTTTTGAAGTAATAAGTCATTTCATCAAAAAATCGAAAATAACAGTCTTGGTAAAGTCATTGTAAATACAAGCAAAATAGATGTTTTAGTCAAATTTTAAGTAAATTAAAATTAATAGTCAAATTAAATTTTCTAAAAAAAAAAAAATACAGTCATGGTCGTTATATTAAGTCTAAACTGTAAATACAAAAAAAAAATCAATCAAAATTATTATTCAGTTAAAACTCTGAATAATTTTGTTACAATATTAAAATTTGCAACATGGAAATATTAAAAAAAATGATTGTAGTTATAGTCATTCATTAATCTAAAATTAAAAATGCAAAATAAGTATTAAATTAAAATCATGTAAACCAAAAAAATGAAAAAAATGTCAAAGTTGAGTCGTTGTCGATGATAAATTGACAAAAATTAAAAAACAAATTCAATTAAACAAATTATTCATTGAATAATTTACAAGTCAATTTAAAGAAAATATGAAAAAAGTGGTTTAATCCATACACAATTATTACAATATCAATAATAAATCTCATATATTAAAAATAAAATTCAACCTACCCAAAACATGGCATTAGTCAGTAAATATTAATTAACAACCTTAATTAAGATTGATTAATTAAAACAAACCGAACTATAATAATAATAAAATTCTATAAAATTGCAGATAAAAGAACATAAAACATTAATTGAATAAAAAACACAACAAATTTTTTCCATCCATATATGGCACATTTAATTAAAAATAACCTGGAATGCTTACACAAAAATAAAAATTAATACAAAGTAAGGAACCCCGAATAAATAACTTAACCAATCTTTGAAACGCCCCGATTGATTTAGGAAAATTTCCGTTGAACATTTGAATACGTAAACGGCTTTACTTACCCCAGAATCGTTGATTTCTATTTAATATCCGGATAAATCCTCCCAGTGGAGTATAATGAAGCACATCTCTAAGGCGCAACAAGAACTACGTTGATTTACAACACGCATGGATGGGTGGCCGGCCAATTCACACGTTCATGATAACCCCGATCGTGCCAAACTGAGGTCTCTCCGGGCTTGTTGTATGGCTTAACACAAGTAATGATGCGTGGAGGGGATGCGTATCGTTGATACTCCGTGGTCGGATTTACGTATTGGAAATATAGATAGGATATATTGATACGCAAATTTTATTTTCAATGTTAGCCGAAAGTCGACTTTAATGTTATTGCGATTAATGTATATAACCCCATGAGTTTATTTCTTTGCATTTTATTTAGATCGTAAACAAAACTGATAAGGGTAAAATAAAGAGATAGTCGCAAAAATTTTACATGTAAATAATTTTAAAAGAAATTCTTATTTTTATGCGTTTGATTTAAATTGTAAAATTAATATTGAAAACTATTTTAATGTATAGAAAATTGCTGAATATGTATGAATTATATTATTTTTATTTTTCTCAATCTTTGCTGCTTGATGTTCTCTTTGAAATTTTTAAAATGTGAATAATTTCAATATTAATGTCGGTTATTTTGTCCCATAGAGACATCTTATTGGGTGGTTTATAATGTATTTAGATAATAGGTTTCCAAGTTTGTTTGGCAGTTTGTGTACCACTTTCCAGTTTTGTATATTGTTGGCTTTGTTATTGTAGGAGAGGCTTTTTTTGAGCAATCAGAGCGTTTATTCCGACTAATTTCTTCCAGTTTTCGTGTGCAAATGAGTAGATTTGTATAATAACTGCTTACTAAATTTAGAACTAATACAATTACAATTGCAATAAACTATTTAAAGCGTTAAATATATTTTATTGATACTTATGCTTTGATTAATGTTAATAAAAGGTGTTTTTGCCCACTTGCCCCAGTATTTATTGTTAACAAATTAAATGTTACACTAGCCTACCACGTTTCTTCAACTCATTAAGTTGAAAAACAAGCGGACTAAATTAATTACTTAATAACCACCTACAAATTAAACTTTGTTCTCACCTGCTCTCACCCAAGCGTTAGTTATCAAGAGATTTATTGTTAAACAATTCTTTCATATCTAAGTCTAAGCACACAAGAAGTGAGACAAACAAGAGATCCTTTGATGACTCACACTTAGGCGGGTGGGTGGGTCACAGTAGAAGAAGTAACTTGCCTACAAATTAAACTTTGTTCCCACCCACCTACCCAAGTGTTTGTTATCAGGAAATTAATTATTAAACAATTTTCTCGTTTCTAAATCCAAGCACACAAGAGGTAGGACAAACAATAGATCCTTTGATGACTCACACTTAGGCGGGTAGGTGGGTCACAGTAGAAGAAGTAACTTGCCTACAAATTAAACTTTGTTCCCACCCACCCACCCAAGCGTTAGTTATCAAGAGAATTATTGTTAAACAATTTGATCTTATCTAAATCCAAGCACACAAGAGGTGGGATGAACAATAGATCCTTTGATGACTAACACTTGGGCGGGTCTGTGGGTCATTGTAGAAGAAGTACCTCGCTCACAACTTAAACTTTGTTTCCACCCACCCACCCAAGCGTTAGTTATCAAAAGATTTATTATTGAACAATTTTCTCATATTTAAATCCAAGCACACAAGAAGTGGGACAAATAATAGATAATTTGATGACTAACATTTGGGCGGGTGGGTGGGTCAAGGTAGAAGAAGTAACTCGCCCATAATTTAAACTTATTTTTCGCCCGTCCATCCAAGCGTTTGTTATCAAGAAATTTGTTGTAAACTAATCCTTTGTTGTATTGCTAACAAATTACAATAATTCTTTTGTTAAGAATAGCTGCCACATCACAAACGGTGGTTGAAGTAATACATTTTTAGTTCACCAATACTTGGTTGATTGGGTAGGCCATAGTAAAAATAACCACTAAAAATAAGGAAAAAAAGGTAGTAAATAGTGAAGGGGTTGGATTAATTATTGAAACAAATACATAAGTTTTTTTCATATGAAAATAAATGTTTTTTATTGTTGTCGTACACATATCTTACATACGTTATACACATACATGCATATATCCAACTTAATATTTATGATATAGTACTACGGACTAGTACAATCCTTACACATTAATAATGAATAGAAATTGCTTTGCTTTACTTATTTTTCTTCAATTATTTACTGAGCGTTCATTGTAATGTGGCACAGTAGTTGATACACTTTAATAATAATAAACATTTAAACAATAACAAGCGAGTGTGAAATAAATCATATTATACAAAAGCACAGGTGAGATGAGAAAAAGATCTGAAGAAAATATACAAAAAAATAATAAATTTCATTCTATACACACGTAAAAAAATAGAGGTAGATCTATATAAATTTCATAAAATCAAATCAAAACATTCAATTCACATCGATTTGATCTTAAGAATAAATAATATAATATATAAGTATTAAATAACAAAGTAAACTTATAAATTAATGGTAGTCTAGTGGTTAACTTTACTTTTATTTTGGAGGACGAGGAATTCCTTATTTAATTTTATAATATCACTTGGAATCAATGTAGTGGCAATGTTGGTGGCGGCGTTATTGGCGGTAAATGATTACCACATGTGGGGAAGTTTGGTGGCACTGGTGGTAAATCGGCTTGGGTACCTACGTGTACGATTAAATTCATACCAATTAAGATATGCATTAAGAAATGGCAATGGAATAACCAGTATCCTGAAACATAATTTATTCAAACTTAATACACCAACGACCACAGCAACCAAAAGTCAATCTTGGTTTTAAGGTGAAATATTTCTTTGACCAGTGAGATGCTAGGCACACTGATAAAGGATGCATACCTTGAAACAAATTAATTTACCTGGATTATCAGCTCTAAATCTGAATATAACGTAACCATTGTTGGGTACAGCAATGGTATCCTTAGATGGTGGCAAATTAAACTGTCTGTTGAGCAAACCTCTCCTATCCAAATCAAGAGCATGCTTCAAATTAATTTTCTTAACATTTTGATCGGGTGATCTGCCAATACCGATAACGTTGAAGGAATATCCATGCAGATGGAATGGATGCGATAAATTTGGTGATTGAACTATAAATTAAATAATTAATTAGAAATTTTTATTAAAAAAAAAATGTTAACTTACCTTCATCTACAAGGACTACTTCTACAATGGCATTAAGTGGGATATCAATCATGTGCGTGCACATGCAATTCTTTCCGCAATCTGCTGGTCTATTATCACCATTACAGAATTGTTCTGGTGGTGTGTCGTCTAATTGGGATACTAATGGTGCTGGTGGTGATATGTGAGATATTTCATCAATTAAACTGAGTACGTGATCACCTCCTGGTGCAGCTGAAATGTGGGTTAGAATTGAAATATGTAAATTGGAGGATTATTATTGGTATTGATCTTTTACAAGCTTGTTGACTGTAACTTGTTTGATAAAATAAACTGTTCCATTTTAACTGTAAATTTGATAAACTATCTTGTAAATTGATTTGATCAGTGGCGTAGCTACAATTTTTAGGTCTAACTACAAAGTATTGAGAAGGGCTCCTAGACAGTTTTAAAAAAGACGCGTACACAATTTTGATATTTGTTTTTTTGTTAAGTCCGGCTTTAAAATATTTTTAGAGAAAATCAAAATCTGACCAAAAGCGGTTGAAAAGTGCAAAATTCTGTAAACAAATCTTCTAAAATAATAATATCTGACTTTGAAACAGCAAAATATAGCCACAACGCGCCAATATCCAGCCATAAACTGTTAAAAAATGAGAAGAAATTAATAAAATTTAAAAATTATCAAAATCCGGTTATGAAATATCAAAATACTGTTAGAAAGCATCAAAATCCGGCTATAAAACTGTTGAAAAATTTAAAATTCTACTCATAAAATGTCAAAATAGCAAAATCCAGCTTTAAAACATTTAAGTATTGTTAGAAAGCGCTAAAATCCAATCATAAACTGATGGAAAATTTATGAAGTTTTAGAAACTTGGCTATAAAACATCAAAATAAAAGCAAAAACTGTTAAAAAATGCAAAAATTCTTTTTATTAAAGGTCAAACTAACTAACTGCGATCATAAAAGCAATTAAATTAAATCAAAATCCGGCCAACAACGTTTTAAAAGCGCAAAATATTATTCTAAAAATATCAAAAATTGTCTTAAAACGTAACAAAATACTGTAGAAAGTATGAAATTTTGAACATAAACTATTTAAAAGTATATTTTTTGTTAAAAATTTCTAAAATTGACAAAAAATGTAAATTTGTATTCACGATATGTCAAAAATTGCAAAATCCGGCCTTGAAACATCAAAATATTCCCAGAAAGACTAAATTCTGACCATAAACTATTGATCCCGCTATAATGTAAGTAAATATTGTAAAAAAAACACCAAAATGTTGTTAAAAAATGCAAAATTCTATTTATAAAAAATTAAAAATTAAAAAGTCCGACCAAAAACGGTTTAAAACTACAAAATTCTGGTAATAAAATGTCCAAAATAGCAAAATCAAGCATTGAAAACTTAAACAATTCTCAAAAATCACTAAAATGCAATCAAATGTGTAAATATCTTAAAAAATATCAAAAATATTGTTATTAAGAACTAAAATCTGGTCATAAACTGTGGAAAAGTGCTAAGTTTTGTTCATAGAACATCAAAAATAAGTAAATATGGCCATAAAGTATAAAAATTGATCAAAAAACATCAAAATTTGGTCATAAACTGTTAAAAAATGCAAAATTCTATTTATAAATAGTCAAAACTGGCTAAATTCGATCATAAAACTTTAAAACATTAAAAAAATAATCAAAATCCGGCCAAAAACGGTTCAAAACTACAAAATTGTAGTAATTAATTGTCCAAAATAACAAAATCCGGCATTGAAATTTTAAACAATTTCTAAAAGCCATTAAAATCGAGCCATAAACTGTTAAAAAGTGTAAAAATCTTTTAAAAATAACAAAATTTAGCTAAAAAATATCAAAATTATTGTTATAAAGAATCAAAATCTGGTCAAAAACTGTGGAAAGTGCAAAATTTTTATCATAAAACATCAAAATTTGCTGAATATGGCAGAAATCATAAACATTTAGCTATAAACTATTAAAAAGTACAAAACTCTATTTATAAAAAGTAGATAATACATCTTTTTATCTATCTTATACAGAGTAAAAGCCTGGATTCTTACTAAAAATGCTGGTAAGCAAGTGGTAAACCACTTAAAATATCAAGGACCTTACAAACAAGATGGTGCTCCAGTGCATGAGCAAAAAAAAGAAATCTTAGCAACAATTAAAAAGAAAAATCTGGAATATTGTGGCTACGTCATGCGGAATGATAAATGCCTTTTTCTCCAATAATACTTAAGAGAAAATAAATAGATAAAGAAGTTTTGATTGACGCCGTATATCATTGTTGCGGAACCTAAGAACATGAACCAGTAAGTCGTCCACAGCACTATTTAGATCATACAAATAAAATAGTATTGGTTAACATGATAGCCAAAATTCATAGAGGATAGATACTAAAAAAAAAATAAAGGAGTTGCTATTAGATAATTGTAGACTGCTCCGGGCGGGATTAGACGCAGTGTGGTACTTAGTAGTAAAGTGGAGCATACGAGAGTGACTTAGAGATCCAACAATAAATATTCCCAAGCTCATCCAAGGCTTAAATAATAAATACTTTTTTTATTTTTTTTATTTTTTTTAAATTTTTATTTTATGTTTAAATTAACTGTTGAAATTAAGGTTAAGTGGAAGAACATCAATGTGATGAACTTCGCCTTTTTTGTAATTTTGCAAAATAAAGATTATTATTATTATTATTATTAAGTCTTTGTTGTTGTTTCTAAACTATTAATTTGATAACAAACACTCGGGCTTGTAGGTGGGCAACTCCAGTTAAAACTATTGACCGTCATCATGGTCTGGAGTTGACCGCCCACCCGCCCTAGTGTTTGTTATCAAAAGATTAGTTTACAAACCCTTGGGAAGACAGGTGAGCAGCTCAAGTTAAAACTATTGACCGTTATAATGGAGTTACCCGCTCGAGTGTTTGTAAATGAATCTATTTATAACAAACAATCGGGTGGGTAGGTGGGCAACTCCAGTTGAAACTATTGATCCTCATCATAGTCAGGAGTTGCCCGCCCACCCACCCACGTGTTTGTTATCAAAAAAATAGTTCACAAACACTCGGAAAGGCAGGTGAGCAGCTCCAGTTAAAACTGTTGACCGTTATAATGCTCTGGAGTTACCCGCTCAAGTGTTTGTAAATGAATCTTTTAATAACAAACACTCGGGTGGTTGGGTTGGCAACTCTAGACCATGATGACGGTCAATAGTTTCAACTGGAGTTGCCCACCCACCCACTCTAGTGTTTGTTATCAAAAGAATCCGGTCATAAACAGTGAAAAGATGCAAAATTTTATTCATAGAATATTAAAAATCGCCAAGTCTGACCATAAAGTATAAAAATATTGTCATAAAACTATAAAACATCAAAAAAAGATCAAAATCTGGCTAAAAACGGATTAAAACTATCAAATTCTGGTTATAAAATGTCCAAAATAGCAAAATCCAGCCATGAAATTTTAAACAGTTCTCAAATAACACTAAAATCAATCCATAAACTGTTAAAAAGTGTCAAAATAGTTATAAAATTACAAAAATAGCAAAACTCAGCTATAAAGTATCAAAAAAATTGTTATAAACAACCAAAATCCAGTCATAATCTGTGGAAAAATGCAATTTTTTTTATTAAACATCAAAAATACCTAAATATAGCTATAAAGTATAAAAATATTGTCAAAAATCATCAAAATTTGGTAATAAATTGTTAAAAAATGCAAAACTCTATTTATAGAAAGTAAAAAATGACAAAATCTGGTCAAAAACAGTTAAAAACTACAAAATTCTTTTAATAAATTGTCCGAAACTACAAAATTCGACCTTGAAATTTAAAAAATATGTCAAAAACCACTAAAATCTATCCATAAATTGTTAAAAAGTGCAAAAATTTTATTTATAAAAGATCAAACTAACTAACTGCGGTTATAAAACATTAAAAAAAATCAGATAAAACCAAAACCCGGCCAACAACGACTTAAAATAAATATTATTTATAAAATATCAAAATAGTTTTAAAGCAAAACAAAATATTGTTAAAAAGTAAGAAATTTTTGACATAAACTATTGAAAAGAATATATTTTTAAAGAAATTACAAAAACTTTAAAACCTGGCTAAGAAATATTAAAATATTGTTAGAAAATAACAAAATCCGGCCATAAAACTGTTAAAAAAAATAAATTCTAATCATAAAACTTTAAAAATAGCAAAATCCGGCCATAAAATATCAACATATTCTTAAAAAAAACCATAAACCGGCCATAAATTAACAAAAAGTGCAAAGAAAGCACTAAAATCTGACCACAAACTATTGAAAAATATAAAATAAATTATGAAATCTCAAAAATAGCAAAATCTGGCTATAAAATATTGTTAGAAATAGCAAAATCCGGCCATAATCTTTGAAAAAGTTCAAAAGTCTATTTATAGAATATCAAAAATAACAAAAGGAAGCACTAAAATTTTGTCTTGAGCTGTTAAAAAATGCAAAATTCTGTTTATCAAAATTCAAAAATGACAAAATCCGGTCTTAAAACATTAAAAATAATATAAATCCGGCCAAAAACGGTTAAAAACTACAAAATTCTTTTAATAAATTGTCTAAAATAACAAAATTCGGTCTTGAAATTTTAAACAATTCTCAATAACCTCTAAAATTCTAGCTCTAAACTGTTAAAAGGTGTCAAAATCTTTATAAAAGCTCCAAAATAACAAAATTTAGCTATATAATATCAAAAATATTGTTATAAAAAACCAAAATCTGGTCATAAACTGTGGAAAAGTACAGGAATTGTTAAAAAATGCAAAACTCTATTTATAGAAAGTGAAAAATATCAAAATCCGATAATAAAACATTAAAAAAATAACAAAATCCAGGTTCAAAACTACAACATTTTGGTAATAGATTGTCCAAAATGTCCAAAATAGCAAAATCCGATCATGAATTTCAAAAACCACTAAAATATTGTTATTCTGAACCAAAATCCGGTCATAAACCTTGGAAAAAAGCATTTTTTTTTTTCATAGAACTTAAAAAATGGCTAAATATGGCCA
Source organism: Tachinus rufipes (assembly GCA_963932245.1). Classification (NCBI taxonomy): domain Eukaryota; kingdom Metazoa; phylum Arthropoda; class Insecta; order Coleoptera; family Staphylinidae; genus Tachinus; species Tachinus rufipes. The sequence continues at coordinate 116,818,405 of OZ010744.1, read as the reverse complement.
TAAAGTATAAAAATATTGTCAAAAACCATCAAAATTTGGTTATAATTTGTAAAAAAATGCAAAATTCTACTTATAAAAAGTCAAAAATGGCAAAACCCGGTCACAAAACTACAAAACATTAAAAAAAAAAAACAAGAACCGACCAAAAACGGTAAAAAAATACAAAATTCTTTTAATAAATTATCCAAAATAACATAATCTGGCCTTGAAATTTCAAGCGATTGTCAAAAGCTACTAAATTCCAGCCATAAACTGTTAAAAAGTATAAAATTTTTCATAAAATCTCAACAATTGCAAAATTTAGTTATAAATATTGTTATAAAGAACCAAAATTTGGTCATAAGCAGTGAAAAAATGCAAAACTTTATTCATAGAACATTAAAAACATCCAAGTCTGACCTTAAAATATAAAAATTATGTCAAACAATATCAAAATTTGGCCATAAATTGTTAAAAATGCAAAATTCTATTTATAAAAGGCATTATCCAATCATAAAACTATAAAATATTAAAAAACCAAACAAAATCTGGCCAAAAACGGTTCATAACTACAAAATTCGGTCTTGAAATTTAAAACAATTGTCAAAAACCACTAAAAAAACTCTAAAAACTTTCATAAAATCTTAAAAATAGCAAAATTTAGCTATAAAATATCAAAATTATTGTTACAAAAAACCAAAATCCGGTCATAACCGGTAAAAAGATGCAAAATTTTATTTATAGAATATTCAAAATAGCCAATTCTGTCCATAAAGTATAAAAATATTGTCAGAAAACATAATAATTTGGTCATAAACTATTAAAAAAGCAAAATTTTGTTTATAAAACATGAAAAACAGTAAAATTCAAATACCAAAAACTAAAATATTTTTAGAAAAAATAGAATTTTGACCAGAAATAAAATTGCAAAATTATGTTCATAAAATAACAAAATTAGGCTTTAAAATTTTTAACAATTGTCAGAAAGCAGCTAAACTTTTATAAAACCCCAAATAAGCAACTTCCAGCAATAAAATATGAAAAATATTGTTAAAAAAGACCAAAATTGGGGCATAAACTGTCAAAAAATGCTAAACTTTATTTACAAAATGTTAAAAATAGCAAAATCCGGCCTCGCAGGCTTGTGGGTCTTTTCGTATTGCAGACCTATTGAAATAAACTATTTAAAAAAATTATGAACTCTCAAAAACACCAAAATCTGGCTATAAAATATCAAAATAATGCTAGAAATAGCAAAAAACTGCCATAATCTGTCAAAATGTGCAAAAGTCTATACATAAAATAACAAAATCCGACCATAAAGCATAAAAATATTGTAAAAAAGCACCAACATTTTGTCATAATCTGTCAAAAATAGCATAATTTGGTCATAAAACTAGAAAACACTAAAAATAAACTAAGTCTAAGTATAAAACTACAACATTTTGGTCATAAAATGTCAAAAATAGCAAAACCCAGTCTTAAAATTTTGAACATTTTTAAAAACCACTAAAAGATGTTATATTGAACCAAAAACCGGTCATAAACTTTGGAAAAGTGCAAACTTTTATTCATAAAACATCAAAAATAGGTAAATCTAGCCATGAAGTATAAAAATATTATCAAACTTGGTCATAAAAAGTTAAAAAATGCAAAATTCTATTTAATAAGTATCAAAAATGGCAAAATCCGGTCATAAAACTATAAAACATTAAAAAAAGAACAAAACGCAGGTACAAAACTAACATTTTGGTAATAAAATGTCCAAAATAACAAAACCCGGCTTTGAAATTTTAGACAATTTTCAAAAACCACTAAAATGTTGTTATAATAAACCAAAATCCGGCCATAAACCGTGAAAAAGTGCAAAGTTTTATTCATAAAACATCCAAAATAGATAATTATTATTTATAAAACATCAAAAATAGCTAAATAAAGTATAAAAATATTGTCAGAAATCATCAAAATTTAATCATAAAATGTTTAACAAATCCAAAATTCTATTTAAAAAATCAAAAATGGCAAAATCTAGTCATAGAAAACTAAAATCCGGCCAAAAACAGTTCAAAACTACCAAATTCTGGTAATAAAATGTCCAAAAATGTTTCAAAATCAACTAAAATCTAGCCATAAACTGTTAAAAAGTGTAGAAATCTTTATAAAATTTTAAAAATAGCAAAATTAAGCCAGAAAATATCAAAATTATTGTTATTAAGAACCAAAATTCGATCATAAACTATACAAAAGTCCAAAATTTTATACATAGCACTTCAAAAATGGCTAAATATGGCCATAAGTATAAATGGATTATCTAAAACCATAAAAAATTTGGTTATAAACTGTTAAAAAATGCAAAATTCTAGTTATAAAAAGTAAAAAATGACAAAATCCAATCATAAAAATATAAAACATTAAAATTAAACAAAATCCGGCCAGAGACGGTTTAAAACTACAACATTTTGGTAATTAAATGTCCAAAATAGCAAAATCTGGTCTTGAAAATTTAAGCAACTGTGAAAAACCACTAAAATCCAGCCATAAACTGTTGAAAAATGTAAAAATCTTAATAAAATCTCAAAAATAGCAAAAATATTGTTATAAAGAACCAAAATCCGGTCATAAACTGTAAAAAAGTTCAAAATATTAATCAAAGAACATTAAAAATAGCTAAATATTGCTATAAAGTATAAAAATATTATCAGAAACCATCAGAAGTTGGTCGTAAACTGTTAAAAAATGCAAAATTCTATTTTAAAATGTCAAAAATAGCAACAAAATTCGACCAAAAACGGTTCAAAACTACAAAATTCTGGTAATTAAATGTTCAAAATAGCAAAACTCGGTCTTAAAATTTTAAACAATTTTCAGAAACCACTAAAATTTAGTAAAATTCTTTATAAAACTTCAAAAATACCAAAATTCAGTTATAAAATATCAAAAATAATGTTAAAAAAAACCAAAATCTGGTCATAAACTGTAAAAAAGTGCAAAAATTTATTTATAAATCTTAAAAATAGCTAAATATTGCTTTGAAGTATAAAAATATTGTCAAAATTTGGTCATAAACTATTAAAAAATGCAAAATTCTATTTATAAAAAGTCAAAAATGGAAAAATCCGGTCATAAAACTATAAAACATTAAAAAAAGAATAAAAATCCGGCCAAAATTGGTTTAAACTTACAAAACTTTAGTTAATAAATACTGAAAATAGCAAAACCCGGCCTTAAACTTTTAAACAATTCTCAAAAACTACTAAAATCTAGCCAATAATTGTTAAAAAGTGTAAAAACCTTTATAAGATTTCAAAAATATTGTTATAAAAAACCAAAATCCGGTCATAAACTATAAAAAAATAATTAGTTTTATTTATAAAACATCAAAAATAAGTAAATATGGCAATGAAGTATGAAAATATTATCAGAAAACATCAAATTTGGTAATAAACTGTTAAAAATGCAAAATTCTATTTATGAAATGCTTAAAAACTGCAAAATGATGTTCATAAAATTTCAGAAATAAAAAAAATTGGCTTTAAAATTGTAAGAAACTACAAAAACTTTTATAAAATTTAAAAGTTAGCATCTTCCAGCAAAAAATAATAAAAATTATTGTTAAAAAAGGCAAAAACCCGTCGAAAAGTACTAAATTTTATTTAAAAAATCTCAAAATTAGAAAAATTTGGCCCTGCAGGTTATAAAATAGACGTTAAAAACGCCCCGTATGCTTGTGGGCTCTTTCAAATTGCAGATCTATTAAAATTAAACTTTTGAAATGAATTTAAAAAACTATGAAAGCCTAAAAACCGCAAAATCTAGCTATAAACCATCAAAATAACGTTAGAACTAGCAAAATGCTGCTATAACCTGTTAAAAAATGCAAAAGTTTAAACATAAAATAACAAAATCCAACCATAAAGTATGAGAATATTGTAAGAAACTGTTAAAAATGCAAAATTCTATTTATAAAAACGTTAAAAAACAAACAAAATCCAGGTTCAAAACTACAAAGTTTGATAATAAAATGCCCAAACATTGTAAAACCCGACAAAAAATTCTCAAAAATCAATAAAATCCAGCCATAAATTGTTAAAAAGTGTAAAATACTTCTTAAAATCTCAAAAATAGAAAATTTAGAACCAAAATCCGGTCATAAACAGTGAAAAAATGCAACATTTTTTTCATAGAATGTTGAAGATAGCAAAGACTGACGATAAGATATAAAACATATTTTCAGAAAACATCAAAATTTGGTCATAAACTATTAAAAAAGCAAAATTCTGTTTAAAAACTGCAAATTTATTATTCTAAAATAACAAAATTTGTCTTTAAAATTGTCAGAAAGTATTAAAACTTATATAAAATCTCAAAATAAGCAACTTCCAACAATAAAATATGAAAAACATTGTTTTTAACAATAACCAAAACCGAACATAAACTGTCAAAAAATGCTAAATTTTATTTACAAAATGTCAAAAATAGCAAAATCCGGCCCCGAAGGTTTTGAAATAGACGTTGAGATCGCCTTGTATGCTTAAATGCATTTTTTTATTACTCAAGTGTCAATTTAAAAACTTGAAGAATGTTTTGAGATTATTGGAAAAATATTTCAAAAGATTTGAGAAAATATTTGAAAAAAAATTTTAAAGCTTGACAAATGTTTTTGGCATTTTTGAGGCCATATTTGTATCTTCAAAAATGTCGGAAAATCTTTCAAAAGCTTTTGGAACGTATCTGAAGCATTGAGAATATTTTAAAAGAATTTTGAAAAAAATTAATTAGAAAACATTTACAGTTTTAATAATGTTTCAAGACAATATTTGAGAGTCTGAGGATTTAGTGAAGCTTTGAGATTAGTTTTGGACAAGATTAAGGTTTTAAAAGTGTTTTGGGATCTCTAAGAACATATTTGAATCTTCAGAAATACTTTGAGTGCATTCAGATAATGTTTAAAAGAAATTCAAAATTTTTGAGAATGTTTAAAAAGCTTTTAGAAGCTCTAGAAACTCAATAAAGGTTTGAGACAATTTTGGAAAAACTTGAAAAATTTAAAAACAATTTACTGAAGCATCGAGAACTTTTAGAATAATGAAGGAATGAATAAACGAATCTTTTTGATGCATGCAGGAGTGTAATTATTATGAACAACTTTCATCGATTCATATTTATTTAATTTGTTTAAATTTATTTTATTTTAGAATTATATGCGTCAGAATGAAGATTTATTGTAGCTTTTCTATCAATTTGAATTTAGAAAATTTAAATTGATTCGAATTAGCTTAATCCAAAATTTTAAAATCTTTATTACAAATTTTTTATTTGCTTAGATATCATTTACATTTGAATGCAAAATTTCCCAAAACTTTTATTTGGAAAAACAATTAATACAGCTTATACTAATGACATTAAAGTATACTTTTGCTAGTTTGTATCAAAATTCAATAAGTAGTTTGCAAGTTATAAAATATTTTATTGAGAATAGAAATTTTTAGCTTGATTAGGGTAGATTTATTAAATTGAGTTTATACAAAATTCAGCGTGTTGAATTAAATGAAATTAATACAACTTATACTAATGGCATTGAAGTATATTTTTGCCAATTTGTATTAAATTTCAATAAGTGGTTTGAAAATTATAAAATATTTTATTGGAAATAGGAGTTTCAAGCTTGGTTAGTGTAGATTTATTAAATTGAGATTATGTAAAAACAAGCGTGTCAAACTAAATGAAATTAGTACAACTTATACTAATAATCATTAAGTATATTGCTGCCAATTTGCATTAAAATTTAATAAGTAGTTTGGAAATTATGTTATGTTTTATTAAGAGTAGAAGCTTCTAGCTTGATTAGGGTAGATTGATTAAATTTTGATTATTCATAATCTAGCGTGTCAATTTAAATAAAATTAATACAGCTTATACTAATGACATTGAAGTATATTGTTGTCAATTTGTATCAAAATTTACTAAGTAATTTGAAAATTATACAATGTTTTATTAAGAGTTAGAGTTTCTAGCTTAGTTAGAGTAGATTGATTAAGTTGAGATTATGTAAAACTCAGCGTGTCGAATTAGATGAAATTTATACAACTTATACTAATGACATTAAAGTATATTGTTGCCAATTTGTATCAAATTTCAATAAGTCGTTTGGAATTTATGCAATATTTTATTAAGAGTATGAGTTTCCAGCTTGGTTAGGGTAGATTGATTAAATTGAGTTTATATAAAAATTAGCGTGTTGAATTAAATGAAATTAATACAGCTAATACTAACAGCATTGAAGTATATTTTTGCCAATTTGTATTAAATTTTATTAAGCGGTTTGAAAATTAAAATATATTTTATTGGGAATAAGAGTTTCCAGCTTGGTCAGGGTAAATTTATTAAATTAGAATTATGTAAAATCCAGCGTGTCGAATTAAATGATAATGATAAATTATACTTATAATATTGAATTATATTGTCGTCAAATTGTATCAAAATTTAGTTGATAATTTGGAAATTATGCAATATTTTATTAAGAGTAAAAGTTTCTAGCTTGATTAGGGTAGATTGATTAAATCGAGTTTATACAAAATTCAGCGTGTCAAATTAAATGAAATTAATACAATTTATACTAATTATATTGAAGTATATTGTTGTCAATTTGTATCAAAATTCAATAATTGATTTGGAAATTATGCTACATTTTATTAAGAGTAGGAGTTTCTAGCTTGGTTAGGGTAGATTGATTAAACTAAGTTCATACAAAATCCAACGTGTAAAATCAAATAAAATTAATGTAGCTTATACTAACAGCATTGAAGTATATTTTTTCCAATTTGTATCAAATTTTAATAAGTCGTTTGAAAATTATAAAATATTTTATTGAGAATAGAAGTTTTCAGCTTGATTAGGGTAGATTCATTAAATTGAGTTTATACAAAATTCAGCGTGTCGAATTAAATGAAATTAATACAACTTATACTAATAACATTGAAATATATTGCTGTCAATTTGTATCAAATTTCAATAATTCGTTTAGAAAGTATGAAATATTTGATTAAGAGTAGAAGTTTCCACCTTAGTTAGAGTAGATTGATTAAATTGAAATTATGTAGAAACCAACGGGTCGAATTAAATTAAATTAATACAGCTTATACCAATAACATTTAAGTATATTGTTGATAATTTGTATCAAAATTCAATAAGTATAAAAATAACTAAAAAACGTAACTCAAATTTTATGTATGTATTAATTAAAACACTTACCCAAGAACCGATTATATGTATTAGGTCTGAACAAATCTTCTGGACGATACACCAAGAATCTAAACGGCAAAAAGATTTTCACATCCGGTCTTTCTTGTAAAAGAGCTTTGTCAATTTTTTTGGCATTTCTCAGCTGACTGACACAGACAGCATCGCGTCTAGGTCGGTTACAAATTGCGTCCAATGGATTCAACACCTAATTAGTTCACTTAACTTTAGTTACAAATTCATGTGTATAATACAATTAAAAGTTTGTAAAAAGCATACCTACCTACCGTTGCCCAAATATAATACAATCCAAAAGAAAGCATTTTTACAATTTATATACAATATACTTACTTTTTTGTTGTCTTTATATACAATCATGAAGCGTGGAAGCTTATAATACATATTTATAATAATTTACATCCAAAGATAGAAACGCCTCACCTTCACCAGTCAATTAATGAACAATTTAGCTGTACACCTGTTTTGAGTTTCTAACCCTTTTCAGATATTTTTTTATGTTTAGCAATGTTTCTGATGAAGCAATTCCAAAACTTATAAAAGCGTTTATATCTTTGGTTGTGTTAATGAGCCCTTAAATATAAATATATACAACTATTAAGAAATTTACTATATTTTAATATAATATTTATACATAATCTAGAATATAAAAAAATATAACAGTACCATAGACTAATCTAATAAAAAAATTTGTCCAGTTATTAAAGACTGTTATAGACTAGGACAATCAATTAATAACTATGTAGTTAGTAAATGGTAAACAGTGGATTCTGTTAATAGGAAGAAAGTAGTACAAAAATTTATACAAAAATACTGACTGATAATAACGATTATATTACAAAAAAAATAATTAACATCTCCACAAATACTGATAACAATACAAGAGGGTGGAAATATTCTACATGTGGTTTTGTTTAGATATATACAAAAATTATGTGTAAATTTAAAGTGATTATATACAATTATGAAGTGGAGAAGAAGGAAGAAAGATAGCACCGAATTAAGGTTGTATGATTGTATGGAACTATACAAGTATTGCTTTTTGTATACTTACCTTTCTAAATATTATGGCGCGTAAAAACCATTTAAAGGATTCATAAATAATAAAAATATAAATACAATAGTTAATACTAAATAAACAAAAAGAGGGGTAAATTTCCAAATGGCAAGATCAAATGAAGAAAATCAACAATAAATTTTGAATTGAATTTCAGAGTTAATAATTAATCAATGGCTAAATTTATATCTTATTGGTATCTAAAGAGATTTCTGGGAGATGATCACCACATGTAGGAAAACCTGGTGGTACAGGTGGCAAATCAGCATGAGTACCAACTTGCAAGACTAAATTCATTCCTATGACTATATGGAATAAGAAATGGCAATGGAAAAGCCAAAAACCTGGATTGTCAGCTCTAAATCTTAATACTACATAACCGTTATTAGGTACAGCTACTGTATCTTTCGCTGGAGGTAGATTAAATTGTCTATGTAGAAGACCTTGTCTATCAAGATCTAAAGCGTGTTTCAAATTAATTTTCTTTACATTCCTATCGGGTGATCTGCCAATACCTATTACATGGAAAGCTTGACCGTGAAGATGGAATGGATGGCTCAAATTCGTTTGTTGAACTAAATTAATTAAGCAATCATTAATATACGCATTAAAGGTAATTAAATTAAAACTTACCTTCATCAACCAATACTACTTCAACGATGGCATTTAATGGAATATCAATTTTGTGCGTGCACATGCAATTCTGTCCGCAATTTGCTGGTCTGTTATCACCGTTGCAGAATTGTTCTGGATTGATGTCATCGTATTGTGATATTAATGGTGCTGGTGGTGCCATGTATGAGATTTCATCAATTAAACTGATTACATGATCACCATTTGGAGCAACTGAAAATGTAACATAACAAAATGATTAGAGAAGTTGATAAGAAAATTAAATATAATATTTGGAAACAGAAAATGGATGAAGGAAGGTATGAAAACAACTTTTCTGTGCAATTTCTTGCGTATTTCATGTCGTTTTTTTTTTAAGTCAAATCATTTTGCGCAGTTTATGATAAATTTTAGTGTAATAAACAAGTTTTTTAAGTAATTAATTACAAATTTTATCAAATTAACTGATTTTTGGTCCTTATTTCATGCATAAAATGGTTTTTAAGTGCGTTTTTTTGGTAATCTTGTAAAACTTGTGCGTTTTTTGGGTAATTTTAATGAAATTTTGTATAAAAAACAACTTTTCTGTGCAATTTTCTGCTTATTTTATGTCGTTTCAGATCATTAAAAGTATTTTGCGCAATTTATGATAAATTTTTGTGTGATAAACTAGTTTTTTACGCGATTTATTACTGATTTTATCAGATAAACTGGTTTTTTGTCCTTATTTCATGCAATAAATAACTTTTAAGTGCGATTTTTTGTTAATCTTATAAAACTTGTAAATTTTTTGAGCAATTTTAATAGAATTTAGTATAAAAAACCATTTTTTGGTGCAATTTTCTGCTTATTTTAAACCATTTTTTGTTGATATAAAAGTTTTTTGAGCAATTTATGATGAATTTTATGAGATTATTGCTTTTTTCTCTTTATTTCATGCAATAAATGCTTTTTCTGTGTGACTTATTATGAATTTCGAAGAATAATTGTGTTTTTTGAGACATTTTAGATGAGTTTTGTGTAATAAACAAAATTTGTGTTTATGATAAATGTTTTGAAATAAATCAGTTTAATGTGCTTATTTTTTGCAATAAATAAGTTTTGTGTGCAATTTTTTATTAATCCTGTAGAATGTTCGCGTTTTTTTGGGTAAATTTTGTATAAAAACAACTTTTCTGTGCAGTTATGATGATTTTTATGAAATAAAGTGGTATTTCTTGCTTATTTCATGCATTAAATGCTTTTTTTAAATGAATTTTTATGAAAAATTGTTTTATTTAGATCATTTTTGAGTAATTAATTAGTTTTTTGCATGATTTATGATGAATTTCAAGAAATGCATTGCTTTTTGTAATTATTTAAAATGCAATAAATGCTTTTTTTGTGTAACTTTTTATAAATTTTGTAAAACCTTTGTTCTTTTTGAAACGTTTTAGCTAAATTTTGTGAAATAAATTGTTTCTTTTTGCTTATTTTATGCTTTCTGTGTGCAATTTTTCATAATTTTTTTGAGTAATTTTTGATTAATTTTGTGTAATAAGTAAGTTTTTTGCAATTTATGATGATTTTTATGCTTTTTTCCTGCTTAGTTTATGCTTTTTTTTGATTTTTTTTATAGATATTTAAGAACAATTATCTTGTTTGAGTCATATTAGAATAATTTTGTGTAAGAAGACGTTTACTGTGCAATTTTAAACCAATTTTGTAAGATAAGATGTTTTTCATTCTTTATCTATACCAAACGCAATATCTCATAAATGAAATATTGAAACTTTTTGAAATTATGAGAAAATCAAATGATGTTACCAAATGCAAAAGTTTTAACAATATTGGTACCAATTTTTGGTAAATAAATCGAATATCTCATATTTGCAGAAAAACTAAAATACTAATCACTAAATCTTGAATTGTGCAAAAACAATATTTCAAAAATGAAACATTGCAACTGTTTTAGTTAAATTTAGTACTAACATTGGTACGACCAAATTTTCTAAAAATTAAATTAAATTTGAAACAATTATAAAAAAAAATATCTGTAGAAACTGCAATTTCTCAAAAATCAAACATTGAAACTTTTTAAAATTTTAGGTAAAGTAAACACTGAAATAGTACTAATAAATCCAAAAATATCAACCACTTTGGTACGACCATTTTTTGTTAAAAATATAAATTGAATTTTTTATAATTGTAGAAATTGCATAAAATTTTGATCTGTACCAAACGCAGTACCTGAAGAATTAAATATTAAATCTTTCTAAAATATTTGTTGAATTAAGTACTGACATGGTGGTACTACTTAATGTACAAATTTCAATCACATTAGTACGACCAATTTTGGTAAAATTTAATTTCTGTACCAAATGCAATATCTCAAAAATCTAATATTGAATCTTTTTGATATTTTTGCTAAAATAAGTACTAACAAAATACTACTTAATGTAAAAATTTCAATCACTTTAGTACGACCAATTTTTCAAAAAGTTAAATTAAATTTCTTATAATTTTAGAAACAGTATAAAATTTAATCTGTACCAAATGCAATTTCTCAAGAATCTAGTATTGAATCTTTTTTAAATTTTTGCTAAATTAAACACAAACAAAAAACTACTTAATGTACAAATTTCAATCAAATTGGTACGACCAATTTTTGTAAAAATCAAATTATGTTTCTCACAATTGAAAACATTGTACAAAAGTTTGATCTATACCAAACGCAGTACTTCAAGAATAAATATTGAACCTTTCTGAAAATTTTGTTGAATTAAGTACTAACATGGTACTACCTAATTTACAAATTTCAATTATATTGGTACGACCAATTTTAGTAAAAATTAATTTAAATTTCCTATAATTTTAGAAACAGTATAAAATTGAATCTGTACCAAAAACAATATCTCAAGAATCTAATATTGAATATTTTTGATATTTTTGCTGAAATAAGTACTAACAAAATACTACTTAATGTAAAAATTTCAATCACTTTAGTACGACCAATTTTTTTAAAAGTTAAATTAAATTTCCTATAATTTTAGAAACAGTATAAAATTTAATCTGTACCAAATGCAATTTCTCAAGAATTTAGTATTGAATCTTTTTGAGATTTTTGCTAAATTAAACACAAACAAAGAACTACTTAATGTACAAATTTCAATCATATTGGTACGACCAATTTTTGTAAAAATCAAATTATGTTTCTCACAATTGAAAACATTGTACAAAAGTTTGATCTATACCAAACGCAGTACTTCAAGAATAAATATTGAACCTTTCTGAAAATTTAGCTGAATTAAGTACTTACACAGTACTACCTAATTTACAAATTTCAATCATATTGGTACGACCAATTTTAGTAAAAATTAATTTAAATTTCCTATAATTTTAGAAACGTTATAAAATTGAACTTGTACCAAAAGCAATATCTCAAAAATCTAATTTTGAATCTTATTGAAGTTTTGGCTGAATTAAGTACTAACAAAGTACTACTTAATGTACAAATTTCAATTTGATTAATACGAATAATTTTTGTAAAAATTAAATTAAATTTCCCATAATTAGAAACAGTATAAAATTTAATCTGTACCAAATGCAATTTTTCAAGAAACTAATATTGAATATTTTTGAAATATTAGCTAAAGTAAGCACTAACAAAGTACTTCTTAATGTACAAATTTCAATTTTTTTTTTTAAATAAATTGAATTTTTCATAATTGTAGAAATTGTACCCGAACTAAATGTAATATCTAAAAAACAAAATATTAAAATTTCTTAAAATTTTAGTTAAATTAAGTACTAACATGGTACTACTTAATGTACAAATTTTAATCAGTTTGATTTGACCAATTTTTGTTAAAAAATAAATTGAATTTTTCATAATTGCAGAAATTGTACTCGTACTAAATGTAATACCTAAAGAATAAAATAATGAAACTTTTTAAAATTTTAGTAAAATTAAGTAATGACATGGTACTACTTGATGTAGAAATTTGAATCAAATTGGTACGATCAGTTTTTTTTTTTAAATCAAATTAAACTTCTCACAATTGTAAACATTATACAAAATTTTGATCTGTACCAACCGCAGAATCAAATATTAAATTTTCCTAAAATATTAGTTAACTTAAGTACAAACATGGCACTACTTGATGTATAAATTTCAAGCAATTTGGTACGGCCAATTTTTGTAAAAAAATATATTGAATTTCTTACAATTGTAGAAAATATACAAAATTTTGATTTGTACCAAACGCAGTACCTCAAGAATCAAATATTAAATCTTTCTAAAATATTAGTTCAATTAAGTACTAATGTAGTACTACTTGTTGTATACATTTTAATCAAATTGGTACGATCAATTTTTGTAAAAAACAAATTGAAGATCTCACATTTGTAAAAACTGTATAAAACTTTGATTTGTACTAAACGCAGTACCTCAGAAATCAAATAATGAATCATTTTGAAATTTTGGTTAAATTAAGTACTATTATGGTACTACTTAATGTACAAATTTCAATCATATTGGTACGACCAATTTTTGTAAAAACCAAATTGAATTTCTTATACTTGTAGAAACTGTATAATGTACCAAACGCAATACTTCAAGAATCAAATATTGAATCTTTCTGAAATCTTAGTTAAATTAAGTACTATTATGGTACTACGTAATGTACAAATTTCAATTATATTGGTGCAATCAATTTTTGTAAAAAAATAATTAAATATTGAACAATTATAGAAATTTTACATAGTTTTGATCTGTACTAAATACATACATTGAGAATCAAATATTGAATCTATTTGAAATATTAGTTCAATTTAGTACAAACATAGTACTAGTTAATGCACAAATTTTAATCATATTGGTACAACTAATTTTTGTAAAAATCAAATTGAATTTCTCACATTTGTAGAAACTGTATAAAACTTTTATCTGTACTAAACGCAGTACCTCATAAATCAAACATTGAATCTCTCTGAAAACTTTGTTAAATTAAGTACTAATATGGTACTACTTATTGTATAAATTTCAATTATATTGATACGCCCAATTTTTGGAAAATCCATTGTAGAAATTGTATAAAATTTTGATTTATACCAAATGCAGTAACTTTAGAATCTAATATTAAATCTTTCTGAAATATTAAATAAATTGAGTACAGACATAGTACTACTTGATGTACAATAATGAATCAAATTGGTACGATCAATTTTGGTAAAAAATAAATTGAATATTGCACAATTCTAAAAATTTGATAAAATTTTGAACGCAGTATATATCAAAAATCAAATATTGAATCTTTCTGAAATCCTAGTTAAATTAAGTACTAATATGGTACTACTTAATGTCAAAATTTTTATCATATTGGTACTACCAATTTTTATAAAAAATAAATTGAATTTCTCACAATTGTAGAAATTATACAAAATTTTGATTTGTACCAAACGCAGTACCTCAGGAATCAAATATTGAATCTTTTTGGAATTTTGGTTAAATTAAGTACTAATACGGTACTACTTGATGTACAAATTTCAATCATATTGGTACGACCATATTTTATTAAATAAAATTTATTTCTCACTTTTGTAAACATTTTACAAAATTTACAGTATGAATCAAATATTAAATTTTTCTAAAATATTAGATAAATTTAGAACAAACATAGTACTACTTGATGTACAAATTTAAATCAAATTGGTACGACCATTTTTTGTAAAAAATAAATTGAATTTTGCACAATTGTAAAAACTTTATAAAATTTTGAACGCAGTACCTCAAAAATCAAATATTGAATCTTTTTGAAGTCTTTGTTAAATTTAGTACTAATAGGGTACTACTTAATGTACAAATTTCAATCACAATGGTACGACCAATTTTTGTAAAAAAACAAATTGAATTTCTCACATTTGTAGAAACTGTATAAAACTTTGATCTGTACTAAACGCATTATCTCATAAATCAAACAATAAATCTTTCTGAAATCTTTGTTAAATTAAGTACTAATATGGTACTATTTATTGTATAAATTTCAATCATTTTGATACGCCCAATTTTTGGAAAAAACCATCGTAGAAATAAAAAATTTGATCTATACCAAATGCAGTAGCTTTAGAATCTAATATTAAATCTTTCTGAAATATTAATTAAATTAAGTACTTTAATAGTACTATTTAATGTACAAATTTCAATTATATTGGTACGACCAATTTTTGTAAAAAATAAATTAAATTTCTCACGATTGTAAAAATTTTGATTTGTATCAAACGCAGTGCCTCAAGAATCAAATATTAAATCTTTTAAAAATATTAGCTCAATTAAGTACTAACACGGTACTATTTAATATACAAATTTTAATCACATTGATACGACCAGTTTTTGTAAAAAACAAATTGAATTTCTCACATTTGTAGAAACTGTATAAAACTTTGATCTGTACTAAACACCGTACTTCAAGAATCAAATATTGAATCTTTCTAAAATTTTGGTTAAATTAAGTACTAATATGGTACTACTTAATGCATTAATTTCAATCAGATTGGTACGATTAATTTTTGTACAAAAATAATTAGATATTGCACAATTATAAAAATTTTACATAATTTTGATCTGTACCAAATGCAGTATCTCAAGAATCAAACATTGAACCTTTTTGAAATATTAGTTAAATTAAGTACTTACATAGTACTACTTGATGTACAAATTTCATTCAATTTGATACGACAAATTTTTGTGAAAAAACAAATTAAATTTCTCATATTTGTAGAAACTGTTTAATAAATCTTTGAGTTGTACTAAACGTACCTCAGTAATCAAATATTGAATCTTTCTGAAATCTTAGTTAAATTTAGTACAAAAATGGTACTACGTAATGTACAAATTTCAATTATATTGGTACGACTTATTTTTGTAAAAAACAAATTAAATTTCTTACATTTTTAAAAACTGTATAAAATTTTGATCTGTACCAAACGCAGTACCTCAGGAATTAAATATTGAATCTTTCTGAAATCTTGGATAAATTAATTACTAATATGGTACTACTTAATGTACAAATTTCAATAAATTTGGTACAATAAAATTTTGTAAAAAAATAATTAAATATTGCACAATTATAAAAATTTTACATAATTTTGATCTGTACCAAATGCAGTACATTAACAATCAAATATTGAACCTTTCTGAAATAATAGTTAAATAAAGTACTAGTATGGTACTACTTGATGTACCAAATTTAATCAAATTGGTACGACCAATTTTTTTTAAATAAGTTGAATTTTCACAAAATTTTGATCTTTACTAAATACAGTACCTCAGAAATCGAATATAATTTTTTTCTAAAATCTTGGTTAAATTTAAGACAAACATAGTACTACTTAATGTACTAATTTCAATCAAATTGGTACGACCAATTTTTGAAAAAGTAAACTAGAATTCTCACTATTGTAAAAATTATACAAAATTTTGATCAACCTCAAGAATCAAATATTGAACCGTTTTAAAAAATTAACTGCATTAAGTACTATTATAGCACAACTTATTGTACAAATTTCAAACACATTGGTACAACTAATTTTTGTACAAAAAAACTTGAACTTTTCACAATTGTAGAAGAAATTCTGTAAAATTTTGTTCTGTACTAAACGTAGTACCTTAAGCATCAAATATTGAATCATTCTGAAATATTAGTTAAATTAAGTACTAATATGGTACTAATTGATGTACAAATTTTAACCAAATTGGTACGACCAATTTTTGTAAAATTTAAATTAAAATTCTTAGATTTGTAATCATTGTACAAAATTTTGATCTGTGCCAAACGTAGTACCTCTAGAATCAAATATTAAATTTTTCTAAAATATTAGTTAAATTAAGTACTAACATGGTACTACTTAAAGCTAAAATTTTAATCATATTGGTACGACCAATTTTTGTAAAAATTAAATTATGTTTCTTACAATTGTAAATATTGTACAAAATTTTAATCTGTACCAAACGCTGTATCTCAAAAATCAAATCTTGAACCTTCTAAAATTTTTGCTGAATTAAGTACTAACATGATACTACTTAATGTACAATTTCAATCCAATTGGTTCGACCAATTTTTGTAAAAAATATTTTTTTTTACAAAATTTTGATTTGTACCAACCGCTGAACCTCAAAAATCACTAATTAAATTTTTCTAAAATATTAAATAAATTAAGTACTAACATGGTACTACCTAATGTACAAATTTCAATCATATTGGTACAACCAATTTTTGTAAAACACAAATTAAATTTCTTACATTTGTAAAAACTGTAAAAAAATTTGATCTGTACCAAACGCAGTACCTCAAAAATCAAATATTGAATCTTTTTGAAATTATGGTTTCTTTAGATACTAACATAAAACTACTTAAAAAAAAAATGTCAATCACATTGGTGCAACCAGTTTTCTTAAATATCAAATTAAATTTTGATCTGTAATAAACGCAGTACCACAAAAATCAAATATTGAATCTTTTTGAAACTATGGTTTAATTAAGTACTAACATAGTACTACTTAAAAAAAAATGTCAATCACATTGGTACGACCAATTTTTGTAAAACACAAATTAAATTTCTTACATTTGTAAAAATTGTAAAAAATTTGATCTGTACCAAACGCAGTACCTCAAAAATCAAATATTGAATCTTTTTGAAACTATGGTTTAATTAAGTACTAACATAGTACTACTTAAAGAAAAAATGTCTATCACATTGGAACGACCAGTTTTCGTAAATATCAAATTAAATTTTGATCTGTAATAAACGTAGTACCACAAAAATAAAAAATGGAATCTTTCTAAAATATTAATTAAATTAAGAACTAATATAGTACTACCTAATGTACAAATTACAATCATATTGGTAGGACCAATTTTTGTAAAAAACCAATTCAATTTTTTACATTTGTAAAAACTGTACAAAATATTGATCTGTACCAACCGCAGTACTTCAAAAATCAAATATCGAATCTTTCTGAAACTATGGTTTAATTAAGTACTAATATAGTACTATTTAAGGAAGAAATGTCAATCATATTGGTACGACCAATTTTCGTAAAATTCAAAATAAATTTTGATCTGTACTAAACGCAGTACCACAAGAATCAAAAATTAAATAAAATATTAATTAAATTAAGTATTAATATAGTACTTCTTAATGTGCAAATTTCAATTATATTGGTACAACCTATTTTTGTAAAAAATAAATTTAATTTCTCATAATTGTAGAAAATTTTGATTTGTACCGAACGCAGTGCCTCAAGAATCAAATATTGAATCTTTTTGAAACTTTAATTTAATTAAGTACTAATATGGTACTACTAAATTTACAAATTTCAATCAAATTAATACGACCAATTTTTGTAAAATTTAAATTAAATTTTTTTAAAACTTTATAGTTTTTTTTTTCCGTACCAAATAGAATATCTTAAAAAATAAACATTGAATCTTTCTGAAATATTAATGAAATTAAGTACTAATATGGTACTACTTGATGTACAAATTTTAACCAAATTGTTACGACCAATTTTTGTAAAATTCAAATTCAAATTCGTACATTTGTAATCAATGCACAAAATTTTGATCTGTACCAAACGTAGTACCTCAAGAATCAATTATTGAACCGCTCTGAAATATTAACTGCATTAAGTACTAATATGGTACAACTTATTGTACAAATTTCAATCACATTGGTACGACCAATTTTTGTAAAAAAAAAAAAAATTAAAGTAAGTTGAAATTGTATAAAATTTTGATCTGTACCAAATGCAATATTACAGAGTCCTAACATTAAATTTTTTTAAAATTTTAGTAAAACAAAGTACTATATTAGTACTACCAATCATAAAAATTAGAATATTAATGGTACGATTGAATTTTTTGTATATAAAATTAAAATTGTCCTAAATAATTAAATTAAAAAATTAAATCAAATCAATCATTAGAAGTATTAGTACTGATTTAGTACTATCAATTATAAAAACTAGAATTCTATTGATATCATACATTTTTTTATAAACCAAATTAGATATGCAATATTTTAGGAACTAAATATTAAAACTTTTCAAAAAAATTGTTGAAGTAAGTACTATAGTTGTACTACCAAATGTTAAAATTATAAAAAAATTGAAAAATTAAGAATTTTATAGGAAACTAAATCTATGCATAGTGCAACCATTATATCGTAAGCTCTGATTGCAACAAGTTATTCAATATAATTAACTTTTGCACATTTAAAACTAAGAATAAAACTTATTGTACAGTCTTAGCTTATGATATATTGGTGTTCATTAAATTATAATTATAATCAAAATAAACTTACTTAAATGTCTGTTGTAGGTGTTTGGTGCGAACAAATCCTCCGGTGAATAAATATGGAAACGGAACGGCAAGAAGATCTTAACATCAGGTCTCGCTTGCAGTACTCCACGATCAATTTCTTTAGCATTTTTAAGTTGATTGACGCAAATAGCATCAGCTCTTTGCTCATTACATCTTGCATCCAAAGGATTTAAAACCTAACCAGGATTCATGTTTGAATATTTATGTACAATACAAATGGGTTACGTTACCATTGAGGATATATACAAAATTTTGATCTAATCTAACTTTCAAAAATAAATAAATAATTCCATCACCTAATCAAATTGCATACTAAATTTATATACAACGAGTATGCATTTTTAATAATATTTATATACAATTTGTATAATTTTTGATAAGCAAACCAATCTAACCAATTATTTATATTTACAGCTCTAATCTGTTTATACAAGGGGTAATATTGATTTAATTTACAATCAATACAATTCTGATATATACAAATAATACTTACAATACCCTGTGGAAGACCGACATCATATGTAGGTGCTTGTGTGCTTGGTTGATATGGACCTCTAGCATATCTTAAAATTGCTAATTGTTGCGCTCTTCTAATACCACATTCACCTAAACCTCTCAATTGTATCCAGTAAGCACCTGGTGTTTGATCGGCATTTATTACGAAATCGTATCGCTCACCTGTAAAAAATTTAGTATTCAGATCGTGTTTAAGATTAAGTGGGCAACGATTTAAGGAAATTGTTATTGAAGTCACGCGCTTTACTTGTCGTGTAGTTTATGTCTTTATTTTAGGACTAATATGCTATAAGATTGTAATTTACATAAATTGGCAATTCGCGAAAGTTTTTATTGGTTATTTTATACACGCATCGGTGGAAATTATAATCTGTTAAATATAATAATGCAATGATTTCAAATTTTGTAAAAATAATTAAATATCACTTACCAGAAAATGAAATAATGGTGTTAACTTGTACAGGATGAACAGGTTCACCATCAGTAGCAATCAAAGTCAAATCATGTCCTCCAATAGTTAATTGAGCTGGACAAACTGAGGCAAACGAATTAATAATTCTGAATCTATATCTCCTTCCAGGTGTAATAGTAAAAACTTCCAATGGTGTATTCGTCATAAAACCTGTATTCGGATCTCTGAACTGACCTTTACCGTTAATTAACATACTTTCTGGATCTTGACCGGTATTTACTGCTAAACGACCAGGGAATCTTTCAGCGGCATCTTCATGAAGCCAATCACTAAGTAACATAACATGTGTTGTCAAATCGTAATCGTATAAATGACTGTTTGGATCTTTCGATGGTGCTTGACGGACAATTACTGAACCGTATAATCCGTCCATTTTTTGGAGACCTGTATGTGCGTGCCAGAAATGAGTACCAGCGTTTCCGGCAACCCATTGATATCTAAATTAGAAATTTTGTATTAATTCTCCACCCCAATCAACATCGCATGCAAATATTTTATAATATTAACACGCAACTTTTCTCTAATTAATATTTACCTGAAAGTATTTCCCTGTTGAATTGGACATTGCGTTACGAAAGGTACGCCATCATAATATTGAGTTCCCCTCTGCCAGATTCCATGCCAATGTAGCGTAACTTCCATACCTTCTAAATGATTTTCAACGTCAATTACAACCTTATCGCCTTCGCATACTTGAATGGATGGACCGGGTATCATTCTGTTAGCTGTTAAAATTCCTCTTTCAACTCCATCGGCAAGAACGCATTGACAATGAGACCATACTGTGTTGGTTGCATTCGGGGTGCATACTTGACAAGCTCTGTAATAAATGGAATCGTTTTAATTTAATCTGACAATGGCATTGTTATGTAATTTTTGATCATTGCAAAGGAAAATTTTCCGGTTATTGTTGTTATGCAGAAATTAGCATCAAACGGACTAGTGATTTCATGAAAGAAAAGTTTTGCGTTTGATGAAAAGTTTAATTAGAGCATGTACTGTTCAAATATTTGTATGTATGAAATTTTAAATAATGTTGACAATTGATGTATTAACAATCTTCAATTAATTAAATGCAAATTAGGCTTGAAATTTTTTTTTAATAAATTAATACCAAATACAATAACTTTTTGAAATTTCTGTTGAATTAAGTACTAATATGGTACTACTTAATAAACAAATTTCAATCTTATTGGTACTAATGATTTGTGTTCAATTTAAATTGAATTTCTTATAATTGTAGAAATTTTATAAAATTTTAATCTGTACCAAATGCAATATCTTAAGAATCAAATATTGAAACTATTTAAAATTTTAGATTTAATTAAGTACAAACAGGGTACTACTTAAATTTAAAGTCAAAATTTGTACCCGTTTCAAAGATATCTTGATTTTAAGAACAAAACTTTATATTACTCAAAATAAGGTGCTTGGTCTAAGTTTAAGAGTAAATTAGGTAAATATATAACTTTTTTTTACATAAAATATATAAAACCAAGCCTCTTAAATCTAATTTTTTAAAGCGGAAAATAAAATTCGTACCGGTTTCAAAGGTATCTTGATTTTAAGACTAAAACTTTATATTACTCAAAATAAGCTGTTTGGTCTCAATTTAAAAGTAAATTAGGTAAATGTATAATTATTTTTAACAAAATTTATATAAAACAAAGCCTCCTAATTTCAAATTTTTAAACTAGAAATAAAAATTTGTACCGGTTTCAAAAATATCTTGATATTGAGAACAAAATTTTATATTACTCAAAATAATCTGTATGGATTCAATTTAAAAATAAATTAGATAAATGTTTATATATTTTTTAGATAATATATACAAAACTAAACCTCTTGAATCCAAATTTTTAAACCGGTTTCAAAGATATCTTAATTTTAAGAACAAATTTTTATATTACTCAAAATAAGCTCCTTGGTCTTAGTTTAAAGTAAATAAGGTAAAACTATAATTGATTTTCACATAATATATATAGAAAACCAAGCCCTCTAAATCCAAATTTTTAAACCAAAAGTTAAATTTCGTACCGGTTTCAAAGATATCTTGATTTTAAGAACAAAACTTTATATTACTCAAAATAAACTACTTGGTTTCAATTTAAGAGTAAATTAGGTAAATGTATAATAAATTTTTACATAATATATATAAAACCTAGCCTCCTAAATTCAAATTTTTAAACCGGAAGTTAAAATTCGTACCGGTTTCAAAGATTTTTATAACAAAACTTTATATTACTCAAAATAAGCTGCTTGGTCTCAATTTAAAAATAAAATAGGTGAATGTATATGTATTTTTTACATAATACATATAAAATTAAGCTTTCTAAATCTGAATTTTTGAACCAAAAATTAAAATTCGTACCGGTTTCAAAGATATCTTGATTTTAAAAAGAAAATTTTATATATCTCAAAATAAGGTGCTTAATTTTAATTTAAGAGTAAATTATGTTAATGTAAAATTATTTTTTACAAAATAAATATAGAACAAAGTCTCCTAAATCCAAATTTTCAAACCGGAAGTACCGGTTTCAAAGATATCTTAATTTTAAGAACAAAACTTTATATTACTCAAAATAAGCTGCTTGGTCTCAATTTAAGAGTAAAGTAGGTAAATGTAAATATACTTTTTCAAATAATACGTATGAATTCAAACATCCAAAATCCAAATTTTAAAACCAAAATTTTAAAAATATCTTGATTTTAAGAACAAAACTGTATATTACTTAAAATAAGCTGCTTGGTCTTAATTTAAGAGTAAATTAGGTAAATGTAAACTTTTTTTTTGAATAACATATATTAAACAAAGCCTCCTTATTCTAAATTTTTAAACCGGAAGTTAAAATTTATACCGGTTGCAAAGATACCTTGATTTATAGAACAAAACTTTATAATACTCAAAATAAGCTGCTTGGTCTCAATTTATGAGTAAATTATTTGATTTTATAAATATTTAATAAATATCATTTACAAAACAAAGCCTGCTAAATCCAAATTTTCAATCCAAAATTAAAAATTTGTACCGGTATCAAAGATATCTTAATTTTAAGAACAAAAATTACTCAAAATATGCTGCTTGGTCTTAATTTAAGACTAAATTAGGTAAATATAAACTTATTTTTACTTAATTTTTATAAAACCAAGCCTCCTTAATCCAAATTTTTAAACCGGATGTTAAAAATCGTACCGGTTTCAAAGATATCTTGATTTTAAGAACAAAACTTTATATTACTCAAAATAAGCTGCATGGTCTAAATTTATGAGTAAATTAGGTAAATATATATTTATTGTTTACAAAATATATATAAAACCATGCCTTCTTAATCCAAATTTTCAAACCGGAAAATAAAATTCGTACCGGTTTTAAAGATATCTTAATTTTAAGAACAAATATTACTCAAAATAAGCTGCTTGGTCTTAATTTAAAACTAAATGAGGTAACTATAAACTTATTTTTACAGAATTTATATAAAACCAAGCCAGTTCAATCCAAATTTTCAAACCGGAAGTAAAAATTCGTACCGGTTTCAAAGATATCTTAATTTTAAGATCAAAACTTTATATTACTCAAAATAAGCTGCTTGGTCTCAATTTAAGAGTGAATTAGGTAAATAAAGAATTATTTTTTAAATGAAATATATAAAACCAAGCCTCCTAAAACCAAATTTTTAAACCGGAAATTAAAATTCGTACCGCTTTCAAAGATATCTTGATTTTAAGAACAAAACTTTATATTATTCAAAATAAGCTGCTTGCTTTCAATTTAAGAGTAAATTAGGTAAATATAAAATTATTTTTTGCATAAAATATATAAAACCAAGCCTCCTTAATCTAAATTTTCAAACCGGAAATTAAAAGTCGTACCAGTTTCAAAGATATCTTGATTTTAAGAACAAAACTTTATATTACTCCAAATAAGCTGCTTGGTTTTAATTTAAGAGTAAATTAAGTAAGTGTACAATTATTTTTTACATAATATTTATAAAACTAAGCCTTCTCAATTAAAATTTTTAAACCAGGAGTTAAAATTTGTACCCGTTTCAAAGATATCTTGATTTTGAGAGCAAAACTTTATAATAATTCAAATAAGTTGCTTGGTCTCAAATTAAGAGTAAATTAGGAAAATGTATAATTATATTTTACATATTGTATATAAAACCAAGCCTCCTGACTCCAAATTATTAAACCGAAACTTAAAACTCGTACTGGTTTCAAAGATATCTCGATTTTAAGAACAAAACTTTATATTACTCAAAATAAGCTGTTTAGTTTTACTTTAAGAGTAAATTAGATAAATGTGAAATTATTTTTTACATAATATATATAAGACAAAGCCTTCTAAAATCAAATTTTTAAACCGGAAATTAAAATTCCTACCGGTTTCAAAGATATCTTAATTTTAAGAACAAAACTTTATATTACTCAAAATAAGCAGCTTGGTCTCAATTTAAAAATAAACTAAGTAAATCTAAAAAAAAAATTTACATAAAATAAATAAAACCAAGCCTCCTGAATCAAAATTTTTAAACCGAAAATTAAAATTCCTAATGGTTTCAAAGATATCTTGATTTTAAGAACAAAATTTTATTTTACTCAAAATAAGCTGCTTGCTCTCAATTTAAGAAATAGTTAGGTAAATGTATAATTATTTTTTACATTATAAATATAAAATCAAGCCTCCTGAATCAAAATTTTTAAACCAAAAATTAAAATTCTTACTGGTTTCAAAGGTATCTTGATTTTAAGAACAAAACTTTATATTACTTAAAATAAGCTGCTTAGTTTTAATTTAAGAGTAAAATAAGTATATAAATAAGTATTTTTTACATAATACAGATAAAACCAAGCCTTTTGTATTTAAATATTTAAACCGAAAGTTAAAGTTCGTACCGGTTTCAAAGATATCTTGATTTTTGGAACAAAACTTTATATTACTCAAAATAAGCTGCTTGGTCTCACTTTAAGATGAATTAGGTGAAAGTTTAATAATTTTTTACAAAATTCATATAAAACCAAGCCTCTTTGGTCCAAATTTTTAAACCGGAGATTAAAAATCGTACCGGTTTCAAAGATATCTTAATTTTAAGAACAAAACTTTATATTACTCAAAATAAGCTGCTTGGTCTCAATTTAAGAGTAAATAGGGTAAATGTAGAAATATTTCTTACTTAATATATATATAAAACCAAGCCTCTTAAAGTCAAATTTTTAAACCGAAAGTTAAAATTCGTACCGGTTTCAAAAATTTCTTAATTTTAAGAACAAAACTTTATATTACTCAAAAAAAACTGCTTAGTCTTAATTTAAAACTAAATTAAGTAAATGCATATTTATTTTTTTTTAAAATATATATAAAACCAAGCCGCTCAAGTCTAAATTTTCAAACAAAAAATCAAAATTCGTACCGGTTTCAAAGATATTTTGAATTTAAGAACAAAACTTTATATTTCTCAAAATAAGCAATTTGGTCCCAATTTAAGAGTAAACTAGATAATTGTAAAATTATTTTGAAGCTAACAAATATAAAACCAAGCCTCCTAAATTCAAATTTTCAAACAAAAATTAAAATTCGTACCGGTTTCAAAGATATCTCGATTTTGAGAACAAAACTATATATTACTCAAAATAAGCTGTTTGGTCTCAATTTAAGAGTAAATTAAAAAAATGTATAATTATTTTTAAGCTAACAAAGATAAAACCAAATCTCCTAAATTCAAATTTTTAAACCAGAAATTAAAATTCGTACCGGTTTCAAAGATATCTTGATTTTAAGAACAAAACCTTATATTATTTAAAATAAGCTGCTTAGTCTTAATTTAAGAGTAAATTAGGTAAATGTATATTTATTTTTTACATAATATAGATAAAACCAAGCTTCCTAAATTCAAATTTTCAAACCGAAAATTAAAAATCGTACCGGTTTCAAAGATATCTTAATTTTAAGAACAAATATTACTCAAAATAAGCTGCTTGGTCTTAATTTAAGACTAATTTAGGTAAATATAACATTATTTTTACTTAATTTATATAAAACCAAGCCTCCTTAATCCAAATTTTTAAACCGGAAGTTAAAATTCGTACCGGTTTCAAAGATATCTTGATTTTAAAACAAAACTTTATATTACTCAAAATAAGCTGCTTGGTCTTAATTTAAGAGTAAATTAAGTAAATGTTTAACTAATTTTTACAAACTATTTATAAAACCAAGCTTTCTAAATCCAAATTTTCAAACCAAAAGTTAAAATTTGTACCGGTTTCAAAGATATCTTAGTTTTAAAAACAAAAGTTCATATTACTCAAAATAAGCTGCTTGGTCTCAATTTATGAGTTAAATAGTTAAATGTAAACTTATTTTTTTATAACATATTATAAACCAAGCCTTCTAAATCCAAATTTTTAAACCGAAAGTTAAAATTCATACCGGTTTCAAAGATATCTTGATTTTTAAAACAAAACTTTATATTACATAAATCAAGCTGCTTGGTCTCAATTTAAGAGTATATTAGGTTAATGTATAAATATTTGTTACATAATATATATTAAACTAAGCCTCCTAAATCCAAATTTTCAAACGAAAAGTTAAAATTCGTACCGGTTTCAAAGATATCTTAATTTTAAGAACAAAACTTTATATTATTCAAAATAAGCTGCTTAGTCTCAATTTAAAAGTAAATTAGGTAATTGTATAAATATTTATTAAATATCATATATAAAATAAAGCCTGTTAAATCCAAATTTTTAAACCAAAAATAAAAATTTGTACCGGTTTCAAAGATATCTTAATTTTAAAAACAAATGTTTCTCAAAATAAACTGCTTGGTTTCAATTTAAAAGTAAATTAGATGAATGTATATATTTTTTTTTAATATTTTAGATAAAACCAAGCCTTCTTAATTCAAATTGATAAACCAAAAGTTAAAATTCGTACCGGTTTCAAATATATCTTGAATTTAAGAATAAATTGAGTGAATGTATAATTAATTTTTACTTAATGTATATAAAACCAAGCCTCCTAAATCCAAATTTTGAAACCGGAAGTTAAAATTTGTACCGGTTTCAAAGATTTTAAGAACAAAATTTTTTATTACTCAAAATAAGCTGATTGGTCTTAATTTAAGAGTAAATTAGGTAAATGTGTACTTATTTTTTACATAATATATATAAAACCAAGCTTCGTTAATCCAAATTTTCAAACCGGAAATTAAAACTCGTACCGGTTTCAAAGATATCTTGATGTTAAGAACAAAACATTATATTACGTAAAATAAGCTGCTTGGTCTTAATTTAAGAGTACATTAAGTAAATGTATATTTAATTTTTACATACTATATATATATATATATATATATAACCATGCTTCCTAAACCCAAATTTTTAAACCAAAATTTAAAATTCGTACCGGTTTCAAAGATATCTTGATTTTAAGAACAAAACTTTATATTACTCAAAACAATCAGCTTGGTCTTAATTTAAGAGTAAATAAAATAAATAGATATTTATTTTTTACATAATATATGTAAAACCAAGCCTCCCTTATCCAAATTTTTAAACCGAAAATTAAAATACATACCGGTTTTAAAGATATCATGATTTTAAGAACAAAACTTTATATTACTAAAAATAAGCTGCTTGGCCTCAGTTTAAGAGTAAATTAGATAAATGTATAATTATTTTTTTAATAATATATTTAAAATCAATTCTCCTTAATTCAAATTTTCTAACCAGTAGTTAAAATTTGTACCGGTTTTAAAGATATCTTGATTTTAAGAACAAAACTTAATGTTATTCAAAATAAGCTGCTTGGTCTCAATTTAAGAGTAAATTAGATTAATGAATAATTATTTTTTACATAATATATATAAAACCAAACCTTCTAAATCCAAATTTTTAAACCAAAAATTAAAATTTGTACCGGTTTCAGAGATATTTTGATTTTAAGAACAAAACTTATTATTACTTAAAATAGGCTGCTTTGTCTAAATTAAAGAGTAAATAAAAAAAAATGTATAAATATTTTTTACATAAGATATCTAAAACCTTGCCTCCTAAATCCAAATTTTTAAGCCGGAAGTTTAAATTTGTACCGGTTTCAAAGATATCTTAATTTAAAGAACAAAACTTTATATTACTCAAAACAAGCTGCTTGGTTCTAATTTAAGATTAAATTAGGTAAATTTTTAATCATTTTCTAAATAATATATATAAAACAAAGCCTCCTGAGTCCAAATTTTCAAACCGGAATTTAAAACTCGTACCGGTTTCAAAGTTATCTTAATTTTAAGAACAAAACTTTATATTACTCAAAACAAGCTGCTTGGTTTTAATTTAAGAGTAAATTAAATAAATGTAAAAATATTTTTTATATAATAAATATAAAACTAAGCTTCCTAAATCCAAATTTTCAAACCTGAAGTTAAAACTCTTACCGGTTTCAAAGATATCTTGATTTTAAAATCAAAACTTTTTATTACTTAAAATGACTGCTTGGTCTCAATTTAAGAGTAAAATAAGGTAATGTATATTTATTTTTCACATAATACATATAAAACCAAGCCTTTTAAATCCAAATTTTCAAACCGGAATTTAAAATTCGTACCGGTTTCAAAGATATTTCGATTTTAAGAACAAAACTTTATATTACTCAAAATAAGTTCCTTGGTCTCAATTTAGGAGTAAATTAGGTAACTGTTTATAAATTTTTTAGATAATATATATGAAATCAAACCTCCTAAATCTAAATTTTCAAACCGAAACTCAAAACTCCCATCGGTTTCAAAGATATCTTGATTTTAATGACCAATAATTAAAGTCAACTGTTTAGCTTTGATTAATTTGTATTTTAAATTATAAAAGCAATTTAAAAGAATTTATTGCAGATTATAAAATTTTATTTAAACTTTCTCAACATACTTCATGCAAATTCAAACTCTAACAGATTAACGACTTCACACTAATTACCACCCATCAATTTTATAGCAATCAAAATATTTATGGACATTTAGGTCACACAATAGCCAACAATTAATAACATCTATTATATCACTTTATTGCTGCACATATTTCCATTTTATAATTTTTGCCCATATAACTGCAGTAAGTACCGTGTTTTAACGACTCCTACACATTGCATCGCATTACTTTAGGTGTAGGTTAGCGGCCTATTTGCGAAACACTTAAATGATATTGTGAGAAAAATAAAACTGTTTCCATAATTATCAAACACAAAGCGATCGTATTTCAGTAGTACAACTGCCAATTAATAAAACATTTCCTTAATTTTGCAATATTTGATTTAAATTGAATTAAAATAATTTTACTTACGCTCCAAGAACCGTGTAGTATTCCAATGTGAAATGATAATAGCAGATCCTTGGAGGTTCTCCTTCTCTGCATGCTCTGGCGCACTCATCGGGAGCGGACAAGGACGGATTTCTTCTAAGTTCAGCTGTAGCTGAAGTTCTGTAATCGAGATGTCTAAATGGGCTGTTTGAATTGCCGCCTGAAGCGGCCTTCTTTCCTCCCGCTGCGAATTTGATAGATCCACTACCAATTCCAGGATGAGTTTGTGCTAAACCGTGTGTCGATGAGAAGAAATCACTTTGATCTACGAAGTCTGCTGCGTTTACTGCGTCGTGTTGCCACCATGATGCTGAAGTTGACTGATCAGCAACTGAAAAAATGAAAATTCAATAATGTTTAATCATATAAAGATTTCTCAATAATCGCAAATAACTATAATATTTTAATAAGAGATGAATAAGTCATCATGTCATTATAGAAAGCTATAATCGCCTTATTATTAATAAGAACCAATTAAATGAAAACGGACATTAATCGCCTTTCATTCACATGACCAACCTTCGCAATTGATTGGACATCGGCTAATTATCTCTCAACAAGTGCATCAATTTACTTAATAACATTATTAAGTATGATTTATTTTTTAACACTAACCATTAATCATCAAGTCATTATTAATAACATTAACACTTAAAAAGTATTGCGTGGGAATCATTTTTGCTTTGCATCAATAAACCACAACCACCAGGTGAAACTCATTGTTTGTCATATAATCAATAAATAACTTATGTGATTTTGTAGAAATTTACGTTTTTTTTTTTGTAAAATGTTAAATTGAGCGTGGATAATGTTTGCAGAAAATAACGCGCTTCCGCAAATGTAAGTTGTATGTATGTAGATTGTATCTAAGAAAAACGTGTTTAAAATGCAGCTCGTGTTGATCTAAATAAGTTGCAAAATGTTTGTTGATATAAGAGAATGCGTGGAATACATATTTACATGTGTAATGTTGCATTCACTGCAGTAATTATTTCAGTGAAATTAAAAATTAATAATGAAAACTTGTGTGGAATTTATTATTTATAAGTATGAAATTGTATACTCGTTGCTAAGCAAATCATTATTGAATAATACATTTGTATAATTAATTTAATTAATTAATTAGTTTCTTAATTAATTCAACGCATTTTGTAGAATGAAGAAATGTTCTTGAACTAGCAAAAAAATTGTCTGAAATGTCAAAAACATCATAAAATGTGCCTGGATTGACAAAAAATATTATTAAATTTTTTTTAAACTGACAGAAATTTAGAATAATTAGAAAACATTCATTAACTATCAGAAAAAACTATAAATGTATTCAAACTGTCAAAAAGTGTTACTAAACTGTCAAAAATATCATAAAATGTACTCAAACTACTAAAATATGACAAAACTAACAAAAACATTCATTAAAACGTTTTAAAATTGTCAAAAAATATTTCTAATTGTTAAATTTTTTATAAAACTTTCATTAAACTGTCAGAAAAAAAAAATGTTTTTAAACTGTCAAAAAATGTTTCTGATCTGTAAATAATATCGTCAAAAATACTATAAAATGTTCCTACACTGGCTAAAAATTTCATTAAAAGCCTTGAAGCACGGACCTACAATTTGGCCAGCAACTTACTCGGTGGTTTACTATTAAAGTAACCGCATTTCCAATTAAGTGCGTAATATCTTTGGCGCAGTCGGTATAGATTTTAAAGTAAAGTTGCATCAAACTGTTGTCAATTATGAAAACAATCAAATTGAATGTAAAAATATCAAAAAGCATTTTTTGCAAATATTTAATTTGTTGTGGCGCAGTCGGTAAGAATTTTAAAATAGTATTGTATTTAGTTATTGTAAACCAATAAAACAATAAAATATTATTGACTTAAAATTAATTTAATAATGTAAGTGCAGACAGAAAATATTTAACTAACTTTAGCGCAGTTGATAGTTAATAAAAATAATTATATTTAAATTTGGCGCAGTCGGCAAAAATTTAAAATTAACCTTAAAACAGACAGTGGACTACTTAAATATAAAAATATTAAAAGGATTCTTATAATTTAGAGCAATTAAGTGTAGGCAAAGAACATTAAATTAGTTTTAGCGCCGTCGGTTAGGATTTTATAATAATATTGTAATGAACTGTTCAAACCCATTAAAATAATCAAATGTTAATTATTTAAAAATGCTACAAAACAAATAATTTTATCATTTTAGCGCTGTCGATGAGGATTTAAATTTGATTCAATTTAAAACAAACTGATTTTGACGCAGTCGGTTAGAAAACTGTGATTTAAGTAAATTAAAACTTGAAAATACAGTCAAAACTAAGTAGTAGTTGTCAATTTTGATAAATAAACTGTCACGACTAATATCTAAATATATGTCAAATATATGTGAAAGCTGCTAAAATTAATTAAAATAACTTAAAATTCTTCACAGTAGAAAAACTTAGTTTAGATCAATTTGATTGAGGTTATGTCAAAATAAACGTATGGATTTTGATCAAAATTTGTCAGTTAGTACTTATACTAAAATAGTATATTTGCTTTAAATTTTATTAATTTGCAATGCACCGATTAAAAGTTATAGCTTATTTCATTTGCTTAATAGTTTTCAGCTTAGGATAGTCGAGATTAAATAAGTTGAGGTTATGTCAAATTGAACGTATGGATTTTAATGAAATTTTGTAAATTAGTACTTATACTAATGCAGTGTATTTGTGTAAAATTTTATCAATTTGCAATGCATTGATTAAAAGTTATGGCTTATTTTATATGCCGAATAGTTTTCAGCATAGGTTATTCGACATTGAATTGATTGAGGTTATGTCAAATTGAACGTATGGATTTTAATGAAATTTTGTAAATTAATACTTAGACTAATGCAGTGTATTTGTGTAAAATTTTATCAATTTGCAATGCATTTATTAAAAGTTATGGCTTATTTTATTTGCTTAATAGATTTACAGCTTAGGTTAGTCGAAATTAAATTGGTTGAGGTTATGTCAAATTGAACGTATGGATTTTAATGAAAATTTGCAAATTAGTACTTATACTAATGCAGTGTATTTGTGTAAAATTTTATCAATATGCAATGCATTTATTAAAAGTTATTGCTTATTTTATTTGCTTAATAGTTTTCAGCTTGGGTTAGTCGAGATTAAATTGGTTGAGGTTATGTCATATTTAAGGTATAGATTTTAATCAAATTTTGTCAATTAGTACTCATATTAATGTTATGTATTTGTATTAAATTTTATTCATATGCAATGCATTGATTAAAAGTTATAGCTTATTTCATTTGCTTAATAGTTTTCAGCTTAGGTTAGTCGAGAATGAATTAGTTGCGGTTATGTCAAATTGAACGTATGGATTTTTATTAATTTTTGTCAATCAGTACTTATACTAATGCACTGTATTTGTGTAAAATTTTATTAATTTGCAATGCATTGATTAAAAGTTATGAGTTATTTTATTTGGCTTAATAGTTTTCAGCTTAAGATAGTCGAGATTGAATTGGTTGAGGTTATGTTAAATTGAACGTATGGATTTGAATCAAATTTTATCAATTAGTTCTTATACTAATATAGTATGCTTGATTAAAATTTTATTAATTTGCAATGCACCGATTAAAAGTTATAGCTTATTTCATTTGCTTAATAGTTTTCAGCTTAGTATAATCGAGATTAAATAAGTTGAGGTTATGTCAAATTGAATGTATGGATTTTAATGAAATTTTGTAAATGAGTACTTATACTAATGCAGTGTATTTGTGTAAAATTTTAATAATTTGCAATGCACCAATTAAAAGTTATAGCTTATTTCATTTGCTTAATAGTTTTCAGCTTAGGTTAGTCGAGATTGAATTGATTGAGGTTATGTCAAATTGAACGTATGAATTTTAATGAAATTTTGTAAATTAGTACTTAGACTAATGCAGTGTATTTGTGTAAAATTTTATCAATTTGCAATGCATTTATTAAAAGTTATGGCTTATTTTATTTGCTTAATAGATTTACAGCTTAGGTTAGTCGAAATTAAATTGGTTGAGGTTATGTCAAATTGAACGTATGGATTTTAATGAAAATTTGCAAATTAGTACTTATACTAATGCAGTGTATTTGTGTAAAATTTTATCAATATGCAATGCATTTATTAAAAGTTATTGCTTATTTTATTTGCTTAATAGTTTTCAGCTTGGGTTAGTCGAGATTAAATTGGTTGAGGTTATGTCATATTTAAGGTATAGATTTTAATCAAATTTTGTCAATTAGTACTCATATTAATGTTATGTATTTGTATTAAATTTTATTCATATGCAATGCATTGATTAAAAGTTATAGCTTATTTCATTTGCTTAATAGTTTTCAGCTTAGGTTAGTCGAGAATGAATTAGTTGCGGTTATGTCAAATTAAACGTATGGATTTTTATTAATTTTTGTCAATCAGTACTTATACTAATGCACTGTATTTGTGTAAAATTTTATTAATTTGCAATGCATTGATTAAAAGTTATGAGTTATTTTATTTGGCTTAATAGTTTTCAGCTTAGGATAGTCGAGATTGAATTGGTTGAGGTTATGTTAAATTGAACGTATGGATTTGAATCAAATTTTATCAATTAGTTCTTATACTAATATAGTATGCTTGATTTAAATTTTATTAATTTGCAATGCACCGATTAAAAGTTATAGCTTATTTCATTTGCTTAATAGTTTTCAGCTTAGTATAATCGAGATTAAATAAGTTGAGGTTATGTCAAATTGAATGTATGGATTTTAATGAAATTTTGTAAATGAGTACTTATACTAATGCAGTGTATTTGTGTAAAATTTTAATAATTTGCAATGCACCAATTAAAAGTTATAGCTTATTTCATTTGCTTAATAGTTTTCAGCTTAGGTTAGTCGAGATTGAATTGATTGAGGTTATGTCAAATTGAACGTATGAATTTTAATGAAATTTTGTAAATTAGTACTTAGACTAATGCAGTGTATTTGTGTAAAATTTTATCAATTTGCAATGCATTTATTAAAAGTTATGGCTTATTTTATTTGCTTAATAGATTTACAGCTTAGGTTAGTCGAAATTAAATTGGTTGAGGTTATGTCAAATTGAACGTATGGATTTTAATGAAAATTTGCAAATTAGTACTTATACTAATGCAGTGTATTTGTGTAAAATTTTATCAATATGCAATGCATTTATTAAAAGTTATTGCTTATTTTATTTGCTTAATAGTTTTCAGCTTGGGTTAGTCGAGATTAAATTGGTTGAGGTTATGTCATATTTAAGGTATAGATTTTAATCAAATTTTGTCAATTAGTACTCATATTAATGTTATGTATTTGTATTAAATTTTATTCATATGCAATGCATTGATTAAAAGTTATAGCTTATTTCATTTGCTTAATAGTTTTCAGCTTAGGTTAGTCGAGAATGAATTAGTTGCGGTTATGTCAAATTGAACGTATGGATTTTTATTAATTTTTGTCAATCAGTACTTATACTAATGCACTGTATTTGTGTAAAATTTTATTAATTTGCAATGCATTGATTAAAAGTTATGAGTTATTTTATTTGGCTTAATAGTTTTCAGCTTAGGATAGTCGAGATTGAATTGGTTGAGGTTATGTTAAATTGAACGTATGGATTTGAATCAAATTTTATCAATTAGTTCTTATACTAATATAGTATGCTTGATTTAAATTTTATTAATTTGCAATGCACCGATTAAAAGTTATAGCTTATTTCATTTGCTTAATAGTTTTCAGCTTAGTATAATCGAGATTAAATAAGTTGAGGTTATGTCAAATTGAATGTATGGATTTTAATGAAATTTTGTAAATGAGTACTTATACTAATGCAGTGTATTTGTGTAAAATTTTAATAATTTGCAATGCACCAATTAAAAGTTATAGCTTATTTCATTTGCTTAATAGTTTTCAGCTTAGGTTAGTCGAGATTGAATTGATTGAGGTTATGTCAAATTGAACGTATGGATTTTAATGAAATTTTGTAAATTAGTACTTAGACTAATGCAGTGTATTTGTGTAAAATTTTATCAATTTGCAATGCATTTATTAAAAGTTATGGCTTATTTTATTTGCTTAATAGATTTACAGCTTAGGTTAGTCGAAATTAAATTGGTTGAGGTTATGTCAAATTGAACGTATGGATTTTAATGAAATTTTGCAAATTAGTACTTATACTAATGCAGTGTATTTGTGTAAAATTTTATCAATATGCAATGCATTTATTAAAAGTTATTGCTTATTTTATTTGCTTAATAGTTTTCAGCTTGGGTGAGTCGAGATTAAATTGGTTGAGGTTATGTCAAATTTAAGGTATAGATTTTAATCAAATTTTGTCAATTAGTACTCATATTAATGTTATGTATTTGTATTAAATTTTATTCATATGCAATGCATTGATTAAAAGTTAAAGCTTATTTCATTTGCTTAATAGTTTTCAGCTTAGGTTAGTCGAGAATGAATTAGTTGCGGTTATGTCAAATTGAACGTATAAATTTTAATGAAATTTTGTCAATTAGTACTTATACTAATGCACTGTATTTGTGTAAAATTTTATCAATTTGCAATGCATTGATTAAAATTTATGAGTTATTTTATTTGGCTTAACAGTTTTCAGCTTAGGATAGTCGAGATTGAATTTGTTGAGGTTATGTTAAATTGAACGTATGGATTTAAATCAAAATTCATCAATTAGTTCTTATACTAATATAGTATATTTGATTTAAATTTTATTAATTTGCAATGCACCGATTAAAAGTTATAGCTTATTTCATATGCTTAATAGTTTTCAGCTTAGTATAATCGAGATTAAATAAGTTGAGGTTATGTCAAATTGAAAGTATGAATTTAAATCAAATTTTGTCAATTAGTACTTATACTAAAATAGTATATTTGCTTTAAATTTTATTAATTTGCAATGCACCGATTAAAAGTTATAGCATATTTCATTTGCTTAATAGTTTTCAGCTTAAGTTAGTCGAAATTGAATTGATTGAGGTTATGTCAAATTGAACGTATGGATTTTAATCAAATTTTGTCAATTAGTACTTATACTAAAATAGTATATTTGATTTAAATTTTATTAATTTGCAATGCACCGATTAAAAATTATAGCTTATTTCATTTGCTTAATAGTTTTCAGCTTAGGTTAGTCAAGATTGAATTAGTTGAGGTTATGTCAAATTGAACGTATGGATTTTAACTAAATTTTGTCAATTAGTACTCATACTAATGTTGTGTATTTGTATCAAATTTTAATAACTTGCAATGCACTGATTAATAATTATAGCTTATTTTATTTGCTTAATAGTTTTCAGCTTAGGTTAGTCGAGATTGAATTAGTTGAGGTTATGTCAAATTGAACGTATGAATTTTAATTAAATTCTGTCAATTAGTACTTATGCTAGTGTAGTGCATTTGTATAAATTTTCATTAATTTGCAATGCACTGATTATAAGTAATCGCTTATTTTGTTTACTTGATAGTTTTCAGCTTAAATTACCAAAGATTGAAATGATAATTCTATGTTGAATTGAACGTATGGATTTTAATCAATTTTTGTCAATTAGTACTTAAACTAATGAAGTGTATTTGTGTAAAATTTTATTAATTTGCAATGCACTAATTAAACGTTATAGATTATTTCATTTGCTTAATAGTTTTCAGCTTATGTTAGTCGAGATTGAATTGGTTGGGGTTATATCCAATTGAACGTTTAAATTTTAATCAAATTTAGTCAATTAGTACT
Organism: Tachinus rufipes; assembly: GCA_963932245.1. Classification (NCBI taxonomy): domain Eukaryota; kingdom Metazoa; phylum Arthropoda; class Insecta; order Coleoptera; family Staphylinidae; genus Tachinus; species Tachinus rufipes. The sequence goes on along the minus strand of OZ010744.1, from coordinate 116,781,025 downwards.
AATACTATATTATACTAATGTAGTGTATTTGTGTAGAAGAAGATACTCGCCCAAAAATTTAACTTAGTGCCCGCCTACCCACCCAAGAGTTAGTTACAAGAAAATCATTGTTAAACAGCTTTCTAATGTCTAAATGACATTTCACATTCATTCTTTAGTGTTTAAAAATAATAAATCCTTTGATGACTAACACTTGGGTGGGTGAGCGGATCACAGTAGAAGAAGTTACCCGCCCACAAATTAAACTTAGTTGCCGCCCACCCACCGAAGCGTTAACTATCAAGAGATTTATTGTTAAATAATTTTCTGATTTACACATTTATTCTTTTGTTATAATAGTTCTTGAACACAAGAGGTAAGAAAAAATAAAATATTTTGATGACTAACACTTGGATGGTTGGCGGGTCACAGTAGAAAAAAATATTTGTTAACAATTTAAATTTGGTGCCCGCCCACAAATTAATCTTGTTCCCCGCCCACCTACCCAAGCAATAGTTACCAAGAAATTCATTATTAAACAATCTTCTAATGTCTAAATGACATTTAATATTCATTCTTTAGTGTTTAATAGCTACAAGAACAAAGGAAGTGGGAAAAATAATAAATCTTTTGATAACGAACACTTGGGTGGGTGGGTGGGTCATAGTAGTAGAAGTTACCCGCCCACAAATTAATCTTGGTGCCCGCCCACCCACCCAAGCGTTACTTATCAAGAAATTTATTGTTGAATAATTCTCTGATGTCAAAATAAAATTTAGCATACATTCTTTTGTTATAATAGCTACAAGAACACAAAAAGTGGTAAAACGTAGAATTCTTTAATGACTTGGGTACGTGGGTGGGTAACAAAAAAAAATTTGCTATCAATTTAAACTTGGTGCTTGCCCACAAAGTAAACTTGATTCACGTCCACTCACCTAAGCGTTAGTTACCAAGAAATTCATTCACAACTTTCTAATGTCTAAATGACATTTGACATTTATTCTTTAAACTTTAATAGCTACAAGAATCTGTTGATAACGAATACTTGGGTGGGTAAATGAATAAAAGAAGTTACCCGTCCACAATTTAAACTTGATGCCCGCTCTTTCACTCAAGCGTTAGTTATTGGTGTATCCAGCAACAAAAAATATTTGTATAATTTTGGCGCAGTCAAAAAATTTAAAAATAAAATTATTTCAATTAATTTTAATTGCTTAATTAAATAGAAATGTCATACAGTATTTAAATAGTTTAAAGATTTAACTAACTATTAAGAGCTTACAGAGCAATTAATTTTGGCGCAATCGATATAGATTTTGAAATAAAATTGTTTCTAACTTTTGTAAACCAATAAAACAATTAAATGACTTATTATATAAGCACAATTTATAAAGTAAATTAAAGTTTCTACTAAAAACTAAAAAAAACATTTTAACGCCTTTAAAAAAAATTAAAGTTTATTCTCCTTTTCATCAATTATTCAGAGACATAAACATGATTTTGGCGCAGCCGGTAAGTTTTTTAAAATAATATAACTTAAAACTGCAATTTAATTAAAAATCAAGTAATTTAAGTTAATTGAATATTTTGGCCTAATTTGATATTATTCTAAATAGTTAAAAGTGTTTTAATAAAAATATTTAAAAGTAATAACTGTTTTGTTAAAGCAAACAAAAACATTTTGACGTATCCAAAAAGAATTTTAAACACAATTAACATCTAATTGTTTTTTAAATAACAATTTTAAGTGATTTAAATCAATAAAAAATATTTAAATAACATTGGCGCAGTCGGTAGTGAATAAAAATGTTATTTAAAACAATCAACTGCAATAAAAGAAAATTTTAATAATTATATAAGTGATTGATAAAATTTAAATTTTTAATAAAATATGTTTTTTAATAGAGAGCATAAAATTCTAATTTTATAATACTTGATCCCAATATAAAACCTTGGGGAACCACTGTCTTATAACATTTTTCTCAAAAAATCACAATAAGAAATTCAGTTAATTAAAGTTAAAATTTTTAATTTTTTTTATCAAACAAAAATATTTTTTTTTTTATAATACTAAATGTGCTTGCGTAGATTAGCTAATATTTTCAACATTACACAATTTTCTTACATTTTAGCTATCTTGATTAAACAAGACACGACCTTCTTATTAAAGTAAATTCCATATCGCAATTTACATAAATGTTCAAAAAAATAACTGCGCAAGCAGCATGACATTTGTATAATTAATCAATATATTAGTAAATTATAACACCACATTCAATGCCAATTTTATGAATAAATATTACATTACACAGGCAAAATTACAATTAATTAAACAATTTCTATTTTTATATTGCAACACTTTAAATTTCTTCTTTGATAAAATTAATTCCAATGACTACATATAAAAAGTGTACCCTGAAGTTATTTAATCATTATTATTATATCTCGCATTTCTAGTTATTGTAAATTAATTTCACAAATCAATTTATTATTGCACAATTGGAATAAACACATAGCGAAACTATAATAAGGCTAGTAAAAGCACCGCGGGGCTTTTTATTTATAACTTTATACAATCGGAGAAATGTAAAAAATTCATCAAATTTTTATTGATCATTACTGTAGATATTTATATCATAATTTTTATTTTTCAGTCATACCACGAATGGATCGTGACCATTCGAAATGACTGATGCATGCAAATTAAGTTACATTGTATTTGCCTCATTCACGATTGTACTTTTTTAAGATCGGTATGACATTATCTGGCCATCAAACGACTGCGAAGACAATGCTCTTAGCTTATCTATAATCTTGATGTTATACAATTTGTTTTTATTTTTACTAAACTGGATCGATTACATAATTGAATTAAATTGTGTAATAATTTAGGCAATTTTGTAGTAGCCACAACTTTCCTATTTAAGGAAATAATTTACTTTTAAGATCGATATGCAAACATTTACAGTACATTAACATAAACAATTAGTTATTCAAACCTACATGGCTGTATAAATCACTTTCAATAAACGTTTGCTTTTATCACGTAGTGAATGTTATTTTAAATGCTTATTACTTCCTTCTCAAATGCATTCTATTATCTTAACAATAATTTAATTCTAAGTACTAGTTGAATGTTTAATATAAGTTGGAGTAATAAAATATATTTAAATTAGAATGTAGGATTTATTTATTTTATAATTTTGTTCCATTTTAATGTTGCTAATTTATGGATAAATAAGTAGTAAATTTAATTAAGTTTAGCGTTTACAAATTACTAAAGAATAAAAATATTAGAATTTGTTATGCTGAAATTATCAATTGCAATTATATTTAGAAGAAAATAGTACTAATATTTAATTTTGAATTTCAAAAACAAATAGAATTCTGCGTTGTTTTGTCACTGTAATACAACGTACAACTATATTATCAATAACCCAAAGAAATAATATGCTGCAATTTTAATATAAAATCAAATATAAGTTACTGAGGCCGTAGAAAATACAAATGAGATTGTATTTCGCAAGCGGTAGATTATTGTAGAATAATTTCATTGTTTACAAACAAATCAAGAAAAGCGTTCTATAATAGGACTTTGAATGTGTGTATTTGTGTCACTACGACAAAAGTTTTTTTTCAGTGAGTATTGACTTTTGAAAGCATATAAATAAAAAAAAAATAATCATTATAGCCAAACGAATAGGATTTACGTTTGATAGGAGCGGCCAACGTTTTTCATTTTCTATTTATAATAAAATTTATTCACTTATGACTTCAAACTTAATGAAAGTGAACTTGAATCAATTAAGAATACTTAGAACTCACATTATCAAATAAGTTGCAATTTTCACAGTTGGTAGCAAAAATATTAGACTGCATTGTTGCAAAATTGTATACAAATCCAATGATTGATACAAAAATTAAGATATAAATTTATTCACTTATGACTTCAAACTTGATGTAAGTGAACTGGAATATATTCAGACTACTTAAAACTCATTGTATCAAATTAGTTGTAATTTACACAGTTGGTAGCAAAAATATTAGAGTGCATTGTTGCCAAATTGTATACAAATCCAATTATTATTACAAATATTATGATATAAATTTATTCAATTATGACTTCAAACTTGTTGTAAGTAAACTGGAATATATTCAGATTACTTCAAACTCATTGTATCAAATAAGTTGTAATCTACACAATTGGTAGCAATAGTATTAGAGTGCATTGTTGCCAAATTGTATACAAATTCAATGATTATTACAAAAAGTAAGATATAAATTTATTCACTTATGACTTCAAACTTAATGTAAGTGAACTGGAATATATTCAGATTACTTAAAACTCACCGAATCAAATTAGTTGTAATTTACACAATTGGTAGCAATGGTATTAGAGTGCAATGTCGCCAAATAGTATAAAAATCCAATATTTATTACAAAAGTTATTACATAATATTATTCATAATGACTTAAAACTTATTGTGAGTGAACTGGAATATATTCAAATTACTTAAAACTCATTGTATTAAATTAGTTGCAATTTACACAGTTAGTAGCAATAGTATTAGAGTGCATTGTTGCCAAATTGTATAAAAATCCAATATTTATTACAAAAGTTATTACATAAATTTGTTCATAATGACTTAAAACTTAATGTAAGTGAACTAGAATATATTCAGATTACTTAAAACTCATTGTATCAAATTAGTTGCAATTTACACAGTTGGTAGCAAAAAGATTACAGTGCATTGTTGCCAAACTGTATACAAATTCAATGATTATTACAAAAATTATGATATAAATTTATTCACTTATGATTTCAAACTTGATGTAAGTGAACTGGAATATATTCAGATTACTTAAAACTCACCGTATCAAATTAGATGCAATTTACACAGTAAGTAGCAATGGTATTAGAGTGCATTGTTGCTAAATTGTATAAAAATCCAATTATTATTACAAAAATTATGATATAAATTTATTCACTTATAACTTCAAACTTGATGTAAGTGAACTGGAATATATTCAGATTATTTAAAATTCACCGTATCAAAATAGTTGTAATTTACACAATTGGTAGCAATTGTATTGGAATGCATTGTTGCCAAATTGTATAAAAATCCAATATTTATTATAAAAGTTATTACATATATTTATTCATAATGACTTAAAACTTAATGTGAGTGAACTGGAATATATTCAAATTACTTAAAACTTATTGTATTAAATTAGTTGCAATTTACACAGTTGGTAGCAATAGTATTAGAGTGCATTGTTGCCAAATTGTATAAAAATCCAATATTTATTACAAAAGTTATTACATAAATTTGTTCATAATGACTTAAAACTTAATGTGAGTGAACTGGAATATATTCAGATTACTTAAAATTCACCGTATCGAATTAGTTGTAATTTACACAGTTGGTAGCAATGGTATTAGAGTGCATTGTTGCCAAATTGTATAAAAATCCAATACTGATTACAAATGTTATTACATAAATTTATTCATAATGACTTAAAACTTAATGTGAGTGAACTGGAATATATTCAGATTACTTTAAACTCACCGTATCAAATTAGTTGTAATTTACACAATTGGTAGCAATGGTATTAGAGTGCATTGTTGCCAAATTGTATGAAAATCCAATATTTATTACAAAAGTAATTACATAAATTTATTTATAATGACTTAAAATTTAATGTGACTGAACTGGATAATATTCAGATTACTTAAAACTCACCGTATCAAAGTAGTTCTAATTTACACAGTTAGTAGCAATGATATTACAGTGGATTGTTGCCAAATTGTATAGAATTTCAATAATTATTGCAAAAGTTATTACATAAATTTATTCATAATGACTTAAAACTTAATGTGAGTGACCTGGAATATATTCAGATTACTTAAAACTTATTGTATCAAATTAGTTGCAATTTTCACAGTTGGTAGCAAAAATATTAGAGTGCATTGTTGCCAAATTGTATACAAATCCAATGATTACTACAAAAATTATGATATAAATTTCTTCACTTATGACTTCAAACTTGATATAAGTGAACTAGAATATATTCAGATTACTTAAAACTCACTGTATCAAATTAGTTGTAATTTACACAGTTGGTAGCAATGGTATTAGAGTGCATTGTTGCCAAATTGTATAAAAATCCAATATTTATTACAAAAGTTATTACATAAATTTATTCATAATGGCTTAAAACTTAATGTGAGTGAACTGGAATATATTCAGATTACTTTAAACTCACCGTATCAAATTAGTTGTAATTTACACAATTGGTAGCAATGGTATTAGAGTGCATTGTTGCCAAATTGTATGAAAATCCAATATTTATTACAAAAGTAATTACATAAATTTATTTATAATGACTTAAAATTTAATGTGACTGAACTGGATAATATTCAGATTACTTAAAACTCACCGTATCAAAGTAGTTCTAATTTACACAGTTAGTAGCAATGATATTACAGTGCATTGTTGCCAAATTGTATAAAATTTCAATAATTATTACAAAAGTTATTACATAAATTTGTTCATAATGACTTAAAACTTAATGTGAATGAAATGGAATATATTCAGATTATTTAAAACTCATTGTATCAAATTAAATGCAATTTACACAGTTCTTAGCAATAGTATTAAAGTGCATTGTTGCCAAATTGTATAAAAATCCAATATTTATTACAAAAGTTATTACATAAATTTGTTCATAATGACTTAAAACTTAATGTGAGTGAACTGGAATATATTCAGATTACTTAAAATTCACCGTATCGAATTAGTTGAAATTTACACAGTTGGTAGCAATGGTATTAGAGTGCATTGTTGCCAAATTGTATAAAAATCCAATACTGATTACAACCGTTATTACATAAATTTATTCATAATGACGTAAAACTTAATGTGAGTGAACTGGAATATATTCAGATTACTTAAAACTCATTGTATCAAATAAGTTGCAATTTACACAGTTGGTAGCAATATTATTAGAGTGCATTGTTGCCAAATTGTATACAAATTCAATGATTTTTACAAAAATTATGATATAAATTTATTCACTTATGACTTCAAACTTGATGTAAGTGAACTAGAATATATTCAGATTACTTAAAACTCTCTGTATCAAATTAGTTGTAATTTACACAGTTGGTAGCAATGGTATTAGAGTGCATTGTTGCTAAATTGTATAAAAATCCAATATTTATTACAAAAGTTATTACATAAATTTATTCATAATGGCTTAAAACTCAATGTGAGTGAACTGGAATATATTCAGATTACTTAAAACTCACTGTATCAAATTAGTTGTAATTTACACAGTTGGTAGCAATGGTATAAGAATGCATTGTTGCCAAATTGTAAAAAAATCCAATGATTGTTACAAAAATTATACTATAAATTTATTCACTTATGACTTCAAACTTGATGTAAGTGAACTAGAATATATTCAGATTACTTAAAACTCTCTGTATCAAATTAGTTGTAATTTACACAGTTGGTAGCAATGGTATTAGAGTGCATTGTTGCTAAATTGTATAAAAATCCAATATTTATTACAAAAGTTATTACATAAATTTGTTCATAATGACTTAAAACTTAATGTGAGTGAACTGGAATATATTCAGATTACTTAAAATTCACCGTATCGAATTAGTTGAAATTTACACAGTTGGTAGCAATGGTATTAGAGTGCATTGTTGCCAAATTGTATAAAAATCCAATACTGATTACAACCGTTATTACATAAATTTATTCATAATGACGTAAAACTTAATGTGAGTGAACTGGAATATATTCAGATTACTTAAAACTCATTGTATCAAATAAGTTGCAATTTACACAGTTGGTAGCAATATTATTAGAGTGCATTGTTGCCAAATTGTATACAAATTCAATGATTTTTACAAAAATTATGATATAAATTTATTCACTTATGACTTCAAACTTGATGTAAGTGAACTAGAATATATTCAGATTACTTAAAACTCTCTGTATCAAATTAGTTGTAATTTACACAGTTGGTAGCAATGGTATTAGAGTGCATTGTTGCTAAATTGTATAAAAATCCAATATTTATTACAAAAGTTATTACATAAATTTATTCATAATGGCTTAAAACTCAATGTGAGTGAACTGGAATATATTCAGATTACTTAAAACTCACTGTATCAAATTAGTTGTAATTTACACAGTTGGTAGCAATGGTATAAGAATGCATTGTTGCCAAATTGTAAAAAAATCCAATGATTGTTACAAAAATTATACTATAAATTTATTCACTTATGACTTCAAACTTGATGTAAGTGAACTAGAATATATTCAGATTACTTAAAACTCTCTGTATCAAATTAGTTGTAATTTACACAGTTGGTAGCAATGGTATTAGAGTGCATTGTTGCTAAATTGTATAAAAATCCAATATTTATTACAAAAGTTATTACATAAATTTATTCATAATGGCTTAAAACTTAATGTGAGTGAACTGGAATATATTCAGATTACTTAAAACTCATTGTATCAAATCAGTTGTAATTTACACAGTTGGTAGCAATGGTATAAGAGTGCATTGTTGCCAAATTGTAAAAAAATCCAATGATTATTACAAAAATTATGATATAAATTTATTTACTTATGACTTCAAATTTGATGTAAGTGAACTGGAATATATTCAGATTACTTAAAACTCACCGTATCAAATTAGATGCAATTTACACAATTAGTAGCAATGGTATTAGAGTGCATTGTTGTCAAATTAGATAAAAATTCAACAATTAATATAAAAGTTAGGACATAATTTAATTAACTTTAATGTAAGTAAACTTGTATGGATTTAAATTACTCAAAACACATACTTTTAAATTTGCATTGGCATGTTGCTAAATTGTATAAAAATTCAATAACTATTAAAGGAAAAAACTTATAGAATGTTTGGAAAATAAATAAATACCAAAACAAACCATAGAAGCAGTGAAAGAGATATACAAGAAAACATGGTTTTGCGTAAAAGTGAATTACTGTAGAAGTTAAAAGTTCAAAGTGTCTAAATGTGTTATAGAAAGATCAAGTGGGATCAATAGTAATTGGCCAAAAGAAAATATAAAAATTGGAAAAAATATTTTGAGCAAATAAAATAAAATATTTTTCTCTCAGTCCAACCCAAACTATTGACTTGGTATCATGCTATAGAGTGTCCCACCCACCCACCCAAATGCTCGTTGTCAAGAGGTTTAATGTTTGACCTCTCTGCAAAGGTTAGAAATTATTTGAGCACAAGAGAAGGTCGTGATCCAACCTTTGGACAACTAATACTTGGGTGGGTGGGTGGGTGGGCTACCCCAGCCTAAACTACTGACTTGGTAACATGCTATGGAGTAACCCACCCACTCACCCAAATATTTGCCATCAAGAAATTAAATGTTTGACCTTTCTACGGACGTTAGACGTCATTTGGTCACAATAAAAGATCGTGATTCAAACTAATTACTCAATATTATAATATGGAGTGTCAAGAAAAGGTCTTGATCCAACTTTTTGATAACTTACATTTGGGTGGGTGAGCGGGCCACTCCAATTTATGCTACTGACTCGGTATCATAATATGGAGTGTCCCACCCACCCACCCAAGTGTTTGTTGTTAAGAGGTTTAATGTTTTACTTCTCTGCGAGGTTGAAAAGTCATTTGGTCACAAGAGAAGGTCGTAATCCAACCTCTAAATAACTAACATTTGGGTGGGTGGGTGGGTGGGCCACTCTAACTCAAACAACTGACTTGGTACAATGCTTATGAAGTAACACATCCCGCCACCCAAGTGTTTGTCATAAAAAAATTAAATTTTTGACTTCTCTGCGGACGTCAGAAGTCATTTGGTTGCAAGAGAAGATCGTGAGCTAATCTTTTGTCATCATGCTCTAGAGTAGCCTACCTAAATGTTCAACGTCAAAAGATTGATTGTTTGACCTCTCTGCAAAGGTTAGAAATTATTTGGTTACAAGAAAAGATTGTAATCCAAACTACAGACTCGGTATCATGATATGGAGTGTCCCACCTACCCATTCAAGTGTTTGTTGTCAAGAAGTTAAATGTTTGATTTTAAAAAGCAAAATTATTTCATAAAACTGATAAAAAATTGTATGCAAAATGTTTCAAAATACAATTGCTAAAAGAAAATTAATAAAACTGCTTTGATTGTGTTCAATACATCATAAATCGCTGTATTATGCTTAGAAATCGCTTTGAAAATGCTTAAATTGTTAAAAAAAGTATTTATTGAATAAAACCGATCAAAAACTTATTGAAACACATAAAAATTAACCAAAATTACAATACAATAACTTTTTAGAAAACATTTGTATTGCATTATTGCACAATAAATCGCTTAAAGAAGACATTTATTATAAGAAACAAATTATTTAGTCAGAAATTATAATAAATCGCTCAGAAATTTCGCCCCAAAAACACCATTACTTGTTTAAGTAAATCATAAATCGCTTATGAAACTCATCAAATATTGCTTAGCAAATGTATGCATTACATGAAAATTGTAATATATCACTTTCCTTGCATACATTACAACAAAGTTTCCATATTTCCGCAAAATATTGATCCACAATGTAGTAGAAACTCATGCAATATAAGAAAATACAGTAAAGCAGAATAAAATATATAAAATATTATATCTCTAGGCGTTGTCTAATATGGTTCTGCTACAACATATTAGTACTATAGAAAGTGAATGCTAATTTATCTAAGTTTAATTGTAATAATATAAATCAATCTAATATTATTCCAATGCGTGAAACATATAACAATAACCATTCAATGCAACAAGCTATTCAATATTCTAGTTTTCCTTGCATGAATTCTTTCATACAAGCGACTGAAAAAATGAAAAGTGTCCTTCAAAACTATTCACAAACAACAAGAATTAACATAAAATTATAATATTGAATAGCATTATAGGATATAGTTACATTTTTATTTTCCAATTTTTAGTTAACAATTTTATTTTTAACTGAAAGAACAAATACATTCTTAACATAATAATACTGTTTATATGTCTCTTGATGTATAACAATATTTCCTTAAGAGATTTCTATCAGCATTTTAACAGCTATAAACATTATGCAACAATATAAACCGTGACAGTGCACAATTAATTATAGAAATTATGTATAACCTGTGCTCTAATAAATACAAAACTCTCTATTTACACTGTCACACTATATTAATTAAAAATTAGGTAATTAATAAATAAACTCTTAATTATATAGTAATTTTTCTTAATTAACACTCTCTCACCATTGATACTATCATTATTCGTTCTGCACGGTTCATCTCAATTTTTGATGAACTAGTTTTCAGTCAGCAATTGTATTTCGGGGCATCCGGGAAACCAACGGTAATTTAATGAGAGACAATGGTAGGAACACAAATAAATAAGTGGTGAAAAAAAAAACTGGTATCCAGTTTTATCAGTTGATTGAATTAAATTAGCACGTTTCTACTTTCGCTTTATGATAATTAAATAAAAATGTTAATTTGTTCATATCAAGACTGTTAACCTAATTTAATTAATAGATGCAAGTATTTTTGTTAATTAAATTTTGTAAGAGTTTATTTAATACATATTAGTATCAATTGAAAATATGTTTTATTGATTTTGTAATTGCATTGCGTATAAAGATTGTTGCGTTTGATTATTAAGTTTAAATTTGATTATTCTGTTCTGTAATTTTAAATATAAATAGCACAAATTGATGAGAATATAAGGGCAATTTTGCAATCATCATTTGAATATTTAAATAAATATATTATAATCAACCATTAAATTTATTAGTTTCTTTTGAAAGCATTTTAAATCTATTAAAACTGAATAAATCAATCGAAAAAATATCTCTCGCAATTACAATAAATCAACCTTTCTTTCCTGCCAATATATACTAAACAATCAAGTTTATTTATTAAAAAGAAAGCATAAATACATTCATTATAACATAACTTATTACAGTAATGTAAAAACAAATCACTGCATGAAATCAAGCTCTATTCTAATATTAATATAAAATTAAACAATTGAATATTCTATTAGCAATAATAATTATGTAATGGAACTAATTAGAAGTAATGAAACAATATTGGTCAAATCCAAAAAATATAATTCACGTAAAATGTGAAAGCAAAGAAAATTTGTTAAATGACTTTTTTGTGTGTTAAATAGCTTAATTGGATTTATGCATAGAATGGTAGTAAATTGCCTTAATCAATTTAACTATTTTATCTAATAAATATTAATTCCGATATGCGTGGCGAATTATGTGTTTCAATATACGTATTACATAACGAAGAAAGTTGTATTTAAGTCATAAATAATAAGATATATGTGACAAAAAATGATCAAATTATATTAGTAGATATTAATACGCGTTGTTTCAACTAAATATGATGAGCATGATGATGATGCAATTCATGCAACAAAGAAAGTTTCATTTACTACACAAAATAATCCTTCATATCATGTTATATTTCGGACACCTTGTCATCTTGAGGGGTTTAATTTTTTTTTATTTTGTCATGATTAAGAAATTTATATTATGCAATATACATGACTATGCATTTAAATAATTTTGGTTCAATAAATTCACATTGAAATTTCTAATATTTGTTGTTTTATATCGGTTTGTGTAGGATGTACCTACCTATATTTTTACTACAATCTGTTGCGATTTTCTTTCCTACTTTCGTTTGCCTTGTGTGAGAGTTGAGGCATATGTTTTTTACATTAACAAATGTTGTTTTCAACTAATATTTGGATTGTGAATGAGCTTTAAATTATGTGATATCTATTTAGTTAATATTAACCGGTTAGTTATTATATCAACATTGAGTTCCATAGATAACATGTTATTATGTATTTAAGGATTGATTGAGGAAAGCTTCTGGGTATAGAAATTGTTTATACTTTCAACAGGAACTGAGATTCTATTAGTACTTGTTTGTTACATATTGTTAATTGCTATTAATAAATGCTTATGTTGACTTGAATTTTTTAATCTATATCGCAGCCAAAAATTATTTAAACAATTGTGACTCTCTTAAAATTGATTTAAAGTTCTTTTTAAATGTTGTTAATTAGTTGTTTAATTATTTTTCAAAATTTAATAATTTTCAGAAATTTCAAATATTTTTTAAAATAATATTATTATCTATTTTACAAAAATTGTGATTGTAGCAACATTTTTTTCGAAAAAAATGCTTTAAATTTTTTTTTTAAAGTTGTTAATTGGTTTAAAAAATTTTCTAAACTTTATAATTTTCAAAAATTTTCAAATAAATTTTTAAAATATTATTATTTTTTATTTTACAAAAACTGTAATTAAAGCAAGATTTTTTGAAAACTAACTTCAAAGTTTTTTTCTAAATTGTTGTTATTGGATTGCTTAGTTATTTTCCAAAATTTTATAATTTTTAAAAAAATTCATTTTTTTTTTAAATTTTAAATTTTTTTTTATCATTGAGATTGTGAAGTACAGCGTTAAAACTAAAAATAGTAAAAAAAATTTGATATCATTTTGTATTTAGTTCAACATCTTACCCAAACTACCAAAATATGTATAATTGTATTGCCGATTGAATTTTTACCTGAAACAAAAAAAAAACAAAATTATTAAATAAATAATTTAAAAATATTATTAACATTTAAAAAAAAAATTCAAGCATAATTTTTCTTATAAAAAAAGTTTAAGAAAAAATGTTTTCATTTATCAGTTATTAAATTTATATTTATTAAAATATTGACTAAAAATATCTTTTTAAAGCAATGCAGAGTAAGCAAAATATTTCGTTTCTCTGACTGTAGCTAGAGCAAAAAATCGATAAACTTTACATAAATATAACTTATAACTATAGTTTTAGTTCAACTTAAGCACTGCGGACCTTTAAAAGTATACATGACTAAAAGTACACTAAAAATTAAAGGTCTCTACACACTAGCCCTATCTTAGTGAAAGACACTATTAATATTTACAGTTAAATAAAACCAAAAATTGTTGAAACAATCCCATTAACACGCCAATTATCTTCATAACAATTTTCTATCCAATTATAATCCCACAACATAATTACATACATACTACACCCGCATTCGTAAATAACTGCACGAAGTTTCCCATAAGATGGGTGGAGATTTACAAAAAAAAAACGCAACGGATAATCACCATTATATAAACGGAATTAGTATCGCTTTTACTACAATAAAATAGATAAATTTCCGGATCCTAATACTAATTAAACTGTAAATTCAACGCATATAATCTAGAACATAATATGTAATTATAATTACCATATTACCTTCTAAACTAACCTATTTTTTATATAATTTCTCGTTGATATATAACTAATTAAAATAGTTATCTATAAAACAATTTAATTACTAATTTATTCGCTAATTTCACTCAAAAATTAAAAAATAACTTTCACAGGTTTAATAATCCCTTGTTTTGATTTATGCAAATTGTTTCGATGACTTGCTAATGGTCGTTTATAATAATATTTCAATAAAAATATATATTATGCAAGTTTTAACTATGATTATGCTGGAAGTATTCAGGTTATGCTCTTGACAACACAATGGAAGTCATTAACTACTGGAGGAGCTTAGAAAATCATTAGTCGATAATTGATGTATGTTATTTGTAAGCGTGACAGTGGTTTAGGAGTCATTTTCTTTAATAATCATGCAGTGGGAAAAATCTATAAAAAAATTGTAGTGATTTAATGGTAATAATAGGAATAGAAATCATGTGCAGAATAACCTTGCATTGATTGGTGTAGTTTTTATTTTGATTTTGCCTTGATGAGGCTGCAGGTTCATTCACATTTATTATTATAGATTTACTAAATTGTGATCTCACATTTTAAGACACAATTTATAAATTACTAACATTAGTTTGCAATAAGTATTTTTGAAACTGAATTTATTTTTCTAAATTAGTGGTCCCACATTTTGCTTCAAAATTGGGGTAGTTTTATAAATAAATCAACTAAATTTTGTTTGCACTAAGTGAACATTATAAACTAACTTGTTAATTAGTCAAATTATAAATTTTTCAATTTTAAGTATTTTTTGAGTATTTTTGAAAATAGATTAATTTTGGTAAATTTGTGGTCTTACATTTTGCTTCACAATTGGGGTAGTTTTATAAATAATTCAACTAAATATTGTTTGCACTAAGTAAACACTATATAATAACTCCTTAAAATGTCAATTAATTAATTTTTAAATATAAAGTATTTTTTGAGTATTTTTGAAAATTGAATAATTTTGCTGAATTTGGTCTTACATTTTGCCTCACAATTGGGGCAGTTTTAAAAATAAATTGATTAAACTTGGTTTGCACTAAGTGAACACTATATACTAACTCCCTAATAAGTAAACTTTTTTTTTTTCAACTTAAAGTATTTTTTGAGTATTTTTGAAAATTGATTGATTTTGCTGAATTTGTTGTCCCACATTTTGCCTCACAATTGGGGTAATTTCATAAATAAATCAACTAAATTTTATTTACACTAAGTGAACACTATAAACTAGTATCTTAATTAGTCAAATTATATTTTTTTACTTTTAAGTATTTTTTGAGTATTTTTAAAAATTGATTACTTTTGCTATAATAGTGGTCTCACATTTTGCTTTACAATTGGGGTAGTTTTTTGAATAAATTAACTAAATTTGGTTAGCACTAAGTAGTAAATACTATATACTAATTTTCTAATTAATCAAATTATTAATTTTTCAGTTTAAAGTATTTTTTGAGTATTTTTGAAAAAGGATTAATTTTGTGATCTTACATTTTGCTTCACAATTGGGGTAGTTTTATAAATAAATCAATTAAACTTGAGTTGCACTATGTGAACACTATATACTAACTCTTTAATTAGTAAAATTTTAAATTTTTTTTTTAAGTATTTTTTTGAGTATTTTTGAAAATTTGTTTTGCTAAAACTAGTGGTCTTACATTTTGCCTCACGATTGGAGTAGTTTTATAAACAAATCAACTAAATTTGGTTTGCACTAAGTGAACACTATACACTAACTCCCTAATTAGTCAAATTATTAATTTTTCAATTTAAAGTATTTTTTGAGTATTTTTGAAAATTGAATAATTTTGCTGAATTTGTTGTCTCACATTTTTCCTCACAATTGGGGCAGTTTTATAAATAAATTAACAAAATTTTGATTGCACTAAGTAGACACTACACACTACTTTCTTAATTAGTCAAATTATATTTTTTTTAATTTTAAGTATTTTTTGGGTATTTTTGAAAATTGATTAATTTTGCTGAATTTGGTCTTTTATTTTGCTTCACAATTGTGGCAGTTTTAAAAATAAATTGACTAAATTTGGTTTGCACTAAGTGAACACTATATACTAACTTCATAATTAGTCAAACTATTAAATTTTTAATTTAAAGTATTTTTTGAGTATTTTTGAAAAATGGTTAATTTTGCTGAAATTGTGGTATCACATTTTGCCTCACATTTAGAATAGTTTTATAAATAAATCAACTATATTTTGTTTGCACTAAGTGAACACTATATACTAATTTTCTATTCAGTCAAATTACAATTTTTTCAATTTAAATTATTTTTTGAGTATTTTTGAAAATTGATTACTTTTGTTGAATTTGCGGTCTCACATTTTGCCTCACAATTGGGTTAGTTTTAAAAATAAATTAACAAAATTTTACTTGCATTGAGTGAACACTATATACTAATTTCTTAATTGGTCAAATTATATTTTTTTCAGTATTAAGTATTTTTTGAGTATTTTTGAAAAGAATATTTTTGTTAAATTTGTGGTCTTACATTTTGCTTTTTAATTAAGGTAGTTTTATAAATAAATTAACTTAATTTGGTTTGCACTAAGTGAACACTATATACGAATTCTCTAAATAGTCAAATTATTGTTGTTTCAAATCTAAGTATTTTTTGAGTGTTTTTAAAACAAGTTAATTTTGCTAAAATTGTGGTCTCACGTTTTGCCTCACAATTGGGGTAGTTTTAAAAATAAATTACCAAAATTTGGTTTGCATTAAGTAAACACTATATACTAACTCCTTAAAATGTCAATTAATTAATTTTTCAAAATAAAGTATTTTTTGAGTATTTATGAAATTTAATTAATTTTGCTGAATTTGGTCTTACATTTTGCTTCACAATTGGGGTAGTTTTATAAATAAATTCACAAAATTTGGTTTGCACTAAGTAATCACTATATACTTACTCCATAATTAATCAAATTATTATTATTTTTTTAGTTTAAAGTATTTTTTGAGTATTTTTGAAAATTGATTAATTTTGATTAATTTGTTGTCTTACATTTTGCTTCACAATTGGGTAGTTTTATAAATAAATTAACTAAATTTGGTTTGCACTAAGTGAACACTATATACTTACTCCCTAATTAGTCAAATTATTTTTTTTTTAGTTTAAAGTATTTTTTGAGTATTTTTGAAAATTGATTAATTTTGTTAAATTTGTAGTCTTACATTTTGCTTCACAATTGGGTAGTTTTATAAATAAATTAACTAAATTTGATTTGCACTAAGTGAACACTACATATTAACTCCTTAATTAGTCAAATTATTATTTTTTCAACTTAAAATATTTTTTGAGTATTTTTGAAAAAAACAAAATTTTTGATGAATTTGTGGTCTCACATTTTGCTTCACAATTGGGGTAGTTTTATAAATAAACCAACTAAATTTTGTTTGCACTAAGTAAACACTATATACTAACTTCCTAATTAATCAAATTAATTTTTTTTCAATTTTAAGTATTTTTTGAGTATTTTTGAAAATAGATTAAATCTGTTAAATTTGGGGTCTTACATTTTGCTTTTCAATTGAGGTAGTTTTATAAATAAATTAACTTAATTTGGTTTGCACTAAGTGAACACTATATACTAATTTTCTAAATAGTCAAATTATTATTTTTTCAAATCTAAGTATTTTTTGAGTATTTTTAAAAATTGGTTAATGTTGCTGAAATTGTGGTCTCACGTTTTGCCTCAAGATTGGGGTAGTTTTATAAATATATTAACAAAATTTGGTTTGCACAAAGTGAACACTATATACTTACTCCCTAATTAGTCAAATTATTATTTTTTTAGTTTAAAGTATTTTTTGAGTATTTTTGAAATTTGATTAATTTTGCTGAATTAATAGTCTCACATTTAGCCTCACAATTAGGGTAGTTTTATAAATAAATTAACTAAATTTGGTTTGCGCTAAGTAAACACTATATACTCACTCCCTAATTAGTCAAATTATTATTTTTTTAATTTAAACTATTTTTTGAGTATTTTTGAAAATAGATTAATTTTGTTAAATTTGTGGTCTTACATTTTGCTTCACAATTGGGTAGTTTTATAATTAAACCAACTAAATTAAATTTACACTAAGTGAACACTATATACTAACTCCTTAAACTGTCAATTAATTAATTTTTCAATAAAAAGTTCTTTTTGAGTATTTTTGTAAATTGATTAATTTTGCTAAATTTGGTCTTACATTTTGCCTCACTATTGGGGCAGGATTATAAATAATTAAACTTAATTAGGTTAGCACTAAGTGAACACTACATACTAACTCTCTAATATGCCAATTAACTAAATTTTTAATTGAAAGTATTTTTTTGAGTATTTTTAAAAATTGATTAATTTTGCTAAATTTGTTGTCTCACATTTTGCTTCACAATTGGGGTAGTTTTATAAATAAATTAACTTTTTTTTTTTTCAATAAGTGAACACTATATACTAATGTCCTAATTAGTCAAATTAATATTTTTTTAGTTTTAAGTATTTTTTAAGTATTTTTGAAAACTGATTAGTTTTGCTAAATTTGTGGTCTCACATTTTGCCACTCAATTGGGGTAGTTTTAAAAATAAATTAACAAAGTTTTATTTGCAATAAGTGAACACTATATACTAATTTCTTAATTGATCAAATTATAATTTTTTCAATTTTAAGTATTTTTTGAGTATTTTTGAAAATTGATTAATTTTGCTATATTAGGGATATCACATTTTGCTTTACAACTGGGGTAGTTTAATGAATAAATTGACTAAATTTGGTAAGCAGTAAGTGAACACTATATACTAACTTCCTTATTAGTCAAATTATTGTTTTTTTCAGTTTAAAGTATTTTTTGAGTATTTTTTAAAATTGATTAATTTTGCTAAATTTATTTTTATAAATAAATCAACTAGAGTTGGTTTGCACTAAGTGAACACTATATACTTACTCCATAATTAGTCAAATTGTAATTTTTTCAATTTAAAGTAACTTTAAGCAGTTTTGAAAATTGATTATTTTTGCTAAATTATTAATCTTAAATTTTGCTTCAAAATTGGAGTAGTTTTATAAATATTTTTACTAAATTTAAATTGCAGTACTAATTTTCCATTTAGTTAATTTTTAAGACAAACTAGAATGTTGTAAAAATAAAACCTATAAAATTATTGTAAACAGCCTTGATTTCAATCCAAAATTAAACAATGCGCAATTTTTTATAATATTAAAAATTACTCAACTAATTTATTTGACCCTAATTTAAATAAACTTTTTGCAAATCCAATAAAACAAGCAATAACTACATTAAAATAGAAAGCACTGGAAGTTAAGGAAATAATGTAAACAATTCCGGTGATAAGTATTCCATTACATAATTGATTAAGAAACCTAAATTAACTTTCAATATTCTAAAACATCTCTAGGCAAGAAAAATTACATCTCATCACAAATGAAAATAATAATTCAACATACACAATACACAATTAACGTTTCATAAAATAAACTAAGTATCACGACATCCTGCAACAGTCGTGACTTAATATATTGACTTACGCAAAATAAACAATTACTTTCAATTTCATCAAAATTGGAATTTTATATAAAAAAACCTACGTAAATCAATTAGAGAGTTAAATGTAAATGAATCAAATTACTTTCCAAGAAAAAGTGTCTCATTGACCTACCCGTAGGCGTATAAATTTATTGATCAATTTTTTCGTAATTATTAAAAAAAATATAAAATCTATGCGTATTACTATATCAAGGTCTTTCACATTCTCTCCAATAACAAATTTAAATAAATATTATAATAATGTATGCAGATTAAATTAATGTATTGCGTGCATTAAATTGTTACTTCACGCAACTCAAACCTGATTTACAATGTGACTTTTTAATCCGGTATTGAGATGTTAGTGAGTTAATTGCAATGCTTTCACACAATTATATTAATATCTTGCAGTTTTTGGGTTGTACCAAGAAATCAAATAAAATTGAATTGAATATTTATTATAAAAATGTTCTTGAATTATAAATTAACATTTAAAATGTCGTAATGTTTTGAACTTTATTTAAATATCTTCTGCTCGTGTGAACCAAAACATTAATGTTCTTAAATGTTAATTTCTATATGAATCTGGTTAATTATTTCACGCTGTAATTAATTTTATAATAAAGTTTCAGTTGGGCAACAATTGTATAAACAATTAAATTACAAGGTTCTAAACATTGTGAACAATTATGTATCTATTGTTCTTTTGAATATTCATATTACAAATTTGAGAGATAATTTATATAGATTGCGGTTCATCATTTTAACAAATAAATCGTCAAGTAAAAAAAAATTGAATAAAAAACTTAAATTTATGTCAAATTGAGAGTATGAATTTTTATTAACTATACAATTAGTAGTCATTGAGGTAAATTGGTAAAAAATTGTATTTACATTGAATAAACATTTTTTGGTTTATCAATATTTAAATTAGTTTCTATAACTTTTTATTTGGACAAGTCAGGTTGGGTGAATTGAGTTTATGTGAAATTGAGCGTATGGATTTTAATTAAATTTACACAATTAGTAGATAATATATTAAGGTATATTGGTACTAATTTGTATTAATTTTCAATTAAACGTTTTTAAGTTATCAATTTTTTAGTTAGCTTCTGTAATTCTTAATTCAATCAAGTCAGGTTGGATAAATTAAAATTATGTAAAATTAAGAGTATGGGTTTTGATTAATTTTATACAATTAGTAGTAATTATATTGAGGAACATTAGTACCAATTTGTACTAATTTTCAATTAACAATTTTTAATTTATTAAATTTTAAATGAGCTTATGTGGCTTTTTATTTAGCCAGGTCAAGTTGGGTGAATTGAGATTATGTCAAATTGAGCGTATGGATTTTGATTAAATTTACACAATTAGCAGATAATGTATTGAGGTATAATGGTACTAATTTGTATTAAGTTTCAATTAAACGTTTTTAAGTTATCAATTTTTTAGTTAGCTTTTTCAATTTTTCATTCAATGAAGTCAGGTTGGATAAATTGAAATTATGTGAAATTAAGCGTATGGATTTTCATTAATTTTACACAATTTGTAGTAATTATATTGAGGAATATTAGTACCAATTTGTACTCATTTTCATTTAACAATTTTCAATTTATTAAGTTTTAAATGAGCTTAAATTTCTCTTTATTTAGCCAGGTCAAGTTGGGTGAATTGAGATGATGTCAAATTGAGCGTATGGATTTTGATTAAATTTACATAATTGGTAGATAATATATTGAGGTATAGTGGTACTAATTTATATTAACTTTCAATAACATGTTTTTGAGTTATCAATATTTTAGTTAACTTCTATGACTTTTTATTTGGTCAGGTTAACTTGAGTGAATTGAGTTTATGTCAAATTGAACGTATAGAATATGATTAATTTTACACAATTAGTAGATAATATATTTAGGTGAATTAGTACTAATTTGTAGTAATTTTCAATAAAACGTTTTGGAGTTATCAATTTTAAACATAGTTTCTGCGACTCTTTATGTAGTCAAGTCAAGTTAAGTGAATTGAGTTTATGTCAAATTGAGCGTATGGATTTTGATTAATTTTACACAATTAGTAGATACTGTATTGAGGTATAGTAGTACTAATTTGTATTAATTTTCAATAAAGCGTTTTTGAGTTATTAATTTTTTAGTCAGCTTCTGTAACTCTTTATACAATCAAGTCAGGTTGGGTGAGTTAAGATTATGTCAAATTAAGCGTATGAATTTTGATTAATTTTACACAATAAGTAGTAATTATATTGAGGTATATTAGTACTAAGTTGTACTTATCTTCAATTAACAGTTTTTGATTTATTAAATTATAAATGACCTTCTGTGATTTCTTATTTAACCAGGTCAAGTTGGGTGAATTGAGTTTATATAAAATTGAGCGTATAGATTTTAATTAGTTTTACACAATTAGTAGATAATGTATTGAAGTATATTAGTACAAGTTTGTATTTATCTTCAATAAAACGTTTATGAGTTATCAATTTTTTAGTTAGCTTATGTAACTCTTTTTTCGATTAAGTCAGATAGGGTGAATTGAGATTATGTCAAATTAAGCGTATGGATTTTGATTAATTTTACACAGTTAGTAGATATTATATTGAGGTATATTGGTACCAATTTGTATTAATTTTTATTAAAACGTTTTTGAATTATTAATTTTTTAGTTAGCTTCTGCAACTCTATATTTAGTCTAGTTAAGTTCAGTGAATTGAATTTATGTCAAATTAAGCGTATGGATTTTGATTAATTTTACACAGTTATTAGTAATTATATTGAGGTATATTAGTACCAATTTGTACTTATATTCAATTGACAATTTTTGATTTATTAAACTTTAAATGAGCTTCTGTGCCTTTTTATTTAGCCAGATCAAGTTGGGTAAATAAAGTTTTTGATAAATTGAGCGTATAATTTTTAATTAATTTTACACAATTAGTAGATAAAATATTGAGGCATATTGGTACTAATTTGTATTAATTTTCAATGAAACGTTTTTGAGTAATCAATTTTTTAGTTAGCTTCTGTAACTCTTTATTTAATCAAGTCAGGTTGGGTGAATAGAGATTATGTCAAATTAAGCGTATGGATTTTGGTTAGTTTTACACAGTTAGTCGGTAAGATATTAAGGTATTCTGGTACTAATTTGTAATAATTTTCAGTAAAGCAATTTTGAGTTATCAATTTTTTAGTTAGCTTCTGTAACTCTTTATTCAATCAAGTCAGGTTGGGTGAATTGAAATGATGTCAAATTAAACGTATGGATTTTGATTATTTTTACACAGTTAGTAGTCAATATATTGAGGTATATTAGTACCAATTTATATTCATTTTCAATGAAGAGTTTTTAATTTATCAAAATTTAAATTAGTTTCTATGACTATTTATTTGATCAAGTCAGGTTTGGTGAATTGAGTTTATGTCAAATTTTGCGTATGGATTTTGATTAATTTCACCCAACCGATAGATATTATTTTGAAGTTTATTGGTACCAATTTGTATTAAATTTCAATAAACAGTTTTCATTTTATCAAATTTTAAATTAGTTTCTGTAACGTAAACTTGTTCAAGTCAGGTTGAATGAATTGAGTTTATGTCAATTTAAGCGTATAGATTTTGATTAATTTTAGCAACCATTTCATTGAAGTATCTTAGTGCCAATTTGTATTAATTTTCAATAAAACGTTTTTGAGTTATCAAAATTTAATTTAGCTTCTGTGGCTCTTTATTTAGTCAAGTCAGGTTGGGTGGTATTAGTTTATGTCAACTTGAGCGTATGGATTTTGATTAATTTTACACAGTTGGTAGATAATATATTAAGGTAAATGGTTACTAATTTTTATTAGTTTTTAATGAAAAGTTTTTTAGTTATCAAATTTTTAGTTAGCTTCTGTAACTCATTAGTCAATCAAGTCAGATTAGGTGAATTGAGGTTATGTCAAATTAAGCATATGGATTTTGATTAATTTTACACAGTTAGTAGTAATTATATTGAGGTATATTAGTACCAATTTGTACTAATTTTGAATTAACAATTTTTGATTTATTAAATTTTAAATGAGCTTCTGTGATTCTTTATTTTGCCAGGTCAAGTTGGGTGAATAGAGTTTATGTCAAATTGAACGTATGGATTTTGATTTATTTTACACAATTAGTAGATAACGCATTGAAGTATATTGGTACTAATTTGTATCAATTTTCAATGATACGTTTTTGAGTTATCAATTTTTTACATAGCTTCTGCGACTCTTTATGTAGTCAACTCAAGTTAAGTGAATTGAGTTTATGTCATATTGAGCGTATGGATTTTGATTAATTTTACACAACTAGTTGATAATATATTGAGTTATATTGGTACTAATTTGTAATAATTTTCAATAAAAGATATTAGTCTAATTAATATATCTTTGAATTTTTTTTAATATTGAATTGCTTCTACAAATAATTCAAGTTGCATTATTTTTTCTTATTCAATTAATTCTGCCCCATATATTACAAAACAAAATCATTTAATGATATAATGAAAATCAGCCTTCGCAAGACTTAAAATTAAGAAATCCAATATAATCTGAATTTTATTTATTAACTCAGTTGTGCATAAATAATTTAATCTATTCGAGCAACGCCCACATAACATTATTTCACACAAAATCAAACCAAATTAAAATACTGAACTAAATTACAACATTTATAATTCGATTACGATTTCATTATAATTTCCGCTATTGGAA
Source organism: Tachinus rufipes (assembly GCA_963932245.1). NCBI lineage: Eukaryota > Metazoa > Arthropoda > Insecta > Coleoptera > Staphylinidae > Tachinus > Tachinus rufipes. The sequence continues at coordinate 116,756,378 of OZ010744.1, read as the reverse complement.
AATGACATAGTATCATTTTTCACTAAACTATCGTTATATAAAATTAATTATTATATCACTTCTGTAGTAGGTATATTATAACTTTCACTCTACATATTACTTTTTGACGTTTTGAAGTATTTATTGTGTGTTGCGGTGCTTAATTGTTCGGATATGTGTGCGCGGCCGCTTATTATTATTAATAATAATAATATAGTGGGCACGCGAAGAAAGTTAAGCAAATGCAATAATCTATGCGCAATGTTTTAATAGGATTGTGTCAGCCAGATGGGGAATTTCGTTCCATCGGTTGCGGATCAATACATTTTCTTTGCTTCAAGCGTAATACTCATTTATGTTTATTAATATTAAAAACATAGAATTGTGGGTGCGAGGTTGAGTAGATTCTTGCAGTTCCGGTATTCAGTTTAATAATATTATTATTATAGAAGCACTATGCTTAAAGGAAAGCTAGAATTTTCAGAAACTAATGCAAAATATTTTAAAAATTAAAAAAAAAATTAAAAAAATAATAACTAATTTAGGTACCCAATACCAGATTTGTATTTTAATTTTTGCATTCCAAAAATGGTAATTTTTAGAAAATTTTGAATTTAAAAATATTTGTTCAGTTTAAAAGCTCTATTCACTTTTCTAGATTATTTGATCATCCTTCAGATTAAATCCTCAAAATTAGTTCTAAATTCAGTAATTAGAAAATTAATAAAATTCCAAATAGATTCAATTTTGACCTTTGAAACATTTCAAAAAACGAATTCAATCCGGAAATAATGACTCAGACAATTCACATATAAGAACTGGAACATTTAAATGTGAACCAGTAAAAATTAACATTTGGAATTTCATTGTACATCTTATCTAGTAACCATGACATTGGCCTTTAACACCTGTTTCCTTTATCTTAAACTAGTTGTTAAAACAGTTAATGAATAAATTTCGTTAATAAAAACAACCTTGCAATATATATTATTTTCACTTGACATACTCATCTTAAAAAACTTGATTATTTATGGCACCAGATGTTTTAAAATAATAAAAACCCAATGTCAAGTTTACATACGAGTCAAATGTCAATGAATTCGAGAAGAAAGTTGCATTTATACACAAAAAATTGCTCTGCAAGTGTAACATTGAAAGTCGATTAACATATGCTTTCATATCATAGTAATTACGAACTTCACGTGTCATCGCACTGGAATCCATCAAACAATTAAATTATTTTCAAATTTTATCGAAATTCTGGCCCAATTCTTTTTTATGATTCAATAATTACAGATTCGTTCAAGGTGAATTTTTGATGTAATTGGAAGATTGAAATCGAATTGTTGGATGGTGAAATTTTATCATGAATTAAATCAAGCAGTCGTGTTTTGATTTTAATGTATTTTAAATAATTGTCTGCAGTAGAAATGATGATGTTGGTACAAAATTTTAGTCTCAAAGTTACGTGAATTGAATTCAAGTTATATAACATTAGCCGAATCGATTTGTATGAATTTTCTTCAAATTGTCTTATTGGTGATAAGGTATGTTGGTACTAAATTTCATCAAAATCCAATGAGCAGTTTAGAAGTTACTTGTAGTTAAATTGTTTTCTAGCTACAAAGTTAAGATTAATGAAGCAGAGTAAATTCAGGTTATGGAAAATTGGTCGAATCAATTTATATTAAATTTGCTTAAATTGTATAATTAGTGATGAAATATGTTGGTAACAAATTTGATCAAATTTCAATAAACGGTTTAGAAGTTATTTGTAGTTTAAGTGTCTTCTAATTTTAAAGTTAAGATTGACAAGGTGAATTGATTTGAGGTTATGTAAAATTGGCCCAATCAATTTGTATGAATTTTCCCCAAATTGTATTATTGGTAACAAAGTATATTAGTACCAAATTTTTTCAAAATCCAATAAACAATTTAGGAGTTATTTGTTTTAAATTGTCTTTTAGCTAGAGTTAAAATTAATGAAGCAGAGTAAATTTAGGTTATGTAAAATTGGTCAAATCGATTTGTATTAAATTTGGGCAAATTGTATTATTGGTAATGAAGTATGTTATTACCAAATCTGATCAATTTTCAATAAACGGTTTAGAAGTTATTTTTAGTTTAAGTGTCTTCTAATTTTAAAGTTAAGATTGACAAAGTGAAATTATTTGAGGTTATGTAAAATTGGCCCAATCGATTTGTATAAATTTTCTTCAAATTGTACTATTGGTAATAAAGTATGCTGGTACCAAATTTCATCAATTTTTAATGAACGGTTTAGAAGTTATTTGTTGTTAAATTGACTACTAGCCTCAAAGTTAGAATTGACAAAATAGTTTCAATTGAGGTTATGTAAAATTGGCCCAATTGATTTGTATACATTTTTATCAAATTGTATTATTAGTAATAAAGTATGTTGGTACTAAGATTTATCAAAATCCAATAAACAATTTAGGAGTTACATGTAATTAAATTGTTTTCTTGCATCAAAGTTAAGATCAACATGGTGGATTAATTTGAGATTATGTAGAATTGTCCCAATTGATTTGTATGAATTTTGCTCAAATTAAATTATAAGTAATAAAGTATGTTGGTACCAAGTTTCATCAATTTTTAATAAACGGTTTAGAAGTTATTTGTAGTCAAATTGTATACTAGCCTTAAAGTTAAGATTGATGAGGTTGTTTCAATTGAGGTTATGTAAAATTGGCTCAATCGATTTGTATAGATTTTCCTCAAATTGTATTATTGGTAATGAAGTATGGTAGTACCAAATTTTATCAAAATCCAATAAACGATTTTGGTGTTACGTGTAATTAAATTGACTTCTTGCTTCAAAGTTGAGATTAATGAAGCGGATGAAGCTAATGTTATGTAAAATTGGTCGAATAGATTTAGACAAATTATTGCTCAAATTGTATCATTAACAATGAAATATATTAGTACTAAGATTCATAAGTTTTTAATGAACGGTTTCGAAATGATTTAAAGTTTTTTTGTCTTCTGACTTTAAAGTTAAGATTGATAAGATAGATTAATTTAAGATTATTTAGAATTGACCGAATCGATTTATATGAATTTAGCTCAAATTATATTATAAGTAATAAAGTATGTTGGTACCAAAATTTATCAATTTTTAATAAACGGTTTAGAAGTTATTTGTAGTCAAATTGTATACTAGCCTCAAAATTAAGATTGACAAGATAGTTTCAATTGAGGTTATGTAAAACTGGCCCAATCAATTTGTATAAATTTTCTTCAAATTGTATTACTAATAATGAAGCATGTTGGTACCAAATTTCATCAAAATCCAATAAACAGTTTGGGAGTTATAAGTAATTAAATTGTCTTTTTGTTTCAAAGTTAAAATTAATGAAGCGGATTAAATTGAGGTTATGTAAAATTGGTCAAATAGATTTACATAAATTATTGCTTAAATAGTATTATTAGCAATAAGGTATATTGGTATTGAATTTAATAAATTTTCAATAAACGGTTTGGAAATGATTTAAAGTTTCTTTGTCTTCTGACCTAAAATTTAAGATTGACAAAATGAATGAATTTGAGATTATGTAGAATTGACCGAATCGATTTGTATGAATTTTGCTCAAATTATATTATTAATACAGAAGTATATTAGTACCAAATTTAATCAATTTTTAATTAACGGTTTAGAAGTTATTTGATGTTAAATTGTGTACTAGCGTCAAAGTTAAGATTGACAAGATAGTTTCAATTGAGGTTATGTAAAATTGGCTCAATCGATTTGTATAGATTTTCTTCAAATTATATTATTGGTAATAAAGTATGTTGGTACCAAATTTTATCAAAATCCAATAAACAGTTTAGAAGTTACGTGTAAATAAATTGTCATTTTGTCTCAAAGTTAAGATTAATGAAGCGAATTAAACTGAGGTTATGTAAAATTGGTCAAATAAATTTTCATAAATTATTGCTTAAATTGTATCAATGGCAATAAAGTATATTGGTACTAAATTTTATAAATTTTCAATAAACGGATTGAAAATTATTTAAAGTTTACTTGTCTTCTGGTCTTAAAGTTAAGATTGATGAGTTTAAACTATCCACCCATACTCAAGTTTTAAAGTGGCCAATCCACCAAACTCAAGTATTTGCCATCCAAGAATTAGAAACCACCATACCCTCTACTGACTAAGAATTTTTTAACGCAGCAAAGAAGAGTAATTTTAAATTTCTTGAAAACTAACACTTGGGCGGGTGGGCGGGAACCCCAGTTTAAGTTATCCGCTCATACTCTTATTCTAGAGTATCCCAAACACCCACCCAAGTGTTTGCTATCCAAGGAGTAGATACCACCAACACCACCAGTAACTAAGAGACTTATAACGCAATCGAGAAAAGTAATTTTAAATTTCTTGATAATTAACACTTGGGCGGGTGGGCGAGAACCCCAGTTTAAGTTATCCGCTCATATTCTTATTCAAGAGTATCCCACCCACCCACTCAAGTGTTTCACATCCAAGGATTAGATACCACCATCACCTGCAGTGACTCAGAGACTTTTAACGCGACAAAAAAAAGTAATTTTAAATTTCTTGATAATTAACACTTGGGCGGGTGGGCGGGAACCCCAATTTAAGTTATCCGCTCATACTCTTATTTTAGAGTATCCCACCCACTCACCCAAGTGTTTGCCATCCAAAAAGTAGATATCATCATCACCTCCAGTAATTAAAAGACTTATAACGCGACAGAGAAAAGTAATTTTAAATTTCTTGATAATTAACACTTGGGCGGGTGGGCGGGAACCCCAGTTTAAGTTATCCGCTCATACTCTTGTTTTAGAGTATCCCACCCACCCACCCAAGTGTTTGCCATCCAAAAAGTAGATATCATCATCACCTCCAGTAACTAAAAGACTTATAACGCGACAGAGAAAAGTAATTTTAAATTTCTTGATAATTAACACTTGGGCGGGTGGGCGGGAACCCCAGTTTAAGTTATCCGCTCATACTCTTGTATTAGAGTATCCCACCCACCCACCCACCCAAGTGTTTGCCATCCAAAAAGTAGATATCATCATCACCTCCAGTAACTAAAAGACTTATATTGCGACAGAGAAAAGTAATTTTAAATTTCTTGATAATTAACACTTGGGCGGGTGGGCGGGAACCCCAGTTTATGTTATGTGCTCATACTCTTGTTTTAGAGTATTCCACCCACCCACCCAAGTGTTTGCCATCCAAAAAGTAGATATCACCATCACCTCCAGTAACTAAGAGACTTATAACGCGACAAAAAAAAGTAATTTTAAATTTCTTGATAATTAACACTTGGGCGGGTGGGCGGGAACTCCAGTTTAAGTTATTCGCTCATACTCTTGTTTTAGATTATCCCACCCACCTACCCAAATGTTTGCCATCTAAAAAGTAGATATCACCATCACCTCCACTCTTGTTTTAGAGTATCCCACCCACCCACCCAAGTGTTTGCCATCCAAAAAGTAGAGATCACCATCACCTCCAGTAACTAAGAGACTTATAACGCGACAGAAAAAAGTAATTTTAAATTTCTTGATGACTAACACTTGGGCGGGTGAGCAAGAATCCCAGTTTAAGTTATCCGCTCATACTTTTGTTCTAGAACATCTCACCCACCCACCCAAGTGTTTGCCATCCAAGGATTAGATACCACCATTAAGTCCATTGACTAAAAAACTTTTAAAACAACAAAAAAAAAATTAAATTTTATGTTAACTAACACTTGGGAGGGTGGGCGGAAATCCCAGTTTAAGCTATCCGCTCATATTCTTGTTCTAGAGTAACTCACCCACCCACCCAAGTGTTTGCCATCCAAGGATTAAATACCACCATACCCTTTACTGACTAAGAGATTTTGAACGCAGCAGAGAAGAGTAATTTTAAATTTCTTGATAACTAACACTTGGACGGGTGGGCGAGAACCCCAGTTTAAACTATCCGCCTATACTAAAGTTTTGAAGTGACCCATTTATCAACCAAAGTGTTTGCTATCTAAGAATTAGATACCACCATCACCTCCATTAACTAAAAAACTTTTAAGGCAAAAAATAAAATAATTTTAAATTTCTTGATAACTAATACTTGGGAGGGTGGGCGAGAACCCCAGTTTAAGTTATCCGCTCATACTCTTGTTCTAGAGTATCCCACCTACCCACCCAAGTGTTTGCCATCTAAGATTAGATACCACCATTACCTCCATTAACTAAAAGACTTTTAAAGTAACAAAAAAAAAAAAAATTTCTTGATAAGTAACACTTGGGAAGGTGGGCGGAAATTCCAGTTTAAGCTATCCGCTCATACTCTTGTTCTAGAGTAACCCACCCACCCACCCAAGTGTTTGCCATTTAAAGATTAGATACCACCATACCCTCTACTGACTAAGAATTTTTTAACGCAGCAGAGAAGAGTAAATTTAAATTTTTTGATAACTAATACTTGGGCGAGTAGGCGGGAACCTCAGTTTATGTATCTCACCTACCCACCCAAGTGTTTGCCGTCCAAAGATTAGATTCCACCATCACTTCCATTGACTAAAAGACTTTTAAGGCGACAAAAAAAAGTAATTTTGAATTTTTTGATAACTAACACTTGAGCGGGTGGGCGGAAACCCTAGTTTAAACTATCCGCTCATACTCATGTTCTAGGGTATCCCACAACCCCCCCAGCCAAGTGTTTGCCATTTAAAGGTTTGATAACACCATCACCTTTAGTGACTAAAAGACTTTTAACGCGGCAAAGGAGAGTAATTATAAATTTCTTGATAACTAACACTTGGGCGGGTGGGCGGGAACCCCAGTTTAAGTTATCCGCTCATACTCTTGTTTTAGAGTATCCCACCCACCCACCCAAATGTTTGCTATCCAAAGATTTGATACCACCATCACCTTCAGTGACTAAAAGACTTTTAACGCGACAGAGAAAAGTAATTTTAAATATTTTGATAACTATCACTTGGGCGGGTAGGCGGAAACCCTAGTTTAAATTACCTGTCCGTACTCATGTTTAAGAGTGGCCCAACCACCCGCCCAAGTGTTCGCCATCCAAGAAGTAGATACCACCGTTACCTCTAGTGACTAAGAAACTTTTAACGCAGCAGAAAAAAGAAATTTTAAATTTCTTAATAATTAAAACTAGCACGCAAATCCCAGTTTAAATTATCCGCCTCTACTAATATTTCCATTCAAGGATTACATATCACCATCACCTCTATTGACTAAAACATTTTTAACGCAGCAAAGAAGAGTAATATTAAATTTATTGATAACTAACACTTGGGCAAGTGAGCGGAAACCCCAGTTTAAACTATCCGCTCGTATTTATGTTTTAGAGTAGCCCACCCACCCACCCAAATGTTTGCCATCTAAGAACTAAATACCACCATCACCTCTAGTGACTAAAAGACTTTTAACGCGGCAAAAGAGAGCAATTATAAATTTCTTGATAACTAACATTTGGGCGGGTGGGCGGGAACCCCAATTTAATCTATCTGCTTGTACTCATGTTTTGGAGTGGCCCACCCACCCACCAAAGTGTTTGGCTTCCAAGGATTAGATATCACAATCACCTCTAGTGACTAAAACCAAAAATAATAAAGTTCTAGTACTTATAAGTAAACTGAAAAACTGCAAAATATTATATTAAAGATTACTAAATAAGACTTATAAGTAAATTCTAAAACATTGTCATAAAAGTTATTATTAAAGAAAAAACTTGCCAATAAGATAAAAAACTTATAATAATATAATAAAAGAAGTCAAGTGCTTCTAGGAAGATTAAAAAGTGTACATCATGGTCCATAAATGAAGTTTTAAAAGCTATAAGTTTAAGAACCAATCTGTAAAAATTAATGTGTCTATTCAACAAATAAACAAACCCGAGCGACGTTTGAATTAATGTTCTATTCTCAAATCTTAAATATTTTAGACACATCACACAAAGATACGGCAAAAAACTGGAGATATTAATAGTAAAGAGAAAAATGAAGAGACCAACAGGACAATTGCCAAAAAGCTTGATCAACATTATAAAAACCAAACAGACTCACAAAAAAGTCCAAAAACATAATATTTGATATATATATAATCATTATAATAATCATTCTTATGCAAAGAGGATAAACAAAAAAAAGAAAGAAGACACTTCTGCGCTCAATAAAGTGACATTCCGCGGTGCAAAATGAATCAAATTTTTGTTTAATCTACTTTGAAAAAATATTAAAAACCAGTTTCTAAAGTTCCCAAAACAAAGCAAATTTTGATAAAATAAAATGATCAAAATAAAACTTAAACTAGTGCATAAAGTCTTTGAGTTTGTCTAATCCGCACAGATGAGAATATTGATGTTGTAGCCCAAAATGTGCAAGCCACACTAAGATCATTTTGCCGCAAATGGCAGCAACTGAACAATAACCGCACATCATTGATGAAAAAAAGATCTCGAATTACTCCTAGAGATCTAAATAAATTAGGAGTTAAAATTAAAAAATATACGTTTGATTATTGCTTCTCAATCTGGGTCAAAGTAAAGCTACAATAAACATTTTTTTAGTTTAAAAACAAAAAGAACATCAGTAATGATTGATCTACCAAAACCTGAATAACAATCACTTAAGAGTTGTGGATGGGTCACAGTAGTTTAACAATTGTGACTTAGTTTATTGCTGAAACACATCCATACAAGTGTTTGTGATCAAAAAAATTTCTTGGAAAACAATTTGTCGGGGAGATGAATCTGTAACAGTAGTTTAATAATTGGCTTATTGTTGTAACTCTTAAAATCTATACTTAAATCCAAGAAGTAAATCTAAAATTTTTTTATAGTATACTCCAAATCGTATAAATAATTTATAAATGCAAAATGTAATCTAAAACCTAAGAAATAATTTAAAAAATTATTGTAAAAAAAAGTAGTGGTCAGTGAACTATAAAATCTAAGCCAGAATCATCTATAAATTTTTAGAAAATTTCACAAACTTCAAGAATTTGAATTACTAAATTAATCCAAAAACTGTATTACTATCCAAGACTTTTTAAAAGTTTCTAAATCCTTAAAACAATTTAGATTTTACAAAATAGTCATAGAACCTATTCTAGAACCTGGTGGGACAACTATAATTTAATAAGTTTCAGCTTCAAAAAGCAATTCTCAAAGTTCACAAGATTAATTCAATTAAACTTGTTGAGAGTTTAAACCAATTATTAGCAACTCTTGTATTGGTTGTAAGAAGCTCTGATATGATCATAACTAAACGTTAATTATTTTATACTACAAAAGGACTTTCAGTTAGCTTGAACCGGTTTTACCTAATAGTATAAAATCGCCAACTTTACTTCATTTTTTTTTATACTAACAACAAACAACAAAGCAACTAACACTTAAATAGATCATTAGATAATTAATGTTAACTAACAACAACCTATAATATGTTTATATCAAGCTGATTAGCAATATTAATTAATACTACAAACAAACAAGAAACTTATATAAGTGATAAATGAAAGTAAATACAATTATGGCATAACAGTCAGTAGATGATTAATTAAAATTGATGCATTGAAACTCGATTCACGTGTGTATTGTGAATTAGGCCAAAAGTTTTGCAATAAGATAGAGAACAACAAAAAACTAAATCCACATTCCCTATAAGTATCCGCTCCGAATTTCATTATAGCCAATAAATCATAGGAAAAAAAATACAATCAATAGAAAAGTGTGCCGAATTTTTTTTATCATGATTAATGGGTGTTAAAAAACGCGCTGTTCCAATTTACAATTAATTAAGTAAAAATCAAATCACTTTCATTATTCTAATGAAACTTGCATGTAAATTCGGTACTTTTACATGAAACGGCTTTCATTTTCTCAGTTACAATTGATCAATCAAGTAAATTCAAGAAAGCGGATTAAATGGAACGCAAAAACCGATTTAAATCATCTCCGTAATATTGCTCCAGTTTAAATATTTGCGGTTAATTCTTAAAAATATTTTATGTTAATGTTTAATTAATTTGAAATTATTTACTTACGCAATCTTTTATTTTAGGAAGGAATTATTGGCTTACCTGAAACAAATAAAAAAGAAAGTGTTAATAGAATCAAAGAAACAAATTTAATTAGCGGAGATTTCTTTAAGAATTATTCATGTCACTGTCAAGATCTCTATTGTCATTCGGATTGGAAATAGTGCAATTCTCATGATGTCATCAATGCACGGGAAATAATATTTCTTGATTGTTGTTTGTTGTTGTTGTTGTTGTTACAGGTGTATTAACACTTCTATGGCATAATCGTTACAATGCAAACGGATGTGTTTCTAATATTGTTTTGTTTGGATTAATTAGTTATGATGAACTTTCATTTGTTTAATTATTAAAAATATTTATCAAAGATTCATTTAAAAATTAAATTGACTTAAACTATAAAAATCCGTTTGCCAGCTGTCAAATGTAATTTGTCAGATGATTGATTACTATCAAAAATGATCTTTCGGTGTCATTTGCAATCTACAATTCTTCAAAACTGATTTTTAACTGTCAAACGTGACTAAGAACTATTAAAAATAATTTGTCATTTGAGAACTAGAATTTTTAAACATGGTTGACAACTGTCATGCATGATCTTGAAGTGTTATTTTTGATCTTAAATTGTTATTTATAATTTACAACTAATTACCACACGTAACCTCAATTAAGTTTATTTAAATCACACACAATTCTTCTTTCAGTATAAATTGTAATTAACAAATTTTCTGTTATTTATGATGAACAATTGTAACAAATTTTAAGTTGATCTACAACTGTCAAACAATATTACCAACTGTCAAAAATGATCTTGAAGTCTCATTCAAAATGTACAACTCAACCTACAACTGCCAAAAACGGTTTTGATGTGTTATTTATAATCTACTTCTGTCAAACATGATCTTTAGCAACATTACATAATTGTTCACTGTCACAAATGATCTTGAGTTGATATATACAATCTACAATTGTTCACAATTCTGTTGCATGACAGTTGTAAATCATTATTATGACTTTAATTTAGGTTACAACTGTAGATCATGTAATAACACTTCAAGATCATTTGTAATATTTAATATTTTTGTTTGAAAATGTTTAATCAGTTTTTTAAGACAATTTTAGTTTTTGATAATTGTAGATCATGATTATTAAATGAGTTTTGTTGCTTATACTTGAGACTGATGAAAAGGAATCTTGATTAATTTTGTTTTAATTTCATTTTGCTTGCAATAAATTCCTTAATTATGCCTGCAAATTAAATTTAGGATTAAGTGTAAACTTTTAGTTGTGTTATGCAATACATTATCATTTCCTCAATTTAAAACAAATCATTTTCAACTAATCCTTGTACAAATTTTATCCTTGCAATTAACACCTCATTAGTGACTGAACTAATTTAACATTTGAATCCAATTAAATTAAAATCACACGCACTCGGTTAATTAAAACCAATAAAACTTATTTTCACAATATTTCCTGTTACTATGAATTAAAACTTACTCAATAAAAATTTCCACATAAATAGAAAAGCAATATGGATATAAATAAGTAAATCCGAACAAATTAACGAAAGAAAATATCTTTCGAAACATATTTTCCATACACTACTAGCACGTGCTTGTTTTTGTTAGAATTTAAATAATGTTCTAGATTTTCACTTTCAGTTATGTAATCAATTATTGTAAGCTGATTGATTTTTAGTAATGAAAGGAAGCTCGGAGAAATTTTACAAACTCGTTTTTATTTTTAGGGTGGCATATGGTATACGAGCGACATACATAGTATTTACCAAAATTACCAAATATGGTTTTAATAATGAAAGTTTAGATTTCCTTTTATTTTCTAATAAATTCGTTGGTTTTCCACAATAATTTTATTATGCTATAATATTAAACATATTAATGATGACGTGAAGATTGTTCATGCAATTTCATGCATTGTAAACTGCAATTTATAAACTAACATGACAGTTTGATTGTGGATTTTTTTACTTTCTTTATATATTCTGTTATTAAATATAAAACCTACACAAAGCAAAATTGTAATAAATTCAAAATTGCATCAAGGTTAGGGTGAAAGTAAAGTTAGTTAATTTCCAACAAAATTACAAAAAATAAACAATGCACTATTAGAAGAAAAATAATTATACATTGCAACATTTGGTTTTATTGAACTAAAACTAAGCGAATTTTAATTCAAATTTATCACAAACCTTTCTCTTTTTTAAATTTTTCATATAATATATGGTTTTCTAATTACCATATTAAATTTAATATATTATTTACTGAATTTATAATTAGTATTAAAATAGTTGTTGAAACCAGAGTAATTACTTGCCACATAATTACCTCAGCAATAATAATTATATTGTCAAGAGTATTTCAGCAGTAAAAAGTAGAAACCGAAAGCCTGTAGCATATACTACGAGAAAAACCAGTATTTATTTTATAAAAGCAGTGCATTATGATTTAATTACTCTTGCTCATGGTATTAATTTTAAGGAAATCAAAATGAGATTTCAATATTTAAAACAAAACTTAAATGCTGAAGAAAGTATGTTATTAATTGCAATATAATATCAACATTTATGTTATTAATAATTCCAAATAGAAATAAACAGAATAGGAAGTATGCATTTTCAAATGGTAAATAAACAAAACGAAACTCTTACAGTACGCGAAAGGATATATAAAATATTATTTCCTGTATAATTGAAAGGTTGATCTAATTTTTTTTAATGAAAGTAATTGCATGGCATATAAATGTCAGGTAAAATTTGAAATTAAATTAAAACAATGAAGGTTGGCATTTGGAAGAAAATAAATTATTTTATTAAATATATAAAATGGTCATTTAAATTAATTAATAGTATCCTTGCATTGGAATTCTTGTGTTATATTCTGTACAATAATATTTAATCAAGGTTGCACTTTATTTTTGAATCAAGTGTGAATTACGTATTACTTCCTTATCCTTTTACTTTATATATTTGTGCTTGAGATATTGAATTAGTTATTAAACTATTTACTATAAATGAGATATGATGAGGTATTAAATAATGAGTTATAAAAAGATTGTAAAGTTTGTTTATATGCTTATAATACGAGTATTGTATAAAGACAATGGATGGTTGCACTATAAATTATTAGTAGTCTTTTGATCGATTCATGAGAGTGTAAAACCCCTAAAAACAATTCTACAATTTTTTTAGTTTTTTTTGTCTTTTTTTAAACCAATTTTTGGTTTGTCTGGGCATTTTTTAGATTTTTTTAAACGCCAAAGTTGACGTTTTTGGATGTAAATTTGTTGGAAAATATGCCTTTTTGTAGAAATGGGTGCTGATATTACTAACGGTGGTAGTTTTACTAAAATAATTTGCATTCTGTACTTATTTTGAAGAAAATTAAGACTAAAAATTTGGTTTTTGATGAACAACAAAAAAATGAAGAATTTTTTTTTTACTTTAGTTTAAACTATTGGATATCACCTCCTTTTTCTTGTCAAAATTTCCAGTTAGATGCAACAAAAATGAATTCAAAATTGATACAAAACTTTCCGCAAATATCAAAGAATATTTATTATGATCCATTATATTTAAAAAATGCTGATATGATTTGTAAGAAGATTTACCCCAATGATGGTAAAGGTGAAAAGCCACCTTGTAAGGTGCCCTCTACTAAATGTAATAAAACATCTAAAGATGTTGGAGAAGAATGTGAGGAGCCAACTAAAAGAACCGATTATAAAAATATTATATTTGAGAAGGTGATTAAACAAAAAACGCTTGCAAAGAGGAAAAATCTCCCATTTTTTGTTAACAATTTGTTGGGCAAGTGGGTGGACACTCAGCCTACCCACCAAATGTAAGTCAGAATAAGATTTTAGCTATTTCTCTTCAGACTGAAAAATTTGTATTACTTGCAGAAAAATAATTTGTTCACTCACAGTTCAAGCTCAAATCATCCTTTCCAAAGAAAAAAAAAATTGAATGTTATGCTGAAAACCTTACTTTAGAATGACCCAACCACCCGCCCAAAAATTAGTCAACTTCCTCCTTCTTAGACTAGAAAACTTCTAAGATTTGCAATGAGGAAAATCTTCCTATTTCTTAACAGACTCTAAAGCAGGTGACTCAATTATAATCATAATTCAGCCACTCGCCCAAGCATTTGTCATTAAAAGATTGTATAACACTTTCCCTTCTTCTAATTAAAGGAATTCTAAGACTTGCAGATAGGAGAAACTAACAACAATTTGGCGAGTAGGTGCTTACTTCAGTTCCAACTACTTGCTGGAAAATTTAAACTAGAAAGAACCACCAACACAAGTGTTTCATGCCCTCACAGTAAAAAAAAATTTAACTTTGTTGCCACCCACCCACCAAAGCGTTACTTATCAAGAGATTTATTGTTAAACAATTTTCTCATATCTAAATCCAAGTACACATGAGGTAGGACAAACATAGGATCCTTGAATAACAAACACTTGAACGGGTGGGTGAGTTATAGTAAAAAAATAAACTCGCCCACAAATTAAATTTTGTTCCCGCCCACCCACCCAAGCGTAAGTTATCAAGAAATTTATTATTTAACAATTCTCTCATACCTAAATCTATGCACACAAGAAGTGAGACAAACAATAGATTCTTTGATGACTAACAATTGGGCGGATAGATGGGTCACAGCAGAAAAAAAAATTCCTACAAATTAAACTTTGTCCTACCCACCCAAGCATTAGTTATCAAAAGATTTATTGTTAAACAATTTTCTCATATCTAAATCCAAGCACACAAGATAAATAGTAGATCCTTTGATGACTAACAATCGGGCGGGTGGGTAGGTCATAGTAGAAGAAGCAACTTGCCTACAAATCAAACTTTGTTTCCGCCCACCCGCCCAAGCGCTAGTTATCAAGAGATTAGTTGTAAAACAATTTTCTCATATTTAAATCCAAGCACACAAGAGGTGCGACAAACAATAGATCTTTTGATAACTAACACTTGGGCGGGTAAGTGGATCACAGTAGAAGAAACAACTTGCTCATAAATTTAACTTTGGTCCCACCCACCCACCCAAGCGTTAGTTATCAAGAAATTTATTATTCAACAATTCTTTCATATCTAAATCAAAGCACACAAAAGTTGGAATAAACAATAGATCCTTTACTGACTAACACTTGGACGGGTAGGTGGGTCACAGTAACAAAAATAACTTGCCTACAAGTTCAACTTAGTTCCCGCCCACCCTCCCAAGCAATAAGTATCAAGAGATTTAATATAAAACAATTCTCTCCTATCTAAATCTAAGCACACAAGAAGTAAGACAAACAATAGATCCTTTGTTGACTAACAAGTGGGTGGGTGGTTGGGTCACTGTATAAAAAGTAACTTGCCTACAAATTAAACTTTGTTCCCGCCCACCTACCCAAGCGTTAGTTATCAAGAAACTTATTCTTAAATAATTCTCTTATATCTAAATTTAAGCACACGAGAGGTGGGACAAACATGAGATCCTTTGATAACAAACACTTGGGCGGGTGGGTGGGTAATAGTAAAAGAAATAACTCGCCCACAAATTAAACTTTGTTCCCACCCACCCACTTAAGCGTTAGTTATCACAAAATTTATTGTTAAACAATTCTCATATCTAAATCCAAGCACACAAGAGGTAGGACAAACAATAAGTCATTTGATTACTAACACTTGGGCGGGTGGATGGGTTATAGTAAAAGAAATAACTCATTTGATAACTAACACTTGGGCGGGTGGGTGGATCACAGTAAAAAAGTAACTTGCTCTCAAAATAAATTTTGTTCCCGTCTACCCACCCAAGCGTTAGTCATCAAGAAATTTATTGTTTAACAATTCTCTCATATCTAAATCCAAGCACACAAAAGGTGGGACAAACAATAGATTCCTTGATGACTAACACTTGGACGGGTAAGTGGGTCACAATAACAAAAATAACTTGCCTACAAATTCAACTTTGTTCCCGACCACCCAGCCAAGCAATAATTATCAAGAGATTTAATATTAAACCATTCTCTCCCATCTTAATCTAAGCACACAAGAGGTGAGACAAACAATAGATTCTTTGTTGACTAACAAGTGGGTGGGTGGTTGGGTCACTGTAGAAAAAGTAACTCGCCCACAAATTAAACTTTGTTCCCGCCCACCCACCCAAGCGTTAGTTATCAAGAAACCTATTCTTAAATAATTCTCTTATATCTAAATTCAAGCACACAAGAGGTGGGACAAACATGTTATCACGAAATTTATTGTTAAACAATTCTCTCATATCTAAATCCAAGCACACAAGAGGTAGGACAAACAATAGATCCCTTGATGACTAACACTGGGTAGGTCACAGTACCAAAAATAACTTGCCTACAAATACAACTTTTTTCCCGCCCACCCACTCAAACAATAATTATCAAAAGATTTAATATTAAAGAATTCTTTCCTTCTAAATTTATGCACACAAGAGGTGAGACAAACAATAGAACCTTTGTTGACTAACAAGTGGGCGGGTAGTTGGGTAACTGTAGAAGACGTAACTTGCCCACAAATTAAACTTTGTTCCCGCCCACCCATACAAGCGTTAGTTATCAAGAGATTTATTGTATAACAATTCTCTTGTATCTAAATCCAAGCACACAAAAAGTGGGACAAACAATAGATCATTTGATAACTAACACTTGGGCGGGTAGGTGAATCACAGTAAAAAAAGTGACTCGCTCCCAAACTAAACTTTGTTCCCGCCCACCCACCCAAGCGTTATTTATCAAGAGATTTATTGTTAAACAATTCTCTCATATCTAAATCTAAGCACACAAAAGCTGGGACAAACAATAGATCCCTTGATGACTTACACTTGGACAAGTAGGTGGGTAACAGTAACAAAAATAACTTGCTTACAAATTCAACTTTGTTCCCGCCAACCCACCCAAGCAATAATTATCAAAAGATTTAATATTTAAGAATTTTTTCCTATCTAAATCTAAGCACACAAGAGGAGAGACAAACAATAGATCCTTTGTTGACTAACAAGTGGGCGGGTGGTTGGGTCACTGTAAAAGAAGTAACTTGCCCACAAATTAAACTTTGTTCCCGCCCACCCACCCAAGCGTTAGTTATTAAGAGATTTCTTGTAAATCAATTCTCTCGTATCTAAATCCAAGCAAACAAAAGGTGGGACAAACATGAGATCCTTTAATAACAAACACTTGGGCGGGTAAGTGGGTCATAGTAAAAGAAATAACTCGCTCACAAATTAAACTTTGTACCCGCCCACTCACCCAAACGTTAGTTATCAAGAGATTTATTGTAAAACAATTTTTTGTTGAAAAGTTGGACAAACATTGGATCTTTTGATAACAAACATTTGAGCTGGTGGGTGGGTTATAGTAAAAAAAGTATCTCGCTTACAAATCAAAATTTGTTCCCACTGACCTACCCAAGTGTTATTTTCAAAGAGATATATTGTTAATCAATTCTCTCATATCTAAATCTAAGCACACAAGAGGTTAGTAGGTGGGTAACTCACTCGTACAAGTGTTTCCTTCCTGAAGGTGTTTTATTGTAAAGAGGAGTAGGTAGTATCTAATTTTTTTATGACCTACACTAGGGTTGGTGGGTGGGTAAATCCATATCATAATTACCATTAAGTACTTTAAACTAGAGTGCTTATCCATCTGCCCCAGTGTTTGTTATAAAAAAATTACAAATTTCTCCTATCTGCAAGTTTTAGAAGTCATTTAGTCCATGGAAGAGGAGTTAATATTCAATTTTTTGATGACTAATACTGAGATTGGTGGGTCTTGAGTGCTAGACCATGATTACTATCGAGTAATTTAAACTGAAGTGACTCAACCCATCTGCCCAAGTGTTTGTTAGCAAAGAATAATAATTTCTCCTCCTTGCAAGTGTTAAAAGTCTCTTATTTTAAAGAGGAGTAGGTAATATTAAATTTTTAATGACCAACACTTGGGTGGGTAGGTGGGTCACTCCAGATCATAATTATCATCGAGTATTTTAAACTGGAGTGACCCACCCATCTGCCCAAGTGTTTGTTATCAAAGAACAAGAATTTTTCCTCCCTGCAAGTGTTAAAAGTTTTTTATTTTGAAGAGGAGTAAGTGATATCAATTTTTTTTATGAGTGGGTGGGTGGGTCATTATCATAAAATACTTTAAACTGTAGTACCCACCCACCCGCCCCAGTGTTTGTTATCAAAGAATTACAAGTTTCTCCTCTCTTCAAGTGTTAGAAGTCTTTTAGTCCGACGAGAAAAAAGTAATATTCAATTTTTTGATGACTAATACTTGGGTGACTCCAGATCATAATTACCATCGGTTACTTTGAACTGGTGTGCCCACCCATCAGAAATTAGAAGATTCTCCTCTCTACAAGTGTTAGAAGTCTTTTAATTAGAGTAGGAAAAAGTGATAATCAATCTTTTGATGACCAACACTTAGGTGGCTGGTTGGGATATTCCAAATCATGATTACCATTGAGTACTTTAAACTGGAGTGGCCACACCCACCCACCTCAGTGTTTGTTATTAAAGATTTACAAGTTTTTCTTTTCTGTAAGTGTTAGAAGTACTTTAGTCCGATTAGTAAAGAGTAATATAATTTTTTTTTATAACTAATACTTAAGTGGATGAGTGGGTAGATGGGTCACTCCAGATCATAATTACTATTGAGTAGTTTGAACTGTAGTAATCTACTCACCCGCCCAAGTGTTTGTTATCAAAAAATAAGAATTTCTCCTTCCTGAAAGTGTTAATAAAAGTTTCTTATTTTGAAGAGGAGTAAGTGATATCTAATTTCTTGATGAACAACACTTGGGTAGGTGGTTGAATCACTCCAGATCATGATTATAATCGAGTACTTTAAACTAAAGTAACCACTCACTCGCCCTAATGTTTAAATCTGCATTATTAGATTTAGGCTAATTGGCAAATTTTTGAAAAGTTAGGCGCCAATTGGCAAAAATAAATTGGAAAATTAATCTGAAAACCCATTTATTTCATAAAAATTGCATAAAAAGCTTATTTTCGTCACAAAAGTTATCAAAAAAACTAATTCTCACATTAAATTTGCCTAAAATCGCTTACAGCGCCCAATTATAATATGAAATTTATCAAAAATTGCAAAAAATGTTATTAATTGCATAAAAGTTGTTTAAAAAAATGTTTCTTTTATAAAATTCATTTAAAATTGCACAAAAAAATAATTCTTACACAAAATGTGATCAAAATCACACAGAAATGTTATTTATTGCATGAAATTTGCACAGAAAATCTTATTTTCTCAAAAAAATCATTTGAAATTGCGTAGAAAACACGTTTATTGCATCAAAATTGATGTAAAAATCAATTTCTTTAATGAAATTTGTCTAAAATGCTGAAAAACAAACAATTTTTACACAAAATGTACCTAAAATAGCCCATAATGCTCAATTGTAGCACAAAGTTTTTTAAAAATTTTAATTTTTTAAAATTTGTTTATTAAATTAAATTTGATTTAAAAAAGCAAATTCCCTCTTAGTGTGCTTCTAAGTATTTAAACAATTTAAAAGAAGGTTCTCGTTCACTATCAAAATTTACTTTATACAATTCTCTCATATCTAAATTGAAGCACACAAGAAGTGGGACAAATAATAAATCATTTGATGACAAACACTTGGGCGGGTAGGTGGGTTAACAGTAAAAAAAGTAACTCGCCCACAAATTAAAATTTGTTCCCGCCCACCCACCCAAGCGATAGTTATCAAAATATTTATTAATAATCAATTTTATCTTATCTAAATCCAAGCACACAAGAAGTGAGACAAATAATAGATCCTTTAATGGCTAAAACTTAGCGTTGGGTCACAGTAAAAAAAATAACTCGTTTACAATTTAAACTTTGTTCCCGCCCACCCACCTAAGCGTTAGTTATAAAGACATTTATTGTTTAACAATTCTCTCGTATCTAAATCCAAGCACACAAGAAGTGGGATAAACAATAGATCCTTTAATGATTAACACTTGGCCGGGTGGGTGGGTCACAGTAGAAGGAGTAAGTTGTTCCCACCCACCCACCGAAGCGTTAGTTATCAAGAAATTTATTGTTAAACAATTCTCTCGTATCTAAATCCAAGCACACAAGAAGTGGGATAAAGAATGGATTATTTAATAACTAAGAGATTTATGGTTAATCAATGTTCTCATATCTAAATCCAACCCCTCAAAAAATAGGATTAAATATTACCTCTTTCTTCTTGAACAAAGAAACTTTTAACGTTGGAAAAAAATCAATTTCTTGTTAATAAATTCTTGTACGAATGAATCCAGTTTAAATGACTCATTGGTAATTATAACATAAATTAAGTCAACCACCTACCCAAATATTAGGCATTAAGAAATTAGACATGACGTGCTTCTTCTTTAACTAAACAACTAAGAAATTTTTTTTTCAAATTACTCGATGGTAATCATGGTGCGTATGGCGAGGCTAAAGTGGAACTGGGCTGGACACGTGGCCCGAATATCAGATGGAAGATGGACCAAGAGACTACTGGAGTGGAGGCCAAGAGCAGATATACGAAGCAGGGGGAGGCCCCCCACAAGATGGACAGACGATATAAAGAGAACAAGAGGAGCCTGGATGCGAGAGGCTCAGGATAGGAGGAAATGGGCGGAAATTGGGGAGGCCTATGTCCAGCAGTGGACGCAAAGGGCTGATTGATGATGATGATAAATCATGGTCTGGAAAGCTCACCCACCTGCCTATGTGTTGATCATTAAAAGATTGAATATCTCTTCTTCATTCTTAGACAAAAGACTTATAACGCTTGCAAAAAGAAAAAACTTTCAATTTCTTGTCAACAAATTTTTGGTCTAATAAGTAGATACTCCTGTTCAAACTACATGACAATAATCATAATCTCAAGTCACCCACCCACTTAACCAAATGTTGGTCATTACTGGATAATAGCTCCTATTCCTCAAAGAAATTTGCAAAAAAATTTTAACAACAAACACTCGAATGGGTGGGCCAAGACAATGATTTCAAATAATAATAAACTAAAAATTTTGCTCATTCATCTAAGTGTCATCAGGAGATAGTGACTACTAACGTTTGCAAAGATTAAAAATATCCGATTCTTTAGTTTGGATGTTGAGTTGATTATTTAAACACTTCATATGAAGAATCATCTTTTAATTGTTTTAGATAATAGAAAAAATTTTTGTTTATTTAAAGAAATTTTGAAAAAAATTGATATGAAATAGCTTTAGCGGAATTTTTGTATATAATTCAAAAAATTAGCAATTTAAAAGTTAAGTGGATCATTTAAAAAATACCAATAGGTAAATTCGTGTATAAATTTGACGTTTTACATAAATTAAAAAAAAAATGGAAAAAATTGGTTTTGAAACAGTAATTTTGTTAAATGCAAAAAATAATGTTTTGGAGGTTACATTAATTATTTAGACAATACCAATAAATAGTTTTATTTGTAGAATTGTTTCTTAAAGACATTTTGTATTAAAAAAATTAACCTCTCTCCCTCAACAACAAAGTACATTGACATTGAAGTCAATAGATGCTTCACAATTGTGTTAGATTGCTCACACATAGACTGAGAAGGTTTTATTAAAGTACTTTGCAGCTAAGTAAGTTTACTTGCACAAACATTATTGGAATACTTTAAAGATATCATTAGTTATTCAAACATTTACCAACAAAAATCTTAAAGATGTCTATAAGGAAAAGCATTAACATCAAAGTCATGAAGTGCTTCTGAGCTCACATATCGGCCAAAATAGTTTTGAATGTGTATAACAAAGTGTATTAGCATTAAGGTAATTAAAGTACTACTTCACAACTATTTCAGATTAGTCACACGTAGATCAAACAAATTTTGAAATATATTAAAAAAAAAAAAATTACAATTGAGATCATTGAGATGCTTCAAAATTGTCTCAAGTTAATCTTATATAGACTTAAAAGATCTGAGAGACTTTATTTGCAAATAAACTAAAGATGTCTTAAAAATGTGTAAAACAAATTACATTAACGTTAGAGTCATTGAGGTACTTCACAACTCATTTTAATCACACAAAAATTCCAGTTCAAAACACCAATTGGTAATCATGTTATGCAGTGTCACACCCACCCACCCAACTGTTGGTTATACAAAAAGTTGTATCGTCATTGCCTCCTCTGACATAAAGATTTACAACGGTAGCAAAAAAGAGAAACTCCAATTTATAAATTACCAATACTTGGGCGATTGGGTGGCCACTCCAGTTTAAAATACCGGATTGTAATCATGTTATAAAGTATTACATCCATCCACCCAATTGTTGGTTATCCAAAATTTTGTATCTCCATCTGACATAAAGACTTCCAACGCTAACAGAGAAGAGAAACTCCAATTTTGAACATTCCAGTTTAAAATACCGGGTAGTAATCATGTTATGAAGTGTCCCACCCATCCACCCAACTGTTGCTTATCTACAATTTTCAAGTTTTATCACCTCTCTGGCATAGAGACTTCCAACGCTAGCAGAAAAAAAAATCTAATTTCTAGACCTCCAACATTTGGGCGGGTAGGTGAGCACAATAGTTCAAAATACCGTCTGGTTATTATGTTTTGGAGTGTTCCACCTAACCACCCACCCAACTGTTGGTTATCCAGAAATTTATATCTCTATTGCCTCCTCTGACATAGAAACTTTTAACGCTAGCAGAGAGGAAAAACTCCAATTTCTGAATCACCAACACTTGGGAAGGTAGGTAAGCACTCTAGTTTAAAATAACAACCGATAATCATGTTATAGAGTATTCCACCCACCCAAACTAAAAATATACTTAAATTAATTAATATATAAACCCTTGGTGTGGTGGTTGAGTAATTAAACGTTGTGTGACATATTAAAAATAATAAATTTAAATAACTTAACGTAAGAAATTGTTTCAAAACTATTTGTTTGTTGTTGTTCAAGAGCTGTTTAAAGTAAAAATATACTTTAATTAATTAATATAATACCTAAACGCTTGTTGTGGTGGTTGAATAGTTACTCGTTTGTTGCAACAGACAAATTTAAGTAACTAAGCGTAACAAAATGTTTAAAAATAATTTGATATAGCAAACAAATTTGGATGTTAGAATGATAACATACTTTAATCATTAATATACGACGTAAACGCTTGGTGCGGTGGTTGAGTAGGTAATCGTTTGTTGCGTCAAATATTAAAAAAAAGAAATTTATAAATTTAATGTTTTAAAATCATAATCAACAATTAAACTATCAAAAACTATTAAAAGTTGCAAAAAAAGGTTCAACAACATATTTTTTAATTGCTTCTTTAAACTAATTTTTTTTAAATTAATTATTTAAAAATTTAGTTTTGGTGCTATTCAAAATGCTATTTTACATCAGAATACTATTTTTAAATGTTTTTTTAAATTAATTAAATAATTTAAATATTCATAAAATATTAATTTGCTGCAGAGAATTGTTATAATAATTATAAATTAATTACATTTCTTACAAACATCTTTCACTTGTAACTAAATACATGAAACACATATATAATAAACCAACTTTCATCTGCACTTGCTGTCGATAATATATTAATTCATAAAAAAATCTGGAGCACTGGCTATTAAAAATAAACATCCATAATATATATAATCTTTTGCAATAAAATCAACAATCTATAAAATTTAATGTCTCATTTGTGCGTAACTCTTTAAAAGGTATGGTGAAAATAGATTTTTTAAGGTGTTTTTTATTTGTATTTATTGAGTAACTGATATTGTTCTAATTTTTTTGTTAATATAAGAAATGGGTTGTGTAATGTGTTAAAGATATTTCTACATAATAATTAATTTACATAGATATAGTAATCATAAAATTTTATTGGTGAAATTAGAATGATGTAATATCAATACAAGGTTGATATATTGGTTTTAATTTAAAGTTTGTAACTTACCAATCAAAATTTAGTTCGAGTATGGAAGATTATTTTGTAATAATATGGAAACTCACCTGAAATTGAAAAACAAAAACAAATTAGCATTATTATTAATAAAAATATGTTGTGCAAGTCAATATTATTATTTATAATGTTTAGAATCTAAACAATATTTCGAGTTAATTTTAATTTTTTTTATAGAATTTAAAATTTATTGTTTATAAAAGTTCTTATATAGACATTTTTTTTAAATTTAACTTGACATTAAATTTTGAATATTTGAAATCCTGGTTATTGGGTAAATGGTCTGTCTATCTTGATCATATTTTATTTTACAAATACATTACTAGTTTCGGCTTTACTAGATTCTTCTACAGATAAAATAAGTTATATAATATATTATTACTAAACCCTTCTACAGATAAAATATATTATATAACTTATTTTATCTGTAGAAGGCTCTAGTAGAACCGAAACTAGTAATATATTTGTAATAATAAATTAGTGATAAAAAACATAGTAAATTATTATATAAATCTATTAAAACTAATGCAAGAAATGAAAATATGCTTTAATCAAAAATTAATTTATTTTTTTAATTTTATTTTTTTTTTAAATATGACAAACGCAGCAACTCAAATGTATTATAACATAAATATAAAAACTAACAAAACATTCAAACAACCATAAAATATCTGCATAATAATAAAGCTCTAGATTCGCATTCCTCTATATGAATTCATACATTTTTCTTCTCACCTTATACGGAGACATTCATTTATTACCGTTCTTGAGAGAAATTGAAATCAATAAACAACAAAACAAATTTTTCCTCAACATAAAACTCCTATAACAACTTAATTAAACAGTAAACATTTCACATTCCTTTAACTGTCCACTCAATTAACATTATAAATTTATATACAATAGCTTAAAATCTCTTTAAGTAGCTTTATAATGCTATAATTATACTCTTTTTTTTATTTTGAATGTTGATATGGCATATGCATGACCGGTGAAAGTTCATTAGTTCCAGAAAATGAAGGTTAAATTTTGTAACTTTAAATAAATTTAGGTTAAATTTATTTTCTATAAATTAACATTAAAGTAAGAAAACTATGACATGGCATCATAAGTAGATGATAGCGTATTTATAATAAAAAACGTAATAGTATGTAGAGTATGACGTTCATAAAGCGAAAAACGCTTTTGTAACAGCTCGGATTTTTGTCACGTTGTATAACAAGAAAAATTAAGTTGTTAAAACTAGATTAAGCTCCGAAATGTTCATTATATTATATAATTTTTTTGGTTGAAGTTTTCTTGCTTCATATGTATTTAAGTTGCGTGGAATTATTGGAAAATTGCGAAAATATTTCTAATTAATAAATGCATATGTTGTCAGGTATTTTAGATTGTAACTATTTGCAGATAAATTTAAAAATATTAATTACTCTTACAAATTGAATAGTGTTGAAAGTGTCAATATTAATTAATTGTAATTAATGCGTTTCTCTATACGTATTAACTCATATGTTCTTGATAATTTACTAGTAAGCATCTGGTTTGTTTTTATTACTATTTATTGTAAGGCGGATTCTGAATAATTTTGCCAGATGGGAATTATGAGTTGAATTGTTAAATAAAACAAAAACTAATACATAAATTTTGTTGTTGTTTTTTGTACATAATCATTAGTCAATGCTTTAGTTTTAGTAAAAAAATATTAAAAAATAAAAAGTTTTTAATATTATCAACCTATCTCAAACAGTTGTGCCACTTTCTTTTTGATTTAAATCAAGTTTTATTCAGATTGAACTAAAGTGAGGTTATATAGAATTGAGCGTATGGATTTTGATCAAATTTGCACAATTGCTACAATTGATGGTCATGAAGTAAATTAGTACCAATTTTTATTAATTTCTAATAAGGAATTTAAAAATTATGGTCAATTTATTTATTTTGTATATTTAAGTAAAGGTTTGCTAAGATTGAATTAATTGAGGTTATGTAGAATTGACAGTATGGATTTTGATCAAATTTGCACAATTGCTACTGATGGTCATGAAGTAAATTAGTACCAATTTTTATTAATTTCTAATGAGGAATTTAAAAATTATGGTCAATTTATTTATTTTGTATATTTAAGTAAAGGTTTGCTAAGATTGAATTAATTGAGTTTATGTAGAATTGACAGTATGGATTTTGATCAAATTTGCACAATTGCTACTGGTGGTCATGAAGTAAATTAGTACCAATTTTTATCAATTTCCAATAAAGAATTTAAAAGTCATGGTCAATTTATTTATTTTGTATATTTAAGTAAAGTTTTGCTAAGATTGAATTAATTGAGGTTATGTAGAATTGAGCGTATAGATTTTGATCAAATTTGCACATATGCTACTGGTGGTAATGAAGTAAATTAGTATCAATTTTGGTCAATTTCCAATAAAGAATTTAAAAGTTATGGTAAATTTATTTATCTCGTAGATTTAAATGAAGTTTTGTTAAAAAATGAACTAATTGAGATTATGTTAAATTAAGCGTATGGATATTGATCAAATTTTCACATATGCTACTAGTGGCAATGTAGTAAATTAGTATCAATTTTTATCAATATCCAATAAAGAATTTAAAAGTTATGGTCAATTTATTTATCTCGTTGATTTAAATCAAGTTTTGTTCATCTTGAACTAAGTGAGGTTATGTAGAATTGAGCGTATGAATTTTAATCAAATTTGCAAAATTTTTACAGATGCTAATGAAATATATTATTACTAATTTTTATTAATTTCCAATTAAGAATTTGAAAGTTAAGGTCAATTTATCTATCTCGCAGATTTAAATTAAGTTTTGCTAAGATTAAACTAATTAAGGTTATGTTGAATTGAGCGTATGGATTCTGATAAAATTTGTACATTTATTACTGGTAGCCATGAAGTAAATAAGTACCAATTTCTATCAATTTCTAATGAAGGATTTGAAAGTTATGTTCAATTTATTTATCTCGTTGATTTAAATCAAGTTTTGTTCAGTTTGAACTAAGGTAAGGTTATGTAGAATTGAGCGTATAGATTTTGATCAATTTTGCACAATTGATACTGGTGATCATGAAGTAAATTATTACTAATTTTTATCAATTTCCAATAAAAAATTGAAAAGTTATGGTCAATTTATTTATTTCGTTGATTTAAGTCAAGTTTTGTTCATCTTGAACTAGGTAAGGTTATGAAGAATTGCGCGTATGGATTTTGATCAAATTTGCACCATTGCTACAGGTGGTAATGAAATATATTAATACAAATTTTTATTTATTTCCAATAAAGAATTTGAAAGTTATGGTCAATTTAATTATCTCGCAGATTTAAATTAAGTTTTGCGCTTAATTTTAAATTTCTATGGTAATTTTTTGTACTTAATTATAAATCAATTAAAAAAAATAAAATACTAAAAAGTCAAATTTTAATTTAAAGTATTTTGTTTCGACATTTTTAAAATTGTTTTAAAATAAATTTTGGACAATAATCACTAATTGTGGAATAAAGCAAAAACCAATCAATAAATTTTGTTGCTGTCGTCAAAAGTATCAAAAATACTTCTATACTTTCACTGATAAACAGATAAAATGTTCCTGAACTGTCAAAAATAGTTCTTCAGATGTTAAAAATAATTTTGAATTGTCACTGATGTCATAAAATGTCTCAAAAATGTTCTTTAACTGTCAATAATGTTAGAACACGTTCGTAAACTGTCATAAATGTTCCTAAGCTTCCAATGTTTTTAAAATTTCTAAAAATATTTCTGGACTATCACTGACGTCATAAAATGTTTCTAAACTGTCAAAAATATCCAAAACCATACTACTCTATTATCAAAAATGTTCCTAAACTATCACTAATGGCATAAAGTGTTCGTAAACTGACTACAATGTTCTTGAGCTATAATTTTTTTTCTTGAACTGTCAAACATATTTTGGAACTGGTCATAAAACGTCTAAAAATGTTTCAAAACTGTCCTAAATATGCCCAAAATTGTCAAAAATGTTCCCAAAAGTACCAAAAATATTCGTGGACTGTCACTTATGTCATTAAACAATCTTAAACTGTTAAAAATGTTGTCAAAGTAGCAAAAATATTCCTATACTTTCACTGATGAACACATAAACTGTTCATAAAGTCTTAAAAATGTTTCTAATGTCGTAAAATGTTTGTTAACTGTCTTCAGATGTCAAAAATGTACTTAAAGTGCTACAAATAATTCTGAATTGTCACTGATGTCATAAAATGTCTAAAAAATTTTACTTAACTGTCAATAATGTTAGAACACGTTAGTAAACTGTCAAAAATGTTCATAAGTATTGTCATAAAAATTCCTAATCTGCCAAAAATGTACAAAATCTGCCAAAAACATTCCAAATCTGTCAAAAATGCTCTTGAACTGTCACTGACATCATAAAATGTTTCTGAACTATCAAAACGTTTTTGAGACGTCAAAAAATATTTCTGGACTATCACTTATGGCTTAATATGTATCTGAACTGTAAAAAACATCCAAAAACATGTTACTCTTTAATCAATAATATTCACAAACTGTCAATAAAGTCATAAAACATTTGTAAACAAAATGTCCAAAAAATATTCCTGAACTTTCATTTATGTTATAAAACGTTCGTAAACTGTAAATAATGTCCTATGGAGTATTCAAAAATATTTTTAGTGTCCAAAATATTTCTGAACTTTCACTAATGTCAAAACTTTAAAGTTTGAAAAATGTTCCTCGACTATTACCAGTCTTATAAAATGTTTCTAAACTGCCAAAAATGTTTTCAAAATGGAATTTATATCATAAACTGTTTGTAAACTGCATACAATGTTCTTGAAGTTTTAAACATGTTCTTAAAGTGTCAAAACTATTTGTAAAAATTCACTTAAGTCATAAAATGTCTCAACAACATTCGTGAACTGAACAAAAGTTTCCAACATATTTTTGAACCATTATTGGTGTCATAAAATGTTCATAATCTGTCAAAAATAACTAAAAAATTTTTTTAATCTGTCAAAAAAAATTTCCAAACTGCAAAAAAACGTTCGTCAATTGTATATCTTGTTCTTAAAGAGTCAAAAATGTCCTTGAAGTGTAAATAATATTTTTGAACACTCACTGATTATAAAATGTCTGAAACGTTTCCAAAACGTTCGTAAACTGTATATATTAATATCCTTGAAATATCAAAAACTTCTTACAAGTGTTAAAAACATTTTAAAACAGTCACTGATTCCTGAACAGTTACTGTTGCCATAAAATGTTCCTAAGCTATCAACAATTCCAAAACATGTTCTTAATCTGTTAAAAATGTTCCTGAGCTATCAATTATGTCATAAAACGCTTCTAAAACTGTATACAGTGTTCTTAAAGTGTTTAAGATGTTCTTAAAGTCTCTAAATTATTTTTGAACTTTTACTAAAAAGTCTCAAAAATGTTCTCAAGGTGCCAAAAATGTTCTTAAAGTGTCAAAAATTTATTTCTGGAATTTTGCAAAGCGGAACCAATCAGGAGCAAGCGCTCCCGATAAGAAACAAGCGCTCTTACCTTTCTGTACGCACCCAATTTGTCAAAAATGTTCCTGAGCTGTCAATTATGTAATGAAACGTTCATAAACTGTATATTGTAGTGTTCTAGAGGTGTTAACAATGTTCGTAAAGTGTAAAAAAATATTCTTTAAAGTCTCAAAAGTATTTTTGAACTTTCAAAATTATCATAAATTGCCAAAATGTCTCAAAAAATGCTAATAAATTGTTCATAATATCATAAAACGTTCATAAACTGTATACAATGTTCATGAAACGTCAAAAATGTTCTCTAAGTGTTAAATTTTGAAAACTGTCATAAAGTTTTCCTAAACTGTCAACAATATCTAAAATATGTTCCTAATCTGCTAAAAATGTTTCTGAGCTCTCAATTATGTCATAAAACGTTCTTAAAAATGTATACAATGTTCTTGAGGTGTCAAAAATGTCTCAAAGTGTCAAAAACGTTCTTAAAGTGTCAAACGTGTTTCTAAACGTTTTTGTAACTAATTATCAAGCAATAATTCAATCATGAAAAATTTAAAAATTTAAAAAAAAAAATTTCAATACCTTTTTATTTTTAAATTTTCAAATATGAACGCAAATTTTGTATTCTAATCACTAATTGTAAATTAAATAAAAAAACCAACTGATAAATTTTGATGTAATTTTCTATACATAAACATTATCTATGCATTAATTAAAAAAAAAAAAAAATCAATAATACAAAAAATACAAAAAAAATTTACATTAGTTTTTTTTTAATTTTCAAAATTGTTTATATTTAAGTTTAGGATAATGTTAACTAATTGTAGAATAAAACAAAAAATGAAAAAAAAAAAAAATATTCTGCAGTTTGTTTTTTTTTAGTTTATTAATTACGTTTATTGACACATTTTAGACTTTTTTTTCAATAGTTTTTTATTTTGAAATTTTGAAATTTGAAAGTAAATTATGTATTATAATCATTAATTGTAAATTAAATCAAAAAACAACTGATAAATTTTGATGTAACTTTCTGTACATAAATATTATCTATGCTTTAATTAAAAAAAAAAAAAAAAATTCAATATTACAAAGAATACAAAAAAAATTACTTAACATTAGTTTTATTTTAAATTTTCAAAATTGTCTAAATTTAAGTTTAGGATAATGTTAACTAATTATAGAATTTAAAAAAAAAATTTAAAAAAAAAAAATTATTCTGCAGTTTCTTTTTTTTTAGTTGAAATAAAACAAAAATCAATTGTCAATTTTTGTTGTAATTTTTTTGTTCATAAATACCAATCAGCGCGTTAATGATAAAAAATGCAAAAAAAAAATAAATTTCCATTTAACAGTACTACCAAAAACCTTCAGTTTAAACACTAAAAACAAACAAATTCTTTTGCCGTGGAGCTATTTTTTTCATTTTTCATTTTATACATTAAAAAACCGTGGTACTATCATTTTGTGTGTTTTTACACTAAACAATTTTAGTACTACCAACATTTTTTAGTATACACTAGAAAATTGTAAAACTATTAAATTTTCTAATTTTCTATACTTAAAAACCGCAGTACAACCGTTTAAAAACTAAAAAACAAGTCGTATTAGCAAAATTCTTTTGTTCAGACATTAAAAAACTATTGTACTACACATTTTTTTTTGTTTAGATACTAAAAAAACATTGAAACTATTAATTTTTTTATTTCTTGTATTCAAAAACCGTGATACTATCAAAATTCTACCGATTAGACATTAAAAAACCGTGGTACTACTAAAAACCTTAGTTTAAACACTAAAAAACGGTAAGACTACTATTTTTTGTTTGTTTTTTACACTAAAAGACACAAAACACCATAGTACTATCAAAATTATTCGTATTAGACAACAAAAAACTTAGAACTAATAACTTTTCTTATTTTTTACAATAAAAAAGTGAAGTACTACCAAAATCTTTTGTTTAGACACTAAAAAACCGTGGTACTATCAATAATGTTTTAGTTTAGACACTAAAAATTATAGTACTACCAAAATTTGTCTGTGTCTAAGACTATAAAACCGTGAAACTACAAAAAAATTTCTGATCAGACACTAAATAACGTAGGCTACTAATATTTCTCATTTTGTGTACTAAAAAACTGTAGTACTACAAAAATTCTTCTCTATAAACACTAGACAACCGTGACACTATAGATTTTTTATCATTTTCTAAAACAAAAAATAACTAAAAAACCGCAGTACTACCAGAGTCATTCCGTTTAATTTATAAAAAAAAAAAACTGTAGTATTACTAATTTTTGTTTGACGTTAAAAAACTGTAGAAATTCTTCTGTTTATACACAAAAGCTATAAAAAAAACTAAAAATCTTGTGATTTTCTACACTAGAAAGCAGTAGTAAAACTAAAATTCTTCTGTTTAGACACAAAAGCTCATAGTACTAGCAAAATACTTTTGTTTTTACATTAAACATCCGTAGTACTAACAAAATTCTTTTGTTTAGACACCAAGTAACTGTGAAACTACAATTTTTTTTTTGTCTAGACACTAAGAACCGTGTACTACCAAAATTCTTTTTATTAAACACTAAGAACCATTAGAAATACTAATTTTGCCTATTTTTTACACTAAAAAACCGTAGTACTACCAATTTCTTATCTTAAAACACTAAAATAACTACAGTACTTCTTAAATTTTTTCGTTTAGACACTAAAAAAATTCTTAAACTACTAAATTTTCTTATTTTTTACACTAAAAGACTTAAGTCATTAGTTTACAAAGCACGATGATAAGCAATCATTTCAATTAACCAACTCACCAACTCGAGTGTTTTTAAACTATTCTTTTGGTAACTAACATTTAGATGGGTGCTCAATAAAATTCTCAACTGGAGTTGACCACCCACCCTCCTAAGTATTTATTATCAAAACTTTAGTTTACAAACATTTAGGTGGGTATTTTCAGAGCTACTTGCCGAAGTATTTCTAAACCAAACTTTTGATAACTAAGACTTGGGCGGGTGGGTGGACAACTCTAGAAAATGATGACGGTCAAAATTTTTAACTGAAGTTGCCCACCCAACAGCCCGAGTGTTTGTTATCAAAAGATTAGTTTAGAAACACTTCGGCAGGTAGCTCCAAAGCATGATCACAAACAATACTTTCAACTGGAGTTAACCAACTACCCAACCAAGTGTTTGTTACTTGAACTTTTGATAACTAACACTTGAGTGGGTAAGTGGGCAAAATTGTTAAATTTGCATAGGAAACCAAATTATTGCATAAATCTTACCAGAAACTGCATAAAAGACCATTATTTGCAAAAAATCATGATTATGGCAATAAATCCATAAAAAATATTTAAAATGTATAAAAAATCTCAAAATTTTGTTGTAAAATTTACTAAAAAACCATCTTTCTTTATAAAATTTACGATAATTAATTAAAATCGCTCAAAAAATCATCTAAAATTGCTTACAAAAAACATTAAATGCTAAAAAAAACTAAACATTGCACATAAACTATGATAATTGTATTTACACCTACAAAAACTGCACTAAAAGCTATTTATTGCATAAAATTCTTACAAAAAAACTAATTACCTCATAAATTTTATAAAAATTTGCACAAATTACACATTCTTCTAAAATCGCTCAAAAAACTTGAATGTTGCACAAAATTGATCCAATACTGCACAGAAATGAACAGAAATCATAAATATACCATTAAATCTTTATAAATTATGTTCATTTGCAATGGATAATTAAAAATTATTAAAAAAAAATCATTTTATGGCCTTACTTATTTGCTAAAATTCTTGTTTATTTTACTAAATATAGACAACCAAACCAAAATATTGCATATATTGATGATTATGACAATAAATCTATAAAAACATAATTAAAAAGCTTTTAGAAATTAACTGTATTGCAAGAAATTTGTTAAAAATCACACAAAAAACACAGAAAACTGAATTGTTGCAAAAAAATTGCAAAAAAAGATATTTATTGCAAAAAATTTTTAAACATTGTTCAGAAATTGCTTTTAAATCCATAATTTTTCATCAAATTTTATACAACTGAATTCAAAATCGCTCAGAAAAAGTATTTATAGTATAAATTATATCAAAAATTATTCTAAAATTCATTAAAAATAGCTCAAAAACTACATTTGTTGCATGAAATTGCCTTAAAAATCATAATTAGTTGTAAAGTATTAACAAATAAAATGATTTTATTCCAATAAATACACAATAAATCGCTCAGGAAACGTATAAAACTGTTTAAAATACATTTAAATTTATTAAAAATTGCACAAAACATTTGTTACTTTTAAAATATATTGTAATATTTAAAAAAAAGCATAATAAATCGCTCAAAAAACGCGTAAATTAAATTAAATTGCAATGCAATCGCTCAAATATTTCTTTAAAATGCATTATAAAGCATAAAATAAATATGAAATTGCTCAGAAACTACAATGGTCAACTAGAAAACGTATCTATTGCATTATCTCTATACATGTATCAAACAAATTTTGTATTAAATCTTGAATTAGAAATCGCTCAGAAAATGCTCTTATTGTATGAATTATACTAAAAATTGTAAAATTCATTAAAAATTGCTCAAAAACTACATTTGTCGTATTAAATTGGCAAAAAATCATATTTAGTTGTGAAGTATAAACAAATTCTTTATAAAATGCTTTTATTCTAATAAAAACACTATAAGTCGCTTAGGAAATTGTTCAAAATACATATAAATTTATTAAAAACTGCACAAACATTTGTTACTTTTAAAATATAATATAATATTAAAAAAAAGCATAATAAATCGCTCAGAAAACCCGTAAATTACTCTAAAACTACAATGGTCTACTAAAAAACGTATATATTGCATTAAATTTATAAGTGCAGACAACAAATTTTGTATAAAATGCATTAAAATTGCTCAGAAAATGCGCTTATTGCATAAATTATATCAAAAATTATTGTAAAATTAATTAAAAATTGCTCAAAAACTACATTTGTCGTATGAAATTGCCAAAAAATCATAATTAATTGTAAAGTATAAACAAATTCTTTATAAAATGCATGTATTCCAATAAATACGCTCAGAAAATGTATAAAATTGTTCAAAATACATTTAAATTTATTAAAAATTTGTTACTTTTAAAATATATTATATTATTTAAAAAAAGCATAATAAATCGCTCAGAAAACGCGTAAATTAATTTAAATTACAATCCAAATTATTAAAAATTGCTGAAATATTTCTTTGAAATGCGTTATAAAGCATGAAATAAATAAGAAATTGCCCAAAAACTATAATGATCAAGTCAACTAAGAACTGTACCTATTACATTAAATCTATAATTTTGTGAGGGTAATTATAAATCAATGATTTATATTAAAAAAAAAAAAAACAAAAAAAAAAATTAAAGAATAAAAATAAAAAACAATTGATGAATTTTGTTTTATTTTTTTATACATGACTCTTAACTAATGCTTTAATAATAAAAATAATAATTAAAAAAAAAATTAACAGTCATTTTTTTTTAATATTTTCCAAATTTTTAATTTCAGTTTTGGATATCAATCATTACTTGTTAAACAAAACAAAAATTAATTGATAAATTTTGTTACAATTTTTTGTACATAATCACAATGCTTTAATGATAAAAATAACAAAAAAAAATCATTCAATAGTTTATTTTTTTATTTTTTAAAATTGAGTAATTTTAAATTTTTGGATTAAAGTTTTAATATTTTTTCTATTTTAAATTTAGCACAAAAATCTCAATTGTGAAATAAAGTAGAACCAACCTATAAATTTTGTTATTATTTTTTGAACATAATCATTCGGAACTCACCTAATAAGCCGTTGGTCCCATCAACCCCCTTCAAACAAGTCGTATAAACGCGAAAATAAAATAAAGAAGAATTAATGCTTTATTTCAAATTTGTTAAAATGTAAATTTTAAATAATAATTTTAGAATAAAATAAAAACCAATCGATGAATTGGTTGTAATTTTCTATACAATGATAAATTTTACAAAAATATAAATTTTATAATTAAAGTATTTTTTCAAAATTTTAAAAAATGTTTATTTGCAATTTTTTTTTTTAATTTTTCAAGTCCAAACATACATGTTTGGAGTAGAGACTGTTATTATTTAAAAAAAAAAAAATTAAAAAATGCAAAAAAAATTAATATGCAAAGCAGTAGCTTATTGCTTAAAATTTTCATAAAAATTTGCACAGAAAACTTTTCTATTTTAAAAAATTTAGCTAAATTTGCATAAAAAAACAAATGATTAGATAAATGTTACCAAAAATGCATAAAAAATACCATAATTTGCAAAAAAATCATGATTATGGCAATAAATCCATAAGAAAATATTTAAAATGTATAGAAAATCTTATTATAATGAGAATTTTGTTGAAAAATGCACAGAAAACCTATCTATGAAGTTCTTATTTTATAAAATTTACAATAATTAAGCAAAAAGGTCATTTGTTATCCAAAATTCATTTATAATTCTTCAAAAAAATGCACAAAAAATACATTAAATGCCAAAAAAAAAACTAAACATTGCACAGAAATTATGATTATTGTATTTAAATCTACAATAACTGCACTAAAAGCTAAAAAATATTTTCTCATAAATTTTATGAAAATTTGCACCAAAAAATTACACATTCTTCTAAAATTGCTCAGAAAAGCACTAAATTTATCCAATACTGCACAGAAAAAATCAGAAATCCAAATTATAGCATTAAATCTATAAAAAATACGTCCATTTGATGTATGTAATTCATTTATTGCATTTGATAATTAAAAGTTATTTTTAGAAAATCAATTTATAACCAAAAATTATGGAAAAACCTTATTTACTTGCTAAATTCATCATAATTGAAATATTATAAAATTTGGTTGAATTTTGAATAAAACTCAAATTTTTCTATAATCGCATCAGAAATTGCAAAGAAAAGATAAGAAATTTATAAAAACATAATTAAAAGGATTTTGAAAAATATTTTTATTGCTAGAAATTTGTAAAAAAAACAAAAAAACTAAATTGTTGCAAAAAAAGAGTTATTTATTGCCAACAAAAATTTCTATTATTATTATTTTTTTTAATAAAAATCATAATTACATGTAAAGTATACAACAAATTGTGTTCGGAAAATGCTTTTATTGCATTAAATCCATAATGTTTTATCAAATTTTATACAAAATGAATAAAAATCGCTCAGAAAATGCTTTTATTGTATAAATTATATCAAAAATTAATGTAAAATTTATAAAAAATTGTTCGAAAAGTACATTTGTTGTATGAAATTGCCTTAAAAATCATAATTAATTGTAAAGTATAAACCAATTCTTTATAAAATGCATGTATTCCAATAAATACGCTATAAATCGCTCAGAAAATGTATAAAATTGTTCAAAATACATTTAAATTTATTAAAAATTGCACAGAAAATTTGTTACTTTTAAAATATATTATAATATTTAAAAAAAGCATAATAAATCGCTCAGAAAACGCGTAAATTAATTTAAATTGCAATGCAATTTATTAAAAATTGCTGAAATATTTTCTTGAAATGCATTATAAAGCATAAAATAAATAAGAAACTTATCTAATGCATATAATCTATAACTGCAGACAACAAATTTTGTATAAAATGAATTAGAAATTGCTCAGAAAATGCATTTTTTGTATAGATTGTATTAAAAATTATTGTATAATTCATTAAAAATTGCTCAAAAAGTACATTTGTTTTATGACTGCCTTAAAAATCATAATTAGTTGTAAAGTATAAATTTTTTTTTTTATAAAATACTTTTATTCCAATTAATACAGTATAAATCGCTCAGGAATCAAATAAAATTGTTCAAAATACATTTAAATTTATTAAGAATTACACAAACATTCGTTACTTTTAAAATATGTAATGATTAAGAAAAAAAAACCTTTTTTGTTAGAAATAAATAAAAACTTGCTTAGAAACTACAATTGCTGATCAGAAAACGTGTCTTAAAATAAAATTAGTGAAGTATATAAGAACTTGCTTAAAAAATGTTTTGATTGCATAATATATTGTCTAGAAAACATGTAAAATAGTTTAAATGCAATGCAATTTATCAAAAATCGCTCAAATATAAAATTTATAATGCATAAAATAAATAAAAAACTGCTCAGAAACTATAATGATCAACTAGAAAACGTAACTGTTGCATTAAATCTATAACTGCAGACAACAAATCGTTCAAAAAATGCATAAATTAAAATTAAAGCTATGTAAATTGTTTAGAAAACGCTTGTTTTGCATTAAATACACAATAAATCGCTTAGAAAATGTATGAAATATATCCAGCAATTTATTAACAATCTTTTGAAATACATTATAAATTTTTCAGAAAAGACTTGTAATAAATATAAAATTGCCAAAAAACTACGATTGCCAATTAGGAAACATGTCTATAGCATTAAAGCTACTTGCCTACAATTTCAACTTATGGATAAACAGTTTATGTCAAGTGACAATTAACATTCATTGTCTTGTACATAATATCTACAATAATACAAAAGTTGAGTGAAGTAATAGATCCTTTAATAATTAACTTGGGTGAGTAGAAAGGCCACTATCCGCTCACAATTTTAACTTGGTGCGCGCCTACCTACCCAAGCGCTAGTTATCAAAAGAACTAAACGAGATTAAGATGGGTGTTCCCCAAGGCTCCGTGCTAGGGCCACTTATCTTTATTTTGTTTATTAATGATCTGCCAAATTATATTACAGAAGGGCAGTTAATAATGTATGCTGACGACACAACCATTACAGTTTCTAGTTTTACCTCTAGTGAAGAAAATAGTTATAAATCAATTTACATCATGGTGTAAGAAAAATTCTGTAATTCTAAATGTTTCATAAACAGTTTGCATTCCATTTTCTATGCGAAAAGAATACGATTTTAACAATATTGTTGTCAATAATGAAACTTATAGTTTTTCAACATCTACCAAATTTTTAGGATTGCAAATAGACAGTAAACTCAATTGGAATGAACACATAA
This sequence comes from Tachinus rufipes, assembly GCA_963932245.1. Taxonomy (NCBI): domain Eukaryota; kingdom Metazoa; phylum Arthropoda; class Insecta; order Coleoptera; family Staphylinidae; genus Tachinus; species Tachinus rufipes. The sequence goes on along the minus strand of OZ010744.1, from coordinate 116,717,748 downwards.
ATTCAGTGTGCAAGCAGTAAACAAGGCATATTTTACAATTTTGCAATTAAAAAAATTACTAAATGTTAATGCAATTTTAATTGTATATTATTCACTAGCATATCCTCATATTTCTTATAATATTTTAGCTTGGGGAAAAGCTAGCAACTCAAGTAGAATCTTTATATTACAAAAAAGAATTCTTAGGTTAATATTTAATATACCCTACAGAGAATCATGTAAAAATCATTTTGTTGAGCAAAATAATGCCATCAATTTGTATATATATATATATAAACTTTTAATCTATGTAAAACAAAATCTACATTTGTATAACAACTTTGTTAGATAACCACAAATATAATACACGATGGAGATCACTATTAGCCACTGAAGATTACAAAACTGCAGCGTTTCAAAAATCATTTATTTACATAAGGACAAAGCTGTATAATGTGTTAGACACAGAAATAAAACAATTGCCGCTCCTTAAATTTAAAAGTTGTATAAAAAAATTGTTACTTGAAAAATCTTATTACAAAATCTATGATTTTGTTAGTTAATTAAATTGTGTTGTTTGACGTTCGTATCCTTTCTATATATACTTACTATTAGGTTACATCTATATTGTTTGAGCCATAGTAAAAGACTACCCGCCAACAATGTTACCTTGGTGCCCGCCCACCCACCCGAGCGTGTAGTATGTACAATAAAATATTTTTTTCAATTATGCATCAATTAAAAAAAAATTACAAAAAAGTCATAAGTTTTTTGAAATTTACAAAAAAATTAAATTTTGGACAATAATCACTAATTGTAGAATTAAACAGAAACTAATCGGTAAATTTTGTTGTAACTTTCTGTACATAATCATCAATTAAAGCTTTAATGGTAAAAACTACAAAAAAAATCAAAATTCTATTCAACAATTATTTTTCAAAATTTTTAAAACTATTAAATGCAAATTTTAGAAAATAATCGTTAATTGTGGAAAAAACCAATTGACAAATTTTGTTGTAATTTTTTATATGTAACTCTCAGTCAATGCTTAAATAATTAAAAATAACAAATAAATCAATTTTTTATTTAGCACTTTTTTTTCAAAATTTTTAAAATTGTTTAAATGCAAATTTTAGACTATAATTACTAATTTTAAAATAAAATTGTATTTTGACGTAATGTGCTGAACATAATCATCAATGATTAAATTAATTTAAAAAAAAATACAGAAAAATTGTTTTTAAAATTTTGTAAAATTGAAAATTTTAGACTTTAATCATTAGTTGTACAATAAAACAAAAACTACTCTGCAAATTGTGTTGAAATTTTTGGTGCATAATCATACATCAAAGCTTTACTTTTAAAAAATAAAAAAAAAAACAAATTTCTGTTTAACTTTTTTTTTTTTTTATTTTCAAAATTTTGAACTTTAATCATTAATTGTACACTAAAACAAAAACTATTCTTCAAATTGTGTTGAAATTTTTAGTGCATAATCATCCATCAAAGCTTTACTTTTAGGAAATACAAAAAAACTTAGAATTTTCAAAATTGTTTACTAATTTTATGCAATAATCACTATTTGTAGAATAAAACTTAGTATCTAGGAAATTGTAACCTCAGCTTGATATTTGATGTAATCAAAACATATATTTTGATGATTATGAATCAAAGCTGCAGTTAACAAATTAATATTAATCAACATATTTTGTTCAGTTAACTAATAAAGATTATGCTTTCATCTGTACTGCACACAACATTTTTAAATAATCAGAAACTATTTCACACGTTTTCTGAAATTAATTATTAGTTAATTCAAAATCAATTAATAAAATAAGATTACTAAAATTGATACTAAAATTAATTACTTTATTAGAATATAAATAGACTGATTACTTACCAGTCACTTAACTGTTTATTTATATTTATCATAAATATTTTTTGTTCAAACTAATTAAATACTCGATAAGTAATGCAATTGATTTTTAAAGTAAATTATAATTGCCAACAAGATTTATAAAAAAGTAGTGATAACTAATCGAACCACTTTAGGTGCGCCTTGTTATGGCATTTTAATTGATTTAAGAAATTTCTACTTATCTCTCTGCACTGCATCAATGATCACACATGATGACGAAAAATTACGCACAAATGAAAGAATTTCCTTGTCGGAAGAGCACATTAATAATCATTTATAAAATGAAAGTATAAAATATGCTAATTGATATATTAAAATATATAGTTTCGATCAATCACACCTTTTAATTTCTAATTCCAATATTATGTATTGTATTTATGCACAAATTGCAATTAATTTATTAAAAAAAAAAATTATATGCACGTAATGGAAATTTGTAACATTCTATATCATTTCAGGGTGAATATTGAGGTCATTTTTTCTTATTTCAATCATTACTATCACTTCATTTTAAGGTCGCTATATTTGTGTTTGTTTTTTTTTTAAACGATTGTAGCAATCGTTATGCAAATTGTTCTAACATCGTGGTAACAATTATCTGCTATAATAGCACACAAATTTTATTGTGATTAGGTCGCAATTATTTAATTTTTAAACTAATCTATTAACGTTATGCATTCCGCACATAAATAATGAAATATGTAAAATTTGCACTAAATTATAAACCTCAAAAAATGTTACAATCCGTTCTAATTTGTCGATTTAAATAACTGTCACGCATAAATATTTATAAAATATAGCAATTAGCTAACTTTATAGACGCAATTAAAGCGTACAAGATTTATACAAAATTATGAAGTATATAAAGCGTAAATACAGTAATAATTTAACGTTAAGAATTGTTATTAATGAATGCTCTACTATATTGAGTCATGTTTAAAATATTTCAATTTAATTAGAAAAGAAATATTTGTCGCAATCGATATCTGATTGTATCCATTATTTAACATATGTTTTTATAAAATATTAATTACACTGAACAATAACAATTACAAATAACGAAATCCTTTTCAAACTATCTATGCGCACTATTTGTTTCAACATAATACAACCTGGACCCATTCTATTTAGTCTATTATGGTTAATGAATAATATAATAAAGATATCAGACATTCACCATTGCTTAACCGATCTGATATTAGCATTTTTTACAAATTTATTAGCAGCAATTTGAATTTTTCAGTTTAGAAAGCATCTTCCGATAATTTGTTATATAGTTTAATTGACGTTAATTATATTATTTAACATTAAATATTGGCAACAGGATATGTGTTAAATTAATAATTTATTGTAATGTGAGTGAATTGATTGAATATGACACATTTCAAATAAACTTACAAGGTGGAAATAATATATAGAAAGGATTGAATGTGATTCATATTTTATATTGAGGATGTGATTATTATGTTATTGAATTAGATATCATTTATATTAGTCTACAATTTTTAAACAAGCTACTTGTTTATCAAGACATGTTTAATAATTTTGGATTTATTTGTTCAAAAATGTTTGAGTTTAGAAACAGTTTCCATTGCGTGATTGAAGTACTAAATTAACAGTTAACTTTAATAATCTAAAACAAGTTTGAACACAATTTGTAATACCAAGACTAAATATAATTATTACTTAAAAAATCAATTAAATGTTTCATACTATATATCATTGCATGACTATTTGCAAACGTAGACGATTCATAACAAAAAACAACTTGACTCAAGAGTACAAAAACTATTACTTGTTTGTAAACATTTGAAGAGTTAGCTAAAATAAACTATTGAAAATAATTGAGTTGATGAAGAAGGTTAAACTCAAAATATTTAAGAGTACTCTAAAATGAAGTGTTTGGTGCATTTTTTTATTACTTAAATTGACAATGATGTAATCTAGAAAAAAAATATAATGCCAGAATTTTTTGCTTTAAACTAAGCTACAAAATAGAAAAGAACTCTGCAGCGATGCATCATCTCATTAAAATTATATTATCTGCATTTATTTATCTGTTTCATTTCTATATTGTAAGCGTCCATGATTAATTATCTCTATCTTTTTTTGTTAACCTTAAGCTTCTTAGCATTTAATTTATTCAACAAGCGCATGCAGAAATGATAAATGAATAAAAAATCTGATTGTAGACAAAAAATGAACATGATTAGAAAACTGGGCGAAGTTGAATACATTGTGAAAGTCAAAAAAACTTTTCGTAGTACGCAAAACTAGATGATCCCTAATAATAGAGAAAGTATTTGTTCTCGGTTTTCTTAGCCTCGGGTAACATTATATATTTTAATAATTGGGCTGTGCTTGCTTAAAGGCAAATGCTGCAGCACATATCTAAATCAATAAATATTTTACTTTCGATTTTCACTGTTTTATTTAATGCTTCTAAATGTAAACTATAAAATGCTTCATGCACATATTACTGAAGAGTGAAAACAAACAAAATATGGACAAATCAATATAAACAAATTAAAAAAAAAAAAAAATTTGCAAATTGTAAATTAAATATATACGCATAAAAATTTTTGTTTTCTTTCATTTTTTTGAAATTACATTAAAAATTATTAACTAGTAACTAACGTCCAAAATTTGCATTTAAACAATTTTGAAAATTGTAAAAAAGTGTTGCTAATTAAAATTTTACTTTTTTGTATTTAAAAACATTGATAAACAAGTCGCTTGATCAAAATAAAGTTCAAAATTTTAATTTTCAAAATCAAAAATATTTTGATTAAATCAAATATTTTGCTTCAGATGATGCTGAGGTTGCAGTTTGTTAGATAATAACTCCAAAATTGAGCCAAACCTAATTGACACATTGCTAAACAAGTTGCTTGATTCAAAATTAAATATTAAAAATCAAAATTTTTTTTTTTAATAATGTTGATTGTTATCAAATATAATTGTTTTGCTACAGTTTATGCTGAGGTTACAATTTTCTTGATACTAACCACAAAAGTTACTAAATTAAAAATTGAATTTTTGAAATTAAAAATATTAAGTGAGACAAACAAAATTAAAAAAAAAAACGATTAAAAAACTTAAGATAACTCAGCAACCTTAAGGTTTGATCAAATTTTTAATACAAAATTGCAATTAGCTTACTTAATTTTATTTGGAAAAATATTTAGAAGACTAAATTATGAAAAATTTGGCCTAAGTTAGCTTTCAACGTTAGATTAAAAAAATTTGATAAACATTACTTGGTTAAGAAACTTAAGATAAGTCAGCAACCTTGAGGTTTTTTCAAAATTTTATTAAAAATCTTCAATTGGCATATTTGATTTCATTAGGAAGCCTTTTTAAAGAACTTAATTATGGCCAAATTGGCCTTAGTTTAAAGTAAAACTACAAAAAATTTTGTTAAAAAACTTAAGATTAAGTCAGCAACCTTAAAGTTTTTTCAAATTTTTATTAAAAATCTGCAATTAACATACCTAATTTCATTAGGAAACCTTATTTTAGAGACATAACTATGGCCAAATTGGCTATAATTAGCTTCCAAAGTAAAGCTAAAAAAAATCGAAAAAAATTACTTAGTTAAGAAACTTAAGATTAAGCATTTACCTTAAGGATTTTTCAATTTTTTATATAAAAATTCACAATTAGCATACTTGATTTCATTAGGAAACTTTATTTTAGGAAATTTACTTGGCCTTAATTAGCTTTTAAAGTAAAACTTAAAAAAACTGGAAAAAATTATTTGGTTAAAAAACTTAAGATTAAGCAGCAACCTTAAGATTTTTTCAAATTTTTATTAAAAATCTGCAATAAACATACTTGATTTCATTAGAAAACCTTATTTTAAAAACTTAGTTATGCCCAATATGACATTAGTTAGCTTTCAAAATAAAACAAAAAAAAAATCAAAAAAATTTACTTTGTTAAAAAACTTAAGATTAAAAAGCAAATTTTAGAATTTTTTAAATTTTTATTAAAAATTTACAATTAGCATACTTTATTTCATTAGGAAACATTATTTTATAGACTTAAATATGCCCAAATTGGCCTTAGTTAGCTTTGAAAATAAAACTAAAAAAAACTGAAAAAGCTATTTGGTTAAAAAACTTTAGATTAAGCAGCAACCTTAAGGATTTTTCAAATTTTTATTAAAAATCTGCAATTAGCATACTTGATTTCATTAGAAAACCTTATTTTAAAAACTTACTTATACCCAAATTAGTTAGCTTTCAAAATAAAACTAATAAAAAAAATCAAAAAAACTTAAGATTAAGCAGCAAACTTAAGGATTTTTCAAATTTTTATTAAAAATTTACAATTAGCATACTTTATTTCATAAGAAAACCTTATTTAAAGGATTCAATTATGCCCAAATTAGCCTTAGTTAGCTTTGAAAGTAAAACTAAAAAAAATCTGAAAAAAACTATTTAGTTTAAAAACTTAAGATTAAGCAGCAACCTTAAGGTTTTTCAAATTTATATTGTAAATTTACAATTAGCATACTTGATTTTATTAAAAAACCTTATTTTAAGAACATAATTATGGCCAAATTAGCCTTAGTTAGCTTTCAAAATAAAACTAAAAAAAAAATTAAAAATAATTTACTTGGTTAAAAACTTAAGATTAAGCAGCAACCTTTAAGATTTTTCAAAATTTTATTAAAAATTTACAATAAGCATACTTTATTTCATTAAAAAACCTTATTTAATGGATTTAATTATGCCAAAATTGGCCTTAGTTAGCTTTGAAAGTAAAACTAAAAAAAAACTGAAAAAAACTATTTGGTTAAAAAACTTAAGATTAAGCAGCAACCTTAAGGATTTATCAAATTTTTATTAAAAATCTGCAATTAGCATACTTGATTTCATTAAAAAACCTTATTTTAAGAACATAATTATGACCAAATTGGCTTTAGTTTGCTTTCAAAGTGAAATTCAAAAAATTCAAAAAAATTTACTAGGTCAAATTTTAAATAAAAATCTGCAATCAGCATACTAAATTTTCTTAAAAAAACTTATTTAAAAAAATTAGTTATGTTTTTTATGGACCTTAATTATGCTTCAAAATCAGATTGAAAAAAATTACTTGATTAAGAAAATTTAGATATTTTATTACAATTATTGCCAACGTAACATAATTTAACAAATTAATTTTTAAACATTGTTCTACCAATTTTAGAATAATAAATATAAATAGTTCACAAAATTACAATAACAGTTTTTAAATTAAAAAAAATTATATAATCATTCAATCAATTCAAATAATCAAATATTGTTTTCATATCTTAAAGGCAGTAGAAACTGATTTAGTTTACTTTAAATATAATGCATGGGATACCACAAGGATCTATCATTAGATCTGTTTTACTTTTATTTGAAATAAATAACCTATTCAAATGTAAAACTTACAGATACAAAAAAATAAAAAGCACATAAAAACATTCAAAATCTAGCTCTTGATAAAATCAATGAGCATTAAGTGGTCTAAAATTATGAAGTTTTGAGAAAAGCAGGTGAGAAAAGAGCGCTAACAAGTATAATCATAAAATAATTTAAAAAAATATTTTTATTTAAACAAGAAAATATGCAAATCCAAAAATTAAAAAAAAAGATGCAAGATGACTAATGTTCTGACAGAAGAAAACACTAAAATAAATTAAAACTAAAGAAAAAGCACGTAAGACCTGCAAAAAGCAGGACGCCAATGATGATAAAACTTCTAAAACTAATAAACATTTAAAAGAAATAAAAAATTAAATAATTTGTCTACGTTGTTAGTTAAAATCTGTTCAAACGCTAGTACTAATTGTAAGTAAACTTGAAATAATTAAGTTTAATAGTGCATTCATTCTATTAAGTAATCAAAAATGTCAATCTAACTTGCTTTAAGTAATACATATTCTTAAAAGACGTTTTGCTACAGAAACATTTATGAATTTAAGTATACATCCCATTTTGTGGTTAATTTGTTGCTCAATAAGTAATCAAATATTGTTTTCAGTTACACCGGCTCAAAAATTTTTAATAAACTTCCAACTTTTGTAAAAACTGCTAATACTACTTTTATATTCAAAAATCGTCTTAAAAAACTTTTGCAGCAGAAAGCTTATTATTCATTAGATGAGTTTTTTGAAGATAACTTTGTTACTTTCGATTAAATATTGATTTTTATTGTTTGTTTTTATTTCACTGTGATTTGTATTGTGACTATTATTTGCTATGTAGTTTTGTATATGTATCTCTGTATACCTTATTGCATTATCAAATAAATATGCTATTATTATTATTATTATTATTATTATTATTATTATCGTGAACGCATTAAACTCTAAACTTAAGTTAATCACGTAAAACAACATTTTCATTCTTGATGATAAAAACCAACACAAACATTTGCACAGCCTCACTTTCTGACAGTTTTTTATATTTTACTCAAAAACTTTAAACTAGACTTATATAATAAGATAATCCCGTAAACTTACATTAAATCGCGAATCTTTTGAAACTAGTTTCCTGCCTACAATTTAAACTTGGTTCCCGACCGCCCACCCAAGCGTTTTTTATCAAGAAATTTGTTGTAAACTAATCCTTTATTGTATTCCTAACAATTTACAATAATTCTTTTGTTAAAAATAGCTACAAGAACACAAACGGTGGTTGAAGTAATAAATCTTTGAATCACTAACACTTGGGTGGGTGGGTGGGCCACAGTAGAAGAAAGTACCCGCCCACAATTTGAACTTAATTTCCGCCCACACACCAAAGCGTTTGTTATCAAGAAATTTGTTGTAAACTAAGCTTCTGTTGTATTACTAACAATTTACAATAAATTTCTTGTTAAGAATAGCTACAAGAACACAAACGGTAGTTGAAATAATAAATCTTTTGATCATCAACACTTGGGTGGGTGGGTGGGCCACAGTAAAAGAAACTACCCGCCCACAATTTATATTTTGTTTCCAACCGCCCACCCAAGAGTTTGCTATCAAAAAAATTAATGTAAACTAATCCTCTGTTGTATTGTTAACAATTTACAATAAATATTTTGTTAAGAATAGCTACAAGAACACAAACAGTGATTGAAGTAATAAATCTTTTGATCATCAACACTTAGGTGGGTGGTTGGGCCACAATAAAAGATGCTATCTGCCCACAATTTAAACTTGGTTCCCGCCCGCCCACTCAAGCGTTTGTTATCAAGAAATTTGTTGTAAACTAATCCTCTGTTGTATTGTTAACAATTTACAATAATTCTTTTAATAAGAATATCTACAAGAACACAAACGGGGGTTGAAGTATAAATCTTTAAATCACCAACACTTGGGTGGGTGGGTGGGCTACAGTAGAAAAAACTACTCGCCTACAAACTGAACTTGGTTCCCGCCCACCCTCCCAAGCGTTTGTTTTCAAGAAATATGTTGTAATCTAATCTTTTATTGTATTGCTAGCAATTTACAATAATTCTCTTAGAATAGCTACAAAAACACAAAAGGTGGTTGAAATAATAAATCTTTAAATCACCAACACTTGGGTGGTTGAGTGGGCCACACTAGAAATACTAACAATTTACAATAAATTTCTTGTTAAGAATAGGTACAAGAATACAAACGGTGGTTGAAGTAATAAATCTTTAAATCACCAACTCTTGAGTGGGTGGATGGGCCACAATAGAAAAAACCACCCGCTCACAAATTAAATTTGGTTTCCGCCTGACCACCCAAGCACAGTAGAAGAAACAACCCGCCCACAATTTAAATTTTGTTTCCGTCCGCTTACCCAAACGTTTGTTATCAAGAAAATTAATGTAAACTAATCCTCTGTTATATTGCTAACAGTTTACAATAATTCTCTTGTTAAGAATTGTTACAAGAACACAAACGGTGATTAAATATTTAGATCACCAACACTTGGGTGGGTGGGTGGGCCACAATAAAAGATGCTACCAGCCCACAATTTAAACTTGGTTTCCGCCCGCCCACCCAAACGTTTGTTATCAAGAAATTTGTTGTAAACTAATCTTCTGTTGTATTGTTAACAATTTACAATAATTCTTTTAATAAGAATATCTACAAGAACACAAACAGGGGTTGAAGTATAAATATTTAAATCACCAATATTTAGGTGGGTGGGTAGGCCACATTAGAAAAAGTTACCCGCTCTTAATTTAATCTTGGTTTCAATATCTTAACGATAGAAACAATTACGACATTAACACCAAAAGTCTCGCTTTCTGATAATTTTGTATTTTTCTCAAAAACTTCAAAGTGGGCCTATATAAGTTAAGCTAACCATGTGAATCTATATTAAATTGCGCATCTTTTGAGTCTAATTTCAGTTTTCTGAGACGAGTTTTAGTACCTTAACGACAAAAAAAAAACACAATATTTGCACCCAAGTGTCATTTTATAACAGTTTTTTTACTCAAAAACTTTGAACCTATATACGCCGAACTAACCACGTGAATCTACATTGAATTGCGCATCTTTAGAAACTAGTTTCAGTTTCTTGCAATAAATTCTAGTATCTTAACGACAGAAACAAACACAACATTTGCACCAAAAGTGAAATTTTCTAACAGTATTTTGCATTTTACTCAAAAAACTTTAAACTGGGCCTATATAAGCTAAACTAAACTGGTAAATTGCGCATCTTTTAAGACTAGTTTTAGTTTTCTGCATTCAATTTTGGTACCTTAACGACAGAAATTTGCACAAAAAATGTCACTTTTTGGCAGTTTTTTGCATTTTACTCAAAAACTTTAAACTAGACTTAAATAAACTAAGATAATCCCATAAATTTACATTAAATTGCACATCTTTTGAGACTAGTTTTAGTTTCCTGCAATGAGTTTTAGTACTTTAACAATAGAAACAAATACAACATGAACACAAAAAGTGTAACTTTATGCCAGTTTTTTGCATTTTACTCAAAAACTTTATATTGAGCCTATATAAGCCAAGCCAACAACGTAATTCTACATTATATTACGCATTTTTTAAGTTTCCTGCAACAAATTTAAGTACGTTAACAACAAAAACAAACACAACATTTGCACTAGAAGTATCATTTTCTGACTTTTTTTTGCATTTTAATCAAAAACTTTGAACTGAGTTTATGTTCGCCAAATTAACTAAGTATATCTACATTAAATTGCAATTTTTTTGGATTTATTTTCAGATTCCTGCAATAAGTTTCAGTATCACATTTGCACAAAAAATGAAATTTTTTAACGGTTTTCTGAATTTTTCTCAAAAACTTTAAACTGAGCCTATATAAACCAAGTTGACAACAAAAACTTACAATAAGATGCGCATCTTTTGGGACTAGTTTTATTTTTCTGCAATAAGTTTTCGACAAAAACAAACACAACTTTTGCACCAAAAAAGTAATTTTTTAATAGTTTTTTTGCATTTTACTAAAAAATTTTTTTTAGGACTAATTTTAGTTTGATGCAATAAGTTTTAGAATCTTAGCAACCAATACAAACACAACATTTGCACCAATTGTGCCACTTTCTGGCAGTTTTTTGCGATTTCCTCAACAAATTTAAATTGAGCCTATACAAGCCAGGCCAACCACGTAAATCTACATTAAATTGCGCATATTTTGAGACTAATTTTAATTTCCTGTGATGAGTTTTAATATCATAATGACAGAAACAAATACATCATTTGCACCAAAAGTGCCATTTTCTAATAATTTTTTGCATTTTACTCTAAAACTTTGAACTGAACCTATATAAACTAAGATAATCCCATAAATTTACATTAAATTACGCAACTTTTGAGATTAGTAATAGTTTTCTGCAATGATTTTTAGTATCTTGCCAACAAAAACAAACATAACATTTACACCAAAAGTGTTACTTTCTGACGGTTTTTTGCATTTTCAAAAACTTTGAACTAGACCTATGTAAACTAAGATAACCACGTAAATTTACATTAAATCGCGCATCTTTTGGGACTAATTTCAGTTTGCTGCAATAAGTTTCAGTACTTTAACGACAAAAACAAACACAATTGCAGCAAAAGTGTCACTTTCTGATGGTTTTTGGCATTTTTCTCAAAAACTTTGAACTGGACTTATATAAAGTAAGATAATGACGAAAATTTACATTAAATTGCGCATTTTTTTGGAATTAATTTCAGTTTTCTGCAATAAGTTTCAGTATTTAAACGACAAAAACAAACACAACATTTGCACCAAAAGTGTTACTTTTTGACGTTTTTTTTTGCATTTTACTCTAAAACTTTGAACTGGACCTTTATAAACTAAGATAATAACGTAAATTTACATTAAATCGCGCATCTTTTGGGACTAGTTTTAGTTTCCTGCAATGAGTTTTAGTACTTTAACGACAAAAACAAACACAACATTTGCAGCAAAAGTGTCACTTTCTGACGGTTTTTTGCATTTTACTTAAAAACTTTAAACTGTACATATATAAACTAAGATAATCACGTAAATTTACATTAAATCACGCATTTTTTGAAACTAATTTCAGTTTTCCGCAATGAATTTCAGTACTTTAACAACAAAAACAAACACAACATTTGCAGCAAAAGTGTCACTTTCTGACGGTTTTTTGCATTTTACTCAAAAACTTTAAATTGGACCTATATAAACTAAAATAATCAAGTAAATTTACATTAAATCGCGCATTTTTTGGGACTAATTTCAGTTTTTTGCAATGAATTTCAGTACTTTAACAACAAAAACAAACACAACATTTGCAGCAAAAGTGTTACTTTTTGACGGTTTTTTGCATTTTACTCAAAAACTTTGAATTGGACCTACATAAACTAAGATAATTACGTAAATTTACATTAAATTGCGCATCTTTTGGGATTAATTTCAGTTTCTTGCAATGAGTTTTAGTACTTTAACGACAAAAACAAATACAACATTTGCAGCAAAAGTGTCACTTTCTGACGGTTTTTTGCATTTTACTTAAAAACTTTAAACTGTACATATATAAACTAAGATAATCACGTAAATTTACATTAAATCACGTAATTTTTGAAACTAATTTCAGTTTCCTGCAATGAATTTCAGTACTTTAACAACAAAAACGAACACAACATTTGCAGCAAATGTGTTACTTTCTGACGGTTTTTTGTATTTTTCTCAAAAACTTTAAACTAAACCTATATAAACTAAGATAATCCCGTAAATTTACATTAAATCGCGCATCTTTTGGGACTAGTTTCAGTTTCCTGCAATAAGTTTACGATAAAACATTAACACCAAAAGTGTAACTTTCTGAAAGTTTTTCGCATTTTTCAAAAACTTTAAATCGAGCTAAACTATTCACGTAAATCTTTACTGAATTGCACATCGTTCAATTTGCTACTCAACTACTTTAATCAATAAATCAACTACCCAAGTCAAAGTTAATATGAAAAGCATAGCATGGGATACCACAAGGATCTATCATTAGATTTAATTAACTTTTATTCATTATAAATGATCAACTAAGCAAGTTAAATCAATTGTTGCCAATAATGTAATATAATTTAGAAATATAAGAACTTGTTTGAAGCAACTTTTTCTCGGTTTGCTAAAATAAAGATATTAAATCAAAATCTATGATTATTTATTGTATAAAATTATATAAAATATAAGTTTTTTTTTTAAATATTTGAAGCTACACTCCAATTAACAGTTAACTAATTAGATAGCAAAAAATATTGTTTAAATAATTTAAAATATTAAAAAAACTAAATATTTAGAAGAATAATTTGTATAAAATCATATTAATGTATAAAACAATTTGTAAGAGATAATAGAACGCAACGTTTTTTATTACAAAAAGGTTGACCTGCACTGTACGTAATAATCAATAGATCAGCGGCAATATTTTTTAGTAATTATTAGTTTATAATTTATTAGAGATCATAGATGTAAGCCTAAATATAAATCGCATTGTTAAGCGTTGCAAACCTCTATAATTACTAAAAGTTCAACAGTGTCTGTCAATCATCAGCTATAATCTCTAAATTAAATTGTAATCCAAACATTAGAAAGATTAAATGTTAATAATTATATTATCGTTGCTTGTTTAATCTGGATTTAAGCTAAGCTTTTGTTATGTTTAAGAAATGATTCATATTATAGATATTTCATAACAAAAAAGCATTAATTAATTTTTATTATTTGCTATAAAAAAATTAATTGAATTTAAAAACTATTTACTTAATCAAATTTAAATTTACAAAAAAGTATTTTTCTGACCTGTGAGAGATGCTAGGCACACTGATGAAGGGTGCATACGCTGAAACACTAGTGTATGTGCCTCACATTGAGTTCAGAGGAAATTTATAATTTAATTTTTAAAAACCAAAACTAATTTTTTTATTAAAGAAAAAGCTATACTATTTGCTAACAATTTATGTTTCCTAATCACTAAAATATATGCCTTCTTCATATACAACAATTCAAATACAAGAAAACTTAAAACAAATTTTAAAATAAAAGCAAATACATTAAAAGAAGTAAAATATTACTAAATATAATCAACAAACTTTGAAGTAATAATTGATTTAAATCAACATTTAAAAAAGCATTTAAACTAATTTAAGTTTTAGTTTATTAAAACTGTACTATAGTATTTAAAAAATTGTTGTAAACAAAATTAGTTTGTAAGTAATAGCTATTTTAAAGAATTTAATTTTGATTCTCTTTCATTTACTTAAGCAGCATTCTCCAAATAGCATAAAATGCCGTAAAATAATTTACTTTGCAATTAGTCATCACTTTTTAAACATGGTTTTACCATTTTTATTACATTTCATTGATTGAATATGCAAAATAGTACAGTAAACTACAATAACATTTTATGAAACAAATCTGGATGATGAAATTTTATTGTAAATATGTAATAAGACATTAATTCATTATTCTAAAAAATTTTCTACTTTATGTTTTTTTATTTTTTTTGTTTTTTGCAAAAATTTTAAATTTAGTCATATAAGGAACACTGACGAGATTTGCAAAAACAAAATTGTAATTTTTAAATTAACTTAATTTTTTTAAATTTTATATTTTCCAAAAACTTCACAAACGCTCTCTTTTTAATTCTTCTCAAATGAATCTTTACATTAATTACAAAAATAATAATAATTGTGACAAAATGGTTGGAAAATATAATTTTTCATATTTAATGCATTGTGAATAATAATTGCACTTTCTTGAATGAATTAAAAAAGTATATTTATGACTCTGTCATAAAATCAATAATTCTACTAGTACTAATTGAAATATTGTGTTATTAATCACAAATTTTAATCCAATAATTAATAGGATTGGAAACTGCAATTTATGTAAAATCGCGAAGGTCTGAAACCACAATCCGGTGCAAAACGTAAACGATCTCTCAGCTGGCCGTGCATGTAACGGTGACCGCATTAACACAAACGAATAAACTGTAGCATTTTTACAGAAACAAACAGGTATTCACTTTCAATGCAGCTTAGGAACTGATCGGAATAATTTTTGCATCTTAAGAAACGAGGTTGTTGTAGTTACACAACTGTGACAAGATTCACTTGAATTTATTTTTATAGCGAATAACTGTTAATATTTTATGAAAGAAATCTAGATGATTTGAAGTGAAGCTTGAGTAACTAGGATAAATCAGCACTTGTCACGAGTGTATAGCTCTTCGACACACTGACACAGAGCAGGTTATTCTCTCAACAGCAGGTTAGTGGTAAACTATTTACTGGTAATGTCCGCGCTCTGCTATCGTTAAACTCTCTAACAGAATAAACGACTCTTTAGAATGTGAACAATTCGAGTAGTTCCTTAAAGTAGTTCACACTGTTACACTTTGAATGATGTTATTTTTTTCGCTAAAATTAATCACTTGCACTTAATTTGATTATTTAATCACTCTGTTTTATTGAATCCAAACTCACCTTTTTTCTTGGCTCCAACACGAACTCCATAACAGTTGTCTATAAGGAGATATATAGATAATGTTAACAAAAAATATCGCTGTACACGGTCCATGGTAGCAACTGAACACGACCGTTCTCGCGCAATCACTACTTTGCACTGTCCTATATTTTTACCACGGTACCGTCGACTAGAGCATTCACCGAAGTTTATAAAACCTTGCTGTCTCCACCTCGGTATTATATTATTGGTTGGGAGTTGGAAGTTTGGGTGAGGGTGTCTGCACATACCCGCAATAGATAGCGTCAAGGTTACAAACCTTCCGGACTCTTACGTCTTGCGGCCCCGGAACGGATCAACGGATCACCGCCTCTACGCGCAAGGACGTTCCCAAACGAGCCTTTTCGCCTATTCTTCGATTCTCTTCACTACCGCAATTCCAATCATTTTCGATTTGTCACCTTTTATTTACAATTGATTTGTATTATAACTACAACTTAAATTCGCAACGTTTTACAAGGACTCCAACGGCTGTAACTTTTCCTATTCAAATTGCATTCAATACTATTTTTGTCGTATTGTAGATGCATTATTTACATTATAACACATTTTGTAAATTACAACTGTAATATTAGATCCTCATATTTAATATTTAATTGGATGGATTTAAAATTTATAAATTTTTATTATTATTGTAAACGTTAAATTTAATTCATTTAATCTGAAAACTTTTAATATAATTTTTTTGTTCTTGAGTACGTACGCTACTCTACGTACTGTGGGCTTTAGCATTAAAATCTACACCTGAAAATAGTGATGTTATTAAAATAATCTTAAAACTGTCATACTGCTCATTGCAGAAAATGCAACTTGTAAATTAATAAAAAGCAAATCTCTGTAGCAAATAACGCAATACGTATGTTACCTTAGATAATGCCATTTTTTATTTCAAAGCGCGACTAATACGTTGCATTTTAGCTATAAATAAGCCTAAAATTTGACAAAAATGCATTTCAATAACAGTACCAACTGTAAAAAATAAAATAAAATGTATATGGTCAATTTTACATAACGTCAAAAGTAAACGCTTTACAGTAATTTTAATTAGAAAAAGTTGAATTACTTTAAAATAATATATTCGATTTTGATATGATTTGGCAAAAATGCACTCCAATAACAGTAGTACCAACTGTAAAAAATAATCCAACATTTATTCAGCCAATTTAACTTAACCTAAAAAGAAAACGCCACACAGAGTTTGTAATTAAAAAAATTGAAACAAGAAAAAACTAAATAACTTCTAATCCATACTTTAGGTTTTTATAAAACTTGGCAACAATGCATTCCAACTACAAAAGTACCAACTGTAAAAAATCAAATCAAATTTTATACGGCCAATTTAACATAACCTCAAAAGTAAACGCCACAAAGCAATTGCAACTAAAGATATTATAGAAAAAAAAGTTGAATAACTTTAAAACCAAACATTGGATTGTTATGAAATTTGGTAGCAATGCAATTCAATTATAATAATATCAATTATAAAACTTGTATCTAAATTTATACGATCAATTTTATATAACTTCAAGTTAAAAAAAAAGTTTGTTACCAAAAAACCTAAAAATAGAAAAAGTTAAATAACTTTAAAACCATGCATTGGATTTTGATCAAATTTGGCAACAATGCACTCAAACCACAGTAGCATAAATTGTAAAAAATAAATCAAAATTTATACGGTCAATTTTACACAACCTCAAATGTAAACGCTTCACAGCAATAGTAATTAAAGAAATTGAAAATTGAAAAAGTTTAAAGCCCTACATTGGATTTTGATTAAATTTGGCAACAATGCACTCCAATAACAATAGTAAAAACTGTAAAAAATAAATCAAAATTTATATGATCAATTGTACATAACCTGAGAAGTATTAACCACACAGCATTTGTAATTGAAAAAATTAAAAATAGAAGTCATACATGAGATTTTTATGACAACATTGCACTTCAATAAAAGTAGTATCAACTGTAAAAAATAAATCAACATTTATTCAGTAAATATAACTTAACCTAAAAAATACTTGAAATTAGAAAAAAACTGAAACAAGAAAAAGTGGAATAACTTTAAAACCAGACTTTAAATTTTTATAAAATTTGACAACAATGCACTTCAACTACAGTAGTACCAACTGTAAAAATATAATCAAAATTTATACGGTCAATTTAACATAACCTCAAAAGTAAACGCCACAAATCATTTGCAATTAAAAAAATTCAAGATAAAAAAAGCTGAATAACTTTAAAACCATACATTAGATTTTGTTAAGATTTAGCAACAATGCACTCCAATAACAGTAGTACTAACTGTAAAAAATAAACCAACATTTATTCAGCCAATTTAACTTAACCTAAAAAGAAAACGCCACACAACGTTTGTAAATAAAAAAATTGAAACAAGAAAAAACTAAATAACTTTAAATCCATACTTTAGATTTTTATAAAATTTGGAAACAATGCATTTCAACTACAAAAGTACCAACTGTAAAAAATCAAATCAAAATTTATACGGCCAATTTAACATAACCTCAAAAGTAAACGCCACAAAGCATTTGCAACTAAAGATATTAAAGAAAAAAAAGTTGAATAACTTTAAAACCAAACATTGGATTGTTATGAAATTTGGTAGCAATGCAATTCAATTATAATAATATCAAATATAAAACTTGTATCTAAATTTTAACGATCAATTTTATATAACTTTAAGTTAAAAAAAAAGTTTGTAACCAGAAAACCTAAAAATAGAAAAAGTTGAATAACTTTAAAACCATGCATTGGATTTTGATCAAATTTGGCAACAATGCACTCAAACAACAGTAGCATAAATTGTAAAAAATAAATCAAAATTTATACGGTCAATTTCACACATTCTCAAAAGTAAACGCCTCACAGCAATTGTAATTAAAGAAATTGAAAATTGAAAAAATTGAATAAGTTTAAAGCCCTACATTGAATTTTGATTAAATTTGGCAACAATGCACTCTAATAACAGTAGTACAAACTGTAAAAAATAAATCAAAATTTATACGGTCAATTTTACACAACCTCAAAAGTAAACGCCTCACAGCAATTGTAATTAAAGAAATTGAAAATTGAAAAAGTTGAATAAGTTTAAAGCCCTACATTGGATTTTGATTAAATTTGGCAACAATGCACTCCAATAACAGTAGTACCAACTGTAAAAAATAAATTAAATTTTATACGGTCAATTTTACACAACCTGAAAAGTAAACGCCTTACAGCAATTGTAATTAAAGAAATTGAAAATTGAAAAAGTTGAATAAGTTTAAAGGACTACATTAGATTTTGATTAAATTTGGCAACAATGCACTCCAATAACAGTAGTAGAAACTGTAAAAAATAAATCAAAATTTATATGATCAATTGAACATAACCTGTGAAGTATTAACCACACAGCATTTGTAATTGAAAAAATTAAAAATAAAAGTCATGCATGGGATTTTTATGAAATTTGACTTCAATAAAAATAGTATCAACTGTAAAAAATAAATCAACATTTATTCAGTAAATTTAACTTAACCTAAAAAAGAAACGCCAGCGTTTGAAATTAGAAAATACTGAATCAAGAAAAAGTGGAATAACTTTAAAACCAGACTTTAAATTTTTATAAAATTTAACAACAATGCACTTCAACTACAGTAGTACCAACTGTCAAAAAATAATCAAAATTTATACGGTCAATTTAACATAACCTCAAAAGTAAACGCCACAAAGCATTTGCAATTATAATTATAAATTTAAAACCATACATTAGATTTTGTTAAGATTTAGCAACAATGCACTCCAATAACAGTAGTACCAACTGTAAAAAATAAACTATAATTTATTCAGTCAATTTAACTTAACCTAAAAAAGAAACGCCACACAGCGTTTGTAATTAGAAAAATTGAAACAAGAAAAAGTTGAATAACTTTAAAGCCATACTTTAAATTTTTATAAAATTTGGTAACATTACACTCCAACTACAGTAGTACAAACTGTAAAAAATAAATCAAAATTTATACGGTCAATTTTACATAACCTCAAAAGTAAACGCCGCGAAGCATTTGCAATTAAAGAAATTAAAGGTAGAAAAAGTTTAATAACTTCAAAATCAAACATTGGATTGTTATAAAATTTGGCAACAATGCAATTCAATAACAATAATATCATGTGCAGAACTTGGATATGAATTTATACGATCAATTTTACATAATTTCAAAAGTTAAAAAAAAAGGTTTGTAACCAGAAAATCTAAAAATAGAAAAAGTTGAAAAACTTTAAAACCATACATTGAATTTTATTAAATTTAGCAACAATGCGTTCTAATAACAGTAATACATTTTGTAAAAATTAAATTAAAATTTATTTGATCAATTGAACATAACCTCAGAACTAATAACCACACACCAATTGTAATTGAAAAAAAATAAAATGACTTCTAATGCCCGCAGAGAGAACAAACATTTAATTTTTTGATGACAAACACTTGAGTGGGTGTGTGAGATACTCCATAGCTTAGATTTAAGTGGCCCAGCCACCCACCCAAGTGTTAATTGTCAAGAAGTTAGATCACGACCTTCTCTTGTAATAAAATGACATTTAATGCCCAAAAAGAAAAATTTAATGTTTAAATCTTTTAATGACAAACACTTGAGAGTTTAAGTGGTCTACCCACCCACCCAAGTGTTAGTTATAGGTTGGATCATGACCTTTTTTTTGTGATAAAATGATTTCTAATGCCCGAAGAGAAGCAAACATTCAATCTTTTGATGACAAACACTTGGGTGGGTGGGTGGGACACTCCATAACATGATAATTAGTCAGTAGTTTGGATTAAAGTAGCCCATCCATCCACCCAAGTGTTAGTTATTAAGAGATTGGACCACAATCTTCTCTTGTGGACTTTTAATGCCCGAAGAGATACATTTAATCTTTTGATAACGAGCACTAACAGTAGTCCCAAGACAAGCATATTTATTAGAACAGTAGACATAGTGCACAAGTAAACAGTGCTTTTTGTATCAGACTATACAAAAGTCTCAAAATAAGTAATTCTGAGCAAACTGTTTATAATTTTTTCAATTGCATTGATTAGAAGAATGGACACTACCAATAGGTATGCCAACAACTTTTATTCAGGTTTGGGTTTAGCCAAAATTTTGTTTGAATAAAAAATAAATTATTGTGGCACACAGAGATAAAATTAAAAAAGCTTACCTAAAACTTAACAACAAAAAATGAGAAAAAAGGATTGTCAGCACTGTTTTAATTTTGACCACAAATTCAACACACAATACCGTTTGTTTAACCAAACCAGGTAAAAACAAAAATGTATTTAACCCTAAGGCAATATTGAATTACAATAAGTCAAAAAAAGAAGTCAATTTTAGCGATCAAATGTTGTCCTACTACATTGTTTTGCGCAGAAGCTTAAAATATAGTATAGAAAAATAACATTCAAAATTTTATTTAGATTATGCATTGTAAATAGTTGGATTAATTTTAATAAAATTAGTCTTTTTAAATTCAAAAGACAATTGGCGCTAAAATTGGTTTCATCCACAATCTTTAAAATACTACTATTTAAAAAAAAATGACACAAACATTTATGAAACCAATTGGAAAAAATTGAATTTCAACTACAGTTTAATTAAGTGTAGTTTAAACTACAATAATGCAAACAAGCTTAAAAAAACCAATTAAATCGTAACAAATTAGTTAAAAAAGAAATACTAACTACAAATTTGTTGGATTAAATTAAAAAAAAATAAGTTTAAAATACTTAATTAAAGTAAAATTGCTTAAAACCCCATTTATCGCATGACAAATTAGTTGAAAGTACAAAAACATATAAAAAATTGATCAGATTTATTAATTTTAATTTATAGAAATTTAACAGATAGCAAATTAGTTGAAAATATAACGAATATATTAAAAATTGCTCAGATTACAAATTTATGATGTAAAATTGATAAAAACAGTGCAAAAAACTTAGTTTACTAACTATCAAATTACAAATTTGATTAAAACTGTGCAGAAAATTTATTAATGCAAAAAATCACTTATGTTGATATTAAAAAAAAAGTTTATATATCTAATCAGTTAATTATTTTTTAAAAACCACATTTGCTTATAAAAATTGTCATTTATATGTCTCGCCAAATTGTTCTTAGCCTCACAAAAGTTCTGTTTTTTTTTTGAATTTTTAAATGTTTTGCAAAAACAATTTTTACAACAAAGTTTAAATTGTGGGCGAATGGCTTCTTTGACTGTGACCCACAAACCCGCCCAAGTGTTAGTCATCAAAGGATCTATAGCTGCTTCCACCTCTTGTGTGCTTATAGTTTGATATCAGAAAAATGTTTATCAATAAATTTATTGATAACTGACGCTTGGTTGGGTGGTTAAGAACAAAGTTTAACTTGTGGGCATAGCTTTTTCTACTGTGACCCACCTGTTCCTTGTTCCTTTCATCTCTTGTGTGCTTATAGTTATATATCAGAGAAAAGTTTAACAATAAATGTCTTGATAACTAAATTCTGGAGTGGGTGGGCGGGAACAAAGTTTAATTTGTGGGCTAGTAGCTTTTTTTACTGTAACCTACCCACCCGCCCAAGTGTTAGTCATCAAAAGATTTATAGTTTCTACCACCTCTTGTGTGCTTATAGATAGATATCAAAGAAAAGTTTAACAATAAATCTTTTGATGACTAACGCTTGGGTGGGTGGGTAGATACAAAGTTTAATTTGTGGGCCAGTAGCTTCTTTTACTGTGACCCACACACCCGCCCAAGTGTTATTCAACAAAGGATTTATTGTTCCTTCCACTTTTTGTGTGCTTATACTTAGATATCAAAGAATTGTTAAACAATAAATCTCTTGAACAAAGTTTATTTTTTGGGACAGCAGCTTCTTCTGTGCCTCACCCACCCGCCTAAGTGTTAGTCTTCAAATGATCTATAGTTCCTTCCATCTCTGCTGTGCTTATAGTTACATATCAGAGAAATGTTTAACAATAAATCTCTTGATCACTAACGCTAAGGTGGGTGGGCGAGAACAAAGTTTAACTTGTGGGCAAATAGCTTCTTCTACTGTGACCCACCAACCCGCCAAGTTTTAGTCATTAAAGGATATACGGTTTCTTTCACCTCTTGTATGCTTGGATTTAGATATGAAAGAATTGTTTAACAATAAATTGCTTGGGTGGGTGTAGGAAACAAAGTTTAATTTGAGGGCGACTTACTTTTTCTACTGTGACCTCCTACCCATCAGCCCAAGTGGTAGTCATCAAAGGATCTACTGTGTGTCCCCCTCTAGTGTGCTTGGATTTAGATATGAGAGAATTGTTTAACCATAAATCACCGGATAACAAACGCTTGAGCGAAAGGGTGGGGACTAAGTTTAAACTGCGGTTAAATAGCTTCTTCTACTGTGACCCACCCACCCACCAAAGTGTCTAGATCTATAGTTCCCTCTTCTTGTTGTATGCTTATAGTTAGATATGGGAGAAATGTTTAACAGAAAATTTCCTGATCACTAACGCTAAAGTGGGTGGGCGGGAACTAAGTTTAATTTGTTGAAAAATAATTTCTTCTACTGTAATCCACTCACCTGCCCAAGTGTTAGTCAACAAAAAATGTATTTTTTCTTCCTCTTCTTGTGTGCTTATAGTTAGATATCAGAAAAATGTTTAACAATAAATTTCTTGGTAACTAACCTCTTGGGTGGGTAGGCGGGAACTAAGTTTAATTTGTGTGCAAGCAGCTTCTTCCACTGTGACCCACCCACCCGCCCAAGTGTTAGTAATCAAAGGATCTATAGTTCCTTCCACCTCTTGTGTGCTTATAGTTAGATATCAGAGAAATGTTGAACAATAAATCTCACTTAATCAATAACGCTTGGGTGGGCGGGCGGGAACAAAGTTTAACTTGTGGACAAATAGCTTTTTTTACTCTGACCAATCCACCCGCCCAAGAGTTAGTCTTCAAAGGATCTATTGTTCCTTCCTCCTGTGTGTTTATAGTCAGATATCAGAAAAAAGTTTAACAAAATGTCTTGATAACTAAAGCTGGAATAGGTGGGCAATAACAAAGTTTAAATTGTGAGCCAGTAGCTTCTTCTACTGTGACCCACCCACCCGCTCAAGTGTTACTCATCAAAGAATCTACTGTTTCTGCCACCTCTTGTGTGCTAATAGTTAAATATCAAAGAAATGTTCAACAATAAACCTCTTCATCACTAACGCTTGGGTGGGCAGGAAGAAACAAAGTTTAGCTTGTGGGCGAATAACTTCTTCTACTGTAACACACCCACTCCACCTTTTGCAAAACTAAAAAAACCTTAGTACTATTACAATCAGATCTCTTAAGCAGTATTTGAGAGAAATATTGCAACACCATAAAGTCTTAAGCAACACTTGGGTGTCCTCTCTAAAAATTTTCTAACAAAAGGATTAAAACCGCTCTTCCGTAGACAGATAAAGTGCATATAGAAAACACCTAAAACAGTTTCTGCAGACCCAATACCTAATTTTACCAAATCATCAAAAAACCAATTGGGAATCTTCTGCAAAACTATGCTATTTTTATTAAATGTCGTTGAAGAGTCTTTAGATTCTCCGAAAACTTCATACCAAAAGTCGTTGACATATGTAGGATCCATTAAAAAAATTCTGCAAAAAAGTGTAACAGTACCACCTCAACACCTGGAGAGCATCATCAAGAGCTTTCTAACAAAGTCATTAAATTGGTAAAAAAACACTCTTCCATAAAGTACTTGACATATGAACATCTTAAACAATTTCTGCAGACTCAATACCTGGGGGTCTTTTTAGAAAGCGTTTTGCCAATTCATTTCAAAAGCAATTATTTATTATTAAAAAGACTAGACCTTTTAAGCAAAATATTGCAACACCATCTCCAATTGACTTTTAGAGGTGACGTTTAAGTGTTAAAAAAAAACGTTTGTTTAATTGTTTATTCTTATCATCTTTTGTTTATATCTAAATTGGCATATATTGGTTATATTAAAAACGTTTTTCTTAAAAGTGACGTTTATCTGACTTAAAACTGACGTTTATTTGTTTTAAAAGTAACGTTAATCAAAAATGACCTTTATTTTTTTCAATTATGACGTTTATCTGTCTAAAAGTGACGTTTATTAGTTTTAAAAATGTTATTTATTTTTCTGAAAAGTGACGTTTATTTTTTTCAAAAGTGTGTGTAGTTACTTGTTACAAAAACGACGTTTACTTACTACAAAAATTACGTTTATTAGTCTCAAAACTGACGTTTATCTGACTGAAAGTGACATTTTTTAAACTTATTAGTGACGTTTATCAGTTTTAAAAATGTCGTTTATCTGTCTTAAAAGCAACGTTTATTTAATTTAAAACTGACGTTTATCTATTTCAAAAATGACGATTATCTGTCTCAAAAGACTGTTTGTTTTAAAAAACATTTATTATTATGAAGATCGTTTGTTTAGATAGTTGTTACGTTAATTAATTTTGCAAAATCATTATTTAGTTATTACAAAAAAAACGTATGTGCCAAACGTGACGTTTGTCTGTTTTAAAACAGATTTCATTTGTTTCTTAAAAATGAGGCTTATATATATATACGTCACATTAAAATAATTAAAATCCGCTTTTGAGTTTTTAAAATCTATCTTAAATCATCAAAATCCGGTTTGAAATAATTAAAATCCGGCCTTTAATTTATAAATTAAATTATCAAAATCTATTATCAAATTATTAAAAATTTTTTTAACAATTTACAATAATTGGTTTTGATTATGTTAAGCCTGATATTTATTAATTTATGACCGGATTAACATTTAAAGACAAAATGAATTGTTGGTGGGCCAGATTTTAATGATTCACAGCCGGTAAATTGTTAAAAAGCTCAATTTAATATTTTTAGGCCAATTTTGAATAATTTAAGCTTGAATCTTTAGTAATGTAATGCCGGATTAACGTTTATGTAGAAAATTTATAGTTTGTAAAAATATTAAAATTATTTATGGCCGGATTTTAATAATTCACAGCCGGTTTGTTAAAAAGCAAGACTTTATATTTTTAAAGCCAATTTTTATTAATTTGAAGTTAAATATTTACTAATTACGGCCGGATTAACGTTTAACTGGAAAATTGATCGTTTGTATGCGTATTTTAATTGTTTGTGACCACATTTTAATTAAACAATTATAATTTGAGGCTTGATTTTGATAATCCAATGATTGTTTTAAATTGTGTTTAAAAACCGGATATTTATAATTTTGAAAATAATTACATTATAAAGCCGGATTTAAATTCTTCATATTTTTTGCCAGATTACCGTTTATTGGCAAATATTGATTATTTAAGAGCAGTTTTGAAACACAACAGCAGTTTTTGTGACTATAAAAAGCCGGATTTATTTAAGTTTGATCTAAATAATTATAATTTGAAGCTGGATTTTTATATTTCAATGTTTGTATTAAAATATTCTTTGCCGGATTACCCTTTATAAGCAGAACGTCATTGTTTAAAAGCAGTTTTTGACTATAAAAAACCAAATTGTTATAATTTTGAACCGAATAAATACAATTTGAGGCCGGATTTCAATTATTTAATATTTGTTTTTTTTTTAATTTTTGCTAGATTACCACATATGCACAAAATGTATCAGTTTAAAAGTTATTTTTTTTAATAATAAAACAGTCTTTGAGTTTTTAAAATTTTGAATCAAATAACTATAATTTGAAGTAGAATTTTGATAATTCACTGTATGTTTTAAATTATTCTTAGCCGGATTGACGTTTATGAGCATATAATGATTGTTTTTGACTATAAAAGGCTTGAATTCTATAATTTTGAAGCAAATAATTACAATTAGAGGCCGGATTTTAATAATTAAACGTTTCTTTTAAATCATTTTTGGCTGGACCACCGTTTATGCACAAAATGGAACTGTTTAGAGGCATTTTTGCTTATAAAAAAAACAGTTTTTGACTTTAAAAAGCTAGATTTTGATAATTACAGTTTATGAGCAAATCGCGTTTATTAAAACATCAATTACTGACTAAGAAGAACAGTTTTTGACTATAAAAAGTTTCAGTTTTATAATGTTGGGCCAAATAATAACAGTTTGAGGCCGGATTCAAGATATTTTTACTAACTAATAGTTTAAAGCGGATATTAATACTACTGTGTCCCATCCACTCAGCAAAATTTATAAAAATTTGCACAATAATTTGCGTAAAAAAACTTTTTGCGGCATGAAAAATTAATTAAAGAATACTTAAATTACAAATTTATAGCGCAAAAATTACAGAAAACCAATTTTAAATCTGAAACATTATTAAATATAAATTTAAACACTGATTAATTGCGTAAAACTAAAGCAAAAACCCTATTTAATGAAAAATTTATTATTAATTAATTGTTTAGAATATCATTATATTAAGAATAAGATATTAAGTTTGTCAAAAATCATCGACAAACTAGTAAATAAGAATTAACCTCTACATCATCCGTTTTAGCTTTTAAAAAAAAAAATATTTGTTAAATGTTTAGATAAAGCCAAAACGACGCCACACCAATCCGCAATTTTCTAACAATTTTCTTAAGAAAATCTTATTGATTAGCGCCCTGTGAGTAGAAGCTAATTATTACAAACAATAGAATATTGTTGTTAGTATTTGAAGCATACATTGTTTGCAAATATAGAAAAATGATTATATTTAAACTAAATAAAAAGAACAATTAAACAAGAAAGGTCTCAACCATCCTTTATATTAAACAATAAGCATTCTACTTTATAATAAATTCAGCTAACTAGTGCTTGTTGAATGTAATATTACATTTTTAATTAACAAAATGGTTATAAGATGTTCTCACATTACGTCTGATAAAATTAAAAACAAAACTATTTCAGTTGAAGATCAATTTAAAGATAATATTTAATAATAGTTGGTTTTACTAAATGTATTACTAAATAATACATTCAAACTAAAATATATAATAGCATAAATCTATATATTTTCAACAAAATTAATTCAAAACTTAATATTGAGAATAATTAGAAAACAAGATTTTTTAATAGATTCACAATCCAAGTAGCACATTCTAATAATATTAATGTTAAGAATAACTAGAAAATAATGCCAACAAATCGTACCTTATAATTGTCTTCAAATTAATTATTATTATTAACAATTAAATCAATTTAAATTGCACAAATAACACTACTAATGCACTGCGTAAATAAGTGATGAACTCGAGTTCTATACTAATACATTCAGAGGACAAAGCAGCAGATCTTCGATATGGTTAAAACAATCGGATTTGCCCGAGCGCTCTTATCTCTACAAAAACATGTTTATCTCTCGGTGAAATAAAATTAGAACAGGAAGGTTTTATATTTTAACAATATTGAAATTGAATGTAATAATTTTATTTAAACAGTATATTAAATTGGAAGAAATATATTCATCAACAGATGCAGTTGCGAATTCTAACATTTCAAAAACTTTAAAAAAGATATTTTGCAAAATTAATTACATAAGTTTAACAATCGATTTGATTCAAATGTTTATTAAGTTTCAAATTAGCACAAATTTCTTGTGAAAAACTTTAGTAAGCGAATTATTTGGGCCACTACGTCTTACTCTCCGTGAAAAAACTGTAGTTGAGTTAAAGGCTGAAAAAAAAAATTAATATTTCAAATGAAACCTGCAAAGATTAGAAAAAAATCGCCTGATTAGAAGAAATAACATTTATTTCTTTAAAATCACAACAAGATTAAGGCTTTGTAGCTACACTTCTTCAATTGAGATCTATGTTCTAAGTATTAAAAAAAAATCTTCAAAAACAAAAACATTTTTTTGGCAAATAAATTTGCCTGAAATATTTGTATAATTGCAATATTAAACACTCCATTCTGTAATTATTCCAAGCTATTGTATAAATAAATATAATAACACCTTACAGAGATTAAAGAAGGGCGAGGCAAGGACATACAATTCAGCAGCATTATAGACCATTTTGCACATACCATAATTACATGCATAAAAAACCCAGCACACTCTTTAATGAATTTATATCAATAGCATTTAATCTACCTCATTATTTATACAACATTATTATAACAATTGATGCTAGTGAGTCACCACTACTTTAATACATTTAAATAAAACAGGTAGATATCTACATAGTCTTAGTATTAAATAGATTGCACAATATTAATTCACTTTCCAAGACAATGATACACTTCATATCGATCACACAACATTGATAGCCATATAAATCTGAAACCTTCCCGGATTTGAACTTCGGAGATTAGATTGTAGTCGTTATGACAAGTCATTGCTTACGGCTTACTTTATGACTGTAATAAATAGATTGTGTTAATATAGTAAATAAATTGAGTTATATTCATTAATTAATTTTGTCTTAAAATTTTAAACAATTCTTTTTTCAATCTAATTAACATTACCTTTGTAATTGTAATGGAAATTCAATACACAGTCGTCAAAAGCTTTCACCACTTACAATATTTTCAACTTGAAACTAAAGACACATTCGTAATTCACACCTTTACATTACAATTCTCGTATTCATAGCGAGATGTTGTGAAATCTCTTCCTTCATATTAATTATTTGTCACGGTATTATATTGTTAGTTGAAATCACGTCTATATTATTATAAACAATTCATCTTATTAAAAAAAAATCGTAAACAAAAGATGTTTACGGGTCTCATCAACACTTAAATTTGCATCACAGCTCATAAATTTTACTCATCCATTTCTCAATTGTAAAGGTTTGTATTGAAGGAATTTGTATTTGGTAATATAATTAATTTACCAATACGGAAATATTTTAATAATTTTGTTTGTAAAATGTAACGCAATAAGAATGTAATATTATTCAAGGCTTCAATATTCAGTACAATATCCATGGCTTATTTATTTTAGTAGATTTTAATTACTTTGCGCCTTTCGTTAATAAAGAATTATATAATTTAGAAAAAAAATTAAATTAGAATGTTGTTAAACATTGAAAATGTAAATTGATTTTATTAAAATTTAAGAATAAATAATTATAATTTATAATATAAAGTTGTTTATCTTGAAAAACTAAGTCAAATGCATCGTTTAAGAGTTACAAACATTTAATAGATCTAAAAATTTCCTGCTTTGATTACATGGTGCTTGAAGTTATACAAAATTGAGCGTGTCAATTTTTATAAATTTTATGCGGTTGGTGCTTATTATAATAGAGTATATTATAGCCAAATTGTATCAATATCCAATGCACCGTTTAAAAGTTACAAACTTTTAATTGATCTAAAAACTTTCTGCTTAGATTACATGATGTCAATAAATCTGAGGTTATGCAAAATTGAGTGTGTCAATTTTTATAAATTTTATGCGGTCGGTGCTTACTATAATAAAATATAATGGAGCCAAAATGCATCAATATCCAATGCACCGTTTAGAAGTTACAATCATTTAGTTGATCTAAAAACTTCCTGGTTCCTTTTAATTTTTTTAAATTTTATACGGTTGGTGCTTATTATAATAGAGCATATTGGAGCTAAATTGCATTAATATCTAATGCACTGTATAGAAGTTATAAGCAATTAATTGATCTTAAAAATTTCTTGCTTGGATTACATGATGTCAATAAATTTGAGGTTATGCAAAATTGAGCTTGTAAATTTTTATAAATTTTATGCGGTTGGTGCTTATCATAATAGAGTATATTGAAACCAAATTGCATCAACATCCAATGCACCGTTTAAGAGTTACAAACATTTAATGGATCTAAAAACGTTTTGCTTGGATTACATAATGTCAATAAATTTGAGGTTATGCAAAATTGAACGTGTCAATTTTTATAAATTTTATGCGGTCGGTACTTATTACAATGGAGTATATTGGAGCCAAATTGCAACAATATCCAATGCACAGTTTAGAAGTTACAAACATTTATTTGATATAAAAAACTTCCTGCATGGATTACATGATGTCAATAAATTTGAGGTTATGCAAAATTGAACGTGTAAATTTTTATAAATTTTATTCCGTTGGTGCTTATTACAATAGAGTAAATTGAAGCCAAATTGCATCAATATCCAATGCACCGTTTTGGAGTTACAAACACTTAATTGATCTTACAAACTTCCCGCTTTGATTATATGATGTCAATAAATTAGAGGTTATGCAAAATTGAACGTGTAAATTTATATAAATTTTATGCGGTCGGTGTTTATTACAATAGAGTATATTGGAGCCAAATTGCAGCAATATCCAATGCATCGTTTAGAAGTTACAAACATTTATTTGATATTAAAAACTTCCTGCTTGGATTACATGATGTCAATAAATTTGAGGTTATGCAGAATTGAACGTGTAAATTTTTATAAATTTTATGCGATTGGTGCTTATTATAAAAGAGCATTATGTAGCCAAATTGCATCAATATCCAATACACCGTTCAGTAGTTACAATCATTTATTTGATTGTAAAAACTCCTGCTTGGATTACATGATGTAAATAAATTTGGGGTTATGCAAAATTGAAAGTGTTAATTTTTATAAATTTTATACGGTTGGTGCTTATTATAATAGAGCATATTGTAGCCAAATTGCATCAATATCCAATGCACCGTTTAGGAGTTACAAACATTTAATTGATCTTACAAACTTCCTGCTTTGATTATATGATGTCAATAAATTAGAGTTTATGCAAAATTGAATGTGTTAATTTTTATAATTTTTATGTGGTTTGTGCTTATTATAATAAAGTAAATTAATGCCAAATTGCATCAATATCCAATGCAACGTTCAGGAGTTACAAACATTTAACTGATCTAAAAACTTTCTGCTTGGAAAAAATAATGTCAATAAATGTGAGGTTATGCCAAACTGAGCGTGTCAATTTTATAAATTTTATAGAGTCGGTGTTTATTATAATATATTGTATTGGAAATAAATTGTATCAATATCCAATGCACTGTTTAGGAGTGACAAACATTTAATTGGTCTAAAAACTTCTTGTTTTGATTACATGATGTCAAAAAAATTGAGGTTATGCAAAATTGAATGTATAAATTTTTATAATATTCATGCAGTCGGTGCTTATTATATTAAAGTATATTGGTACCAAATTGCATTATAATCCAATGCACAGATTAGAAGTCACATAGTATAAATTTATGCTATAAGCTTCTTTCTTAGATTAAATGAAATCAATAAAATTAAAGTTAGGTAAAATTGAGCGTATTAATTTTTTATAAATTTTACGCATATAATATTTATAATATTAAAGTTTATTAGTATTAAATTGTATTACTATCAAATGCACCGTTAAAGAGTTACAAACATTTAATTGATCTTACAAACTTTTTGCTTGATTTACATGATGTCAATAAATTTGAGGTTATGCAAAATTGAGCGTAAATTTTTTTATATATTTTATGCAGTCGGTGCTTATTATAATAAAGTTTATTGGAGCCAAAATGTAACAAAATCCAATGCACCGTTTAAAAGTTACAAACATTTAATTGATCTTTCAAACTTCTTGCTTGGTTTACATAACGTCAATAAGTTTGAGGTTATGCAAAATTGATTGTGTCAATTTTTATAAATTTTATGCAATCGGTGCTTATTATAATAAAGGATATTGGAGCCAAAATGCATCAATATCCAATGCACCGTTTAAAAGTTACAAACATTTAATTGATCTAAAAACTTTCGGCTTGAATTACATGATCTCAATAAATTAGAGGTTATGCAGAATTAAACGTGTCATTTTTTATAAATTTAAGGCGGTTGGTGCTTATTAAAATAGAGTACATAAAAGCCAAATTGCATCAATATCCAATGCACCGTTTAGGAGTTACAAACATTTAATTGATCTTACAAACTTCCTGCTTTGATTACATGTCAATAAATTTGAGGTTATGCAAAATTGAGCGTGTCAATTTTTATAAATTTAATGCAATTGATGCTTATCATATTAGAGTTTATTAATACTAAAATGCATTATAATCCAATGCACAGTTTAGAAGTTACATAGTATAAATTTATGCTATAAACTTCTTTTTTAGGTTAAATAAAATCAATAAAATTGAAGTTATGTAAAATTAAAAGTATTAATTTTTATAAATTTTATGCAATTCATATTTATAATATTGGAGTGTTTTAGTATTAAATTGCATTATTATAAAATGTACCGTTTATGAGTTATAAATATTTATTTGATCTTACAAACTTCTTGCTTGGATTACATGATGTCAATAAATTTGAGGTTATGCAGAATTAAACGTGTCAATTTTTATAAATTTTATGCGGTTGGTGCTTATTATAATTGAGTATATTAAAACCAAATTGCATCAATATCCAATGCACCGTGTAGAAGTTACAAACATTTAATGGATCTAAAAACTTTCTGCTTAAATTACATGATGTTAATAAATTTGAGGTTATGCAAAATTGAACGTGTCAACTTTTATAAACTTTATGCATTCGATGCTTATTATATTAGAGTATATTGGTACCAAATTGCATTATAATCCAATGCACAGTTTGAAAGTTACAAAGTAAAAATTTATCCTATAAACTTCTTTCTTATCAATAAAATTGAAGTTATGTAAAATTAAAAGTATTAATTTTTTATAAATTTTACGCACTTGATACTATTAATATTAGAGTATATTAGTATTTAATTGCATTAATATAAAATGCACCGTTTAAGAGTTACAAACAATTATTTGATTTTAAAAACTTCCTGCTTGGATTACATGATGTCAATAAATTTGAGGTTATGCAAAATTAAATGTGTCAATTTTCATAAATTTTATACGGTTTGTGCTTAATATAATAGAGCATATTGGAGCCAAATTGCATCAATATACAATGCATTGTTTAAGAGTTAAAAAGTTTAATATGATCTTACAAACTTCTTGATTGGGTGACATGATGTCAATAAATTTGTGGTTATGCAAAATTGAGCGTATCAATTTTTATAAATTTTATGTGGTCGGTGCTTATTATAATAGAGTACATTAAATCCAAATTGCATCAATATCCAATGCACCGTTTAAAAATTACAAACATTTATATGATCTAAAAACTTTCTGCTTAGATTACGTGATGTCAATAAATTTGAGGTTATGCAAAATTGAACGTGTAAATTTTTATAATTTTTTTGCAATCGATGCTTATTGTATTTGAGTATATTGATACCAATTGCAATATAAGGATAAGATAATTTTAAGTATTTTGTGTGCATACAGATAACCCATTATGTAAAAATTGTGACGTAAAAGACAAAATGGTGGAGCATGTACTATATATGCTTAGCTCTCTCCTACGCAAGAAAGTTTATGTTAAGGGATAACTAGGTTCACATGGCAAGTATAAAAAAAGCAGTGTTTTAGTATATATCATTTACATTAACCTTACATGTTGGTTTTATGTTAGAACAAAGGACTGAGGTTATCACTGAAAAAAAGTAGAAGTGAAAATAGTTTCATCTCCAAACCGTATGGTATACAGAAGAGTAATTGTCAGTTGTCAAAGTATAGAAAGAAATTTAAACAAATTTACATTTTCGTAAAGAATAATTGCGGCAAAGTCAATTTTTCTAACAGTTTGGAAACAGGCGTTACTTGTCTTGCTACAAAAACAAAACAAAAAAATCAACGCCTAAATATTTTGAATTCTTTAGAGCAATCAGTATTTCAGACACAGTTCTACAAACATTTCTTAAGCAGCTGGCCTAATAAAGAGTTAGAACGCACAGGAGACGTGTCAGGAAAACATTTTTGATTTTTAGAAGGATGGCAGACGCCGTCAGGCATTAACATTGATAGAGAAGCGGCTGCGTGTTCAGCAGCGCACCGGAGGTAATTCAAAATGCGTTTAACAGTGCATCGAGGCAGATGATCATAGAAAACTTAAAGAAACAAATTATGCAAAACAACCTAATTGCCATTATAACTTTTTATCTAAAAAAAAAATATTTTTGAGACAAAAAACAGGATAAAGACCGTTTGCGGACCAAGATGCCCAAAAAAACTATATTGATTGGCTTTGCAGACGACGTAACAATGTTTTCAAC
The DNA here is from genome assembly GCA_963932245.1 of Tachinus rufipes. Classification (NCBI taxonomy): domain Eukaryota; kingdom Metazoa; phylum Arthropoda; class Insecta; order Coleoptera; family Staphylinidae; genus Tachinus; species Tachinus rufipes. Next base: position 116,682,766 of record OZ010744.1, on the reverse strand, counting down.
AGCAAAAAGTAGAAAAAACGCTGATGAACATGGTCAACATTGACACATTAGATAGACAAAAAGAGTTTGAAATTAGAACCGCAAAAACTAAAGCGTTGAAAAAAAAAAATTGTCGCAATTCACTTTAACATCTTTGGTACGCTGAGCAAGACAGTTAAATACCGGGTGTATGGTTTGGCACTAAACTAACATTTGCTAGGCATGTTAGTAGGACCATTAAAAAGCAGCTCAAAAACTGTACAATTTTATATAGATATACGTGGTTGTGTTGTCTTATATAATTTAAAGATTTTTAGTAAAATGCAAAAAAAAATATTGGAAGTTACGTAAAAGCCAATATAAAACATGGACGAATATTATTACATAAAAAAATAAATTATGTTTGTTGCTGAAAAATCAACGCCGACAAAAATAAATATCAAATCTAAGGAAACAATTACATCAACCAATAATAAATTTACTTAATTTACAGTCCTGTTATAGTATAATCAAACTGTTGAATATCTACAACAAAATTTCTTTACTTTGCTGAAGTAAGTAGTACCTAAACCCTCATAGAAAAATATCGAGGTTATTGGATAAAATGTAATAATCTTATTAATTAATATAATTAGGATTACATATGATGATTACATTCTACATTCAATTAAACTAATCTATTTTGATTCGTAAGCAATTAAAGCTTAGTCAATAATGTAAATAAAGTTAAAGATTTACTTTTATTTCCATTGTTTTTAACAGGTGTATAATTTAATATAACATTGATATTGCCAATTATATAATAATTGTGCGTAGATAAATTGCATTAATAAATATTGATGTAATTACATGGAAAGTTAATGCACAATGCATTTTTTTGTAAAATATTAAAGGTCACATATGAAATTAAAGTAAATATTTATTTAAATCAAATGAATGTATTTATTTATTCATTCAGACAAAAATTTCGTTTCATAAGAATGCAAGACCTTATGCACCAATGCATTATTTGAATAAATCTAAAGAAAAAATACGATCGCAGTAATTAGCCAATTATATAAATTTCCGCGTTGCTTCACTGGTTATTTTCTATCTAGAAAATGCTGAAAACAAGCTTGTTGTTTTTGCCTTAAATTATCCAGTAATCAGACCAAAATCAACACAACCTCATGTACTTATATAACATTATAGAAAACACATTTATTGTTTATACATGATGCAATCTAAATACAATACTCTTGATTAATCCTTTCAATTTTACAAAAAATTAGTAAACATTTGCATTTAATTTTATCTATAACTTCCTTCTTATAATGTTGACATGTGTGTTTAGCTTGAGGCAATGCAATTATTATATCATACATGAAATGTGATTGTAATGACCTTAAAATGGGACATAAATGTTTTAAAAAAGTGTAAAATATGCACTATGCAATGATGTTTGCAAAAAATAAGATTGGTTGCAACCAAATTATTGTAATATTAGGTCATGTTTCATAGGAATTTTGTTAAAAAACAGTATAATTGTTATTATTAGAGATGTATGTTTAACCTAATTGTGTAAATAAATTTAGATAATTGGATGAATTATTTAGTTATTATGTCATTAACACATTTTTTATTAACATTACTAAACTAAATTGTGAGTAAAATTAAGTTTTATTAAATCTAAGTTTCCAACAATGCACGTAGAAACGCGCTTCCTCTTCATACAGTTTCTCAGGGATATCCGATTTATCAACAACAAACAGGAAAACCATTACAAAATAGATCAATATTTGAATAGAATACGCAAGTGCTGCTTGTTAATGCAATGATTTCACTAACCGATACTCTTTTTCGCTATTAATTTAATGTCCGGTACGTCGGAATCAAATGGAAAATAGTTATTTATATGTAGTCTACACATTTGATATGCATTTGAATGCAAAGGCATGTTCTGATTATATGTAGATTGAAAGTTTTTCACTTTCCTATTTTACTAGATATTTTCAAGAAGTAAAAATTTATGTTTTTCTAATTAAAACATTCTTGTAATAACATTTAAACATTGATCAAACACAACTAAAATCAGCGTGGGATTTATTAATAAGCCATAAATATATATTTTATTAATAACATTAATAATCTTAAAGCAATAACATAACCGCATGATATAATTAATGAATTCAATGCGTAAGTCAACATTTATGATATTAACTGTTACCGTGCCGCTTTTAAACACAAAAAATAACAATACAGTTAGATTGTATGAAAATTTTAATAAACAAGAAATATGTAATCATAATTAATTGATATAAAAAAATTGAATATAATTTATAGCACGCAATTAAAACTGAATAAATAAATTAAGTGAGTGTAGTAGATTGTTGTACAAAAAAATATGTTTTAATTTATACAATTTCACAATGGTTATTAATTTGGAACAAATGGACTAGACACAAAATTTGGGTTTCTAGTGCTTCCATTCAAGGATAGGAAATTGTGTGAGTATTTATGTATGAGGAATGCCAACCTTCGCATGAGTGCAATTCCAAAATTTAATAAGTTATTTCATTATCAAATCGTGTAAATATTTTAATTAAATGTTATTTCCTATTTAGCAATGATTAATTAATTTAGTAATCAATAATCAATTTGAAATAAGTTATTTTTAGATTTTTTAGTGTGTTGTCTTAAAAATATTTCTGACAACCTTCAAACATTTATAAAATTGAAGAAGTAATTATTTATGGATAATTTTCTAAAAACAAACTTTACGTAAACTAGTTTTTTTTTTGATTTCATAACTTTGATTTTGATAACTGACCATAGTTGTGGAATATTTTGCAAAAGTAAAAAATATTGGAGTTTGAAGCTGGTTACAACTACTTAACTTTAATAAGCAATACAAAACTTTTGTTAGCAGTTCGTACGAGATTTGGCAAAAAATCCAGGAACACACATTTGGTAATTATAGTCGATGTTTTAAGAACTTCTATGCAGTGAATTCTTACAAAAGATTTCATGCTTAAAAAATTCAATTGACACAAGAACCAAAGCTTACTGACCACGCGTTGCAAAAAATAATGTAATTCCTTAATTCACATTTTAAAATTAAAAAAATAGAGGGCCAAAAAAAATTAATGAGATTCAATCTAAAAACTTGGTGTTGGTATGAAGTGTCAGCATATCAACACCAAATTTTTGCAAACAGTTTTTTAATTTGTTTTTAGAAAAAAAAAAAGTTATTATTCAGACTGCAAAAACGGACTAAAAAACTATCACCAAGTACTCATATAATTATAAACATATGTTCACATAAAACCAGCGAGTGCAGGACTACGCCGGATTATAAAAGCAGACATACAAAAAAAATAATATTAGCTTTTTTTATTTAATTTTGGAATCACAAACATTTGTATCAGAAACCTTTTATGTTAGGGTTGCTCACAAAGATGCCAATGAAAGCATTAAACAAAAATAACCAATAAAGAGTACCGATGCTACCGTTAGGTTTTAGGTTAGGTTATGTTTTGGGTTAGTTTATGTTTTGGGTTAGTTTATGTTTTAGGTTAGATTAGGTTAGGTTTTATGTTAAGTTAGGTTTTAGGTTAGGTTAGGTTTTAGGATAGGTTAGGTTTTAGGTTAGGTTAGGTTTTAGATTAGGTTAGGCTTTAGGTTAAGATAGATAACACAAACATTTGTATCAGAAACCTTTTATGTTAGGGTTGCTCACAAAGATGCCGGTGAAGGCATTAAAAAAAAACCAATAAAAAGTACCGTTGCTACCGTTACGTTTTAGGTTAGGTTAGATTTTGGGTTAGTTTATGTTTTGGGTTAGTTTATGTTTTAGGTTAGGTTTTAGGTTAGGTTAGGTTTTAGGTTAGGTTAGGTTTTAGGTTAGGTTAGGTTTTAGGTTAGGTTAGGTTTTAGGTTAGGTTAGGTTTTAGGTTAGGTTAGGTTTTAGGTTAGGTTAGGTTTTAGGTTAGGTTAGGTTTAAGATTAGGTTAGGTTTTAGGTTAAGATAGATTTTAGGTTAGGGTAAGTTTTAAGTTAATTTAAGTTTTAGGTTGGTTTAGGTTAGGTTAGGTTAGGTTTTAGGTTAAGTTAGGTTTTAAGTTAAGCTTTAGATTAGGTTAGGTTTAAGGTCAGTTAGGTTTTAGGTTAGATTAGATCTTAGATTAAGTTAAGTTTTATGTCAAGTAAGATTAGGTCTCAAGTTATGTTTTAGGTTAGGTTTTATATTAAGTTTATGGTTTTTAATTAAACTTTAAGTTATAAATTAGTAACATTCACGCATAGTTTTTTATGAACTGCACTGTTTTCATACTATCTAATTTCTAAGTCTAAATAGGTTAGGTTAGGTTAAGTTTTCACTCATGCTACTAAGAAAACAACGTTTGTATAACAGAAGTTGGAGTATGTTATGACCAGAAGCACCTTTTTTAACTTTCTTCTTCTTTTATTACTACTAATTTCTGGAAGGAAACAATCTTAAATATTTTTTCAGCCTAATCCCATTTTTATATTGCATATAAGTTTTAGGAAATCATATTTCTTGCAATTTTTGGAAATATTGAACAGTTTTTTTTTACGATGTGTGTTCTCCTTAGGGTTTCTTGGTTTGTTGTGTGTGCAATCCATGATATTCTCAGCAATTTTTGTAATATCCACCTCTCAAATGCTTTGAGTTTGTTCATTGCGATTGCATTTTCTAGTAATTGATTATAAATGTTTGGGATTATGTATCCATCTATTGTATTTTTGTGCCGCTCTAGTGAAAATGCGTAAACCTTGCTTGCCAGTTGTCAAAGTTGATTTGTCAAAACAAATAGTATAGTGGACAATTTTATAAAGGCGGCATATTTAAAGTGATTACATAATCCCATTCATTTATAAACTCTTTTTAGAACGTGTAGTAAAGTTTCTTGTTTTGTTTTTATAAGAGATTATTATTATTAGTTCCGTTTAAGATTTCTTATGCACTTTTTCACATAAAAAATTAAAATCAAAATAAGAGAGAATATATGCATTATTGTTAACGTTGACTTAAATTTTTGTAATTGTAATGAGTAGTCAGATGTTGAGATTGAATGTTTGTCATAAACTTACCCAATGTACCGGACCACCACCTTCTCAAGTAATTGTGATCAAGAAATTTATGTTTTTGCAGCAATGGTAACATCATCAGAAAACCTTATTCTACGTAACAATCAATCAGGCGGGTGGTCCTGTTTTGTAGTTTTCAATTTTGGGAAGTTGGTTTTAATTAGTGTACCCCGCCCACCCTTTAAAATTATTAAGATTAAAGATTAGATGTTTCTATCAATGTGAGTGTTCTTGCAGCAATAACATTTGAAGAATTATTAATAAACCAATTTCTGGATTGCAATCAAATAAAGTTTATAATTTTGGGAAGTTGGATTTAATTACTGTATCTCGCCCATTGAGATTTGAATGTTTCTAACAAAATTGATGTTTCTGCAGCAATAACAACAATTTTTAAATAACATTCAATTGGGCGGGAGGGCGGATTATGTAGTTTAAAATCTTAGGACTTAGTTGCAATTGATAAAACCCATTCACCAGCCCATATTAAGAAATTGAATAATTTTATCAATGTTAATGTTTCAGGCTACAATAACATTTAAATTATTGTCAGTAAACTAATTTCTGAATAACAAACAATTGGGTGGGTGGGTAGGTTGTGTAGATAAAATTTTTAAGCATTTGGTTTTAATTGGGGAAACCAATTAACCCACCCAAGTGATTGGTATTAAGAAATTGGATGTTTTAATCATTGTTAATGTTCCAGGCTGCAATAACATTTGAAGAATTGTCAGTAAACTAATTTCTGGATTACAATCAATTGGGCGGGTGGGTGGGTTATGTAGTTTAAAATTTTGGGCACTTGGTTTTAATTGGTGTACTCTATTTACCCGCCCAAGTTATTAGTATTAAGAAATTGGATGTTTTTATCATTGTTAATGTTTCAGGCAGCAATAACGTTTGAAGAATTGTCAGTAAACTAATTTCTAGATAAAAATCAATTGGGCGGAGGGTGGGTTATGTAATTTAAAATTTTGGGCATTTGGTTGCAACTGGTAAAACGCATTCACTCGCCCAAGTGATTAGTGTTAAAAAATTGGATGTTTTTATTAAGGTTAATGTTCCAGGCAGCAATAATATTTGAAGAATTGTCAGTAAATCAACTTTTGGATAACAATTAATTGGGCTGGTGGGCGGGTTATGTAATTTAAATTTTTGGGCACTTAGTTTCAATTAGTGTACCCTATTCACCCGCCCAAGTGATTGGTATTAAGAAATTGCATGTTTTTATCATTGTTAATGTTTTAAGCACCAATGACGTTTGAAAAATTGTCAGTAAACTAATTTTTGAATAACAATCAATTGGGTGGGTGGGCTGGTTATGTAGTTTAAATCTTTAGGCACTTAGTTTCAATTAGTGTACCCTATTCAATTGTTAGTAAACTAATTTCTAAATACGAATCATTTGGGCGGGTGGTCAGGTTACGTAGTTTATAAGTTGGTTTCTATAAGTGTACCTCGCTCACCCGCAGAAGTGATTGAGATTAAGAAATTGCATGCAGAAATTACATCTAAAGAATTGTCTTTAAACTAATTTCCGGGTAACAAATAATTAGACGTGGTTTATAATTTTGGACAGTTTGTTTTTTGGTGTACCCAACACACTTGCCTAAGTTATTAGTATCTCTAATATTCTTGATGTTCCTGCATCAATGACATTTTAAAGATTGAATCAGTTTATTAGATAATTAATTTTTGTACAACCATCAATTAGGAAAGTAGTTGGTTATCATGCCCCGCCTACCCGCCTAAGTATATGTGATCAAAAGATTAGTAATTCTAACATTGTTGACTTTCCTGTAGCAATGACAATGGAGAACGGTTTGAAAACTAATCTTTGCAAACAATTATTTGGTTGGGTGGGTTATTTCTGGATAGCAAAAAAATGGGAAAGTAGCTAGGTTAGATAGTTTATGATTGTGGGGCGTTAGTTTTAATTGTTGTACCCCGCCTACCCGCTCACCTGCCTAAGTAATTGTTATTAACAAATTGGTGTTTCTAACATTGTTAATGTTTTTGCAACAATGAAATCTAAAATAATGAATGTCATTTGTCATTAAAATAAGGAAAAATTGTCAGAAAATCAATTTATGGATAACAATCAATGATTTTAATTGGTGTACCTCGCCCACCCAAGTGTTTGTTGGTGTTGCAGTATTGATTGTAAATCAATTTTGAAAAATTCAGAAAACTAATTTCAGGATAATTAAGACTTTAGGCATTTCCAGATTTATAAAAACCCTTTTTTGTTTGTACTTTTAACAAAAAACCACAAATCAGTAAGATGTACCACAGTTGAAAAGCACGTAAAACCTTTCCAAGTCTTTTAAAGAGTATTTAGACACAAATGTGCACACGCAACTTGAAAACAAGAGATTTAGTCTCCTCAAATTCACTTGCAAACTTTTTTTGCAATAAAAAACCATTAGCCGCTGTTTGTTTTTAGCTTTTAAAGCGTTATAAGTCATAAGAGTCATAAAATACTATACATGTTGCTATGAATTAAAAATAGCATCATCAAATACATTTATTCAAATTAACCTAATTTGCAAAACCTATATTTTATCTTTTTCTACATCAATTCAATGTCAATAACCAACTATTTTATAAATCTATTAATATTCATTTGACTTAAATTGACCCAATTTGCAAAAAATAATGATTCAATAAAGTGCAATTAATTCTAGCTTATTAATTTTTAAACGTTTAACAATTTCTTTAAATGCAGGATATCACCCATTAAGTATAAATAAAGTAGGTAAAGATCAGATTAATAAAGCAAAACAAACAAAAAAAGTGTGTTTCCTGTATGCATATTCATTCATCCTAATTAATTATTGCAAAAACAAATTTAAAATGAGCTAAAAATAAAGCGGTATTATAAAAAATATTAGCAAAAAATAATGATTTACAAATTTTAATATAATAATTTTTTTTCTAAATTTTAGAACAGTAGATCAAAGACATTTATTTTGTTCATATATTTTTTATGATTATGTTACATTCTAACAAGTTTGTTGAAATAATTATAATTTATTGCTTTAACTTTCAAGATGATATTGAAAGATTGCACTTTTATTTATATAAGGAAGCGCTTGTTAATAAATAATTCAAATAACTGACATTTAACGTTTAATTATATCCGATGTAACTAAATACATGATTAAAAATGTAATAAACAAATAGTTGCATTATGAAACGCCTTGACATTTTTACAGTGTTTGATCCATAATCAATAATACCGTTTAACACCTTTCGTATAATCGATTCAGATCATGTATTAAAAGTATACTATGTGGCTATATAAAAACTATAAAGTAATAACATTTGTGGTTAAATTTATCATGCTATCAATAAAACAAATAAAATAAATTAATTGCAAAGAAAGATATTATTGAGTGTGAGAAAAGTTAAAGTTAAAAATTCATCATTAATTAATTAATTAATAACCAATACAATATCTTTCATTACCACAATGAATATCATGTTTGTTCCATTGAATGACTTATTGCATTGCGATGACATAACGTCTCGGGGACACTTACGATTTCCGCAAATCTGCACTATAGTTATTTTTCATTTATTGCCAATTATAGAAACCTCATAATGCTAACTAGACTAACTAGGTCTATTGCATAGACTCGTAATTAATAATTATTTATGTTGGACACGACACACAGTCAAATATTTCCATTATTTCATGCTTTCGAGCGGAATACGTAAAGCAATGTTGCTCGACTTGGCGTGACACAAGCACCATTAATTAAAAATAAATAATATGACAGGATAATTGATACCTTTTCACCACTATATTGTAAGATTTTTTTATAATCAAATATATACAATTCAAGGCAATTATTATTAGTCATCAGAAAAAATATAATTTGGCTTATGAGAAACTAATCGATCAATCAAGCGGATAATTGATTGTGCATATAAATTCACGCTACCTGATTCTTGTAAATTCACAAATACCGTGGCGTATTAATTATAGATATAATTATAATATTACGCACAAATTATACCATAAATATTATCTGTAATAACTATATTTACTTAAATTTCATTTCATAAATATTACTCTAATTATTATTGTAATATTCGATTACTGCATATTTTCATTATGCAAGATGGATTATTTCAAAAGACATAATTGATCATATTATGTGGAGCTATCGAAGCGGCAAATTTGATTAGAGTAGTATAAAATGTTTGTATTATATTATACTTTGTAACACAATTAACGATGTTATTGAGATATCTTGAAGAAATTCATAATATTCAAAATTTTTTTTTATAAAATCATTAGCAACAAAAAATGCAGCAATCATTATCATAATCAATGAGTTAATAGAACGGTTATCATTACTTTTCCAATTAAAGTCCATTAAAAGCATAATTTCCAAAGGAATGTATTGATTTATTATAATATCGTTTATAATAAATATTTTCTATTTTTTATAATTGCAGTTTTTAATTGCAACAATTCCAATCAATTATTTAAACGGCAAACAATATTGCGGTAAAGTAACATGAAAAAATTAGAGAGTAATTGGTATTTACATTAATTGCGTATTTAATTTCTGCAATTATTTGTTTTTACAATATTTTGATATATGTTTATTATGTAAAAGAGATCGGTAGCTTATAGTGCAAAATGATTTCCAATATGTTATATAATTAGAATAATATTAATATTAAGTTACATGACTATTGTTTATGTAGATAATATGCAATCAGTTAAATAAATACCAACAAGATAAAGGAATTGTTAACACTTTTTTGTAAAATTTATATCATAAACAGTTAGAAGTCATTTTACTCTTATTTTTATCAGCCTATTGGACATAATTTTTTTTTTAAATTAATAAATTATATATTTTATGTAAATTGCCTTTCATCCAGTAAGAGGCGCATACGCTCGTGTTTCAGGGTATGCATCTATTATCAGTGTGACTAGCATCTCACACAATTTACAAAACATTACAGTAACTATTAAACAGTTTATGTTTAGTAATATGTTGAAGGTAGTAAAACAATATTAGAGAGAGAATATAGTTAATTTCCTTTGACGTTCAGTAACGTTTTTGCATGAGAACGTATTTAGCTTTTAGTTTTGATAGTTAGACAATTTATTTTTTGACAAATATTTTATAAGTATATTAAGTAACAAGAAGAGAATAGCACTGTTTGCAGTAAGCCCATGTTTAGATGCGCTCGCAAAGCATGCGCTTCAAATGTGCAGCAAATGCTTTCTTAGTTCTGATGCTTACAACGTAAAATAAATTAAAAAAAATAAAATAATTATTTAAATTTTACTACATTTTTATACTCCAATTAACTAAAATACTATATGCGTTTCATAAATTGTGAAATGGTGCTGCAGAACTCATTAATCGCAATTAATTCAGTTCATAAACGTGTGAAGAATGACAAAACGTTTTTTAATGCAAATAGTATTTTCAGTGCGAACACACATGTTGAGAATAGTCAATCAATTAATAACGACTTTTAATGCGTTTTCCAAGATATATTAAATGTAATTTATCTTGCACAAGAATGCAGAAATAATAATTAGTTTAAAGTTTCAATTATATATCAATATAAAAATATTAATTTGTTTCAATGAAAAAATATGTATCCGGTACACGTGCTTAATATTCAATTAGATTTATGCATATTCAGCATGTAAGGATAATTAAAATTTATAGAAAATGTAGTAACTCAATTATTAGTTTTTATAGTATTGGTATTTCATTACTCAATTTAGAAATATTTACACAATAAAAATTTGTAGTTAATTTTAATTTAAATAAAAAAAAAAAAAAATAGATCAACTGGCAATGAAAGTGTTATACATCAATCAAATAGTGTGACTATGATTGATTGAATTTTCTCAATCAATAACGCAACATATTGCAAATAGAGTCAAGTTTTCAAATACGAAGAAGGTTGTGTACAATGATGCTTCTGAGTAAAATAAAATTATGCAAACTGGCTACAAAATTCCAAAAAAAAGTTAATAATAAATCATTTTTGAATTAAAAAAACTGCAGAAGTTTAACATATATTTAAATAGAGAGACAAGTAAGAATCTTTAAAGTGTTTCAAACTAAAGCCTAGTAATATTACTCAACAGCAAAATAAAATTGCATATTTAATTTACATAATAAACTCAAAATTAAATTAAAAAAAAAAATGATGTGTTTATGCTGTTTGTTAAACTAATTTTTTAAATTTTGTACAATTATAGACTAAAAATTTATACAATAAGTACTGACACTAATGAAATATATTATTACCAAGTTTTATCCAATTCCAATGTACAATTTAAAAGTTATTGTTTTGTTTATATCTCTATAGCTTAAAAGCGTGGTCAATTAAGTTGAGGTTATGTCAAACTAAGCGTATAGATTTTAATCAAATTTATTAAGTCAGTATTGATATAAATGAAATATTCTGGTACTAATTTTCATACAATTTCAATGTACGGATTAAAAGTTATGGCTTTGTTTATATGCATGTAGCTTAAAGGAATGATTAAGTGGGGTAGATTAAACTAAGATTATGTTAAATTAAGCGTATGGATTTTAATAAAGTTTATACAATAAGTACAGACACTAATGAAGTACATTAGTACAAAGTTTCATCCAATTCCAATGTACGGTTTAGATGTTATTGTTTTGTTTATATCTCTATAGCTTAAAAGCGTGGTCAATTAAGTTGAGGTTATGTCAAACTAAGCGTATAGATTTTAATCAAATTTATGGAGCCAGTATTGATATAAATGAAGTATATTGGTACTAATTTTCAGACAATTCCAATGTACGGTTTAAAAGTTATGGCTTTGTTTATATGCTTATAGCTTGAAGGAATGATTAAGTGAGGGTAAATTGAACTAAGATTATGTCAAATTAAGCTTATGGATTTTATTCAACTTCATACAATAAGTACTGACACTAATGATATACATTAGTACCAAGTTTCATCCAATTTCAATGTAGAGTTTAGAAGTTATTGTTTTGTTTATATTTCTATAGCTTAAAAGCGTGGTCAATTAAGTTGAGGTTATGTCAAACTAAACGTATAGATTTTAATCAAATTTATGGAGCCAATATAGATGCAAATGAAGTATATTGGTACCAATTTTCATACATTTCTAATGCACGGTTTAGAAGTTATGGCTTTGATTATATACTCGTAGCTTAAAGGAATGATTAAGTGGGGTAGATTAAACTAAGGTTATGTCAAATTAAACGTATGAATTTTATTCATCTTTAAACAATAAGTATTGACTCTAATAAAGTACATTAGTACCAAGTTTCATCTAATTCAAATGAACAGTTTAGAAGTTATTGTTTTGTTTATATCTCTATAGCTTAAAAGCATGGTCAATTAAGTTAAGGTTATGTCAAATTAAGCGTATAGATTTTAATAAAATTTTTGTAGCCATTACTGATAATAATAAAGTATATCTGTGAAAAATTGCATCAAATTACAATGCATGGATTGAAAGTTATTGCATATTTTATTACCCCTATAAGATCTAACCTATCTTGGTCGACTTGATCAAACTGAATTTATATCAAATTAAGCGTATGGATTTGAATCAAATTTATGGTACCAGTAGTGATGACTATAAAGCAAATAATTGACATCAAATTTTAATGCACGGTTTGGAAATTATAGCATATTTTATTACCCCATAAGATCCAACTTAAAATAGGTCGACTTGATCAAATTGAAGTTTTATCTAATTAAGCGTATGGGTTTGAATCAAATTTATGTAACCAATACTGATGCCCATAAAGTTTTGGCAAATGAATTTTCACGTAATCCTTTGATAATTAACACTTGGGTGGGTGGGTGAGTCACAGTAAAAAAAAGCTACCCGCCCACAATTTGAACTTAGTGCCCGCTCACCCACCCAAGCGTTAGTCATTAAGGGATCCATTGTTAAACAATTCTCTGATGTCTAAATAACATTTGACATTCATAATTTTTATATATAATAGCTACAAGAATACAAGAGGTGGTAAAACTTAAAATTTGTTGATGACTAATACTTGGGTGGGTGGGTGGGTCACAGTAAAAGAAGCTACCCGCCCACAACTTGAACTTGGTGCGCGCCCACCCACCCAAACGTTAGTTATTAAGGAATTTATTGTTAAACAATTCTTTAATGATTAAATGACATTTGACATTCATTCCTTTGTTATTATAGCTACAACACAAGAGGTAGAAGAAATAATGGGTCTTTTGATGTGCAACCTTTGAATGGATGGATGGATTACAGCAGAAGAAGCTACCCGCTCACAATTGAAACTTAATTTGCCCTATAAGGAAAATTGAGAGCTATAGATAAGCCGGTATTCATTTTTCACGTAATAAATAAGAGTAAAATTAAGAGTAAATAATTGGGGTCCCAATTTGCCTTTTTTAGCAAACACATATTTTGACATTAATTGAAAAAAAAATAATTTTTATTCTCAATAAATTTCTTAAACAATTTCTAAATCTTTAGAGTTTTCCAAAATTGTCTCAAACAAAACAAATAAATTTAAATCAAATTTAGAAAATTGCTTTTAAAGTAACAATTTTTTAAATTTGATTTAAATTTTGTTGTGTATGTTGCCCATAAATTCCTTAAACAATTTTTGAAACTTTGTAATTTTCCAAATTTTTTTTCCAAACGTTCTCAAAATTGCTTTACAAAATTGCAATTATAGCAAAATTTTTACATAATCTCAAAAGTAGACGCCATTTGTAATTAGAGATGTTGAATCTGTAACTCTACATTAATTTAGAGGTAGCTGACAGTAATAAGAAACATACAATTTTTGGATAATTTACACTAGGTACATAGGTGCATGGTACTCCAGATAAAATTGATGTTGCGCAATTAATTAACTTAGTATCTCGACTCGACCCATCCAACTGTTAGTTATTAAGAGGTTGGATTTGTCACACCTTTTTTTCTTTTAATTTAAGCTTAATAACATTCACATACATTTATTTGGTCGGAGCTCTCCAGATAAAATTACTTAATTGTAATCATTAAGTGTGTTATTAAAAAATTAAAATTGTTACTCTTTTCTTTCAATTTAATGACATGCAGAAAAAAATCTAATTTCTTGATAACCAACATTTAAATGTTAAGGTAAGGCACTCCAGACTGTTAAACCATACTAACTTGATCTAAATTTAAGCTTGACTAGAACCTCATTGGAATAAACTTGCCAATGCATGACTTGACCTAAACTTAATAGACTAGAACCATCTTGTCATATCTAAAATTTCAGTATTTTTATAAACTAAGTTGTTGTTTTGAGTAACTTAACTTTAACTAAAAAATCATTTGGCTTCAATAGATTCTTTTGATCTTGACTAGATTTTTCTGGTTTTGATTAGAACCTTTTTTAATCTGTTTTCTTACTTGAACTTAAATTAAAAATGACTATATTTTACTTCATTTAATCTTACTTAATTTTGACTACAACTTTTATGGCTTGATCTAGTATAACTAAAGGTCTGTTCCAACATACAATTTGGACAGTTTGCAAACCGTAAAAACTGTGCACACAAACAAATATTTGTCATCCTTAGGCAATCTTTTATACACAGTAATTTGTTTGTGTGCATAGTTTGAACGGTTTGCAAACCGTCCAAATCGTATGTTGGAACAGACCTAATGTCTCCTTTGCTGGATTAGGGATCTAGCTTGACTTCACTACAAACAAGACACTTGACATAGACCTTTTTTTTTGGAAGATGTAAAATCTTCATTTAAGACCTTCAGCTAGTGCTGCACCGTAGATCCGGGTTTCTACCGGCTATAACTAATCTTTTCTGCCTCCCTCTCTTTTTTCAAAAAACAATTTTTACAGACACATTTTTTTAAAAAAACATTTCCATTCATACTTTTACACAATAATAAAAAAGAAACAGCTACGAAGCCACCCCCGGCAAAACCCCCATCCTCCATTCTTCTACCGTAGCGAGCTCCTTCTCCTCCTCTTCCTTTTTCCAGAGAATAATCCGTATCATAGAGGACACACCTAACCTAACTTGATCTTAACCTAACTTTGACCTAACCAACTTTGGACTAAACCTAACTTTGACCTAACCTAACTTAGACCTAACCTAACTTGGACTTAACCTAACATGGATTTAACCTAACATGAATTTAACTTAACATAGATTTAACTTTACTTGGATCTAAACTAACTTGGACCTAACCCATCTGGGGCCTAACTTAACTTTGACTTAACCTAATTTGAACCTAACCTAACATAGATTTAACTTAACTTCAATTTAACATAACTTGGATTTAACATAATTTTGACCAAATTTAACTTGGACCTAACCTAACTTTGACCTAACCTAACTTGAACCTAACATAGCATAGATTTAACCTAACATGGATTTAACCTAACATGGATTTAACCTAACTTGGACCTAACCTAACATGGATTTAACTTAATTTAACTTAACCTAACTTGGACTTAACCTAACTTTGACTTAACCTAACCTAGACTTGACCTAACTTTGACTTAACTTAACTTAGATCTAACTTAACTTGGATCTAACTTAACATGAATTTAACCTTACATAGATTTAACCTTACTTGGATCTAAACTAACTTAGACCTAATCTATCTGGGGCTTAACCTAACTTTGACTTGACCTAATTCGGATCTTATCTAACATAAATTTAACTAAACTTGAACTTAATATATCATGAATTTAACTTAACTTTGATCTAACCTAATTTAGACTTAACCTAATTTTGATCTAACCTAACTCAAACCTAACCTAACTTGGACCTAACATAACAGAGATTTAACTTAACATAGATTTAACCTTACTTGGACCTAAACTTAACATGGATTTAACTTAACTTGAACTTAATTTAACTTGGACTTAACCTAACTTTGACCTAACGTAACTTAGACTTAACCTAACTTTGAAGTAACCTAACTTTGACCTAACCTAACATAAATCTAACGTAACTTGAAACTAACCTAACATGGATTTAACCTAGCTTAAACCTAACCTAACTTAAACTAAACTTTTTTTGCTTATTTGTTGTCAAAATAAAATTTTAGTTTCCAAAAGTTAATAGTTTTTTAAAACGTTTTGACATATTTGTACAAAAATTGCATCAACAATTCCAAACATTATCAATAAGTTTCTTAAACATTTTCTAATTTAAATATAATTCAAGATATGTTTACAAAAATTGCAAATTATCATTATTTAAAAATTTCAAACCTGTTTTTTGAATTTTTGAAATTGCTTCATTTGTTATCAAATTTTGTCATGCATATTTTTTTAAGTAATTTTGTAATTTTTATTTAATTAAACTTTAACAATTTAACTTTGCATGATTTGACCTAAACTTAATTGACTTGAACCATCTTGTCAAAATTAAAATTTTAATTTTTATATAAACTGTTTTGCGTAACTTTACTTTAACTGTTTAAACTATCTAAACAAATTTATTTGGCTTTAATAGGTTCTCTTGATCTTGACTAGATTTTTTTGGTTTTGATTAGAATCTTTTCTAATGTGTTCTCTTACTTGAATTAAGATCAAAAATGACTATATTTTACTTTATCTAATCTTACTTAATCTTGACTACAATTTTTATAAAGTAGATCACGCATAATTTGATTTAGTATAACTAGGTAGAACTCCTTTGATGGAATAGAGATCTAGCATGACTTGACTATAAGCAAAACTTTACTTGACCTAATCTAACTTGGACTTAACCTAACATGGATTTTAACTAACTTGGACTTAACCTGGATCTAACCTAACTTGGACCTAACCTAACATGGATTTAACTTATCTGGGGCGTAACCAAATTTTGTTTTAACCTAACTTAGATTTAACATAACATGAATTTAACTTAAATTAGATCTAATCTAACTTAAGCCTAACCTAAAGTTAACTTAACTTAAATTTGACCTAACCTAAATTTAACGTAACCTAAATTTGACGTAACCTAACTTAGACCTAATCTAACTTAGATTTCACCTAACATGAATTTAACTTAATTTGGATTTAATCTAACTTAGACCTAACCTAACTTGGACCTAACCTAACTTGGACTTAACCTAACATGAATCTAACCTAACTTGAAACTAACATATAGCTTAGACTTAACCTAACCCAATTAATGTAAATTATCTGACTTTTTTACACACACACTTTATTTGTCGTGACAAACGGCATATTTGCCGTGACACATATCATATTTGATGATTGTAATGGTGTTGTTCTACCATACCTGATAATAATTTCAAACAATTTTTTTTTAATTTTAATTTTTTTAATTTTTTTTTTTTTTTTTTAGAATAAATGCAATTATAAAATTAATTCAAATTTTAATTCAAATTTTGTTGTGTATGTGGCAAGTAAGTTTTTTAAACAATTTTTATAATTTAATAATTTTTAAAAATTTCAAAAATGTTTGAATTTTTAAAATTTTTAAAATTTTTATTTTTACAATTTTATTTTTATATTTATATGGCCAGATTTTTGTTGCTTTATCAATATTTTAACAATATATTTTAGTTTAAATGCTACTTTGCGGCTAGTTTTTAATATTTCATTAAGTTTTTAGCAAACTAGTTCTGATATATTATATTTGCGTTATCAATGCTATTTACATTTTTAAATTTTAAATGTTTTTATGTTAAATAAATATTAATTTTGGCTTAGACTTGCATTTGTAGAAGCTACTTGGCGTTGCAGTGCCGTAGAGGCAATTAGGTCTGTATAATTAACACAAACTAAATTCCGTTAACATCTATTGTAAAAAATCCACTATTTTAAGTGCATTTTGTAGTCGGAAAGCAATCCCGGAAGACAATTATTGTAAGTTATATATTGTGTTGGGAATAATCAGAAACTATAACTAAAGGTAGATGATTAAGTAGAAAATATTTGCTAGATTCAAACCTATTAATTGAGTAAATTTATTAATAATACTTAAATTATTAAAAATCGTTTACTATGCTCATTAAAAAAAACCGTTTGTTGTATTAAAAGAAATTATTAAAACTAGTTGAAAACATGTAATAAATTGGCATAAAATTGATCAAATCTTGACAAAACGTAGACAATATATTTAAAGTAAAAATGACCAAAAAACGCAATACTTATGCGGCTCTATAAACGTTTTCTTAACATTTGTAGTTTCATTTGAAATAAGCCATATTGGCTTATGTAGGTATGGCCTTGTATATACAACAACTCTCATTACTTCAATATATGGATTTAACTTTAAATTATGTTGGCTGATAATAATGATTCTTAGAAAACTGCAACACAAATTTTAATAGCTATTTTTTGTAATGTTCTCATTTTGTTTAATCAGATATTGACCATGAATTTTATATTTAACATTTCATAAATGTGCAGTTGGTTGTTACTTTGTAATAATCATAAAATTAACACTATAAGGTAATTATAGTTGGATATAAGGTATATATAATTAGATATGAGAAAATTAATTGCAGTTAATCACAATGTAGTAAAGATAATAAAATAAAATAAATATGTGAAAGGATTATTTTTTTATTATGTTTGTTTGTTATTGCCAATTGGTTTTTAATATTTTCTATTAAGGTTTTAACAAAAAAAAATAATAATTACTACCATTAAACAGTATTTAAATCCTTGAATTTTTTATTTAAAAATTATTTATTTAGATCGTAGCAGTAAACAAATTTATTTTATATACTCACATACAAAATTTTATAAAAAAAATAAACACTTTTTTTAAATATAAAAAAAGATGCCGAGCAAAGTTTTTCTGCCTCTTTTTTAAATTTATGATTAATATAAGTAAATCATCAAAATACACAACTCAATTTAAGCCACTAAGGTTCTTATTAATATGCAATAAAATATCCACATAGTCATTAAAGTAAATGCAGGAAACATTTTTAGAATCTATCTGCAATGTACGCACTGAATTCTGTTCCATTTCAATCAATTTACATAGTGTGAAATCTGATATTTGCAACATTCCTTCCGCCTTGTTTCAAATGACACGAATTGATTTGAGTTATGATGTAATTAATTATGTTAATTATCGTTAAATATTATCAATACAAACTTTCTACCACTTGTCACAATTTAAAACATTTTCTTTCAACAATACATCTGGTTAGTTAGAATCTGAACCGTGTGATGTTCATTTAACTAACAATATTTATTATTAGTGAAAATAATAATAATAATTAATTATAGCTCATTATACTATCAATGTATGTAATTGCATTTCTTTTTGCAATTTTCAATTTCAATAAATGTACAGCACGCGATGGGCAGGAATGGGAGAAAAATTCTATAGAAATTCTCTTCTTTCACCAGAAATGTCCGAGGGATTTTATGTGGGAAGTTTTATGAACAATCGCAGATTATAATCTTGAATAAAAATTGATAGAGAAATTGTTGTTGTTAAAAAAAATTGCATTTTAATTGTTAAATTACAATAATTACAATTGTTATATTATGCATTTTATTTGAATCAATAGTTTGAGTTTAATGAACTTAAAGTTTGTGGTTCCTAAAAGAAACTATTTTCACTAACCGCAATACTTTCAATTCTGTTTTTATCCCTTAAATAGGAATTAGTTCTGTTTATAATTAATAAGCATTAAAATACAATTACTATTTGTAATTTGATTAGTTAATTGTTTTCTTTTAGATTGTTTTATTATAGATTAGCAAAGTGTTAATAAGTCATAAATGTTTTATGGTTTATTGTTTGTTGGTTAAATATATTTAGAAGTTTTTTGCTATAATGCGCCACAAAGAGACAAATCAATTTCACTTTTATTGATTTGTGTTTTGTAATTGCAAGTCATAGAAAGTAATGAAGAAAATAGACCTATCAAAAGTTATATAAATGTTACAAATTTTATATTTAGTTTAGTAAAATATGATTGATGAAAAAAATTAATAAAGATTGTTTATAATTTTAGTTTAGATAATGTTGCATTGTAATTGCAATTTTGAAAAAAAAATTATGAAACATTGAAAAAAGTTAATTTAATTTTACTGTGTTGGAAAGTAAAAATTTATTCAAGCTTTATTGTTCAACAAATTTAGAATTTTTTTAAAAATTATTTATCAACTTATTGACAAATACAAAAATTTTAAGTATAAAATTTTTTTTTAAATAAAAATTGAGAATAAAAAAAAAAGTTTGAAATTTTAAAAAATTTAATCAAAGAACTAATAGAAATGTATGCAAAAAAATAATTTTTAAAAAACTATCAAATTTATAAAAAAAAATGTATAAACTTATTGTCAACATACGCAACAAAATTTGAATCAAAATTTTAAAAATTGTTTTTATATTTACAATTTTTGTAAAACAAAAAAATAAAACAAATTTAAAAACTCAAAGAACATACATAAAATTACTGAATTTTGTAGAGTTTATGACCGAAGTTTGCTTTTTGTTTTTTTTTTTTAATATTTAAATATTTTATGACAGAATTTTGTTATTTTTAGGTTTTCATAACTAGAATGTAGCATTTTTTGTGATAAGTTTTGATGCTTTCTGACAATATATTGATATTTTATAGCTGAATTTTGCTAATTTTTGCCAAATTTTGGTAATGTTTGACAAAATTTTGATGTTTTGCAGCTTAAATTTGCTTGTTTTTAACATTTTATAAATATTTTTTTTTAACTTTTTAATCGTTCTTTAGATAGATTTTAATTCTAACTAAAATATTTTAATGTTTTTAACCGTAAAAGATTTTGGTATTTTTATAAAAATGTATACATTTTTAACAGTTTATAGCCAGATTTTGGTTTTTTTAACAAATGTTTAAAATTTTAAAGCCGGATTTTGCTACTTTGGACATTTTATGAACAAAATTTTAAATTTTTGAACCGTTGTTAGTTCAATTTTGTTTTTTTAAAATTAATGTAATAGATTTTTTATAGTTAAAATTTAAAAAAAATTTATTTTTTAGCCAAGTTTTGCTCTTAACATTTGATTAATAAAATTTTGTACTTTTAAACCAACTTTTGTTGTTTTTAACATTTTATAAATAAATTTTACACGTTTTAGCCTTTTTTGAACAAAGTTTAGTTTGTTTTTTTTTTAACTTTTTATAAATATATTTTTGCTCTTTCAACAGTTAATGGACAGAATAAAAAAAATTGTACGTTGTTTTTCAAAACCGCCAGAGAAGGTCCTTCTAATTATTTTGGGGTTCCATTTTTTTTTTTTTTATTTATTGGTCAAATTTTGGTAATTCTCGACAACATTTTGATATTTTGCAGCTTAAATTTGTTGTTTTTGACATTTTATAAATCATTTTTTTAACTTTTCAACCGTTTTTTGGCTAGATTTTAATTCTAACTGAAATATTTCAATGTTTTTAAACCGGATTTAAGTTTATTCTAAAAAAATCATTAATATTTTATAGCTAGATTTTAATATTTGTAAAACTTCATAAACATTTTTACATTATTAACAGTTTATAGCTAGCTTTGTAATAATAGTTTATAATTTCAAGGCCGGATTTTTCTGCTTTGGACATTTTACAAAAAAATATTAATTTTTTTTAACCGTTTTTGATCAAAATAAAAAAAATTACAAAGTTTAAATAGAAACAAGTTGCATCCTTCCAAAATGATTAATGGTACATAAAAATTTATAACTCAAAATTTTAACCAATTTAAGAACTTAAATTAAACCCACTAATTAAACATACTTAAACCTATTTACAAACCAAATTTTTAATTTAAAAATTTTTGTTCTACATTACATGCATTTAAATAAAAGCAAGTGGCATCCTTCTAAAATGATTTATGTTACAGAAAAATTCATAACTCAAAATTTTAAGCAACTTAAAAACTCAAATTAAACCCACTAACTGAACATACTTAATCCTAGTTACAGAACAAATTTTATAAGTTTAAAAATTTTTGTTAAAAAGTTACAAGCATTTAAATAAAAGCAAGTTGAATCCTTCCAAAATGACTTTTGTTACATAAAAATATATAAATCAAAATTTTAAGCAACTTATAAACTTAAATTAAACTCACTAATTGAACATACTTAAACCTATTTACAAACTAAATTTTATTAAATTAAAAAATTTTGTTCCAAAGTTATAAGCATTTAAATAAAAGCAAGTATCATCCGTCCAAAATGACTTTTGTTACATAAAAATATATAACTTAAAATTTTAAGCAACTTAAAAACTCAAATTAAACCCACTAATTAAACATACTTGAACCTAGTTAAATACAAAATTTTATTAATTTAAATTTTTTTGTTTTAAAGTTACAAGCATTTAAATAAAAGAAAGTTGCATCGTTTCAAAATAACTTTTGTTACATAAAAAATCATAATTCAAAATTTTAAGCAACTTAAAAACTCAAATTAAACCCACTAATTACACATATTTAAATCTAGTTTAACACCAAATTTTATTACTTTAAAATTTTTTGTTTTAAAGTTACAAGCGTTTACATAAAAGCAAGTTGCATCTTTTCAAAATGACTTTTGTTACATAAAAATTTATAACTCAAAATTTTAAGCAACTTAAAAACTCAAATTAAACCCACTAATTAAACATACCTAAACCTAAATACAAACTAAATTTTATTAATTTAAAAAATTTTGTTTAATAGTTACAAGCATTCAAACAAAAGCAAGTTGCATCTTTCTAAAATGACTTTTGTTACACAAAAATTCATAACTCAAAGTTTTAAGCAACTTTAAAACTCAAATTAATCCCACTAATTGAACATACTTAAACCTAGTTACAAATCAAATTTTATTAATTTAAAAAAAATTTGTTCCAAAGTTACAAGCAATTAAATAAAAGCAAGTGACATCCTTCCAAAATGATTAATGTTACATAAAAATTCATAACTCAAAATTTTATGCAATTTTAAAACTCAATTAAAACCCACTGATTAAACATACTTAAACCTATTAACAAACCAAATTTTATTAATTTAAAAAAATTTGTTCCAAAGTTACAAGCAATTAAATAAAAGCAAGTTGCAACCTTTCAAAATGACTAATGTTACATAAAAAATCATAACTCAAAATTTTAAGCAACTTAAAAACTCAAATTAAACCCACTTATTGAACATATTTAAACCTAGTTACAAAACAAATTTTAATAATTTTAAAAATTTTGTTCAAAAGTTACAAGCGTTTAAATAAAAGCAAGTTGCATCGTTCCAAATTGACTAATGTTTCATAAAAATTTATGACTCAAAATTTTAAGCAATTTAAAAACTCAAATCAAACCCACTAATTAAACATATTTAAACCTAATTACAAACCAAATTTTATTAATTTAAAAATTTTTGTTAAAAAGTTACAAGCATTTAAATAAAAGCATGTTGCATCCTTCCAAAATGACTTTTGTTACATAAAAATTTATAAATCAAAATTTTAAGCAACTTATAAACTCAAATTAAACCCACTAATTGAACAAACTTAAACCAATTTACAAACCAAATTTTATTTATTTACAAAAAATTGTTCTAAAGTTATAAGCATTTAAATAAAAGCAAGTTTCATCTTTCCAAAATGACTTTTGTTACATAAAAATATATAACTTAAAATTTTAAGCAACTTAAAAACTCAAATTAAACCCACAATTAAACATACTTGAACCTAGTTAAATACAAAATTTTATTAATTAAATTTTTTTTGTTTTAAAGTTACAAGCATTTAAATAAAAGCAAGTTGCATCGTTTCAAAATAACTTTTGTTACATAAAAAATCATAATTCAAAATTTTAAGCAACTTAAAAACTCAAATTAAACCCTCTAATTACACATATTTAAACCTAGTTTAACACCAAATTTTATTACTTTAAAAATTTTTGTTTTAAAATTACAAGCGTTTACATAAAAGCAAGTTGCATCTTTTCAAAATGACTTTTGTTACATAAAAATTTATAACTCAAAATTTTAAGTAACTTAAAAACTCAAATTTAACCCACTAATTAAAAATACCTAAACCTAAATACAAACCAAATTATATTAAATTAAAAATTTTTGTTCAATAGTTACAAGCATTCAAACAAAAGCAAGTTGCATCTTTCTAAAATGTCTTTTGTTACACAAAAATCCATAACTCTAAGTTTTAAGCAACTATAAAACTCAAATTAATCCCACTAATTGAACATACTTAAACCTAGTTACAAATCAAATTTTATTAATTTAAAAAAAAATTGTTCCAAAGTTACAAGCAATTAAATATAAGCAAGTGACATCCTTCCAAAATGATTAATGTTACATAAAAATTCATAATTCAAAATTTTAACCATCTTATAAATTCAATTTAAACTCACTAGTTAAACATACTTAAACCTAACTACAAACCAAATTTTATTAATTTACAAAAAATCGTTCTAAAGTTAAAAGCATTTAAATAAAAACATGTTGCATTTTTCCAAAATGACTAATGTTACATAAAAAATCATAACTCAAAATTTTAAGCAACTTAAAAACTCAAATTAAACCCACTGATTGACCACACTTAAGGCTAGTTTCAGAACAAATTTTATAAATTTAAATTTTTTTGTTAAAAAGTTACAAGCATTTAAATAAAAGCATGTTGCATCCTTCCAATATGACTTTTGTTACATAAAAAATTATAAATCAAAATTTTAAGCAACTTATAAACTCAAATTAAACCCACTAATTAAACATACTTAATCCTATTTACAAACCAAATTTTATTAAATTAAAAAAATTTGTTCCAAAGTTATAAGCATTTTAATAAAAGCAAGTTTCATCGTTTCAAAATAACTTTTGTTACATAAAAAATCATAATTCAAATTTTTAAGCAACTTAAAAACTCAAATTAAACCCACTAAGTACACATATTTAAACCTAGTTTAACACCAAATTTTATTACTTAAAAAATTTTTGTTTTAAAGTTACAAGCGTTTACATAAAAGCAAGTTGCATCTTTTCAAAATGACTTTTGTTACATAAAAATTTATGACTCAAAATTTTAAGTAACTTAATAACTCAAATTTAACCCACTAATTAAAAATACCTAAACCTAAATACGAACCAAATTTTATTAATTTAAAAAATTTTGTTTAATAGTTACAAACATTCAAACAAAAGCAAGTTGCATCCTTCTAAAATGACTTTTGTTACACAAAAATCCATAACTCAATGTTTTAAGCAACTATAAAACTCAAATTAATCCCACTAATTCAACATACTTAAACCTAGTTACAAATCAAATTTTATTAATTTAAAAAAAATTTGTTCCAAAGTTACAAGCAATTAAATATAAGCAAGTGACATCCTTCCAATATGATTAATGTTACATAAAAATTCATAACTCAAAATTTTAAGCATTTTTAAAACTCAATTTAAACCCACTAATTAAACATACTTAAACCTATTTACAAAACAAATTTTATTAACTTAAAAAAATTTGTTAAAAAGTTAACAGCATTTAATTAAAACCAAGTTGCATCCTTCCAAAATGACTTTTGTTACATAAAAATTCATAACTCAAAATGTTAAGCAATTTAAAAACTTAAATAAACCAACAATTGAACATACTTAAACCTAATCACAAACCAAATTTTATTAGTTTAAGAAATTTTGTTGCAAAGTTCCAAGCTCTTGAATAAAAGCAAGTGGTATCTTTCTTTACTAAAAAATGAATAACTTAAAATTTTAAGCTACTTAAAAACTCAAATTTAACCCACTAATTAAACATATTTAAACCTAGTTACAAAACAAATTTTATTAATTTAAAAAATTTCGTTCAAAAGTTACAAGCGTTTAAATAAAAGCAAGTTGCATCGTTCCAAATTGACTTTTGTTACTTAAAAATTCAAAACTCAAAATTTTAAGCAACTGAAATACTCAAATTAAACCCACTAATTGAACTTACTTAAACCTAGTTACAAACCAAATTTTATTAATTTACAAAAAATCGTTCTAAAGTTATAAGCATTTAAATAAAAGCAAGTTGTATCTTTTCAAAATGACTAATGTTACATAAAAATTCATAACTCAAAATTTTAAGCATATTTAAAACTCAAATTAAACCCACTAATTGAACATACTTAAACCTAGTTACAAACCAAATTTTATTAATTTAAAAAAAAATTTTCAATAGTTACAAGCATTCAAATAAAAGCAAGTTGCATCCTTCTAAAATGACTTTTGTTACACAAAAATTCATAACTCAAAGTTTTAAGCAATTTTAAAACTCAATTTAAACCCAATAATTAAACATACTTAAACCTATTTACAAATTAAATTTTATTAATTTAAAAACTTTTGTTCCAAAGTTACAAGCAATTAAATAAAAGAAAGTTGCATCCTTTCAAAACGACTTTTGTTACTTAAAAATTCATAACTCAAACTTTTAAACAATTTTAACTCAATATTTTGAGCAATTAACAAACTCAAATTGAATACGCATATTGAAAATACTTAAACCTAGTTACAAACCAAATTTTTGTAATTAAAAAAAAATGTATTTCAAAGTTTTAATTACTTGATTAAAATTTTAAGAAACAACCAAAGTAATTAGAATAAATAAATATATATATATATATATATATATATATATATATATATATATATATATTATCAAAATCCCATTTACCATTACTGGTGTAGGGCGTATTTACATTGTTATTTTTGTAATCACTTCACTTCCTTCTATGTATGTACAAACTTTGTCCATTCTTTTTTGTTTTTTGCTAGTATTTTTGCTTCTTTCCAGGTTTTTTCTTTTTTCGTTATTATGTCATTTATAGTTTTGTCCCAGTTAGTCGTGGTCTTCCTCTCTTTTTTCTTTTCAGTATTTTTGCTTCCCATATTTTCTTGACAGCTCTGTTGTTGTCCATTCTTTGTAGCTCAGTTGCCTCTTTTCTATAAACTCGAGAGTTGATTGTATTTCCAAGTCCTTTCTTATTTCCGTACTTCTTATTTTGTCCATCTTTGTGACTCCCTTCATTCTTCTCAGATACTTCATTTCCATTGCTTGTATTTTGCTTTTTAATTTCTTTGTTAACACCCACGATTCGCATCCGAATGTAAGAATTGGTCTGTAAATTGTTTTGTACACATTTATCTTGGTGGTTCTTGAGATTTCCTTGTTGTTTATAAATGTTTTATTCATTGCATAATATAGTTTAAGTGTCTTTCCTAGTCTGTTGTTAATTTCGATTTCTTGCCTACCATCTTGTTCCAGCTCTACTCCTAGATATTTAAAATTTGTGACTTGTTCAATATTTATTCCTTCTATTTTTATTTGTATATTCCTTGTATTAGGTCCTAACATCATCACTTTAGTTTTGTTTATATTCAGTTTCATTCCGTATTCCGTTAGCACTGTATTCCATATATTCAGGTTTTCTTGTAAATCTTTCTCTTTTCCTGCCATAATCATTACATCGTTAGCAAATGCTCCTTCTGAGATCTCTATTCTTTGTAAATGTCTATATCCTACATGGAATTTATTTATTCTAGTTGTACATTCTTTGATTATTTCGTGGATAAAGATTGTGAACAGCAATGAGCTCAAGCCTCCTCCCTGTCTTAGTCCCTCTTTTGTTGTAAAAGCTCTTGACATTTTGTTCTGATGTATGACACAGTTAGTGTTATTTTTATAGATATTCTTGATCACTCTAACTATTTTTTTGCTAATTCCTCTTTTTATTAAAATGTTCCACAGTTTGCTTCTTAGCACGCTATCAAAGGCCTTCTCCAAATCTATAAAGCTTAAGTATACTTCTCTTCCTTCTTAAAATGCTTTTTCTGCTATTTGTTTTATAGTGAATATGTGGTCCTGTATGCTCCTTCCTTTCCTAAATCCACTCTGTGATTCTTGTAATGTATTTTCTATTATTAGTCGTATTTTCCTATCTATTATTTGTTCGTATATTTTCATCGCTGTACTTAATAGGGTTATTCCTCTGTAATTGTTACAATTATGTCTATCTCCTTTTTTGTGTATTGGTACTATCAAGGCCATTTTCCAATCTTTTGGTATTTGTTCTTCCTTCCATATCTTGTTAAACATTGTCTGAAGAAGTGCAATTCCTCTTTTATCTAGGTTTTTAAACATTTCTGTGGTTAGTGTGTCGTATCCTGGGGCCTTTCCATTTTTTAACTTGCCGATTATTTCTTTGAGGTCTTTTTGTGTTATGCCTATCTGGTCTGTTTTGTTATTTTTTGTTTCTTCATTTGTCGTAAGATTCCCTTCTGATGTCTCGTCCTAGCAGTTCTTGGAAATATTCCTTCCATCTGTTCATTACTTCATTTCCATCTGATAGCATATCTCCTTGTTTGTTTTTAATTTTTGATGTGATGTACGATTTCTCTTTTCTCAATGATTTTAATACTTTGTAGAACAATTTTTGGTTAGCTTTGCTATCTATCTCCATTTACTCACCAAATTCTTTCCATTTATGTTTCTTTGCTGCAATTACTAATTCTTTAACTTTCTTTCTTTCATTTTTATACATTTCATAGTTTTCTGTGGTTTTGCTATTTAGGTAATTTTTCCATTCACTTTTCTTTGCTTCTATTTGTTCTTTAATTTCGTTTGTCCACCAAGCGGTTTGTCGTTTGTTATTATTTTTCTTGCTGATTCCGCAGACTTCTTTTGCTGCTTCTATGAGTGTTTTTTTAAAATGTCCCCACATAGATTCTATACTCTCGTGTTTTATCTGTTCGCTTTTAGTAAATTTCCCTGTTAGTGCCATCTTGTAATTTTTTGCTGTATTTTCATCGAGTAGTTTATATGTTCTTATAGATTCGTATTCGTATCGTTTGGTTGTTTTTATATCTTTCTAATTTTTTAGTCTTCCATTAAATTTTGTTATTACTGCATAGTGGTCACTGCCAATCTCAAATCCTTTTTTCACTCGTGTATCTATTACAGCTTTCATTAGATCTTTTTCTACTAACACATAGTCTATGATTAATTTTTCTTGTCTAGTTATCACTTCTCTTGTGATTTTATGTATATCTTTGTGTTCGAAAAACGTATTAGTTATAATTAGATTCTGCATTATACAGAAGTTAAACAGTCTTTCTCCATTATTGTTTCTGGTAGGTTCTCCATATGCTCCTAACACTGTCTTGTACTTTTCATCTCTATTCCTGCCATTAAAATCTTCTAATACGATTATTGTTCCCTTTGCTTGTTCTGTAATTATTGCCAATTCTTCCCAAAAATCATCTTTTTTTTTTGCTCTTTCGTCTACACTTGGTCCATATACTATTATAATTGTTTTCGTCTTTTTGTTTTGGTCTTTTAATTCTATAGAGAGTATTTGTTCCGACCATCTTTTCCATCCATAAATTTGTTCTTCTAGTTTCTTGTGGATTATACAAGCTATTCAAAAATATACAATTTTCAAAATAACTCAAAATTGGTTGCAAATTTTAAAAAAGTACAAAAACAATATTACATTTGCACATTTAAATGTTATATGAAGAATGAATTTTATTTAAGTTCAGCTAAAATTGACAAAATTATAGATTTATTTTTAATTTCAGTTTGTCAATTCATTTTTTTTTTCTCATTTTGTTAATTTTCCAAACAAAAAAAATGTTATTTGCAAAATTAGAGGTTATGTATGAGATAATTTTTAATAAAATCCAGCAGTAATTAAGAAAAATATGCAATTTTTTTATGTAAATTGTATTTTGTCTTAATTAAAAAAACATCCGCCGTTTTGGTAAGTTCTAAAATTTGCTAAATGCATTATTTAATTTACACATTTATAGGTTATGTGAGAAATAAATTTAATTTAAATTCAGCAAAAAAAAAAAAATTATGCAATTTTTTTGATTTCAGTCACACTTGTCATGATTCAAAATGTTGTCAATTTGTTGATTGAAAAATTTATGAGTTTAGTAATATGGTAATATTAGCATATTTATAGGTTATATGTATATAAAATTTTATGAAAACCCGTTATAAATTAAGAAAGTTATGCATTTTTTTAATTTTAGTAAGATATTTATTAAGATTTAAAAAATATCCGTTATTTTGTTAATTTTCAAAAATTTGTAAATTCAATAAAAAGGGTTACATTTGCAAATTTGTGCTTTATGTAAAACTCAAATTTTATTAAAATTCAGCAAGAATTAAGAAAGTTATACATCTTTTTTGGTTTCAGTCGGGTTTTGTTAAATTTCAAAAATTATCCGCCATTTTGTAAAATTTCAAAAATTTATAAATTTATTAAAAAAATTAAAACTGCAAATTTGTAAGTTATATGACACAAAAATTTTAATAAAATTTAACAAGAATTGAAAAAGTTATGCATCCTTTTTGGTTTTAGCCAAATTTTGTTAGAATTCAAAAACTATTTACCGTTTTGTATTTTTTTTTTATTTATAAGTTTAAAAAATAAGTTATATTTGCACATAAGTAGGTTATGTGATACTTAAATTTCATTAAAGTTCAGCAAGAATTAAGAAAGTTATGCATCCTTTTTGGTTTCATTCGGGTTTTTTTAGAATTCAAAAATTATCCGCCATTTTGTAAAATTTCAATAATTTATAAATTTAATAAAAGTGTTTAAATTGAAAATTTGCAAGTTATATGACACTCAAATTTCATTAAAATTTTACATGAATTAAAAAAGTTATGCATGCTTTTTGGTTTTAGTCGGATTTTGTTAAAATTAAAAAATTATCCGCTATTTTGTGTTTTTTTATGTTTTTAAATTTAATTAAAAGGTTATATTTGCACATGAGTAAGTTATGTGAAACTCAAATTTTATTAAAATCCAGCTAGAATTAAGAAAGTTATACATCTTTTTTGGTTTTAGTCAGATTTTGTTAAAACTCAAAAATCATCCGCCATTTTGTAATTTTTTTGATTTTTATAAATTCAATAAAAGATTTATGTTTGCAAATTTGTAGCTTCTCATCTAGAAAGATTTAAAAAAGTTATCCATACTTTTTAGTTTCAATCAGATTTTGTTGAAATTTAAAAATCATTTGCCATTTTCTAAATTACTTGAAAATTATTTAATCAATAAAAGGGTTATATTTGCAGATTTGTAGGTTATGTGACACTTAAATTTTATTAAAATTTTGCAAGAATTAAGAAAGTTACATTACATTCTTTTTGATTCTAGTCGGATTTTGTTTGTATTCAATTCATATTTAAATTTATTAAAAAGGTTATAAACGCAGATTTGCTGCCATTTTTTTTTAATAATTTAAAATTTTTTGACCTTTTTTTACAATTTTTAACACTTTTAGATGGATTTTAATGTTTAAGACCGGATTTAGCTAATTTTAACATTTTATAAATAGATTTTTGCACTTTTTAACAGTTTATGACAAAATTTTTAATAAAAGGTTTTATTTGCAATTAAAAAAAACTAAAATTCAAAATGTAAACAAAAAATTTAAAAACTGTTGCTTAAGATGCATTTTTTGTAAAAAAAATTAAATTAAAAAAAAACGTGTTAGAAAATTACTTAAAAAACTTATTGAAAACATAACAATAAAAACTGAATCAAAATTGCCAGAAATTGGTGCTATAATTGCAATTATTAAGAAAAAAATAAAACAATTTTGTGTATTAAAAAAAATGTTTTATTTGAATTTTTTTTAATTATTAAATTTTAGAAAATTGCTTAAAAACCTATGGAAAACTTATACAACAAAAACTTTAATAATTGCATTAAAAAAAAAACAATTTAAAAAATCAAAAAACACTACTAAAATTTAAAAATTGAAAACAAAAAAAAATATAAAAATGTTTAAATATGTTTAGAATTTTTGGAACTTTGGAAATTTATTGAAGTTATAAAAATTGTTCATTTTTTCAGCAATTTAAAGTTTACTGTTGAACAAATATTTCTCTCAAATTTTTCTATTTTTGCCAATGTATTTTTTACATTTTTTAACTACTTTTTCTAGGGTTTTTAAAAATAAAATCAATTTAAAAAAAATTAAAATCAAGT
This sequence comes from Tachinus rufipes, assembly GCA_963932245.1. Taxonomy (NCBI): domain Eukaryota; kingdom Metazoa; phylum Arthropoda; class Insecta; order Coleoptera; family Staphylinidae; genus Tachinus; species Tachinus rufipes. The sequence goes on along the minus strand of OZ010744.1, from coordinate 116,650,698 downwards.
GAAAAAATGTATTATTAACTTATTTGCAAGGAGGCAACTAAAAAAAAAATCAAAAAAAATTCAACAAGCTAACAAAAAAAAACAATAAGTAAAAAAGTTTAATTTTACCAATAAAGCCTTGATCTGACAATGCAATTATGCTCTATATAAATTAAAATGATCTTTATCAAATGTTGAATTTTTTGCAACATTAACATTTTAAAGTGATGCATACAAATCTTATTTATTCTAAATGAAACCATTCAAATTTTAATTATAAAATCTCTTCAAAAACAAACAAAAATTAAAAGCAGCATAAAAAATAATTAAACTTGCATGATGACCTATGATGCATTTATGTCAATTACTCTTGTATATCAAGGAGCTATTACTAAACTACATTATGTCATCTAACCTTTTATATCATGGCTACATCTTTTTTTTTTAATTTGTTGTGAATTGAGGATAAATAAAATTGTTGCTACTTAAAATTTACAAGTTTGTCATATTTTAAAATCATAAAAATATTAAATGTTACTAATCTTTATTACATCATATGTAGGTCAAATATTTGTTAAATAGCAATAAATTTAAATTTGCTACAATTAATTTCTCATCAATCAAATCCAAATAATATAATTAAAAAAATCTAATGACTCTTATATTATACAAACAAAACGTTTTTTTTTGGTTTTTACGATGCATAAATTGAATGATTCATGTATATTTTCTTACAATATTGTTGTTAATGAATGTTTTATTGCTGCAGGTAATAATCCATAATTTTCATGAAGCGACAAGTCATCGTGCGTTACGTGTTCCTTTGCTTTTGAGTAACCATATCACAATTTGAACGGATTTTCCGGTTTATAGTGCAATAATTAATTTACGCAATCGCTCTGGTAATTTCTATGAGTTGTCAACGAAGAGTGAAATTTTAATAAACGCATTGTCTTTATTTTTGTAAAACGACATAAATTTACAAATCAAGTGTTTGTGTGTAGTTAGTTATAATTTTGTTAATGTTGCAACAATGCTTTTGTTATTATTAAATGTATTTAATTGGTTTCAAGCTTATTAATGACAATTTAAATCAGATTGTGATATAAATTATTAATTATGTAAATATAATTTTGATTGATAGTAAACTATATTTAGTTCAACAATATTATATAATTTATTAAATTTAAATATTCATTAGAGTGCATTATTTCGTGCATATAAAATTAAAATGGATTTATGGTTTGATAAAATTCGCAATAAAATTGGTCGGTAAAAAATACTTTCATATCTATGTAAATATTTTAACGTAAACATAATTTTTAAGGAGATAGTTGTCTTGATCTGATTTTGTAACACTTGGAATGACAATAAATTCATCCAGTTCCGACGGAAAACAGGAGAAAACATGGGTATTGTGTGCATAGTTGGTGTCACATACATATAATGCTACCATTTAGAAAGTGTAATTTATCCAAAAAAATATGTTTACTTATAAACAATTATTAAATAATATAATAAGTAATGAATATATATTTTTTTAAATTGGGTCTTGTTAAATGTATCAATCATATTACATAAAATATGTTATACAAAAAATAAATAGTTTTTTTTGCAAAAATTACATGGTTCCGTATAATATTTACATTTTCTGAGCATAACTATTTGTATCAATTTATACCAGACATGAGTAAAAAAAAATTCTTTAAATTTACAATTTTAAAAATATTTTGAGTTAGATACTTGGTAGTCACTTTAAATCAACTTTAAAAAAATTCAATTCATTTTATAAGTACAAGTAAATTCATAAATTTAGAAACCAATCAGAATTTACAATAATATACAAAAAAAAATGGTTGAGATTAGAACTTTTTTACTAATATCTCGTATATGCCTGGCATTAAGTTTGCGTAAATATTTAAAAAATACAATCCAATCTTTTCCATGAGTAAAGCTAATTTAAATTAATTTAAAAATTAATCAAAATTCTCAAAACCACAAAAAAATTATTTATAATTTTTGAAAACAAAAATTGAGATTAAAAATTTGTTTATCAATACCTTGTGTATGCTTAGTAATAATTTTAAATCAGTATTTAAAAACTTTTTCCTACATCTAAATCAGTTCTACAAGTACAACTAATGTCATAGATTTAAAATATATTAGAAAAATTGCAAGTTTACAATTTTTTAAACTTTATTTTAAAATTTGTTTACTAATATTTCATGTACATTTGGTAATAATTTTGAATCAATATTTAAAAGACTCAATCTATTCTATAAGCACAACTATAATCATAAACTTAAAAATTAATCAAAAATTTACAAAAAATAAAATTTTGTTTATCAATGTTTTGTGTAAATTTAGTGGCCACTTTAAATCATTATTTAAAAAGCCGTTTATTGTGCAAAAACTTTTATATTGCATACAATTTGCACAAAAAACTTGTTTATTGTAACTGTAATATAACTTATTAAAAATTTATTTATTATTTTAAATCAATTTATTTAATATTTTCATAAAATTTATCAAAAATAGCATAAAAGTTGCACAAAAAACTATTTACTTATTTTAGTTTATTAAAAATTTGCACAAAAATATGTTAATTGCTTAAAATTGATATAATGCTAAATTATGTTGCAAAATAAAGCCGTTTATTGCACAAAAAAATTAAATATTGCATTAAGTCATAAAAAATGCATTTTTTTTATAAGACTTGAAGAATTGCACAGAAAACTCATTTATTGAACAGACAATTCAATTAAAGCATCATTTATACAAAAACTTTTTTAGCCAGGTTAGGTTATGTTAGGTAAGGTTAGGTTAGGTTAGGTTAGATTAAGTTAGGTTAGGTTAGGTTAGGTTAGGTTAGGTTAGGTTAGGTTAGGTCAGGTTAGGTTAGGTTTTGTTAGGTTAGAGAAAAAAGAAGAGCAAAATTAGAAGAATAAGAAGCTGATTAAATAATTAAAACTTGGTCAAATGAAGAAATGCAAATGCGGATGCCATGGAACTGGGGGAGATGAAAGCGAGGAGGGTTAGTGGGTAAGGTCCTCACTGAATTAGGGATCGAGTACCACACACCTTTGTGATGACAGTGCATAAAACATTACTCCTCTCTCTTAAAAAAACAGTTAGGTTAGGTTAGGTTAGGTTGGTAGACCAACACGAGGACGGACGTTGCTGTCCAGATTATAAACAAAAAACATATCATAATAACTGGGCACAAAGCAGATAATGGCTTCCAAATTGTGGAAAGCAAACATTTTAAATTGATAAACGCCTACATCTTGTCAAATATATTGCTGGCCGAGTACAAAGTTAAAGTGGATATAATCATAAATGTTTTCACGATAGACAATAAAAGGGAGTGTGTCTTGGTAGGGAATTTTAAATCAATAGAATAGGGTTCAAATTTTGAAGACAAGAGAAGAGAATATCTTTTTAATTAGATTTTGAGTTTAGACGCAATAATCCATAATGATGGTAATAAAGCTATTTTTGTTAAAAAATAGTATTTCATTTATTGATCTAATTACTTCAAAAAATTTAAAAAATGTTTAAATTGGAAAGTTGAAGCTGATGAAAAATCTTTCAGTTTACATAGATATATAACATTCAAAATTGGAAATGATTTATTTAAAAAAAATAATGCTAATACATTTTGGGTTCTAAATAAAAATAAATTTCTAAATTTATTAAAAGATTACAATGAATTCAGTCATGATCTACCTTTTTTTTATCAAAAATTCAACAAAAAAAAAAAGCAAGTTGAGAACTAGATGCAAAAAATTGAAAAATTTATATAATGATAGCACAGAGAAGAAAAGACAAATTTGCAATTCAATTTGAAGAAAATTATCAAAATTATCTGTTTTAGGTAATATTGAAATTTGTAATTTTTATAGGAATGAACTTAAAATAGCTAGAAAACAATTTAAAAAAGAAAATTTTTTAGCTAAAAATAGATGTTGGGACGATCTTTTGGATAGTCTTGACAATGATCAATTTGGGCAAGGTTATCAAATCCTTTGTAAAGGATTAATACTAAAATTAAAAATGATGACGTTAAAAAAATAGTGGATGAACTTTTTCCTGATGTTAATGACTTAGCAGATAACTTATTAAATAATTTGAGAAAAATTCCTATATTTAGTCTGGATTAATTAAAATCTGCAATAAATTCTTTAAAACGTAAAAAAGCTCCTGGTCCTGATAAAATTACAGCTGAATCTGTAAACTTAGTCTTTTTACAGGTACCAAATAAACAGTTAGATTATTTTGATAAAGTATTAGTAAATCTTTCTTTCCCTTCAGATTGGAAAAAAAGCAACGCTAGTACTTATAAAAAAAAAATGGGAAATATAGACCAATTAGTTTTATTACTACTTTAGGTAAAGTTTACAAAAAAATAATTAAAGCACGTCTGGTAATTGAATTAAAGAATGGAATTCCCAGTTAGATTTTAGAGGGGGCCTTTCTACAATAAATGCAGCTTTGGAAGTTAAAAGTTTAATAAAGAATAGACATAGTAAATTTATAGCTTTAATTTTAATTGATATTAAAAATGCTTTTAACACGGCAAGTAAAGCATAATTCAAAAAAATTTAACTTATATTGGTATTTCTGAATATATTTGTTTAATAATTATTAAATTTTTCAAAAATAAGAACATTATTAAATAAAATTAAAAAAGGGGTTTCACAAGGATCTCTATTAAGACCAACTTTTTTAAATATTCTATATGACCCTATACTTAGTCTAGATTTACCTTCTGGATGTTCTACTATTGCCTATACTGATGATTTTGCGCTAATTAGCACGGCCAATAATATTAAAGATCTTAATAAAATAACAAACAAAGCATTAAATAAAATTAGCAATTGGACTATTGAAAATGGTTTAGAATTTGCTACAGAAAAGTTTTAATCTGCAAAGGGGCAAGGTCAAAAATTAAAATAAATTTTAAAATCGGCAACACAACTTTACAACCAAGTAAAGCTGTAAAATACTTGGGAATAGATTTTGATGAACAAGGTACTTTTGGAAAGCACACTAAAGTTATAACTAAAAAGACCAAAAAAAGAATTGTAAATATGACTAAAATTCTTCCAAACATTTCTAAATTTACAAGTAAGAAACGGATTGTTTATTACTCAGTAATTAAATCAATACTCGTTATGGTGCGCCAATTTGGCAAAGAGCTTTAGATTGTGCAAATCCCAAAGCAAGACTAATATCAACTCAAAGAAAAATTCTACTTAAGGTAGTTAGCGCGTATAGAACAGTAAGTGCTGATGTTGTGTGTGTGTAATTGCTGGTATATTACCAATAAATCTATATATTAAAGAAAGAGCTCAAATTTTTATTAACAAAAAAAAGGAAAAGGATGATGTTATCGGATCTTTTAAAAAGTGGAGACAATGCATAGAAAAGTAGTAAAAACGGAAATTGAACAAGAAAAATTATTAATAATCTGGAAAACTGGGTTAACTGTAAACATAAAAAAATTGACTAATACTTGAAACAATTCCATGGAAGCTTTGGTACGTACACTTTGAGAATTGGCAAAACTATAAATGACAAGTGTGCGTACTGTGACAAAGTAGATTCTCCAGAACACACTTTCTTCGATTGTGATAGATGGTTCAATGGGAGGAGAATGGTTGAAGCGGATTTGGACCCAAAAATTTCCGTAGAAAATACCATTAATTTAATGTTGTTAAGTAGCTCAAGCTGAAATTGTATACATGGATTTATAAATAAAATTTTGATAAAAAAAAAGAAATTTAAAAAAGCAAGACTGTTGCCTGTTGCGCAGCGTGACTGATTGCTGTCCAAGTCCAAGCTGCTAAATGATATAAAATTCTTTAATTAGAGTATTCCGTTTAGCAGTAAGAAGATTGAGATATTTTAGTGGGCATGAGTCACACACTTCCGAACACGTAGTGGTCTGGGAGCAGTATGCGTTTACCTAACCAAAAAAAAAAGTTAGGTTAGGTTAGGTTTGATTAGGTTAGGTTAGAATAAATTGTAATGCTATAAAATAATAAAGTTTGAGTTGAAATACAAAATACATTAATTTAAAAAAGCCTAGTCTTAGCAAAAAATACAAAAAAATTGACATAAAGCACAAAAAGTTAATTTTGGAGTAAGTTCAAATACAAAATCTGATTTTTGACAGCAATTAAATAAAAAACACAAATACAGAATACATAAATTTGTTATTTCAGTATTAAATTTTATAAACACGAGTATTAATTGTATTTTATAAGCAATAAATGTGTTTTTCGGGCAATTTTTTTATTATATTTACTCACAAATGTGCTTTTTATTATTATTTTGAATTAAATGTAATTTTGAGCAATAATTATATTTTGTGAGCTATTTTTATTAACAAATGTGCATTGCATGCATTTTTTAATGATTTTATAAACGTTTTTAAAGAAGTTGCGCTAATATAAGGGTTCACAGAATTAAAATCGGCAAGAAAACGCTTAAATATAATTGAATAAAATTTTCACACATTTAAAAACTGATGCGATAAGCCGTTTCTCTGCAATTAGTTTTTAAACAGTAGCGTTTTTATTTAGTTCTTCAATAGTTTTTAAATATAACTCACTCCAAATCTTTAACCCTAAAAATGAAGACATAGAATATTGTATGTAGTTCAACATATAAAAAGAATGACGGCGTAAATTTTATTGTTTGAATATTGAGTTAGTTTTGTCCGATAAGAACTAACTTTAATTTAAAAACTGCGATGTACGTGTTAATATGTTTTTAGAAAAAAAAGTTCACCGACATTCTTGTAGTTGTGATGAGAATACTACTATCGGTACTCCAACAGGACGCGGCCACTAAACCTGGCAATTTTCTAGCGTTAAGCAATTTTATAATATAAGAGGTAGGCAATTCCATTTCAAACCGACCAGAGCAGAGGGTAGGGTGCATTAAAAAAATTGCTTTAGTATTTTTTCTATAACTTATTAGTAGTTTTTTAAAGGTTCATAAGGATATAAAAATCTTAAAAAAATTTTACTGTTTTTTTTTTAGTTTTTTTTGTCGTTTTTTAACTTTATAACTAGCAAATTTAACTAAAAAAAAAAAATTTACTAGTAAAATCAATCAGAAATTTTTCATTTTAAGTCTGTACCCTGTCTATAAGCCTCAATGGGCTGGGCAAAAAAGAGCATTAAAAAAAAAAATTTGAACAGGCAAAATCAAATAAATATGTTTTTTGTGATTTCTGTAATAAATTACTTTTAGTATTTTTTTTTAATTTTTATAAAAAAAAGCATATTTTGAGCAACTTTCAAGTCTTAAAAAGGTCTTTTGCACCATTTTTATGAATTACTTTAAGCAAGTAATATTATTGTGAAAAGTTTTATGCTAAACTTTCTGTAAAACAAATTTATTTTGCAATTTTTAATGAATTGTATACATCAATTATTGTAATAAATCTTTTTTGCAACTTTTGATAATTTTTTTTTTGTAGAAAGAGAACAATCTTCCTAATACACTGGACAAGTCGTGCTGTCCAGTGGTGTGAGGTTTTTACTGATTAAAAAACCTACCGTTTACAATCCTTACCTTGAGGTTTTATTGGACCTGTTACTCCTTGAGCAGCTCTGTTTGATAAAATCCAGTATTCTTAGCCAGTTGGTTGCTTTGTGTTTGCCACAAATGGCTATACGTTGCTGTTTGTAAGCTTCGCATTCATTCAGCAAATGTATCGGAGTCTTATCTTAAAAATAAATTACAGCAGGGTAATAATTTTTTGTGCAAATTGTATGCTATTTGGATAAATTTCATTTAATGATTATTTTTTGTCAATTATTAAATTTTAAGTAATAAGTAAGTTTTTATTCAGTTATATTAAGAAAACAAGTTTTTTTGTGCAAATATAGGTTTTTTGCACAAAAACGGCTTTATTGTGCTGCACAAAAACGGCTTTATTGTGCATCTTTTAATAAATTATTTTTGTTAAAAATTTTTAAATAAAATTTGAAAAAAACTTTTTTTTAAGTAAGAGAAATTGCTCGTTTTAGTATGCAGATTATTATTCTCATTTTACACTCATTTGTAAAATGTTAATTATTAAGAAATGCAAAAATTATTATGGGCTTATAAATTTTAGATAATATTTGATAAAATAATTGATTTTTCTGAAAGATTTTAAATTAATTTTTAGTAATAAATGCGGTTTTGTACAATTTTTTATAAACTGCATCAAGTAAAAAGTTAATTTGTGCAAATTTTATGCAATATATGGGTGAGAACACGCGGGAAGAAACACAGAAGGAGCGTGCGTCGCGCGCTGATGAATTGCGGTGTTGCCGGCCTGGGCAGTATATCTGAAATAACAACTGAGAAGGGAAAACTTCCGCGGAGCTGATCCGGGTCGTACCTTAACGCGAATTTAACAATAGTAAAAATAGTAAACACCAGAGAAAATGTCTGACAGCGAAAGTGATAGTAAGAAAAGAAATAGAAGCTATGATGGAGTGTTTGGTAAAAGTAAGACTGTCAAGCACTCACCAAATAAAAGAAACCATAATGAAGAAGAAGAAAGTACTATGATCAGTATGATGAAACAGTTGATGAACAAAAATGAAGATATGATAAGCAAAATCAAAAACATTAGAAGAGAACAAAAACAAAACTAGATGAAACAGATGATGGAAATAAAACAAGATAATAAAAATATGAAAAAAGAAATAAAAGAACTAAACTCACGAATAGAAAAGTTAGAGAGAGAAAAAAAAAGAAAAATGTAATCATAAAAGGACTGGTAATAGACACTACAGATGATAATATATTAAAGAATGCAATTGAAGGATTCATAAAAACAGAACTGAAAGTAGAAGAAAAAGTTAGAAGCGCAGCAAAAATAGGACAAAACGTATGCCTAGTAGAAATGGAAAACTTTACAGAGAAAATCAAAATTATGAAAAACAAAAACAAGTTAAGAAACGCAATAGAAAAAATATACATTAACGATAATTTAACAAGGAAAGAACAAGAAATACAGAAGGTTATCACAAACAGATCAATTGAAGAGAGAGCGACTGGAAAAATAACAAAAGTTGCATACAAAAAACTAATTATTGATAAAATAGAATGGCGCTGGAACGAAGAAGCTAACGGACTTATACAATATGCAAAAAACTAAAAACGAAAGTAAAAATGGATGACCAGGTAACGACAATGGCAAATAACACGGATATGATAAATGCAACACAGAGGAAGGATAGAAAGAAACCAAAAAAAAAAATGGAAAATTGGAACATGGAACGTAAGAGGCATACAAGGAAAAGAACACGAATTGGAAGAAGAATTTGAGAAAATGTATATAGAAATACTAGCAATAACAGAAACGAAGAAAAAAGAACAAGGACAGACAAAAACGAGCAGAGACCATATATTTATATATAGTGGAGTTCAAAAAAATAACAGAGCAGCAGCCGGAATAGCTTGTATAATCCATAAGAAACTAGAAGAACAAATTTATGGATGGAAAGGATGGTCGGAACAAATACTCTCTATAGAATTAAGGGACCAAAACAAAAATACGAAAACAATTATAATAGTATATGGACCAAGTGAAGACAAAAGAGCACAAAAAAAGATAATTTTTGGGAAGAATTGGCAATAATCACAGAACAAGCAAAGGGAACAATAATTGTATTAGGAGATTTTAATGGCAGAGTCGGGAATAGAGATAAAAAGTACAAGACAGTGTTAGGAGCATATGGAGAACCTACCAGAAACAATAATGGAGAAAAACTGCTTAACTTCTGTATAATGCAGAATCTAATTATAACTAACACGTTTTTCGAACACAAAGATATACATAAAATTACAAAAGAAGTGATAACTAGACAAGAAAAATCAATCATAGACTATGTGTTAGTAGAAAAAGATCTAATGAAAGCTGTAATAGTTACACGAGTGAAAAGAGGATTTGAGATTGGAAGTGACCACTATGCAGTAATAACAAAATTTAATGGAAGACTAAAAAATAAGGAAGATATAAAAACAACCAAACGATACTAATACAAATCTATAAGAACATATAAACTACTCGATGAAAATACAGCAAAAAATTACAAGATGGCACTAACAAGGAAATTTACTAAAAGTGAACAGATAAAACACGAGAGTATAGAATCTATGTAGGGACATTTTAAAAAAACACTCATAGAAGCAGCAAAAGAAGTCTGCGGAATCAGCAAGAAAAATAATAACAAACGACAAACCGCTTGATGGACAAACGAAATTAAAGAACAAATAAAAGAAAAGAAAAGTAAATGGAAAAATTACCTAAATAGCAAGACCACAGAAAACTATGAAATGTATAAAAATGAAAGAAAGAAAGTTAAAGAATTAGTAATTGCAGCAAAGAAACATAAATGGAAAGAATTTGGTGAGAAAATGGAGATAGATAGCAAAGATAACCAAAAATTGTTCTACAAAGTATTAAAATCATTGAGAAAAAAGAAATCGTACATCACATCAAAAATTAAAAACAAACAAGGAGATATGCTATTAGATGGAAATGAAGTAATGAACAGATGGAAGGAATATTTCCAAGAACTGCTAGGACGAGACGGAGTATCAGAAGGGAATCTTACGACAAATGAAGAAACAAAAAATAACAAAACAGACCAGATAGGCATAACACAAAAAGACTTCAAAGAAATAATCGGCAAGTTAAAAAATGGAAAGGCCCCAGGATACGACACACTAACCACAGAAATGTTTAAAAACCTAGATGAAATGCACTTCTTGAGACAATGTTTAACAAGATATGGAAGGAAGAACAAATACCAAAAGATTGGAAAATAGCCTTGATAGTACCAATACACAAAAAAGGAGATAGACATAATTGTAACAATTACAGAGGAATAACCCTATTAAGTACAGCGATGAAAATATACGAACAAATAATAGATAGAAAAATACGACCAATAATAGAAAATACATTACAAGAATCACAGAGTGGATTTAGGAAAGGAAGGAGCATACAGGACCACATATTCACTATAAAACAAATAGCAGAAAAAGCATTTCAAGAAGGTTGAGAAGTATACTTAAGCTTTATAGATTTGGAGAAGGCCTTTGATAGCGTGCTAAGAAGCAAACTGTGGAACATTTTAATAAAAAGAGGAATTAGCAAAAAAATAGTTAGAGAGATCAAGAATATGTATAAAAATAACACTAACTGTGTCATACATCAGAACAAAATGTCAGGAGCTTTTACAACAAAAGAGGGACTAAGACAGGGAGGAGGCTTGAGCCCATTGCTGTTCACAATCTTTATCGACGAAATAATCAAAGAATGTACAACTAGAATGAATAAATTCCATGTAGGATATAGACATTTACAAAGAATAGAGATCTCAGAAGGAGCATTTGCTGACGATGTAATGATTATGGCAGGAAAAGAGAAAGATTTACAAGAAAACCTGAATATATGGAATACAGTGCTAACGGAATACGGAATGAAGCTGAATATAAACAAAACTAAAGTGATGATGTTAGGACCTAATACAAGGAATATACAAATAAAAATAGAACGAATAAATATTGAACAAGTCACAAATTTTAAATATCTAGGAGTAGAGCTGGAACAAGATGGTAGGCAAGAAATCGAAATTAACAACAGACTAGGAAAGACACTTAAACTATATTATGCAATGAATAAAACATTATAAACAACAAGGAAATCTCAAGAACCACCAAGATAAATGTGTACAAAACAATTTACAGACCAATTCTTACATTCGGATGCGAATCGTGGGTGTTAACAAAGAAATTAAAAAGCAAAATACAAGCAATGGAAATGAAGTATCTGAGAAGAATGAGTCACAAAGATGGACAAAATAAGAAGTACGGAAATAAGAAAAGACTTGGAAATACAATCAACTCTCGAGTTTATAGAAAAGAGGCAACTGAGCTGGTAGGGACACCTACAAAGAATGGACAACAACAGAGCTGTCAAAAAAATATGGGAAGCAAAAATACTAAAAAGAAAAAAGAGAGAAAGACCACGACTAACTTTAAATAAAACTATAAATGACATAATAACGAAAAAAGAAAAAAACCTGGAAAGAACCAAAAACACTAGCAAAAAACAAAAAAAAATGGACAAAGTTTGTACATACATAGAAGGAAGTGAAGTGATTACAAAAATAACAATGTAAATATGCCCTACACCAGTAATGGTAAATGGGATTTTGATAATATATATATATATATATATATATATATATATATATATATATATGGGTTTATGTGTGTGTATTATTATATTTTGCTGCTCAAACAATTTTGATGAATTTCATGCAATATTTGTGGACTCTAAACAATTATAAAATTAATTTTAAGTAATTAATAAGTTTCTTGTACAATTTTTAATAAAGTATTTTAACTAAATAAGTTTTTTGTGCAAATTGGTATTGAGTGTTTACATAAATTTTTATCAAATAAAATAGTTTTTTTGTGCAAACTTTCTGCAGTTTTTTAAAAAGCTTGAATAAACATCTGTGTTAGTTCAATAAATTTTATGCAATAATTGCACAATTGCAACAATTTTGGATTAGTATTGAGTAATAAATAAGTTTTTTTTGATAAATTAAAAAAAAAATGTGTGCAAGTTTTTTGTAGTAAACAAGTTCTGTGTGCAATAAATAGCTTCATTAAGCAACTTTATGCTACAATTATTTTTTTTGTACGACTTTAGATAAATTTTAAACAATAAATAAATTTCTGTGCTATTTTTGATAAATTACATTTGTTTTTGTGCCAATTTTAAGCATTTTTTGCTTTTTTATGAGTTTTATGCAAAAATCAATTTTTAAGAAATTTTCAATTGATTTTAAATAATGAACAGTTTTCTGCTAAAAAAGCGACTTTAGAGTAAAATAAATAGCTTTTTTGATAATTATTAGTTATCTTTGCAATAAACAGATTTAATATGCAGTTTTTTATTTATTTTATGCAATTTTAATTGACTTTTGAGTAATTAGTAAACTTTTAATTCAATTTTGGATAAATTACATTTACAAAATAATTTTTTGTGCTTATTTTTAATTAATTTTATTAAAAAATGTTTTTCTAAGCAATTTCATATAAATTTTGTGTATTAAATAAATTATTTTGTTTATTTTTTATTGAATAACTAATTTTATATATTTATTTTCGCCAAATTTTGATTATTTGTGAACAAATCGTATTCTTTAAAAATGTTTAAAACAACTTTTATTATTTCATGTCCAAATCTTAATATTTGATTTTAGGATTTAATTATTTTGAAATCGGGTTTTAATATTTGTTAAAAGTCCAAGTTTTGAAATTGAAAATTAACTTTTTCTGTTTTTGACTCAATTTTAACAATTTTGTACTGTACAAATAATGTCATTTTTTAGAAATCAGTCAAAATTTATTTTAATTTTAAGAGAAACAAATTATTTGCAATAATTGAGTTTTTTGAGTAATTTTGGATGAATTTTGTAGTAATTTTAAGTTATCTAAGCTGTTTTTTGTGAAATAAATGGCAAATCTGTGCAATTTTGGCAGAATTTTGTAGTATAATTAGGCTTTGTGAGCGATTTTAGATAAAATTTTTTTTTTTTTTGTAATTTTGCATGATTTTTAGGATAAATTTAATAAATTTATGCAAATTTTATGCAATAAATGGCATTTCTGTGCAGTTTTTGATCAATGCAAAACAAAATTTGTTTTTATAAACTAAATCCTAGCTCTAACAATTATATTTTGATATTTAAAAGCAAGATCGTAGTAATTTGAGGCTAGATTTTTACATTTAGAAACTTAATTTGTTGCTTAAAGCCGAATTTTAATCCTAAAAGCTAAGTTTGATCGATTTTTTATAGTAAATAACCGGATATTGATTAATTATTGAAAAACAAACCAGTTTTCTGCATTTAAAGTTTGGTTTTTTAATTAAAAAAATGAGATTTTAACATAAAAATTAAAATTTACTTTTATTGCAAAAAAATTGTTAAACTTTAACATTTAGAATGAGTATAAGTTTTTTTGAGAACAAACTATGATACTTGAAAGCCGCATTTTAATATAATGTAATGTATAAAAACATATTTTTGTAGTAAATAGCAGAATTTTGAATAAAACATTGAAAAAATTTGCAGTAAATATTTGATTTTTGCTTCTATAAGTTGCTTATAAGTTTAATGTCTAGATTTTTTAATATTGAAACCAGATTATTGCATTTAGTAGCCGGAAACATTGTGTGCAATTTATTATTTTATTTTTACTATTTATGTATTGCAATTGTTTCTAAAATAAAAACATTGAGAAAATTCATTTAATTAATTCAATATCAAAACCACAATTACATTAACATTGCCTACTATATTACAACATAAGAAAATATCATTAGTTCAATTAATAGAAAGTATACAATTATAAATTAATAAATCGATAATTAATACATAATAATATAAATTATTAAAGTATTAAAACATCATTAAAAATTTATATTCATTTAATATTTGTTATGGCCATAAATTTTAACTCACTCTACTTACCATGTGGTTTGGCCGAAATTAATTAGACACCAAATTTAATGTAAATTTTAAACTTAATGCTCTAATTTCCCTGTATCTCACCATCAAGAAAATTAGAAATTAAGTGATGTTATTTACACAAGCACGATTATGTCGTGATTCACTTTCATCAAAAATATTTCATTTTAATTAAATTGTCGCATTTATTTATGTTTTTCCTTATTACAAATAAAAATTATATTTCATAAAAAAGAAAGCAAAAACCTTGATCGATTTGGAAAATCTATACTTTGTGCAATATTAATTATGTATTCGGAACAATTTATTATATAAATTAAATTTGTAGCACAATAATATTCGGGGCACAATAGTTCTCAACAATTAATCTAGATTTATAATTCTCTTTCTAATCCTATAGTTGTAATATAATAATAATAACTAAATAAGTTCAAGTTCATGGGAATTAATACACTTTTCATGCGTTATGTTAATTAATTAATTGTATTATATTCTCTCGAGAAAATGGATTTTTCTCAGGGTATGATTAAATTGTCACATTTTCATTTTAGTACTGTGGTAAGCAATTCTTATTTTTACAATAAGTTTACATATAATTACATATATTTTTAATCTGATATTTTAACTAATTAAACTACTTTCTGTTTGTAATTCAATAGGTAAAGGTTAGCTTTTACACTAAATAATACGTTCTCATTGATCTTAAAATATTGATAAAAAAATTATTATTTTAGATGACATGAATGCAATTTAAATTTGATACAAATTAATTTAAAGCATTTGGGTAATCAGACAGAGAAACTAGGCTTTTTAAAATAATTATAATATTAAAAAAAGTAAAAATTAATAATATTTTTATTATAATCATTATTTATAGTTACATTTTAATATAGTTTCAATTCATTTAATTTATAATTACAAAATATAAATAATTTTGGTGTGAAAATATTGTTTCCGCCTTCAATAAAACAATTTATTATCGACCAATAAAGAGAATGGCAAAAACCAAAATTGAATGCCGCATTCAATTGAAATTGACTTTATTTTATGTTACCATTTAGGGTTAATGGTTACCTTTTTGTAAGCAATCATGTCGTCGCATTGCACGAAACGCATTCGTATTAATGATAGAGATCGCAATTAACTAAAATTTATGCGTTCATTTATGCAAGAAAATTTATAAAAAGGTGCCGTCCGAACATTATTACTCAATCTTAATGGTCCATTGAAGATGTATTTTATGCTAATTTAAGTACGATTGTTATTTAATTCGAGTTTGTAAACCACTCAATGCATGCATTTTAAGTAACTGCAACAGTCACACAGACAGGATTGTGCAATTTTTTTTTGGAAAAATTAATAGAACGAAAATAAATTGCGTAATTGTCCAAAATTTATTACAATTACCTAGGCATCATCACGAAAATATTATAATTGTACTAGTTAATAGTAAAAGTGTTCGCATAAATTTATTATATCATATTTAGGCATTTTAGCTTTCTCCAGGACAAGGAGAAAGGACCCGATTTTCGGCTACACCTGTCGCATTTGTCACGTGCTGCGTGTTATTTTATTTTTATTGAAACCTACTCGACCAAAAATGCATTTTTTACAATTAAGGATCCATTTAGAAATTTCTTTTCTAAATAATCTAAATTCTTTATTATTATCATTGTATTATAACAAACAAAATTAATTTTTCTTTATGTAATTATGAATTATTATTCAATGGTTTTTGTTAAATTTATTAATAATAGGGATTTTATTATTATTATTATGAGTGAGTTTGTTAATGGAATTAGTATTAATGTAGATAAATACCATAAATAGATGTCGGTTGGAAGCCTTTTTATGACCATTAGTAAACTAAAGAAAATAATTTTATTAACTAATTTCTGCATCATTAAACTATTATTCCCCAAAAAAAGCTTGTTGCCCACCACGAATTGCGGCAACGCAACCGTTGCGGATCATTATAAAATGCAATGATTCTTATGGTGAAAATTGCGAGAGTTTTTTTTGCGTTGCTTATAGTGGGCGTTGTTTCATAAGAATGAATGTATTTTAATTGATAATATTTCTGCTTTACAAGCCATAGTTTTTTAATTTTTTATTTTGAAAGATCTTACAGGGATGCTTAATTCCTATGTAAGTCCGTAAGCGGGATAGTTAAGTCTACAAATTGTAGTATAAAATGCACACTTGCGGAAATCAGTGTGCATAAAATTTCTGATTTGTTTACTTGTTTTATGTAAAAAAATGGCTAATTACTATCAGAGATAATTTAAATCTTGTTTAGCAGCGACTTTATGACTTAGTCTGAACTTTGTCTTTTTTTATTTGTAATTTATAAAGTTTATTATTATTATTTTTGCGCAATAAACGGTTTTATTGTGCAATTTTTAATTAATGAGTTGAACAACAAAATATTTTTTTTAATTTAATAATTTTTTGTGCACAATTTATAAAATATCTAAAATTTCTGCAATTTTTCTGTACAAAAACATGTTTTTTATTCAAATGTTATGCTATACATTAGCTTAAAAGTGCACTTGTGTAGTTTTTGATTAATTTAATTTTTTTTAATAAATGTAATAAATAAATTTTTTAAGCTAATTGAATAAATAACATTAGTTAAATAGTTTTTTGTGCAAATTTGTAGCATTATATACATTTTCTGCGCAGTAAATAGCTTTATTTTACAATATTTCAATAATTTTATAAAAAAATTGCCTTTCTCAAGCAATTTTAGATAAATTGTATGCAAAATTAAGCTTATTGTGCTACTTTTGATAAGTTTTGAGTAATAATTGCTTTTTCTGAGTAATTTTTTTTAAATAAACATTTTTATTTGCAAAATTAATGCAATATAGAAGTTTTCTGTCTAATAAACGGCTACAGTAAACTATTTTACACAAGCTTTTTGTGCAACTTTTAATTTGATCCAATAATTGCTTTTTCTGAGCAAGTGCAGATTAATGTTAAGTAATAATCAAGTTTAAAATTACATAAAATAAGTAAGTTTTTTGTGCAAGTAATTTGCAATATTTGCTTTTATTGAGCAATATTTTTAATAAAATACATCTACCAAACAAGTTTTTTGTTCAAACTTTTGACACTACATAGTTTTTGTGTGCAACTTTTGATAAATATTTTTGATACAATGGAATATTTGCTTTATTTTGAAAATTTTAAATTAATTTTGAGTTATAAATAAGTGCTTTTGCATTTTTTAATAAACTACATAAATTAAATAGTTTTTTGTGCTAATTTTATGCAATACGTAAGTTTTTTGTGCAAAATTTAATTGATTTTATGCAATTATTGCTTTTTCTTAGCAATTTCATATTAATTTTAAGTAATAAGTAAGTTTTTTTTGAAAACTTTAAGCAATACAAATGTTTCTGTGCAGCTTTTGATCACTTTTATGCAATAATTGCGTTTTCTGGTCAATTTCAGATTAATTTCAAGTAATAAATGAGTTTTTTGAACAATTGTGTAAGTGTAATTTGTATGTTTTTGCGCATACATTTATAAGTTTCATTAGTTAAATATGTTTTTTATGCAAATCTTGTGTAATACATTGTCATTGGAAGTCTACCATGTTTATACATTTACAAATGTAAAAAAGTAATTTTGGTAATTATAATATACAAGACACTATACACAATCATAATACACGATATACACAATCATAATACACGATATACACACCATCTAAGACCAGACTACAAACGTTTAAAGAAATCCAGGAATAGGATAAACTATCATTTTCTTATTTTTTTCAATAGTTTAACTATTTTTGTACAACAATTAATTGAACCACAATTTAAAACAGAAAATGCCATTTATTCTGTTAATGAATTCTTTTTTAGATAGCCATATTATTAAAAACTTTGACTTGTGTAAATACTACTGTATATATAACACCAATAAATATTATTATTATTATTATTATTATTATTATTATTATTGAAGTATACATCTTTAGGGTCACTAAAATGTCTTAGAAAACATTGAAAAATTTGATAAATATTTATGAGCATCATGAAATCTAAACACTTTTAAGACATTGTAAAATTTACTAATCAACAACAAAAAATTAGGTTATTATAAACGTCGATATAACACTTTAGAGGTTTTAATAATTATTTAAATGATGCATTATAATATCTGGGGAAATATTCAAAGATCTTAGAAAACAAAACAAAAATATTAGAAAATTTTAACATTATAAATCAATAGTAGACATTGGGAAAATTTAGAAGATATATTGAACTACTCGGAGGTTCTTGGAATACTCCAGAAATCAAGATAAATTAATAAATATGTGTAAGCATCATCAGACTAAAGGAACATTCAAAGATTCTAGAAAATAAAAAAAAAAACTTTTAAATCATCAAAAAACCTCACGCAAAATTATGAGTCTAAAGTACACATTATGAAAACTAAAAAGATATATCAAACTACTTAGAAGTCATTGTTAGGCTTATTGATATAAATTTAGAAGAACGATCTTAGATGATATAAAAAAACTTTGCGCAACATTTGGAGCCTAAAGTGGATTTGGAGATAATTTAGCAGACAAAATAAACTATTTAGAGGTTATCACAAAGGTCATTACTCTATAGGATACCCTGAAAAGCATTAGTAATTTTAGTAAATATTTGTGTGCATTGAGATTTTAAACAAATTTAAAAAAACACTTTTTTAAAATTTAAAATTTATAAAAGACAACTCTGATTTTTGACAATTATTTTTGATTTCAAGAACATATTAAGAAATGCCTAAATTAGGTTTTGTACAAATTTTGAGTTGTTACTAAAAAATCGATGTATGCACGACTATAATTTAAATTAAAGGTTCAAATTTTTTAATAATTTATAAAAAATATTTTTAAATTTTAAAAATTTATTCAGGATACAAATACATATTACGCAATGCCTAGATTAGATTTTGTACAAATTTTAAGTTGCTACTTAAAAAAATGTGTCGTCAGCATCAATTTATGAACGACTATTTCAATTAAAATTTAAAAAGTTTTAAAACTTTATAAAAAATAATTTTGGATTTTGAAAATTATTTTTGGTTACAGGAACAACTTAAGCAATGGTTGCGTTTTCTAATCAATTTTTGAATAAATTTAAGCAATAATTGCGTTTTATAAGCGATTTTTTTATAATTTTAAGCAATATATACGTTTTCTTTAAGATTTATAATGCATTTCAAACAGAAAATTTGATTTTTGATCAAATTTATGCACTATTTGCGTTTATTATATTAACAATATATAGGTTTTCTTTAAAATTTAT
The DNA here is from genome assembly GCA_963932245.1 of Tachinus rufipes. NCBI lineage: Eukaryota > Metazoa > Arthropoda > Insecta > Coleoptera > Staphylinidae > Tachinus > Tachinus rufipes. The sequence continues at coordinate 116,630,837 of OZ010744.1, read as the reverse complement.
AATGCATTTCATACCGGAAGTGCAATTTTAGAACAACAATAATAATGCATTTTTTGCGTTTTCTAATCAATTTTTGAATAAATTCAAGCAATAATTGCAGTTTTAAGCGATTTTTTTTATAGTTTTAAACAATAATTACGTTTACTTGAAGAGTTATGAAGAATTTCATTTAGAAATTATCATTTTTGGTCAAATTTTTGCAAAAAATATACAGTTTTTGCGTTTTTTAGACAATTTTTTTTTAAATAAAAAAAAATAATTGCGTTTCCTAAGCGATTTTTCATAATTTTTTATCAATAAATATCTTTTTTAAGGTTTATGATGAATTTATACTAGAAACGCAATTTTTGAGCAAATTTTTCCTAAAATAATGCATTATTTGCGTTTTCTAATCAATTTTTAAATAAATTTAAGCAATAATTGCGTTTTTTAAGCGATTTCTATATAATTTTAAGCAATACGTATATATACGTTTTCTTTAAGATTTATAATGCATTTCATACAGAAAATGTGATTTTTGATTAAATTTATTTATGCACTACTTGCGTTTCTTAATCAATTTTTGATTAATTTTAAGCAATTATTGCGTTTTCTAAGCGACTTTTATATAATTTTGAACAATTTATAAATTTTCTTTAAGATTTATAATGCATTTTATACCGGAAGTGCAATTTTAGAACAAACCTTTGCAATAATCATGAATTATTTGCGTTTTCTAATCATTTTTTGAATAAATTTAAGCAATAATTGCGTTTTTAAAAGATTTTTTTATAGTTTTAAACAATAATTGCGTTTACTAAAAGATTTATGAAGAATTTTATTTAAAAAGTATCATTTTTGGCTAAATTTTTGCAAAAAAGATGCAATTTTTGCGTTTTTTAAACAATTTTTTTAATAATTTAAAAAAAATAATTGCGTTTCCTAAACGATTTTTCATAATTTTTTATCAATAAATGCCTTTTTTAAGGTTTATAATGAATTCATACTGGAAAAGAAATTTTTGAACAAACTTTTCCGAAAATAATGTATTATTTGCGCTTTTTAATTAATTTTTGGTAAATTTTAATCAATAATTGTGTTTTAAAGCGAATTTTTCAAATTATACAAATTTTAAACAATAACAGCGTTTTCTTGAAGATTTATGGTTAATTTTATACAGATGGAGGAACTTCCATAAAAACTTTTACAAAAATCATACATTACTTTCGTTTTTTAATTAATTTTTGACTAATTTTACGCAATAATTGCGTATTCTAAGCGATTTTTTTATAATCTTAAATAAAAAATGCGCTTGATCTAAAATTTATAATGAGTTTTATACAAAAAATGTTACTTACTTAAAAATTTATAATAAATTTTATATAGGAAATGCAATGTTAGAGCAAAGTTTTGTACTATTTGCGTATTTCAATAATTTTTTTGATAATTTTAAGCAATAATTACGTTTTCTAAGCAATTTTTTTGTCAATTTTATACAATAAATTTTTTTTTTTAAGATTTATGATGGATTTCAAACAGAAAATATGTTTTCTGAGCATTTTTTTTAGAAAAATTTGCGTTTTATAACCTTTTTTAATTATATTCAATAAATAGAAGCTTTTTCTATGCAATTTTTGATTAACTTTAATTAATAATTGCATTTTTTAGACAAATTGTGATGGATTTCATACCAGAAATGTGTTTTCTGAGCAATTTCTTGCAAATATTTGCGTTTTGTAGCAAATTTTTAATTAAATTTAAACAAAAAATTTTGAATAATTTTAACCAATTAATGCGTTTTCTAGAAGATTGAAATGTGTTTGGAAAATAATTACGCTAGCAGAAAACACGAATACTCAGATAAAAAGCAGCATCGAGAGAATGTACTTGAATTGCGATCAAAAACTCAAAAGTGCAAAACAAGCAAGATAATTAAAATTTTCCCAAAAGATTTGTAGAACAAGCTTGCTGACAATGAGCAAAATTGACTCTGTCAGCATGACAATCTTAGAACATAACTGAATGTATCTATAAACACACAAATACAAAGATCTAGTCTAAAATAATAAAACCCAAAAAAAAAGAGAGAAATACGTATGATTGCAAAACATGGAAAAAATGAGGACTATAGGCAACTTTTTAAACTGGTTAAAGATAACCTTAAAAATAATCCAGATGGCAAAGTGGTCATAGGTTAGTAAAAATAGAACTTTACTCATGCCATACAGCCCGTGAAACAATTTAATTATTGCATAAAACATTTCATGGTTGTGTACTCTCTCGTTTTGGTGATCTTTGGCTCTCTAGATTGAGTGATTTAACACTATTAAATTTTTTTTTAAAGTTATTTGAAGTCAAAAGTCTATGTCAAAAGCCCACAACTACTTGTGCATTACAGGAGAAAATTAAGCGCTGCATCGACAAAATTCAGCCACATTTATGCAGAAAAGCCATAGAAAATTTTGACAAAAATTGCGTATATGCCAGCAAAGCTTGATGTGCTACTCCATAAATAACTCTATCCTATATATTTTATGATTCAATAAGAAAATAACAATCTAAAGACTAAAAACTGTGATTCAAATCTCTCGTTAATTTTGGAACACCTTTTATAATATTTCAATAGTTTAATGCTTTTTTTGAGCAAATCAAAATCAATTTTTAAGTAGATTGGTTAAGTAGTTTTTGTATAAATTTTATGCAATACTTTTTAAGCAATTTGTGTGTTATTTTTTATAAATTTTATGTAATAATTGTTTTTAAAATAATTTTTAGTATTGAAGAAATTTTTGAAAAAATTCTTCAATTAAATATTTTTTTTGTGCAAATTTAATGCAATATACGGATCTTCTGTGCAATTTTTATACAATTTTTTTGTGCAACTTTAAATTTGATCAATTAATTGCTTTTTCTGAGCAAGTGAAGATTAATTTTGAGTAATAATTAAGTATTTTGTATAATTTTTAATCAATTACATTACATAAGTAAGTTTTTTGTGCAAGTTTTTTTGCAAAAATTGTTTTTATTGAGCTATTTTTGTGATATGTTTGATAGATTTAATGCAATAACTGCTCTTTTGAGCAATTTTTGATGAATTACATTTAAGTAAACAAATTTTTTGTTTAAATTTTTGACAATTTTTTTTAAGATAATGCAATAACTGCTTTTTTTAAATAATTTTGAGTAGTAAATGAGTTCTTATGCATTTTTTAATAAAACACAAGAAATACATAGTTTTTTGTGCAAATTTTAATTGATTTTATGCAGTTATTGGTTTTTCTAGGCAGTTTCAGATTAATTTAAAGTAATAAATAAATTTTTTGCACAATTTCAAATAAATTACGTTTTGTAATCAAGTTTATTGTGCAAATTTTATGCATTATTCAAGTTTTTTGCGTAATAAATGGTTGACTGTACAATTTTTTATTAATTTTATGCTATTTTAAGCAATTTTAGAAATTTTTTGAGTAGTAAATAAGTTTTTTGTGCAAGTTTGTGTGAATTTTTGGGCCAATTGTAGGTTAGGTTAGATGCATACATAAGAAGCCTTTAACGTTTCTAAAAAAATCATGAAGATTCTTGTTATTTATTAGGTTGTTTTGAAGCAGGATTCAGACTTTAAACTGTCAAAATGTTATTAACCAAATAAATTTTCAACTTCAAAACAACCTAAAAACATTTCCCTCACAACAACGCCAAATTTGTAACAAAAATCAAAAAAATTAAGTCTTGAGTTTGTTAGGTTAGGTTAGTGAACAATCATAGTTTGATGCTTATTTTTGAGTATGACTATTACATAAAAGTCTTGGCGAGTGATTTAGTTCATACAAATGAAAAGGGGGCACTTTGTGCAAGTTTGTACTTTTTCTACGACTGCAATACATATACAATTGACATCTATTACCAACTTGACAATGAATCCAATTTTTGTAATCTGTCTTATATTTTTTTGACAGTTCGGAATATGTAACCTAACTTAACTCCCCAATATATAGTTTTAAAGTTATGTCTACTGATGCTCACTATTGATCTTAGTCAGATTAGTTAAAATTGAGGTTATGTCAAATTGAACGTTCTAATTTGCTTCAATTTTACACAGTTGGTAGCTATGATATTAAGGTATATTAGTACCAAGTTGTATTATTTTTTAATGTACCGATTTAGAGATAAACATAATTAAGTTGTGTCTTAAAACATTAGATTAGTGTAGGCAAGATTAGTTAAATTAAGATTATGTAAAATTGAGCGTATCAATTTGCTTCAACTTTACACAGTAAGTAGTCTTGGTATTAAAATATATTAGTACCAAATCGTATTATTTTCCAATGTATTGTATTAGAGATAAACATAATTAAGTTGTCTCTTGGAACCTTCTAGTAATATAAGCAAGATTAGTTAAATTAAGGTTATGTCAAATTGAGCTTATCAATTTGCTTTAAATTTACATAGTTGGTAGTCTTGGTGTTAAGATATATTATTACTAAATGGTATCAATTTCCAATGTATCGTTCTAGAGATAAACATAATTAAGTTGTGTCTTATGACTTCCTATTAAATTGGGCAAGATTAATCAAATTAAGAATATATTAAATTGAGCGTATTAAATTGATTCAATTTTACACAATTGAAAGGTATGATATTAAGATATATTGATACCAAATTGTATTAATTTCCAATGTATAGTTTTAAAGTTATACTTTTTAAAGTTGTCTATTAAGACTCTATTTTGATGTCGGTCAAATAAGTTAAACATAGGTTTTTTTAAATAGAGCGTATTAATTTAATTTAAATTTACACAGTTAAGAGCTATGATATTAAGGTATATTGATACCAAATTGTATCAATTTCCAATGTATAGTTTTAAAGTTATGCATTTTTAAGTTGTCTAATCAAACTTTTGTGTTGTGAAACAGATTAGTTAATATGAGGTTGAGCCAAATTGAGCGTATTAATTGGCTTCAATTTAACACAATTGAGAGGTATGATATTAAGGTATATAGGTAGCAAATTGTATCAATTTCCAATGTATAGTATTAAAGTTATACATTTTTAAGTTATCTATTAAGAGTCTCTTCTGATGTCGGTCACATAAGTTAAAATGAGATTATGTCAAACTAGGCGTATTAATTTAATTAAAATTTACACAGTTTAGAGCTATGACATTAAGGTATATTAATACCGAATTGTATCAATTTCCAATGTATAGTTTTAAAGTTATGCATTATTAAGTTGTCTAATAAGACATTTGTGATGTGGAACAGATTAGTTAATGTGAGGTTGTGCCAAATTGAGCGTATTTATTTGCTTCAATTTTACACAGTTGAGAGGTATGATATTAAGGTACATTGGTATCAACTTGTATCAATTTCCAATGTATAATTTTAAAGATATACATTTATAAGTTATCAATTAAGAGTCTCTTCTGATGTCGGTCACCTAAGTTAAAATGAGGTCATGTCAATTTGAGCGTATTAATTTAATTTAAATTTATACGGTTGAGAGATATGATATTAGGGTATATTGATACCAAATTGCATAAATTTCCAATGTATAGTTTTAAAGTTATGCATTTATAAGTTGTTTAATAAGACTTTTGTGATGTGGAACAGATTAGTTAATATGAGGTTGTGCCAAATTGAGCGTATTAATTTGCTTCAATTTTACACACTTAAAAGGTATGATATTAAGGTATATTATTACCAAATTGTATCAATTTCCAATGTATAGTTTTAAAGTTATACATTTCTAAGTTATCTATTAAGAGTCTCTTCTGATGTCGGTCATATAAGTTAAAATGAGGTTATGTTAAATTAGGCGTATTAATTTAATTTAAATTTATACAGTTGAGAACTATGATATTAAGGTATATTGATACGAAATTGTATCAATTTCCAATGTATAGTTTTAAAGTTATGCATTTTTAAGTTGTCTTAAAGACTTTTGTGATGTGGAACAGATTAGTTAATATGAGGTTGTGCCAAATTGAGCGTATTAATTTGCTTCAATTTTACACACTTGAAAGGTATGATATTAAGGTATATTGATACAAAATTGTATCAATTTCCAATGTATAATTTTGAAGTAATGCATTTTTAAGTTGTCTAATCAAACTTTTGTGATGTGAAACAGATTAGTTAATATGAGGTTGTGCCAAATTGAGCGTATTAATTTGCTTCAATTTCACACAGTTGAGAGCTATGATAGTAAAGTATTTTGATACCAAATTGTATCAATTTCTAATGTATAGTTTTAAAGTTATACATTTTTAAGTTATCTATTAAGAGTCTCTTCTGATGTCGGTCACATAAGTTAAAATGAGGTTAAGTCAAATTGTACGTATTAATTTATTTAAATTTATACAGTTAAGAGTTATGATATTAAGGTATATTTATACCAAATTGTATCAATTTCCAATGTATAGTTTAAAAGTTATACATTTTTAAGTTATCTATTAAGAGTCTCTTCTGATGTCGGTCACATACATAAGTTAAAACAAGGTTATGTCAAATTGGGCGTATTAATTTAATTTAAATTAACACAGTTGAGAGCTATGATATTAAGGTATATTGATACCAAATTGTATCAATTTCCAATGTATAGTTTTAAAGTTATACATTTTAAAGTTATCTATTAAGAGTCTCTTCTGATGTCGGTCACATAAGTTAAAATGAGGTTATGTTAAATTGGGCGTATTAATTTAATTTAAATTTATACAGTTGAGAACTATGATATTAAGGTATATTGATACCAAATTGTATCAATTTCCAATGTATAGTTTTAAAGTTATGCATTTTTAAGTTGTCTTAAAGACTTTTGTGATGTGGAACAGATTAGTTAATATGTGGTTGTGCCAAATTGAGCGTATTAATTTGCTTCAATTTTAACCACTTGAAAGGTATGATATTAAGGTGTATTGGTACTAAATTGTATTAATTTCCAATGTATAGTTTTAAAGTTATGCATTTTTAAGTTGTCTAATAAGACTTTTGTGATGTGGAACAGATTAGTTAATATGAGGTTAAGCCAAATTGAGCGTATTAATTTGCTTCAATTTTACACAATTGAGAGGTATGATATTAAGGTATATTGGTACTAAATTGTATCAATTTCCAATGTATAATTTTAAAGTTATACATTTTTAAGTTATCTATTAAGAGTCTCTTCTGATGTTGGTCACATTAGTTAAAAAGAGGTTATGTCAAACTGGGCGTATTAATTTAATTTAAATTTACACAGTTGAGCGCTATGATATTAAGGCATATTGATACCAAATTGTTTCAATTTCCAATGTATAGTTTTAAAGTTATGCATTTTTAAGTTGTTTAATAAGACTTTTTTGATGTGGAACAGATTAGTTAATATGAGGTTGTGCCAAATTGAGCGTATTAATTTGCTTCAATTTTACACAATTGAGAGGTATGATATTAAGGTATATTGGTACTAAATTGTATCAATTTCCAATGTATAGTTTTAAAGTTATACGTTTTTAAGTTATCTATTAAGAGTCTCTTCTGATGTTGGTCACATAAGTTAAAATGAGGTTATGTCAAATTGGGCGTAATAATTTAATTTAAATTTACACAATTGAGAGCTATGATATTAAGGTATATTGGTACCAAATTGTATCAATTTCCAATGTATAGTTTAAAAGTTATACATTTTTAAGTTATCTATTAAGAGTCTCTTCTGATTTCGGTCACATAAGTTAAAATGAAGTTATGTTAAACTGGGCGTATTAATTTAATTTAAATGTACACATTTAAGAGCTATGATATTAAGGTGTATTGATACCAAATTGTATAAATTTCCAATAAATAGTTTTAAAGTTATGCATTTTTAAGTTGTCTAATAAGACTTTTGTGATGTGGAACAGATTAGTTAATATGAGGTTGTGCCAAATTGAGCGTATTAATTTGCTTCAATTTTACACAATTGAGAGGTATGATATTAAGGTATATTGGTACCAAATTGTATTAATTTCCAATGTTTAGTTTTGAAGTTATACATTTTTAAGTCATCTATTAAGAGTCTCTTCTGATGTCGGTCACATAAGTTAAAATGATTTTATGTCAAATTGGGCGTAATAATTTAATTTAAATTTACACAATTGAGAGCTATGATATTAAGGTATATTGGAACCAAACTGTATCAATTTCCAATGTATAGTTTTAAAGTTATACATTTTTAAGTTATCTATTAAGAGTCTCTTCTGATGTCGGTCACATAAGTTAAAATGAGGTTATGTCAAATTGGGCGTATTAATTTAATATAAATTTACACAGTTGAGAGCTATGGTATTGAGATATATTGATACTAAATTGTATCAATTTCCAATGTTAAGTTTTAAAGTTATGGATTTTTAAGTTGTCTAATAAAACTTTTGTGATGTGGAACAGATTAGTTAATATGAGGTTGTGCCAAATTGAGCGTATTAATTTGCTTCAATTTTACACAATTAAGAGGTATGATATTAAGGTATATTGGTACTAAATTGTATCAATTTCCAATGTATAGTTTTAAAGTTATACATTTTTAAGTTATCTATTAAGAGTCTCTTCTGATGTTGGTCACATAAGTTAAAATGAGGTTATGTCAAATTGGGCGTAATAATTTAATTTAAATTTACACAATTGAGAGCTATGATATTAAGGTATATTGGTTCCAAATTGTATCAATTTCCAATGTATAGTTTAAAAGTTATACATTTTTAAGTTATCTATTAAGAGTCTCTTCTGATGTCGGTCACATAAGTTAAAATGAAGTTATGTCAAACTGGGCGTATTAATTTAATTTAAATTTACACAGTTAAGAGCTATGATATTAAGGTATATTGATACCAAATTGTATAAATTTCCAATAAATAGTTTTAAAGTTATGCATTTTTAAGTTGTCTAATAAGACTTTTCTGATGTGGAACAGATTAGTTAATATGAGGTTGTGCCAAATTGAGCGTATTAATTTGCTTCAATTTTACAAAATTGAGAGGTATGATATTATGGTATATTGGTACCAAATTGTATTAATTTCCAATGTTTAGTTTTGAAGTTATACATTTTTAAGTTATCTATTAAGAGTCTCTTCTGATGTCGGTCACATAAGTTAAAATGAGGTTATGTCAAATTAGGCGTATTAATTTAATTTAAATTTACACAGTTGAGAGCTATGATTTTAAGGTATATTAATTCCAAATTGTATCAATTTCGAATGTATAGTTTTAAAGTTATACATTTTTAAGTTATCTATTAAGAGTCTTTTTTGATGACGGTCACATAAGTTAAAACGAGGTTATGTTCAATTTTTAGTTACAAACACTTTAGTGAGTGGATGGGAACTAAGTTTAAACTTTTTAAGCTAGGCGGGTGGGCAGTAACTAAGTTTAACTTTGTGTGTTTGTGATTTAGACTAGAGTTGCTCACCCACCCAGCCAAGTATTTGTGATTAAACTTTTAGTTTACAAACATTAATTTTAAACTTTGTGTGTGTATGTGGTTTAGATTGAACCTACTCAAGTGTTTGTAATCAAAAAATTAAATTACAAATACTTGGGCGGGTGTTCGGGAACCAAATAAAACTTTTGTGTGTTTGTGATTTGGATTGGAGTTGCCCACCCACCCACCCAAGTGTTTGTGATCCAATTTTTAGTTTACAAACACTTGAGTGGGTGGGTGGGAACTAAGTTTAACTTTGTGAGCGTGTGAATTTGATTGAACTCACCCAAGAAATTAGATTACAAACACTTGGGCGGGTGGGCAGAAACCAATTTTATTTGTTATGCGCTTGAAATTTGGATTGAAGTTGCCCACCCACCCACTTAAGTGTTTGTGATCCAATTTCTACTTTACAAAAACTTGGATGAGTGGATGGAAACTTAGTTTTAACTTTGTATGCGTGTGGTTTAGATTAAACCTACCCAAGCTTTTGTAAGCAAAAAAAGTTTAACTGTTGTACGCGTGTGATTTGGATTGTAGTATTGTTACTAATTAACCGCTTTTTGAATTTTTGATTTTAAATCATTACAATCATCCAATAGTTTGTAAGCTTTATTTATCAATGTATAAGAATTATGATGATTATTATTTATATTTGTGTACAACACTATACACAACAAAAAAGAGTTGTTAAGTACATATTTGTAAACATTAAAGTTTAATAAATAAAAAAATACTTAATTAAGCTTTCAGAAAAAAATTTATTGCATTAAAGCAAACATATTTGCTACTAAGATACATTTAGCTGCAATACACTTATTAATTCTCTGAAGGCATTGGGTAATCTATTTTTTAATGTATAAAAATGTTTGTTGTTTAATAAATGACCAATCATTATTTTACTAATTTAAAAATTAATACATTTTTTTATATTAAATCAAATAAAGTCATTTACTGCATTAAACCTTGTAATTTAAGATTATAAATTAATGTATTTTGTTGCAATTAAAAATAAGCCTAATGAAAAAGGAGTGGTTAGTTAATGTGGAAAAATATAATTGCAATTGCGACATAAAATGCTATACAATTAATTATGTTATTTATTAAGTTAAAAGTTTTAATTATATTTCCATGAAAGAAGCAAAAACGACTATTTCAAATTAATTATGTAATATAATATAATATAATGTCTACATCAAAATATTGATTTGTTTTTTATCATAAACAAAGTTTTTAATGCAATAAAAAATCATTTCTTATTAGATTAAGAATTCGTTTTCAAATCATGGCATTCTTTCAATTACATATTTGTTGTTAAAATTGACAATAAAAATAACTTATTAATATTGTTATTTTAAAAACTATACCATTATAAAGCGGATGCTAGAGCTACCTCAATATAAAAATGTTAATGAAAAAAGATTAGTAAATTGGAACGTAATAGACAAGTAGCACTTTTAAACTAAGCAGTAGATGCCTAAAGGCAATTTAATACCATAAAATGTTCTTTTATATATTAATTTAATTAATAATTAGTTCCATAAATAAATAAATCAAAACCACTTAATTAATCCATTATTTATTTCTAGCTAATTCAAAACGTAATTAAATAATTAAATTTTCTCCCGACCTTTGTTAATGACTTTTAACCTTGAAGGTTATTCGCCATATACCATATGGCCCCATAATTAGAAGCAAATATCAAACTAAGAAAGTATCAGTCAGTCTCGCTGTGTTAATGCTCAATTGTGCATAACCGCTCCGGTTTCCGTCGATCATATTATTTATTTTTATAAATAATTTTGCATATTTACATACATACACTTTCACTATATATATACATGTCATGAAATTATATATTATAATATATAAATAGTTGTGTATGAAATTACAGGTTTTAATGGACAGCTCGAGATCTTTCAAGCCAAAGGCGCTTAAATTAAATGCATTTGTTGTTCGTTTTTAATATAACTTGATAAATTACTCTGTCAATCACAATGGCATTATTGATTTAATACAATTATATAAATTATATTAAGTCAATTGGGTTAACTTCTGTTTTATTGCAGGTGATTTGCATTAATACGCAGTTTGTAGTTTCTGGGTAACACTTTGTTGACTATAAAAAAGAGTTTTATTATTTCTTGTTATGTTAAAATTTAATCTATTTTTTGATGGTTTATTTGTTGCAAATAGGAAGCTTTTTTAACATTTTTTTTATTAATATATTGTGCTCAAAATAGCGTCCTTGATCTGATCATTATTTGAAATTGTAGTAATAAATTTTATAATAAAACTTATAATCCAAAAATGGTATACAAATGTGCACTACATTCTCCTTATACAATACAAAAACAACGCATTACGAAATTAGTCTTAATTAACAAAACGTACGTGCTAAAGAGACTTCACACATATATTTAAATCAATCTGCAAATGGTGATTATTATACGCGGAACTCGTAATTTTAAACACATTCTTTAAAGAAGTGGATCCATTACACATCTAAACCAGAATAAAAAATAGGTAATTGTATTACGTCGATCCGATACGATCTGTTCCTTATTTGGATACTTCTACCTACATATTTTCTTATAATGTATATTCACGTTCACTGCTTCAACGAAAGCGAAAGTCATCAGTATCCTTAATTATCCTCAATATAATTTCATTCTGCATCTCTTTTACGGTGGAATTTATCGCCAATTTTAGGGACCATTATTTATTACAGAAGATATAACAATATAATATTATATGGAGAGAGTTTGAATCCAATTTAGTGTTGTAGATCGTGCGATTAATATTATGCATTATGACCATATTTTATAGTTAATTGGGTTTAAAGATTAGTTAGAAGTAATTTTACGAGTGATAACATTGTTGATTAAATATAATAACATCTAGTAGGAAATTTTATGAGATAACAAGCGTAAACTGCATGGATTATATTTATTAGAAATAATATTGCTTATATCAAATGAAAAAGCATCAAAAAAGTTAGAAACGTATATAATTTTTAAATTTAATTTACTTAATATGAACAACTATAATAAATAATTTATATAAATATAACAATCATAAAGCTTTTTAATGCAATTCATATAAAATAAATTATTCCAACAAAGCTTTCCACTTCCCTGCATCCAATAAATCACTACATAATTATTTTGCAATTGATTTTAATTTATCTACAATACATGATTAGAATAGATTAATCCTCTCAGTAATAAATAATAAAGCACCAGGATATAAAATTAATTTTTACTAAATTAGATCTATGTAGGGCAATAACAAAATAAATGTCACACTCTAGGTATACAATACATAAACGAACCTTTTGTAGCATAATAATAATTTGCATTAAAACTATAATATGAATATTATGGGTGTGTCAATGGAATAATTCATTTTATTGCATGATAATGGCATTTGAAAATATGGAACATTAACCAGTATGAACGGAAATTATCGCGTTCGGTTGTTTCTAATAAAAATGTTTTATTTCCTTTTCTATTGCAATATATCCTGCTGGTATTATACACCCATTTATTTCCTAAATTATATGATATGCAAATTACTTAATTATTGATTTTATCTTATCTTATTATTATCAATATCGTTATCAATATGAAATTAAATTGTGTAATTAATTTTTACATTAAACTAAGTTAGAAATTACTATTAAATAACGTTTCATTCTTTGAAACTATAATAAAAATTCAAGGTAGTTTGTAATTATTTGTTTAATAAAAAGCAAATGATTTCTACTCAGAGCTCTGAATATCAATCAACAACAAAAAATTCTAGTAAGAATAATTGCATGGATTCTGATAGCCTTACAAGCTTTTTTTAAATACACTAAAAAAATTCTCATACAAACCAGAAAGTTATTTACATCCATATATTACATACAATATACTGCAGTAGAAATTCTTTTATTATTTAACTAATACTAATAAAATAAAGAAAACCATATATGCAAGCTTAAACCATATTTGAATCCTCAAATTGTTGTTACTTAATAATTATGTATGTTGAAATAAATGATTTTAATGACAAAATATTTAAAACTGCATAAAACCGGTGCATTTTAAGTTTATGAAATGCAATTTTACATAACTACGTTTTACAACATTAGTAAAAAATAATCATTTGGTAACAGACTTTATTTTATATGTAGCAGTGACACGGCTATAAAAATTAATCGTACTTTCGCAATTACAAAACAAAACTTGTAGAAGATAATCGATAATATTTGCAAACAATTGGATGAAACATAAATTGCTAAAAATACAAATTTTGCAATGGTTTTATGCAACGTAATAAATAATAAACAATAATTAATTATATCGTTGGGTTCATTATGTTCCCTTTGATATGGACTCACGTAATAGTAATAGCAGAATATTCTATTTGGGACGTGCGGAGTAATGACCAAACTATTTATTACACGGTAGTAAATATTTTCATGTAGCCACACTTGATTGCCATCTTTCAAACTTGACAGACAAGTTATATAAGATGTTAAGATTTAACGGAGAAATTTAAATGAAGTTAGTATTTTAATAAATTAATCAAAGTTTATACCTATAAAAATGTGTTCAAAAATATTATTTAGCATTCTTTAAACTTCTTAAATCTTAATTATCTTTACAAATGTTTAACAAGAATTTGAATACTGTTTTCAAACGTCTATAATGTTTTCAATTAGTAATTTAATTCTGAAATCTTTTATAATGTTCTTTGTTGTATTTAATGTTCTTTAATGTTTAACAAAATTTGCAACAATGTTTTCAGATGTAAATTAAGTTTTTAGTAATGTTCTAAAATTTTCTATAATGTATAAAGCTTTCAGTTTTAATCTCAATCAGAAATATTGTTTCCAAAATGCTCAACAAAGTTTTAAATAATGTATATTTTAACTAAATTTAAACTTAAAATTTGAATTTTATGTCTCAGTTACTACATTTATTAGTAACAGTTTTAATCATTTTTAAACAGAATCAAATCTTTTAAAACAAATTTTTTTATCTGCATTCAAATATTCCAATTAATCCATTCACAAATTTTCAAAAACTGACAAAATTTATCTTAAGCCAAAAGCACTAAAGTGATTTCAAGTCATCACTATGACAACAATGAATAAAGTTGATTACTACTTTGACTATTTTTATTAAGAATCAAGTCCTTTAAACCTAATTTTTTTAACCGCATTTAAATATTTCCATAAGTCGATTCATAAATTTTAAATACTAACAAAACTAATTTAAAGTTAAAACTATGGCAAAAATAGAAAAAATTAATTACAATTTTGTTTAATTTATTACAAAATCAAGTCTTCTAAATCTAAATTTTCAAACCTCATTCAAAAATTCTCAATGGTTGCTTCAGAAATTTAAAAACATTACTTTAGCACTAAAATTTTAACTATGGCAACAATGAAAAAACAAATTACAAATTTAGTTAATTTCATACAGAATCAAGTCCTCTAAATCCAAATTTACTAATTTCATTCAAAAATTTCAATTAATCTATTTACAAATCTTAAAAAACTGACAAAATTCATCTTAAGCAAAAGCACTAAAGTGATTTTAGGTTAGGTTAGGTTAGGTTAGGTTAGGTTAGGTTAGGTTAGGTTAGGTTAGGTTAGGTTAGGTTAGGTTAGGTTAGGTTAGGTTAGGTTAGGTTAGGTTAGGTTAGGTTAGGTTAGATTAGGTTAGGTTAGGTTAGGTTAGGTTAGGCTAGGTTAGGTTAGGTTAGGTTAAGTTAGAAGGGCTGAAAAATATTCTGCAGGAAAAAATGGGTAATGTACATTTTCTGAGGGGAAGCATTGGAGAGGAAAAAACCGTACATATGTCAAATATCGACGGGGACGCTGACCAAAACACCATCGAAGAAGCCATTATGGCTAAATCAAACAAACTTAGATTTAAAAACCAAACTGTAGGTATAAAAAACTTGAGACCGACTGAAGACTGAGAGGTGGCAATCAAATAGCCACTTTTGCCACCTCCGAAAAAGCTGCCGTTGCACTCATAAGGGCGGACAAAATTAAGATTGGATGGCTAAAGTGCACCGTGAGAAAGAGAATCTACATAGCAAGGTGCACCAACTGCCTGAAACTAGGTCACGTTAGAGGGGCCTGTGCTAAACCGTACACTGATAATCCACCCCGGAGCCTTAAATGCTGTAAGCCGGGTCATCAGGCAAAGGATTGCAAAGACGCCGCTCTATGTTTGCATTGCAAAAAAGAACAAAGGCGGACTTGACTACCTGTCCGGTTTTGATTATTGACACAGAGCAAGGGGGAGCTTGACAATGCGCTTCAAAATGCCTAAGTTCTTGCAGATCAACGTTGGCACTGCAAAGATCGCGCATGACGCTGCAGTAGCTCAGGCCAAACGTGACGGTCTTGATTTAATTTTATTTTAAGAACCAAATAAAAATTTTACTACAAAACAAGAACTATTCACTGATAATAGACAAAATTATGAACATTTTAAAATTCATGACAAAATTTTGTATACATAAATTTATAGACAAAATTATAAGGAAAAAAGAAAATGATGAAAAAGCAAAACAAAAGATTTTATTGCCTGTTGTGCAGCGTGACTGATTGCTGACCAGGTCCAAGCTGCTAAATGATGTTAAATTCTTTAATTAAAGTATTCCGTTTAGCAGTGAGAAGATTGAGGTATTTTAGTGGGTGTGAGTACCACACTCCCGGCCACGTTGAACAAAGTGGTTAGGGAGCATTATGCGTTTTCTTTATAAAAAAAAAAGTTAGGTTAAGTTAGGTTAGGTTATGTTAGGTTAACTATGGCAACAATAAATAAAACAAATTACTGTTTTAGGTAATTTTATACAGAATCAAATCTTTTAAATTCATATTTTCAAATCTCATTTAAAAATTGTCAATGGTTGCTTCAAAAATCTCAAAAAACTAACAAAAAAAATCTTAGCACTAAAATTTTAAATTGCAACTATGACTACAATAGAAGAAATTAATAGCAAATATGGTTAATTTTATACAAAATCAAATCTTTTAAATCTAAATTTTTTAAATTTTTCAAAATTATCTCAATAGTTCAAATTTTTTTATTTTATTTATTTATTTATTCAATTGCCTTTTTTACCTTTCGGTGTCAGGCGTATACATTATTAGTTTGTGTAATATTTTCTCCATTTCTTCCTATCCTTGGCTATCTCTTTTATTTCTTCCCACGTGTTTCCTTTTCTTGTAGCTTCTTCCTTTATTGCGCTGTTCCATTCTTTTCTGGGTCTTCCTCTTTTTTGTTCTCCTGTTACTCTTGTCTCATAAATTTTCTTAGTATTTCTTTCTTCACTCATTCTTCTGATATGTCCATACCATCTCATTTGACCTTCAATAATTTTTTCTTGTATTGGTTTTATATTTAAATTCGTCCTATATGTCTCGTTCCTTATTTTATCTTTTCTTGTTTTGTTCTCAATCTTCCTAAGAAATCTCATCTCCATAGCATTTATTCTTTCTATTTGTTTTCCTCTCATCGTCCATGTTTCGCTACTATATGTTAATGTTGGTCTGATTACTTTTTTTACAATTTCTGTTTTTGTTGTTTTTGATATTTCTTTTTTGTTAAAGAAAGTATTTTTTAACATGTTATATATTTTTGCTGTTTTTCCTATTTTGTCCTCTATCTCTTTGTCTAATTTTCCGTTGCTTTGTATTATTGTTCCTAAGTATCTGTATTGTTCGACCTGTTCTATTATTCTTCCTTTTATTCTTATTTCGTGATTCAGTTTTTCTTTTGCAATTATCATGGTCTTTGTTTTTTCATAATTTATTTTCATGTTTATTTTCTTTAGTTGTTCCTCTATTATTTCCATGTTGTGTTGTAACTCTTCTTCGGTTTCAGCAATCACTGCCATATCGTCTGCAAATAGCAGTTCTGCTATTTTTGTTACTTCCATTTTCCAATATCCTATTTTTACCATTTTCATTTTTTGTTTTGCCTGTTTTATTGCCCTGTCTATCACAATTGAGAAAAGCAATGCGCTTAACACACATCCTTGCTTCACACCTTTTTTCGTTTGGAATTCTTTTGATTCTTCGTTATTCATTCTGACTATGTTTTTGTTTTCTGTGTACATGTTTTTGATTACGTTTATTATTTTCTTCTCAATTCCTCTCTCTTCTAGTTCTTTTCATATGTCCTCTCTCTTGATCCTGTCGAAAGCTTTTTCAAGGTCAACAAAGCATACGTGCATTACTCTATTTTTTTTAATCATTTTCTCACTTAATTGTCTAATTATAAATATTAGATCCTGTGTGCTTCTTCCTCTTCTAAATCCACATTGGCTGTCTTCTATTGTTGTTTCTAGTTTGTCTCTCATTCTTTTTTCAATAATTCTTGTGAATATTTTGCTTGGTATGCTTGTTAGTGTGATTCCTCTATAGTTTTCACATTTCCTTTTATCGCCTTTTTTATGTATGGGTAGAATAATTCCTTTATTCCATTCCTTTGGGGTTTTTCCATTCCTCATTATGTCGTTTATTAATTCCGTTATTTGTGTAATTCCCTCATCTCCCATGTATTTCATCATTTGAGGCGTTATTTCATCTGTTCCCGGTGCCTTCCCGTTTTTTATTTTTTTAATTGCTTCTATTACTTCGTCTTTTTTAATTTCTTCTATTTCTTCCGTTCTTCTGTCCTGTAGCAATTCTTCATCTTCTATTGTTTTGTTTTCTTCTGCTTCTTGTTCTGTTAGTTCTTGGAAGTATTGCCTCCATCTTTCCATTATCTTATCTTCTTCCGTTATTATTTTACCGTTTTTATCTTTTATGTTCATCATATTGTATTCTTTTTTTTGTTTTAGATGTTTTAACGTTCCGTAAAATAGTTTTTGGTTTCGGTTGAAATTTTCATTCATTTCTTTTCCAAATTTTGTCCATGATTTTATCTTTGCTTCTTTTATTATTTTCTTTGTATTATTTCTCTTTTCTTTGTATTTTTCGTAATCTTCTATTTCCTTGGTTTGTAAGTATCTTTTCCATTTTTCTTTTTTGTCTCTTATCTCTTTTTTGACTTCTTCTGTCCACCAATTAGTTTTTTTAGTATCTTTGTTCACTATTTTTGCTGATCCACAGCTTTCTTCTGCAGCTTCTAGAATAATTCGTTTAAAAATTTCCCATTTTCCTTCTATGGACGTTCTTTTTTCTTTCTCTCTGAATTTTTTTTGTAGTATCTCTTGGTATGCCACTTGTATTTGTTCTTCTTTTAGTTTGTATGTTTTTATTTTTATCTTAACTTTTTTCCTTCTTTTGTCTGGTTTAAGTTTTGTTTTCCATTTCATATCCATTCGTAGTAAATGATGATCGCTTCCTATTTCCGCCTGTCTTGTTACTTTTACATTCTTTATCTTGTTCCAGTTCTTTCTGTTAACTAGGTAGTAGTCAATTATTGATTTCTCGTTTCTGGTTGGTTGTGTTCTTGTGTATTTGTGAACTTCCCTGTGTTTGAATTTAGTGTTTGTTATTACTAGATTGTTTTCAATGCATAGTTGAATAATTCTTTCTCCGTTGTTGTTTCTAATTTCTTCTCCTTCTTTTCCCATAGCCTCTTCTATTCCGTTGTTTTGATTTCCTACTCTCCCATTTAGGTCTCCTAGTATCATTATGTAGCTTATAAAACTAACAAAAATTCATTTAAAGCCAGAAGCACTATAGTGACTTGTCTTGAGCCAAAAGCACTAAAAATATTTCAAATTGTAACTGTGGCCACAATAGATAAATTTAATTAAAATTTTGTTTAATTTTATACAAAATCAAGTCTTTTAAATCCAAATTTATCAACCTCATTTAAAAATTCTAATAAATTTCTTTGCGATTCTTAAAAAATGAACAAAATTTATTTTAAACCATATACAATCTAGTAATTTTAAGTTGATACTATGGCAAAATTAAATTAAACTAATTACTGTTTCAGGTAATTTTATACAGAATCAAGTCTACTAAATCCAAATTTGCAAGTTTCCTTTAAAAAATTTAAACAATTTTTTTAATAATGTTAAAAAACTAACAAAAAACATATTAAGCACTAAAATCTTAAATAGCAACTATAGCAACAAATGAAAAACTTAATTACAAATTTGGTTAATTTTAGACAGAATCAAGTTTTCCTAATCCAAATTTACCAACCTCATTCAAAAATTCTAATTAATTTCTTCACAAATCTTAAAAAAAACTGACAAAATTCATTTAAAACCAAAAGCATTAAAGTGATTTTAAGTAACTATAGCAAAAACAAATAAAATTAATTACTGTTTTAGGTAATTTCATACAAAATCAAGCCTTTTAAATCTAAATTTGCCAACCTTATTTAAAAAATCTTAACAGTTTTTGTGATAACCTTAAAAAACTAACAAAAGACACCTTAAGCAGTAAAATCTTAAATAGCAACTATAGCAACAACAAAAGGAATTAATTACAAATTTGGTTAATTTTATACAGAATCAAGTCCTCTAAATCCAATTAATTTTACCTCATTCAAAAATTCCAATTAATCTCTTCATAAATCTTGAAAAACTGACAAAAATTATCTTAAACTAAAAGCACTAAAGTGATTTTAAGTTGTAACTATAGCAAAAACAAATAAAATTAAGTATTGATTTAGGAGATTTCATACAAAATCAAGTCTTCTAAATCCAAATTTGCCAACCTTATTCAAAAATTCTCAACAGTTTTTGTAATAACTTTAAAAAACTAACAAAAGACTTCTTAAGCACTAAAATCTTAAATAACAACTATGGCAAAAATGGAAGAAATTAATTACAAATTTGGTTAACTTTATACAGAATCAAGTCTTCCTAATCCAAATTTATTAACTTTATTTAAAAATTCCAATTAATTTTTTCACAATTCTTAAAAAACTGACAAATTTCATTTTAAGCCAAAAATAATTAAGTGATTTTAAGTTGTAACTATGGCAACAATATATAAATTTGATTACTGTCTTATGTAATTTCATACAGAATCAAGTCATCCAAATTTAAATTTCCAAATCTCATTCAAAAATTCTTAATGGTTGCTTCAAAAATCTCAAAAAACTATTAGAAGACATCTTAACACTAAAATTTTAAATTGCAACTATGGCAACAATAAAAAAAATTAATTATAATTTTGGTTAATTTCATACAGAATCATGTACTCTAAATGCAAATTTACTAACCTCTTTCAAAAATTCTAATTAATCTCTTCACAAATTTAAAAAAAAACTGACAAAATTCATCTTAAGCCAAAAACATTAAAGTGATTTTAAGTTGTAACTATGGCAAAATCAAATGAAATTAATTAATGTTTTAAGTAATTTTATACAAAATCAAATCTTTTAAATCCAAATTTGCCAACTTCATTCAAAAATTCTTAACAACTTTTGTAATAACCTTAAAAAACTAACAAAAAACATCTTAAGCATTAAAATCTTAAATAGCAACTATAGCAACAACGAAAGAAGATAATTACAAATTTTGTTAAGTTTATACAGAATCAAGTCTTTTAAATCTAAATTTTTTGACCTCATTTAAAAATTCCAATTAATCTTTTCACAAATTTTCAAAAACTGACATAAATCATCTTAAACTTTAAGCACTAAAGTGATTTTAAGTTGTAACTATAGCAAAAACAAATGAAATTAAGTACTGTTTTAGGTGATTTCATACAAAATCAATTCTTTTAAATCCAAATGATTTAAACCGTATTCAAAAATTTTTGATGGTTGCTTCAAAAATCTCAAAAAACTAACAAAAAACAACTTAGCACTAAAATTTTAAATTGCAACTATGGCAACAATAGAAGAAATTAATAGCAAATTTGTTTAATTTCATACAGAATCATGTACTCCAATTCCAAATTTACCAACCTCATTCAAAAATTCTTATTATTTTCTCTACAAATTTAAAAAAAAAAACTGACAAAATTGATCTTAAGCCAAAAGCATTAAAGTGATTTTAAGTTGTAACTATGGCAACAATAAATAAAATTAATTAATGTTTTAGGTAACTTCATACAAAATTGAGTCTTGTAAAACCAAATTTTTAAACTTCATTAAAAACTTTTCAATGGTGCTTCAAAAATTTCAAAAAACTATCAAAAAACATCTTAGCACTAAAATTTTAAATTGCAATTATAGCAACAATTTAAAAAATTAATTACAAATTTGGCTAATTTTATACAAAATCAAATCTTCTAAACTCAAATTTTTTAACCTTATCAAAATATTCTCAATACTTTAAAAATTTTAAAAAAACTAACAAAAATTTAATTTAAGATAGAAGCACTAAAGTTTTTTATTTAAAAAAACTTCACTCAAACCAAAAGCATTTAAGTGACTTTGAGTAGTAACTTTAGCAAAAATAGATAAAAAAGAGTACAGTTTTGAATAATTTTATATAGAATCAATCTTTCTAAACACAATGTTCAAATCTCATTCAAAAATTTTCAATGCTTTTTTAAAAATATTAAAAATGCTATTAATTCATTCCAAATTGCAACTATGGCCACAATAGATGAATTTAATTAAAATTTTGTTTAATTTTATACAAAATCAAGTTTTCTAAATCCAAATTTATCAACCTCTTTCAGAAATTCCAATAAATTTCGTTGCAAATCTTAAAAATTTGTCAAAAGTCATTTTAAGCCATAAGCAATTAAGTAATTTTAAGTTGTAACTATGGCAAAAATCAATGAAATTAATTAATGTTTTAGGTAATTTTATACAGAATCAAGTCTTCTTAATCCAAATTTACCAACTTCATTCAAAAATTTCAATTAATCTTTTCACAATTCTTCAAAAACTGACAAAATTCATCTTAAACCAAAAGCACTAAAGTGATTTTAAGTTTTAACTATGGCAACAATAAATAAAATTAATTTCTGTTTTAGGTAATTTTATACAGAATCAAATCTTCCAAATCCAAATTTCAAAATCTCAATCAAAAATTCTTAATGGTTGCTTCAAAAATCTCAAAAAACTATCAAAAGACATCTTAACACTAAAATTTTAAATCGCAACTATGGCAACATTGGAAAAAATTAATTACAAAATTGGTTAATTTTATACAGAATCAAGTTCTCTAAATCCAAATTTACTAACCTCATACAATAATTCCAATTAATTTTTTTACAATTTTAAAAAAACTAACAAAATTTACGTTAAGACAAAAACAATAAAGTAATTTTAAGTTGTAATTTTGGCAAAAATAAATGAAATTAATTACTGTTTTGATCATTTTTTACAAAATTAAGTCTTTTTAATCCAATTTTTTATACTTTATTTAAAAATTTTCAATAGTTGCTTCAAAAACCTTAAAAAACTAACAGAAGACATCTTAGCACTAAAATTTCAAATAGCAACTATGGCTACAATAGAAGAAATTAATTACAAATTTGGTTAATTTAATACAGAAACAAGTCTTCTAAATCTAAATTTATCAACCTTGTTCAAAAATTCCAATTAATTTCTTTACAAATATTCAAAAACTGACAAAATTGATCTTAAACCAAAAGCACTAAAGTGATATAAAGTTGTAACTATATCAAAACCAAATGAAATTAATTATTATTTTAGGTAATTTTATACAAAATCAAGTCTTCTGAATCCAAATTTTTAAACCTTATTCAAAATTTTTTGATGGCTGCTTCAAAAATCTCAAAAAATTAACAAAAGACATCTTAGCACTAAAATTTTAAATTGCAACTATAGCAACATTAGAAGAAATTAATAGCAAAATTGTTTAATTCCATACAGAATCATGTACTCTAAATCCAAATTTTCAAATTTACTAACCTTATTCAAAAATTCCTATTATTTTCTCTACAAGTTAAAAAAATAACTGACAAAATTGATCTTAAGCCAAAAGAATTGAAGTGTTTTTAAGTTGTAACTATAACAACAATAAAGAAAATTATTTATTGGTATAGGTAACTTTATATAAAATTAATTCTTCTAAGTCCAAATTTGCAAGTTTCCTTTAAAAATTCATAACAATTTCTTTAATAATGTTAAAAAAAGAACAAAAATTATCTTATGCACTAAAATCTTAAATAGCAACTATAGCAACAATAAAAAAAAATTAATTACAAATTTTGTTAACTTCATACAGAATCATTTACACTAAATCCAAATTTACCAACTTTCTTTCAAAAATTCTAATTAATCTCTTCACAAATCTTAAAAATCAGACAAAATGTATCTTAAGCCAAAAGCACTAAAGTGATTTTTAATTGTAACTATGGCAACAATAAATAAAATTAAATACTGTTTTAAGTAATTTTCTACAGAATTAAGTCTTCTAAATCCAAATTTTTAAACTTTTTTTAAAAATTTTTAATGGTTGTTTCAAAAATTTCAAAAAACTACCAAAAGACATCTTAACACAAGATTTTAAATCGCAACTATGGCAAAATTTTAAGAAATTATTACAAATTTGGATAATTTTATACAGAATCAAGTCTTCTAAATCCAAATTTACGGACCTCATTCAAAAATTCTATTTGCTTTCTTTACAAATCTTAAAAAACTGACAAAATTTATCTGAAGCCAAAGGCACCAAAGTAATTTTAAGTTGTAACTATGGCAAAAACAAATAAAATTAAATAATGTTTTAGGTAATTTCATACAAAATCAAATCTTTTAAATCTAAATTTGCCAACCTCATTCAAAAATTCTTAACAGTTTTTGTAATAACCTTAACTCATCTTAAGCCTAAAACAATAAAGTGTTTTTAAGTTGTAACTATGGCAAAATAAAATGAAATTAATTACTGTTTTAGGTATTTTCATACAAAATCAAGTCTTCTAAATCCAAATTTGCTAACCTTATTCAAAAATGTTTAACAAATTTTGTAATATTTTTAAAAATCTAACAAAAGACATCTTAAGCACTAAAATCCTAAATAGCAACTATGGCAACAAAGAAAAAAATTAATTACAATTTTGGTTAATTTTATACAGAATCAAGTCCTCTAAATCCAAATTTACTAACCTCATACAAAAATTTGAATTAATTTTTTCACAATTCTTAAAAAACTGACAAAATTCATCTTAAGCCAAAAACAATAAAGTGATTTTAAGTTGTAACTATGGCAAAAATAAATGAAATTAATTACTGTTTTAGGTATTTTTATACAAAATCAAGTCTTCTAAATCCAAATTTGCTAACCTTATTCAAAAATGTTTAACAGTTTTTGAAATAACTTTAAAAAACTAACAAAAAACATCTTAAGCACTAAATTCCAAAATAGCAACTATAGCAACAATGAAAAAAATTAATTACAAATTTGGTTAATTTTATACAGAATCAAGTCCTCTAAATCCAAATTTTTTGATCTCATTCAAAAATTCCATTTAATCTCTTCACAAATTTCATAAAACTAACAAAATTCATCTTAAGCCAAAAGCAATAAATTGATTTTAAGTTGTAACTATGGCAAAAATAAATAAAATTAAATACTGTTTTAGTTAATTTCATACAGAATCAAGTCTTCTAAATCCAAATTTGTCCATTTTATTCAAAAATTCTTAACAGTTTTTGTAATAACCTTAAAAAACTAACAAAAGACATCTCAAGCACTAAAATCTTAAATAACAACTATAGCAACAATGGAAAAAATTAATTACAATTTTGGTTAATTTTATACAGAATCAAGTCCTCTAAATCCAAATTTACTAACCTCATACAAAAATTTGAATTAATTTTTACACAATTCTTAAAAAAACTGATAAAATTCATCTTAAACCTAAAACAATAAAGTGATTTTAAATTGTAACTATGGCAACAACAATGACATTAATTACTGTTTAGGTATCTTCATACAAAACCAAGTCTTCTAAATCCAAATTTTCAAACCGCATTCAAAAATTCGCAATAGTTACTTCAAAAACCTTAAAAAACGAACAGAAGACATCTTAGCACTAAAATTTTAAATCACAATTATAGCAACAATAAAAGAAATAAATTAGAAATTTAGTTAATTTTATAGAGAATTAAATTCTTTAAATCCAATTTTTTTAATTTCATCCAAATACTCTTAATTGTTGTTTTACAAATCTTAAAAAGATCATCTTAATCCAAAAACACTAAAATCCAGATTTACTACTAAAAAAACTATTATAAGCTACAATTCATCCTAAACAATAATTTTTCTTGAGCTTGTTTATTATTACCATATTGCTACATAAATAGGTAATAATTTATATTAATTTTTCTATACCAAATCAATAAAAAAAAACGCTTTCATATAGACAATTTTGTAATAAAATCATTATTTTATAAAATTGATATATCAAGTCACGTAATTGATTATAAAATAATAAAATAATCCATATTATTTATTTATTGTATTATCTTCGCGTTATTAGATATCTAAAGAAAATTTAATCAAACGCAGACAAACACATTAAAAGTACAATTACATTGCACCCAACTAGAAAATTACAATAATCAGAAATGCAGAGATTTATTACCTTTAGAAAAGCAAATTGCCAGGCGTAACAAATAAATATAATTATTGAATGAATATTTTATTGCAAGATGTGATATTTATAAGAACACGTTGATGGTATTTATCGATTACACTTGTTAGTATTTACCAAGGAATTGAATTACTTTACTTACATGACTTTATCGCAAATGTATTAATTATACGTCCTACACGTATGTTGGATTAATCATATTTATATAACCTCCATTAGTTACTACTTTAATCAATGTTTTTCAAACTAGTTGATATGTTGTTGACTTATAGTGAAATACTGATTTACATAAAATGTCGGCAGATACTGTTGAATTATTTGTGTATCTATATATTTTTAACATAATTCATATTAGCTTGCATTAACATGCAAAATATATTTTAAAAGTTACACTTTTTATATTCAGTTGCAGACTATTCTGTAGACAAAACTTTTAATAAAGATGCTAACATTTGTAAGGATATTTATATATAATTCTATACTATGATAACTGATAACCATTAAAACATATTCATCATCACAGCATCCATTTCTTCATAATAACCAAAAAACATAAATATTAGTAATCAGACAATTTTCTTAATTTAATAGTTTTTTCAAGAAACACTCTCATTTAATTACATAACTATTACTAAGACTTATTAGAATATTTTTTTTATGCTTAAGCTTATACTAATTATAAAGCAACTGCTACTTAAAAAAAAAATACATTTACTAAATATGGATAATTACAATTTTCTTACATATACAATTTGCATATGAATATTATTTCTGGTACATTTTACTTATTGATTAACTTATTCCTAATAAGCAAGCAAACCTCATAAATTTTTAATTAAAATAAAATTTCTCTAATTATTAATAATTAGGTAATTACTTTCAACTGTTAGTTCACAAAATCTATTTATGACATTTCTTCAATTGTGTTCATGTCACGAACAATATATGTAAATTATTATTTACATTGTTTTTTTAATGTTCCACACCTACAACTATAAAAAAGATATAAATTAAACATTCTAATGTGTAGGTATTTTTTATAGTTAAGCCTGGATGCGTTCAATTTACAATTCATCATCATGAGACATGAATTAATAATTAAATTCAATTCAAAAATATATTTGTATTAATTATTTATACTTAATAATTATAAAGTAATAAAAATTCTTGAATTGAGTAAACAGTTAGAATGTGCAATTAATTTAAAACATTTCCTTCCTATAGTAAGAAATCCGATATACCTACAAGCCCATTCTCGTCCAGCAATTATTTACAGTATGTCGTGGAGGTTTTTATTAAATACATATTGCATGTTAAACGCCTCTTTCCATTATGAACATAATAAATATTTACACTTCCGATTTCCATGCACATCGCGCGAGCATTCTATTAATTTACACGTTCAATATTTATTATATATTTTAATCGCCGCGATTCTAAAAAAGGGAATAATATTATAGAGTATAATTTATTGGCAATATTCCTTAAATGGAGCAATAAGTTAACAAGGGAATTGATTAAACATGCATTTTATGCACGATATAACCATTTGAATGAAAGTAAAGTGTAATGATTTTTTTTTGTAATATGAATTGTTATTAAATTGATCGATTGATTTGACAAGCTTATTATAATCTTATTGAACATGATTTGAGATTATGATAGTACAAGGTTGCACAATAAATGTATTTAATTTTTTTATTGTTTTATTTTTGAATGAAAGGAATTCAAACTTATTACAAATACTTTTTTTTCCTATTACCACTAAAACTAAACCACGCCTCATCTATCATTATTCTAAGATAAACATAGTAAAAAAAAAAAAAAAAAAATCTTAATAATTTTAATTTTGATACTCATTCTAATGATCCACATATTGCGGCAGAAAATCTCACAAAAACTATTCAAAATCAAAAAATTTGTTTCGTTCTCTGTTATAAAACCAAAATAGAAGTACTTGTTTTTAATTCAGATAAAACAGGCAGTAAACTTCAAACAGACTAAAAAATATTATAAGTTAGCTCGTAATTATTGTGACTATCTGATACAATCTGAAAAAGATAGGATTGACAGAAACATAGCTAATCAAATTTCTCAGCTTTCTATAAACAACAAATTTGTTTATAAAACAATAATTTTATTGAAGGTAGTACAAAATTTTCAATTCTTTAAAATGTTCAAAACCATCTTGTTACTAATCTAAAAGAAAAGCAGATACTTTTGCAAACCAAATTGGTTTAAACTCTACTAGACGACTAGACGATTCAGTTATCAAAAAATATCTTCTTAAATTAAATATCAGAAAGGCACCAGGTATAGATAAAATATTATTCTTAAAACATTTGCAAATGAATTAGTTTCCATTTTGACCAAAATATTTATACAAAAAAAGAACATTTCCAATCTGTTGAAAAATTGCAAATGTTCAAACTATACCTAAAAAGGAAAACAAGTCTGATTCTTTAAATTATAGACCAATTTTATTATTGTCAAATCTATCAAAAAAATTTAAAAAATATTTTAATTTTCACATTAGTTAGTTATTAGAACAAAATAACTTTATCTCAAATACTTAATATAGATTTCGATTAAAACGTTTGACAACAATCTTTTGGCTTATGCTAATTACAAATTCTACTTTAGACAAACACGCAGTAGCTCTAGATACGTTCAAAGCATTTGTTTGGGGTATGGCATCTAATCTTGTCAACAAGCTTTATTGTATAGGCTTTTATAAAAAAATTGTAAATCTCATTAATAGTTTTTTTGACAATAGAAAAATTTTAGTTAGAATTGATGGTATTAACTCTGACCCAAAATTATATATGCTGGTGTCTCTCAAGGTTTTGCTCTTTTGCCAATTTTATTTTTGAAATAAATAATGAAAAGTAATATTCATACTTTAGCAGATAATAGCACTTTTTATACTTTATACTTTTCAAAGACCATATTGACAAATATAGCAAAACGTCTTTATATATCTAGATTAGAATTTGTAGCATCTATAAACAAAGACCATAAAACAATATCTAAAAAAAGCAAAAACCCAAAAAAATAAAATATTATCAAAATTTTTTAAAATTGTGTAAGAAAAAATATGTTAGTAATCTTACGGTTTTTTAATATAGAAAATAAGAAATTTTAGTAGTCCCACAGGTTTTAAGTGTTTAAAAAGACAATTTTTTGTAGTATTGCAAAACTTTAGTATTTCTTTGGTTTTTTGGTGGTTAATTATGTTATTATTCTATTTGTTGTTTGGTGTTATTAAAAAAAAAACTTTAGTAGTTTTAAAGTGTTGTAGTGTCAATGATACAAAGTAGAGCTCTACAGTTTTTTCAGTGTTAACACGTAAGGTATTTAAAAATCTCTCAATTTTTTACAGTTAAGACATAATTTTTTTTGTAGATCTACGGTTTTTAAGTGTTTAAGCAGAATAATTTTGTAGTCTCATGCTTTTTAATGTAGAAAATAAAAATTTTTAGTAGTCTTACAGTTTTTTATTAACTTAACAAAAGAAATTGGGTAGCTCTACAGTTTTTAAGTGTATAAATAAGAAGTTTTAGCAGTTTTTTAGTATTTAAACAAAAAAAAGGTAAATTTTCTGTTTTTTTGTAATTAAACAGAAACATTTTTGAAAGGTTTGCTTTTTTTTAGTGTTTAAAATAAAAAACTTAAGTGGCTTTACAGTTTTTTAGTGTTTGAACAAAAAAAAAATGGGTAGTTTCATAGTTATCGAAAAAATTTTCAGTAGGTTTGCGGTTTTTAGTTTAAAAAATATTAAATTAGTAGTCCTTTGGGAAGAATTTTGTAGTCTTGTGGTTTTTTGAGTAGTTGAAACAAAAGAATTATGGTAGTTGCATACTTTTTTAGTGGTAAATCTACAGAAATTTAATAAAAAAAGTAATAAGCATCTTGTTATGTCAAAATGTAATAAATTTTTTATTATTGTAAACGTTGTGACTGGTTTTGATGCGTAAGGTTTATTTTAATTAATAATTTATTTATTAATTTGATATGTTTGTAAACCAGCATAGAACATTCAAACTGCAACAGAATATTTAATAATTTGAGAGAGAGTCAACAATGATAGCTCTAACGTTGTAACCATAAAAATGATCTGATTCTATAAAAATTATTAATTTGATATTTTTCTAGGCTAACGATGACTATAAACATTTTAAATTGATTATTAATTTCTTAGTGCTATTTTTATCAATCTATTGTTGATACTTACGCATAAAAAAGAAAGAATTTGGTAGTTTCACGGTTTTTGAGTATTTAAACAAAAAAAGTTTAATGCATTTACGGTCTTTTAGTGTTTAAGCTTAACTTGTTAGCAATCCTATAGTTTTTTTGTGTTCATTGAAAATTTGGTATATTTAAAACTAAAAAGTGTTAGTAGTCTTGTATACCCTTCAGTCAGACATTACAAAACTGTAAGAGTATTGTTAATCCTACATTTTTTTATTGTAAAAAAATAAAAGTTTTGTGGTCGCACCGTTTTTTAGTGTAAAAAATAATATATGTTAGAAGTTTTACAGTTTTTTAATGAATTTACAAACAAATTTCAGTAATTTAACCAAAGGATTTTTTTAATCCCACAATTTTTTAGTGTAAAAAAAAAATTAAGTAGTTCTACAGCTTTTAATGTCTAAACAAAACAAATTTTGGCAATTTTACTATGTTTTAGTGCTGTAGGTACTCTCAAGGTTGTTTAGTGTTTAAACAGAAAGATTTTGGTAATTTTATGGTTTTTTAATATAGAAAATAAAAAATATGAATAGTTCTATAGTTTTTAGTTTTCAAAAAAAAGAATTTTGACAATTTTACAATGTTTTAGTTTTTAAACAGAAAAAATGGTAGTCTTGAGGTTTTTGGTTTTTAATAAAAATAATTACAGTTTTCTATAGCAGAAAATTAGTAGTTACACAATTTTTAGTATCTAAACAAAAAAATTAGTAACTCTACAGTTATTTAGTGTTTAATCAAATAAATTTCAGTAGTCTCAACAATTTTTGTTGTTTAAAAAGAAGGAATTTGGTAGTGCGACGCTTTTTTAGTAAAAAAAATAAAAAACGTGTTTAGTTTTACAGTTTTTTATTGTATAAATAGTTTTACGATATTTTAATGTTTAACAGAAACAAATTTGACAAACTCAATGTTTTTTAGTAATAGTGTTAAAAAAAAAAGAATTTTAATAACTTCCCATTTTTTAATAATGAAAAGTTTGTTAGTTTCAAAGTGTCTCAGTGTTTAAAAGATAGTATTTTGATTGTATTACAGTTTTTTAATGTAGAAAATGAAAAATTTGAGTATTATATTATATCTACAGCTTTTAGTGTCTATACCAAAGAATTTTAGCAATTTCACAATGTTTTAGAGTTTAAACAGAAACATTTTTGGTAGTTTTAAGGTTTTTTAGTGTATAATTAGAATGATTTTAATCGTCCCACAGTTTTTTTGTGCAAAAAATTTAAAAAATTAGTAGTTATACAGTTTTTAGTGTCTAAACAAAAAAAAAATTGGTAATTCTACAGTATTTTTGTGTTTTAATAAAATTTCAGTAGTATTAACACTTTTTAGAGTTTAAAAATAAACAGTTTTTTAGTGTATAAATAATTTTACGGTATTTTAATGATTAAACAAATAAAATTTAACAACTTCAAAGTTTTTTAATGTTTCAAAAAAATATTTATTTTTTAATTCTACAGTTTTTAATAAAAAAAAGTTTGTTAATCTTAAAGTTTTTAAGTGTTTAAAAGAAAGGATTTTGGTAGTCTTACAGATTTTAAATGTATAAAATAAAAAGTATTATTAGTTTTACAGTTTTTAGTGTCTAATCAAAGGAACTTAAGTGCCCAAACTGGTATCTTACAAAAAAATTAGAAGTATAATTTTTAAATTTATTTTTAATTATAGATTTTTTGAAAAAAATGTACTAATAAGTACCGTCAGGAATTATATAATTAATATTTAATATTTGAAGAAATCAAATAATATAAAAGTATACAAAAAATATGTTAATAATAGCAAATAAGTAATAATTAAAAATAAATTTATTTGTAAATGAACTAAGGAAAATAGAAAACTTTCAATAAATAAACAAAAAACAAAATAATTTTTTTAAAAAGAATAATATAAGTCAAATAAAATGCAATAATTATTGCACATTATAGTACTCCATAAACAGTTTTTTTTTATTGCTGCACAAATACACTCCACTAGGATTGCAATGGCCTGCACATTTGCACCTGCCTCTTTTTTCATTATATATGGCCCAATTTTGGGCAAGATTTAATATAAAATAATATAGCATTTCTTTTGTATTGCTGTTTTTTTTAATACAAATTTTAATTTGGCTCAATTATTAAAAAAACAGAAGTAACAAATCGGCTAAATTCCAAAATTGTTAAATAAAAAAATTGAAACAAAAAACTTTTTATTTTCAAATAATTACCTATCTGCCTGATTGTTTACCAAATTTGAAGTCCTGGTACTTCATTGTCTGACAAGATATAGTCGATTGCATATAGAACCTTTAATCTTTAAAAAATATTTCATGTATTGGCAAATTGGCCCCTATGTTACTTCTGCTTCTCAATTGCAATTGTTAAAATAAATTTTGTCACAGTATGTGTATCAATAATAAAAAGTGGTTGCCTAATTTCTATAAAAAAAAATCTCCAAAAACATCTTAAAGATCCTTTTTTTTTGAGCAGCCATCTGCCCGGTACGATTAAATCTTTATTTTCTATTATTTTTAATTCAATATTCCTGGACAAGAACAATATTAATGTACAATAAAAGCTGCAGAAGCTGCTATACAGTAATGTAGATTGATTTGCACAATGTTCAACATTGAGGGTTATAGTAAAGACATTCATTTACAGTTTTCTTTTTAAATTTACTATTTTTTCCTAAGAACTTTTTATAAGCAAGACGTGTTGGTTTTTTTTTGGTTTTAAATTGACTTGCCAGGTCTTGGTGTTGATAGTATTTTGCACCCAACCTATTTAGTATGGTTGTTGGTTTCAACAATAGTTCCGATACCCATGTCATAAATTCTTTTTAGATTTGGCAAGTTTTTTAGATCAATAATCTAAAGTAGGTTAAGTTCTAACAGGATTTTTTGGCCATTCTTTGCATGATTTGTCTAATCACAATATTTTTAAAAACTTTTCTTCAAAGGTTTATTTTTGAAAACAAAGTAATGCCAGCTTTTACTTCAACTCATCAATCTTACCCAAAATGGAGGTTTTGATAGTTTTAAATAAGTTAAAAAACTAATTCAAGTACCTTTTTGGAATTATTGCATGTGATACCTTTGAAGGTATCTATAAAAAAATTATTTTATTTTTGTTTTTGCTTTTTATACCAATTATTTATGCTGTACAGGTTTTGTTTTTATATTCTTGATGTACCAAAAATGTTTGATGCAGGTAGTGTGCAGTGTTGCTGTTGCGTCCTTGGTATATTACCTAACGTTTGAGTTGGTTTATTTGGATAGTTTCTTTAAGCTTTCTTTTTTCTGCAAAACTTACAGTTGGCCACTTTGGTCTTGCGGTTACGTCTTTGGTTTTCCAAGCCAATTTCAAAAAATGTTTAGTTTTTGGTTTGTCATCTTTGTTATTAGTCATTGAGTTGCTCTTCTCAAAATCTTTAAAGCAGAGCAAAGCATGGAGTTTGTTGGAGTTTGTTTTATCTTTTTCAACCAAGAACATGTTTTACGGAAAATTTCTTATAAGATACACTCTTTTGAATATAATTTTTGAGTATTTTTTGCTTATTTACAGCACAAAACTAAAAAAAAAAACTAAAAAATCTTAAAAATTTAAACTGTGCACCTAGAGATCTAAAATTTTAAAAGTTGTCATATTTTGGTACTCCAAACGTGTACATTTAAGCAAAATTGGAGATATTGTGGGACAATTGTCCAAACTATCGAGGAATTACCTTATATAAAAATGAGTTTTTTGTGCAAATTTTGTGCAATACTTGAGTTTTCTGTTCAATACATGATTTCTATGCAGTTTTTAGAATGTTTTGTTAAAAAAAGGCAATTTTAAAATCTTAATAGCGCATTTTTTTGATGTATTACATCAAGTCAGTAAGTTTTTTGTGCAGTTTTTATGTAATATTGAAGTTTTTTTGTGCTTAATTCTGCAATTATTAATTTATTTTATTTTTAGACAATTTTTGTGCTGTTTTTGATAAATTGTATGCAATAATTGCCTACTGCCTATTTTTGTGTGCAAATTTTATGCATTACATAAGCTTTCTGTGCGGTGCAGTAATAAGTGCGCGCCGTGTGTGCAAAATTGTTTTCAATTTTTTTGTTGTTTTTGTCGAAAAGCAGCTGAGAGAAAATAGGCAAAAATTAAATATAGAAATTTTAAATTATCGCCGGTATTTCTAGTCTTTGTTTGACTTGTTAATAATTACAGCTGAAAAGAATTTAAATATTTTAATTCAAATATATTAAAAAACAATTTTTTTATTAATTATTAATTTTAAAATAAAACAAAAACTAATTGATTAATGTTTTAATCATGGCAGCAAACAATAAAAAAAATTTTTTTTTTTCAATTTTTAAAATTATTTATTTGCAAATTTTGGTTTATAATCACTAAATGTGAAATAAAACAAAAACGCATTGTAAAATTCAGTTGTATTTTTTTGTGCGTAATCATTAAACAAAAAATAAGAACATAATAAATTTTTATCCAAAAATTATTTTTTCAAAATTTTCAAAACTGTTTGTTTTCAAATTTTGGACTACAAACACTAAATGTAAAATAAAACAAAACAAATTGGAGAATTTTGTTGTAATTTTTTGTGCGTAATCATTAATTAATGCTTTACTAACAAAAAATAAAAAAAACAAATAAAATTCTATCCAAAAATATTTTTTTTTTAATTTTTAAAATTGTTTGCAAAATTTGAACTGAAATCACTAAATGTGAAATAAAACAAAAACAAATCGTAGAATTTTGTTGAAATTTTTTGTGCAAATTTATTAAACAATGCTTCACCAACAAAAAACTAAAAAAAAATATTTTTTTATCCATAAATATTTTATTCAAAATTTTTAAAATTGTTTGCAAATTATGAACAATAATCACAAAATGTAAAATAAAACAAAAACAAATTGTAGGATTTTGTTGTAATTTTTAATGAGTAATCAATAAACAATTCTTTACCAACAAAAAATAAAAAAAAAAAAAAATTTTATCCAAAACTTTTTTTTTTAAATTTTCAAAATTGTTTGCAAATTTTGAACAATAATCATTAAATGTGAAATAAAACAAAAACGCATTGTAAGATTTTGTTGTATTTTTTTGTGCGTAATTATTAAACAATGCTTTTTTAACAAAAAACAAAACAAAGAAATTTCTATTCAAAAATATTTTTTTCAAAATTTTCAAACTTGTTTGTTTGCAAATTATGAACAATAATCACTAAATGTAAAATAAAATAAAAACAAATCGTAAAATTTTGTTGTAGTTTTTTGTGCGTAATTATTAATCAATGCTTAACTATCAAAAAATTAAAAAAATATAAAATTTTATACAAATTTTTTTTTTTTTAAATTTTCAAAATTGTTTGTTTGCCAATTTTGGACTATAATTACTAAATGTGAAATAAAACAAAAACAAACCGTAGAATTTTGTTGTAATTTTTTGTACGTAATTATTAAACAATGGTTTACCAACAATAAATAAGAAAAAAATAAAATTCTATTTACATTTTTTTTTTAATCTTTAAAATTGTTTGTTTTTAAATTTTGAACTAAAATCACTAAATGTAAAATAAAACTAAAACAAATAGTAGAATTTTCTTGTAATTTTTTGTGCGTAATTATTAAACAATGTTTTACCTAGAAAAAATAAGAAAAATTTGAAATTCTATCCAGAAATATATTTTTTTTTAATTTTTAAATTGTTTGTTTGCAAATTCTGGATTATAATCACTAAATGTAAAATAAAACAAAAACAAATTGTAGGATTTTGTTGTATTTTTTTTAAACAATGCTTTACCAACAAAAATAAGAAAAAAATAAAATTCTTTTTAGAAATATTTTTTTCAAAATTTTAGCTTGACAATTCCAGTATTGTGAAACTTTAGATATTAGTCAAAATTGAGTAGAGGTTTCATTTTGCTAATTATGTTAAGTTTGTTTGGTTTTTAATTTAAGATTGTTAGATTTTTAGATTGTTGTAAGAATAGGTTTTTATTCTGTTAGTAATGGCAAAGTTGCTGCTCAATGATGCTATCTGCATTGCAACCATAACTTTGTGTGGTTAGTAACAAAATTACTCTTGACTTTTCATTTGTCATTCTTCAGCAAATTTTGTTCAATATGTTACAATGCTAAGGTAAAATTGTAAATAATTTTTTTTTTGGGTTATTGGCAAATTTCTTAGTAATTATTATTTTTTTAAACATTTTATTGATTTTATATGAGCTATTTAGTCCAACAGAGACGTTTTCTTAGTTTTTTGTCTTTGTACGTATAAATTGTTTTAAATAGTAAAACTTGAGTTTGTGTTGGTTTTTTATGATTTTTTAAGGTTTAAACTAGTATCAATGCGTTTGTGCCATTAGTTAGTTTTCTTTTTTGAGTAAATTGACTTGCATTATTGTTGCTTGTGTTAGCTAAAACTCTTTAACTAACCTTTATTTTATTAAGTTTTTAAAATGAAGAAGTAAAGAATAAAGGTATCACTAATGACTAACCTAAATTACAACTTCACCTGCTAATCAATGTTGACCACCAGAAAAAGTAATCCTTTTTTAATAACAAATAAAAGTTATCTAAAAAAAAGAGCAACATGTTGTCTATAGGATGAGAAACCATCCTAAAAAGCGGACAAACCAATCAATAGTCAACTGCAGAGAGGTGTAGAAAAAAAGAAAAAACTATCACATTAATGATCTAAGATATTCTTTTGATTAATTATCATCAACATAACTTATTTCAAAATAAAATATTCTGGAGCTAAAAACGTCCCGATCAGGAGGATCTCCAAAAAGAAAAATTCTGAAAAATGTCATAAAAATTGGAACGTACATGTACAAACTCGGAAAGGCACAAAACATTACACAAAAAATAAAAAAAATAAACCTCAACATCTTAGCGACACACGATGGCAAAACAGCGTCCAATACAACACAACAAATAAAACCATTTACTACTCAGGAAATAAGAACACTCACCATAGATATAGAGTAGCAGTAATGGTAAATAAATCAGTAATAAATTTTACACAGTTCAAAAAACTAAAGCACTTTTTGGTCGTCGTAAAGCACCTTTTCGGCCGGCAACAACTTGGCAGATGTATAATGATACAAATTTATTTTATATGTATTTATTTTGACATTTGACAAAAATTTTGCTATTTTTATGATTTTATTAACAGAGTTATGCACTTTTCAACTATTTTTTGTCAGATTTTGGTTTATATGACATTTAAATTTTTTACTTTTTAACTGTTTTGGCCGGATTTTGGTGTTATTTCAAAATATTTCAATAATTTATGACAGGATTTTGTCAGTTTCTTACATAATCAATTGTGTTGATATAAACACAAAATTATGTATTCAAACTTGTTTTTTGCTATCATGCAATGTCGTGATAACAAGGCACACTAATGAGGTTTGTAGAACTGAAACAATTTTCTGTGCCATTAACCGCTGTAATAGTTTAAATAAATTATTAACTCATTTTATGATATTCAACAATTTATAAATAGAATTTTGCACTTTTAAATCGTTCTTGGCCTGATTTTGGTGCTTCCTTGCAATATATTTATGTTTCAAAACCCGATTGACATTATGAATAGAAGTTTTACGCTTTTCAACAGTTTATGGTCTTATTTTAATGCCAAAATTTATTATTTTTAGGTTTTTATGAACAAAATTTTTTATTTTTTTATGATCAAAATTTGTCATTTTTGACTTTACATAAAGTATTTCGAATCTTTCTGACAATATTTTGGTATTTCATAGCCGAATTTTGCAATTTTTTAGAGTTTTAAGTTTTTTACAATTTTGAACAGTTTATAGCCAAGTTTTGGTGTTTCAGTTTTGACATTTTATTTAAAAAAAATTTGCATTTTTAAGAGATTAATCTAGATTTTGTTTCTTTCTTTCTTAGAATATTTTTAATATTTTATAGCTGGGTTTTGCTGTTTTTTTTTTGTAAAAATTTGTACAGTTTAGGCTGAATTTTAGTAGTTTCTGACAATTGTTTGAAATTTCAAGCCTGAATTTTGCTATATTTGACATTTTTGCATTTATTTTTGGTTCTATTTGAAAATATTTACTTTTTTATGATAAAATTTATTATTTTCTAGATTTCATAAAAATGTTTACATGTTTCAACAGTTTATAGCTCAAATTTGAATGCTTTCCAATCATACTTTGATGTTTCAATGTTGGAAGTTATGTTTCTTGACTGGATTTTGCTGCTTTTGACATTTCATGTACAGTATTTTGCACTTTTCAACAAATTCACCAAATTTTGGTTCTTTTTTGCAATATTTTTCAGAGTTCATGAAGGTTTTAACACATTTTCAATAGTTTATGGCTGGATTTTCCTATTTTTGAAACTTTATCAAACATATTTTGCACTTTTTAACAGTTTATGGACGGATTTTGCTGTTTATTGGAACTTTTTAACAATTTATGCCGAATTTTGGTCTTTTCTTACAAAGTTTTTGAGATTTCATAAAGATTTTTAAACTTTTTCAACAGTTTATTGCCGGATTTAGCTATTTTTGATACTTTACCAAAAATTTTTTGCACTTTTTAACAGTTTTTGATTCTATTTTACAATATTTTTGAGATTTCATGAAGATTTGTACATTTTTTAATCAGTTTACAGCCAAATTTGTGTGCTTTTTGACTAAATTTTGATGTTTTATGGCCGGATTTTGCTATTTTTGACATTTTATTAAAACTATTTTACACTTTTCAACAATTTTTTTGTTTTTTGGAGCCACGTAAAAGATAAGGTCTATGCTAATGCTTTACAATCGATTCAAAACCTTAAAAATGGAATTCGTGAAGTTACCGAGGACATACAGCCGCAAAAGTGCAAATTGGTGCGAATGAAAAGAATGTGGTACTGCAACCGTGACCGTGGTGGCCATATGACATATCGTTTTTAAATGTTATTGGCATACTTTAATCTTTACAATAAAATAAACATTTTTTGATTTCTCTTAAAAATACTTTTTTTTTAATATCAAATTGAAATTTCTTATTGGAAAATTCTATACAACTACACAGAAAACACTGCAAACTTAACATAACTCAAATATATGCCCCCACCGCAGACCAACCAGATAAAAAGATAGAGAATTTTTACAAATAAATATCAAACATTTTCGAATCAATCAAATTACGAGACATTACGATACACCTGGGCAATTTTAACACCAAAATTGGTAAAGAAAAAGCGGAAAATACATAAGAATACGGCTTCAAGAACAGATACAAAAGAGGATGCGGCCTAAAACAATTTAGTCAAAAACAGAACCTTATCTTAACAAACACTTTTTTCCAACTACCAACAAAGCACTACACAATACACCCCTGAAAAATCATTGTTATCAGTCTCTTAGTCGGAGAAAGAGGTGGTGATGTTCAATATTTTGATGAAAAACATTTGGGCGGGTAGGTGGGTCACTTTATATTATGAATACCAGTGAGTAATTTAAACTGTAGTGTCCAAATCGACTACATCTTAGTTAATGAAAAGTACAAAAACATTATGAAATGCGTTCTAAACTTTGTAATCTTTGGTGTTATTGAATTCCTGCAATCTGTGTTAAGAGTACTCGGACACTCTAAGTTAAGTAAAATGATAAAAGCCTTAAATTACGATTTTATTATTTTAATTTATTAAAAATCTTGCATAAAACATATAAACCATAACTATAAAAACTATAAAATTTTCTTATACTACTAAATGTTAAATCTAATTGATAGTAGTTTGATTTCCTTGTGTGATGTAGAACAAACCTGAACTAGATTTACAAAAAACTATATTTTGTTACAAGAATAAGTATGTATTTAAAAAATACTTTTATGATATAATTTGTTGTATAATAATATAGTTCACTTTCAAAGCAATACATCAAGATCATTTAAAACAAAACCGCAAAAATTAAATAATTCGCGATTCATATCACTTCCTTGTTCCAAACAAACCAAATACGGAATTGTAGATAACTTTTTTTGCGTACATTTTCTGCTTGTAATTCGCAGGTATTTTAATCTTGCACGTGACTAGAATTGTTGTTCCCACGATTAAAATTATATAATAATATTATTCCGAGACTGCAACGAATGCGCGAAAATAATACTAATTTTTAATATTTATAACAATTAATTAGTTAAGGATTTACTGTCAAAAATAATCTCAATTAAGGAAGCGGAGATGTTTAAAGAGAGGAAATGCTTAAACGGACGGATATCGCAACCTCTATTTCATGGGTTTTAATTAATTAATATTGCAAATTTTTAATAAATCTAGGACGTTAATATGTTTTTTTATAAATTTAAAGTATTTAGTTTAATTATATATTAATGAAAGGTTGATATGACCGATTTTAAATGCATAGTTTTTATAGTTTGTTTGGGCAATTTAGGATATGCAGGTTTGTCCTTAAAATGTAGATAATTTTTAAAATCTTCTTACATAATATTTTATAAAGCTTTTTATGTATATTTATATATTTAAGTACAATAACAGTTATGGTAATTTTGCCCTTCTAACTAGCTTCTTATATAATTGAAATTTATTAACTATAACTGTAGGCAAATCCTGATTTATTTAGCTACAAATCTAAAATGTAATTCAAGATAAACCAATAAAAGCCAGAATTAACTTTCCCGAATGTATTAATGCAAATCTAATACATGAAGAATGGCGCCTGATTAAGACCTCTACTACGGATATATAAACTAAATAAAACCCCTTGAAGCGTATTACATTCACGGATTTAATCCAACTTTATCACCATTGAAGTCATATACATCACTTTCAGTATTGATAATAAAACAGAAAAAAAATGTATTGAGTAATTATTATATCCTACATAAGACAAGAATAATTGTCGCTGTTAACAATATTATATCAAAGTCTGTTCAATAAATAACCCCCGTGGGTAATTCAATAGTTCACACATGAATTTGCATGTTTCAATCCGAGAGAATGTGACATGTCACGCACGGTTGGAGTATAATGGTATTTTTAACCATTTGTCCATAAGTCCGTTAAATTTAGCACCGATAGGCTTTTATATGAAACGAAAGTTAACAGCAAAATTTTTATTAAGTCTCGTAGCGCAACATTAAACCAAAATTAATTGTTTGTTTTTATTTAAGAGAAAAGATATTAAATGCGATTAATCCGGTTAGAAATGACAATGGCTGCTTAAGTTGTAAAGCTATTGAAACAAGATAAACTTTTTAGCTATAGTTATATAATATAATTGATGCAATAAAAGATCTATAGTCTGTGAACAATAATGCATTTTATTGGTTGTGTTACAACATAATATAATATACGGTACATTTATTTATTATTTAAATTGCAAGTTTTACAATTAGAGTATTTTTTAATTTTATAAACTTTTGCTATTGATGGCTTTTATCAAAAATCTCTGAAACGTAAGTGAGAATAGATTTTTTTTAAATCCTAAAAAGCACCAAAACAATCAGCAAAGAAATATCATAGACAACAAAGTTAGTCTCTCCAGCAACGTAGAAAAAACTTCAAAGTATTAACAATTTTTTTTTGAAAATTTAAAAGACTACCAAAACCGATAGCACCAAGACAACCAAAATTATTACACAAAGACGGATACATCAATGTTCTTGAAAAATTTATTACAAAACTTGTACAAAGTCTTAGCAAAAAACCTGCTCTAAAGGCTCCCCAAAAACCTTTTTTAACTTTATAAAATCTTCTACGATGACAGTGAAACATATTCTTTCAAAAGTCTAAAAAATCAGCGCAAAACGTTCATTCAAATCTAAATAACCGCCGCAGAACTTTCCAAGCATACTAAATTTACCGGTAAAAACTACAAAACGATTATTTTAAACATAATAATCGTTGACAAGCTATCACCAAAAATAAATAATTTAATTTGTGAGCACA
The DNA here is from genome assembly GCA_963932245.1 of Tachinus rufipes. Lineage (NCBI taxonomy): Eukaryota > Metazoa > Arthropoda > Insecta > Coleoptera > Staphylinidae > Tachinus > Tachinus rufipes. Next base: position 116,588,743 of record OZ010744.1, on the reverse strand, counting down.
ACAAATTTTACAAAAAAACTTTTTTCCATAAACGCAAAAAAAGGAAAATTAACAACATATTAAATCTTTAAAAACAATTATAAACCTGAAGTAAATAATTTGTTAATAAACTTTAAGTGAAAAACGTGATTATGCCAGAAATGAGTTTTGTTTGCATTGATTGTGTTAAAAATAAAAACGCATTTTTAAATAAATATTTTGTTATGAATGAGTTTTCTGAGCAATAATTATATTTTAATATCTGTGCCAGTTTTTATAAATTTTATAAAAAAAACAATTTTTTGGGTGAATTTTATACTAGAATAAAGTTTTCTAAACAAATTTTATTTTCGAAGTAAATTTTTTGTGCAACAATCATGCTATAAATAGCCTTTTTATTAAATTTTGTTGCTAATTTTGTTATTTTTAAGTTTTTAATCAAACTCTATGCTTTAAATAAGTTTTCTGAGTAAATTTTTATGAATTTCATGCAAATAATTAATTTTTTAGTAAATGTTATGTTAAAAATAATTTTTTTGAGGAATAATTATGTTCTAATGGCCATTTTGTGCAATTTTTGAATCAATATTAATGTTGAAAATTTCTGCGTCAATTTGATAAATTTTATCTATTGCTTTATAAGCAAAAATTTAAGCAATTGTAAAATTATATGCTTCAGTTTTGATCAATTTTATTCTAAAAATATTTTTTTGCGTAATAATTATGTAATAAATAACAAACCATACACTATAATTGGATTTTTACTAAAATTGATAAACATTTTGAGTTAATTTTGATAAATTTTATGTGAAAACTTAATTTTTAAGTAAATTTAAAATAGTTTTGTGTGCATTTTTGTAGGTATTTAAGCAAACTTTTTGCAATAAATAAGAATTATATGCCGATTTTGCTACATTGTTAGCGAAAACCATAATTTTTGTAAGAGTTTTATGCTAGAAACAAATTTTCTGAACTACTTTTAATCTAAAGTTTTATGTAGAATTGTGATTTTTAACAAATAAAAATGTTATCTGCATTATAATCACGTTATAAATGTCATTTCTATGCAGTTTATTTTATGTTTTAAATAGATTTTGTGCTTCAGTTTTCATAACCCTTAAGAAGAAAACAAGATTTTTGAGTTTTTTGTGTAATGATTCACTTATAAACAGCTTTGTTATTTAATTAAAATTATAAAAATTTGGCTATAAAAAATTAACTTTGATCAAAATTACCAAAATTCGGTCTTTAAGTAGCAAAAATATTAAAATTTAGTTTAAAAATAGCAAGAATTGTTCATTAAATGTTAAAAACGCACAACTTTAGCCATAAAAAAGCAAAAAATACTAAATTTTGGTCATTAAGTGTTAGCAATGTTACAATAAGACCACAAAACTTAAAATTTATGCAAGAAAAAAACAAAATCCGGCCATTTTTAACCAAATATGTCAAATTTTTGCCAACAAATGTCAAAACTTTGCTTAAAATTATCAAAATCCGGCCTTAATATAACAAAAACATCAAAATTTTGTTTTAAAGTATCAAAATCCGCTTATTAAATATTAATATGTTATTTTAATCAATTTTTTTGCTATAAATTTGCTGCAATATTATTAATTTTCAATTTTTTGCAATAACTTTTTCGTGCATTTTTTAATCTAAAAAATGTGTTTTCTAATAAATTTCAAGTTAATAATAAGCTTTTTGAAAAATAATCTTGTTATAAATAGCTTTTATGTGCAGATTTAATGGTTTTTAAATAAATTTTAATGTAAAACTTATTTAAAGAACCGTGAATTTTGTGCGTTATAATCACTAAAGCTTTTCTGCACATGTTTGGAATTTTGTAACTAAATTTTATGTTAAAAAGTGTGTTTTTGATCGTAGCTGCTCCGTCACTGGCCTGACTGAGAAACAGTGACTTTGATTAAATTTTTTGCCAAGAATAAGTTTTTTGAATTATAAATTAAATTTCTGCGCTATAATCATTCATTTCAATTTTAGAAAACATTATTTTTGAGTGATTATGCTAGAAATAACTTTTCTCCGTGATAATCGTAATATAAATGACTTTATTTTGTACATTTTCTTTGTGTTTTAGCTCATTTTTGCAACATACACCAAAATTTTTAATTTTTAAATAAATTTGATGCTAAATTTTAAATTTTTCCGCAATTGTCATGTTATGAAAAGTTTTTCTGTTTCATTTGCTGTTTTCTAAGCAAGTTTTATAATATAACTGGGTTTTCTGCGCCAATTTTGATCAATTTAATTAAAACAAGTCTAGAAATAAGTTATCTGTACAATAATCATGTTACAATAAATTTGTTGATTAATTTTGTGGCTTTTTAAGAAAATATTACGGTATAAATTGGTTCTTTGCACAAATTACTATAAAATTAATTTGTAAAACGTAGTTTTAATTGAGTTTTTTGCAAAATATTTATATTAAAACAGGTTTTCTGTACGGTTTTGAAGTCATTTAAACAAATTTTATGTTATTTATAAGGTTTTTGCGTTAATTATGATCAATTTAATGTAAAAAACGTAATTTTTTGTGTACACTTTATGGTGCAGTTAAGTATACCGTGCAATAACTATGCAATAAATGGCCTTCCTATTCAGTTTTAAGGTTTTCTTAGCTTATGCTATAATTGCGTTGGCAATATTAACAAATTTAATTTAATTTTGAAATCAAATATATGCTAAAAATAAGTTTACTGCGTGACAATTATGTTGTAAATGACTTTTATTATAATTTTGCAGTTTTTTAAACAAATTTTATACTATAAATCAATTTTCTGCTCAAATTTTTATACACTTTAAATAATAAGCATAAGTTTTGATAAAAACTTTATTAGTTTTCTGCGTAATATTGACAAATTTTTATCATAATAATTATGTTCTAAAAGCAAACGTTTTGCATTAAATAAGCTTTTTACGCAAATTTTATACAGAAATCGTAAATTTGGATTAAGTTTTATGATTAAAATGAGTTTTTTTGAGTAATAGTAGATTTTTAAAAAAGCTTTATGTTATAAACGTATATTTGTGCGTAATAACCATGATATAAATAGCTTTTATCTATAGTTTTATAAAGTAGAAATAATTTTTTTGTGCAATAATTACGTAAAAAATGGCTTTTCTGTTTAAGTTTTTAAACAAAATATTTGTTTCAAATGGGGTTTCTCTTTTATTTTTAATAAATTTTATAAATAAAACGTAATTTTTGATTTTTTTGGTAGTAGTAGTAAATTTGATGTAAAAAACGTATTTTTTATAAGTTTTCTGAACTATAACTACGTAATAAATGTTTTTTTTTACAATTAAAAAAAAATCAAAGCACAATTTATTTAGTAAATCAGTTTTCTGCTTAAATTTTAATAAACTTTTTAAAAATTTTGAATTAATTTTTGATTAATTGTGTTATAAACAGCAAATTTTATGCCATAAAAAGTTTTTTGTGCCAATTTTGATAAACTTTATGCAGTTAACATAAATTTTATGTAAGAAAAGTGAATTTTATACTTAAATAGAATTTTCTGCGCAAGTTTTTATAAACTGAAACTAAAAAAACTTTTTTCTACTAAATTTTAGGCTTTTTATAAGTAATAAACTAAAAAAACGTGATTTTTGAGTTCAATTTGTGGTATAAGTAAGTTTTCGGCGTAATAATTACGAAATAAATACTCTTTTTGAGCAATTTTAATGTTTTCTAACCAAATTTTATGCCAAAAACTGTTTTTGTTTTAATTTTATGTACGTAGTTTTTAAATCAATTTTATGTCTGAAATGAGTTATAAATAGTTTTTTAGTAATTTTTGTTAATTTCATAAAAAAAATATTATTTTCATTTTTTGATATAAATTTTATGTGTTATAAACGGCATAATTCTAGCTTTTTAAGACAGATTTTATTGTACAAATAAGTTTTTTTAGCCAATTTTGATTTTGAATTTGAAAACGGGATTTTTGAGAAAATTATGTGTAAATTAAGTTTTTTGTGTGAAAATGTTATAAATGCTTTTTTAGTTCAATTTTGAGCAAATTTGATGCTACAAATGCGTTGCTTGCGTCAACTTCAATCAGTTTTATAAAAATGGCGTAATTTTTAATTGAATTTTATCGAAGAAATACATTTTCTGAGTGATAATTATGATTTAAATCAGCGGATCCCAAACTTTTTTAAAAGTTTTAAAAAATTGGTTTGTAAAAACCCAATTCATTACGTTATTAAAAATAATTTATTTGTTTTTTTAAACATGTTGTCAGATTGACAACATTTTGGCTAATTTAAATTAAAGTTATTAGAAGTGTACATTGTTTACAATAAATGTTATAACAGCAGACCATCTTTGGTATGGAAATTAATGCAGTTTAATTTTAGAATATAAATTATTGTCAAAATTTAAGGTTAAGTAGAAGACCAGTGCTAAAACTATGGCTAAAACTGAATTTTGCCTTTATCTTTATAAATTATATTAGAAATAAAAACGCTATTATTATAATTATTAATACAAATATAGAAACTTTAAAAATAATTTTTTTATATTAAAAATATTATTGCACAAAAAAATTAACTTTAAAGTATTTTATTAAGAAAGTTCAGTGTGAACCTTGTTTTTGTTAATTTTAAAATAATTTTTTTTGACTGATGTGAGGCATAATCTCAAATCTGGAAATTTTTCTGAACTCCTAAACAACCTATTGAGTACCTCCAGGGGGTTAAGAACCGCTGATTTAAATAATCTTTCTGTGCGGTTTCAGGTTTTTGAAGCATTTTCTGCGTCAATTTTACAAAATTTTCTGTAAAAATTGTCATTTTAAAATTAATTCTATACTAAAAATACGTTTTGTGCATAATTTTACACACTCACGCAATTCAACGTTTCTTCTCATTGAAAAGCGTTTTTTGCGCAATTTATGAGTTACAAATAATTTTTTGTACAGTTTTTTGCTTTTTCAAGCTAATTTTATCCTGTAAATAAGTATTTTGTGCTAATTTTGATAACGTGATTTCCGAGAAATACTGAAATTAAATTTGTGTGTGCAATGACTTAAATAGTCATAATTTGTCAAAATTTGATGTGGCAAACGTTATGTCCAACAATGTTTTGCTAGAAATAAGGTTTTGCTCAATATTTATGTCATAAATGTAATTTTTCTGCAACTTTGATATTATACTTGCATCACTTAGTTAATTCAGGTATATTTTTTTAACTTGTTTTTAAATCTACCATTTCTAAAAGTTTAGGTTATGGTATCAAGACGTCGTGTTCTATAATAATAGTTGTGGTTTTTGACAATATATTTTGAGTAGCAATGTGTCTACTTTTGGCTTATGTTTAAAAAACTGTTAAATACAAAAACTTTATTTAGTAGTTTGGTTGAGTCAAGTTTAATCCGTAACGATTGATTCATGTTATTGTTTTTACTTGAGTTTAACAAGCTTTTCTGAGTTATTTTTTATATATTTTATGATAAAAACTTAATTTCTAAATTAATTTTATGCTAGGAATGATTTTTTTGGACAATAATAATTGTCATAAACAATTTTTCTGTGCATTTTTAAAGTTTTTATTTAAATTTGATACAATAAAATGGATATTTTGCTCCATTTTGATAAACTTTAAATGAAAAACAAAATTTTTGAGTAAATTTTATGCTGGAAACAAATTTTATGTATCTGCAGGAAGCTTTCTAAACTAGTTTTATGTAAAATATAGGTTTTCTGTGCTAGTTTTCATAAATTTTAAATTTAAGTTGTCTGCACAATAATGATGTTTCAAATATAGTTTCTGTGCAATTTTGAAGTTTGAATAGTTTTGACAATCGGCCCCACATCGATATTCTAATTTTGCATAAATTTTGTACACATGTTTAGAGTACCAAAGTATGACGATTCTTAAATTTTAAATCTCTAGATGCAATACAGTGTAAATAGCGGCTATTTTAATTGTTTAGGAATATTTAATCTTTTTTCAGTTTTTGTGCTGTAAATAAGCAAAAAATAGAGAAAAATCATATTCAAAAAAGTGTATCTTATAGGAATTTTTTTGTAGAACACGTTGCCGCCCTTGGTTTTCTAAAATTTTCCGTTAAAAATGAATTTCCTGTGCGGCCATAATAACCTTTCTGTGCAATTTTAAGGTTTTTTAAGCAATAATAATCAAGTTTTAATTAGTTTTTCTGAACAAATTTGATCCTAAAAATGTATAAATTTTTATAAATTTTATTATTTACATACACGTACTTTTTGAACAAACTTTATGCTACAAAAAAGTTTTTTGCGTAATAGTTATGTTATAAATAACTTTTTGCGCATTTTGGAGTTTTATTATAGAATATGCTATAATTATAGAGCTAGAAATAAGTTTTTTGTTAATATTAATATAAATAGCCTTTTTGTACATTTTTAGTTTTTAAACCAAACTTTCGACTATAAATAGGTTTTTTTCTGTGCAAATTTGATAAAACATATTATGTGGAAAAAAGTTTTTATTATTGTTTATATCTTGTGAAATTTTGAATTTTATACTATAAACAAGTTGATAAATTTATCAAAAATGACGCAGAATATATGCTAATATATTTATTAGCGCAATAAATATATTAAAATAGTATTTTTGTGCAGGTGTTTTAACTAAATCTTATGCTAAAAGTGATAAATGATAATTTTTTTCTGTACAACTTAAAGTTATGTTTTAGTTAAAAAAAACAACCTTTACAAGGTCATCATCAAAAATGAATATAAAAAAAATTATACGACAGTAGAACATAAAATGTACAGAGAGGAGAAAAATTACATTAAAATTATGATAAAAAATTATTATGAATTACATACAATAATACAAAAAAGAAAAAACAGATTAAACAAGTAGAGAAAAATGGCGGTTTTTTCTTAAAGGTAATTAATACAAAAAACATTCTGCAAAAAAAAGAAGATAAAATTATTTCAAACAAAAAAGATGTATACAGGTCGGTTTGATCATTAAGCAAATTTAATTTTCTGCTTTTAGAGCAATGTCATTTCTGCGCAAGTTTAGAGCTTTTTAATTATTGTTTTTGTTGTAAATAAATTTTGAAATTTTGATTGAACGTGATTTGTTGGCTAAGCATGAGTTTTATGCGTGATAAGTATGTTTTAATTGACAAACTTTTGACTATAAATGAGTTTTTTGTGCCAACTTTAATAAAATTCATGTAGAAAACGTAATTTTAGTCTGAATTTTATGCTAGAAATAAGTTTTTTGGCCAATATGGTTGATATAAATGTTTTTTTTTGTTTAATGTTGTATTTTTAAGCAAACTTTATGATATAAATGAATTTTTTGAGCAAATTTTGTTGAATTTTCGGTAAATAAACGTAATTCCAATGTAAATTTTATGATAATAAACCAAGAAAATAAATTTTCTGTGCAATATTTATATTATAAATAGCTTTTTTCTGCAATTTTAAAAATTTTTAAGCAAACTTAATGCAACAAAAGTTTTTTTTTGGCAATTTGAATATATTTTATGTTATAAATGTAATTTTGATTAAACTTTAATAACAAAAATGGGTTTTCTTTGTAATAATCAAATAACTTCTAAGGTTTTTTAAACAATTTTTATCCTGAAAATGTGTTTATTGCGTCAATTTTATGTAGTTTTTAGTAAATTTATGGTAAGAATTTTTTGTGTTAATCATGTTATGAATGGCATTTTGAGGTCTTATTAACAAATTTTATGTAACAAATAAGGTTTTTTCGTTAATTATAATAAACTTTATGTAGAGAACATGTTTTTTTTCTGTGAATTTTGTGCTAGAGTTGAATGTTCTTAGCAACAATTATGCAATAAATTGTTCTTTATAAAAATTTATAAATTTCAAAGCAATTTGTATTAGTCATTTTAATTTTATTTATTTATTTATGCTTTTTACGGCTATTTTACATTGCCACAGTAAGTCTACGACTTGTTTAAAGTGGTTTGATGGGACCAACAGCTTAATACGTGACTTCCGAACCACGCTGGTGGATAAAGAGCAAGTTATCATTTCAGTCATATTTCGAGGATCGAACCCCGGACTGCTCGCATGATATGCAAGTGCTCTACCATTGAGCTAGCACACCAGATTTGATACATTTTGTGTTGTGTTGTGTTTCGACAAATTTTTTGTAACTACGTTTGTTACAAAAAATTTGTTTTGTGTAATTTCAAGTGCAGAATGTACGCTATAAATAGCTTATTTGTTTCAATTTTAATAAATTTTATAAGAAAAACATAGTTTTTAAGAACATGTAAAATGAGAAAAGTTTTGCGTAATGATCCTGTTCTATGTGAAAAATAGTAACGCAATGCCCCCTATTACAAATAAACTGCTGTTTTTTATTCATGTCATCAATGACTTTTTTGCAATTTCTTGTAGTTTTTTAAACAAAATTTATGTTTTTTAAAACCAGTTTAGCTAAATGTAAGGTAAAAAGTTTGAATAAATTTCATGCATTTTTGTGCAATTTAATACTTTTTAACCAAATTTTATGCATAGATTAAGTTTTGTGAGCCAGTTTTGATAAGTTTTACGTAAAAATGTCTATTGGGTAAATTTTATACTAAAACAAAGTTTGTTTTGTGCATTAATTATGTTATAAATAATTTTTATGTGCAGTTTTAAGTTTCTTTAAGCAAAATTTATGTTATATATAAAAAACAACATTTTTTAATTGAAATTTATGCCAACAATTTTTTAAGTAGCACAGAATTTTGTGTAATATTTATGCTAAAAATGAATTAAATATAAAGCCTTTTTGTGCAATTTTGTAGTTTAAGCAATTTTTATGCTAGAAATGTGTTTTCTGTGTCAATTTTTATAATTTTGTTGCTAAAACCGTTTGTTTAAGCAAATTTTATTCTGGGAATAAGTATTTTTCTGTGTAATATTAAAGTTTTTTAAACAAATTTTAAGTTATAAATGGCTTTCTACAACAATTTTGATACATCTTGACGTAACGTTAACGTAAATTTTATATTAAAAAATAGGTTTTTTGTGCTTTTAACACATTTTATTATTAAAAAAAACTAATTAATTAATTAAAAAACAATTTTTGAGTAAATTATACGCTTAAAGATCAATTTTTTGTGCAACAATCATGTTATAAATAGTAAATTTTATGCAATAAACGGTGCTAATTAGGATAAACTTAAAACATAATAATAAATTTTCAGAGTAATGATCTTTTCTGCAATTTTAAAGTTTTATGCTATAATAATTAATGAATTGCATCAGTTTTAATAATTTAAAGTAAATTTATGCTAAAAGTGTATTGTCTGCTTGTAAATCATGTTATAAATAGCTAAAAATGGTTTTAATAATTTTTATACAAAAAAACGTAATTTATCATTAATTTTTATGCTATAGAATAAGTTTTTTGACGTATTATGTTATAAATAGCTTTTATGTTCAATTTAAACTATGTTTTTAAACAAATATATATATTAAAATCATATTTAAGCTAAAACGTGATGTCAAACAAATTTTATGAAATAAATTATAAATAAATAAACACAAGCAATTTTAAAATTTTGTTTATAAAATTTTATGCTATAAAGGAATTTTTTGCGTTAATTCTCATAAACATGTAAAAAAAACTTTTAAAAAAATCAAGTTTTTTTTGCAGATTTGATCTTATTATGCAAAAAATGTATTTTTTGTGCTAAACATAAGTGTTATGTGTAATAATATTATTAGAAATTGCCGTACTGTGTACTTTTAATGATTTTATTTTAAAACTATGTGTTATGTTTAGATAAATTTAATGCTAAAAACGCAATTTATGAATAAATTTTATAAAAAAGTTGAGTTTTTTGGGCAATGCTATATTATAGTTTTTTGAGTGCAATTTTATGCTATAAATTTTATAAAAATAAAACGTAATTTTTAAGAGTAGGTATTGGTAAAACTGAGATGTTTACATGATTATCATGTTAGAAATGGTGCAATATTGAGAATTGTTGAATTGTTAAATTATTAAAACTACTTTATTTTAAATTTAAAATTGTTCAAAGTTGTAGAATAGAATAGTAATAGAGCATAATAGTATCTACAACTTTTTTGAATTTTATCTAGTAGCAATAATTTTTCGTACTATCTTTAAAGATTCCTAAACTTAGTTAGATGCTAATAGTTTTTATTAAACAAAATATATCATCTAAAGCTCATGAGGTAGTCTTGGGTGGTCACCATTGCATAACACCAAATAGACAAATATTTCAAACTCAAATAACTTATTTATGAATATAAATGCAAACAAACATAAGTTTTAAACTATCAGTTAAGTAAAATCTGGATAGAATTCAGTCAATTGTAAGAAATTTAAAACAACCTGCATTAATAAATTCTGTATTCAACATGATGAAATCTATCTTACATGGAATTTAAACCACATACATAACATTCATGTAAACTCATTAGTTAACCAAGATAGAAAAAATCAAGGTACCATTTGCATGTGTAGCAATAGGTTAACGATTCAATATATTTATAAAAAAAGCAAATAATACATTTAATTAAAATGCATCACGGTTAAATAATAAATCAATCATTCCAAACAAATTTTTACCTTGAGATTACTATAACATACCTTAAAAAATTACTATTATTGTTTTAAACTACCTTGATATATTTTTATGTGTGAAAGTGATTCCATCAATCATAATAAATAAAAATATTTCTATTGTGATCAAAATTGTGCAAGAAAATTATAATATTAATTGAAAATTTATTCTAATAATTAAAGATTATCTTGTCTTGCAACATTTCTTAAAATTTAGAAAACTTTCTTTTTCAATATTGATGAGACCATTAAATTAAATCAAATTAAATACAAACAAACATCTACCGGAGGAAATGTTAAATTTCATTCAACAACATATCATAGTAAATCAATTTCCTGTTTTAAATAGTATTATTAATTGGATATTAACATTTATTTAATTTGTAATATTTATTTTTAACTATAATGTTTTATTAAATAGTTACGTAATATTTTTTATCATTTATGATTACATAGGTTGTATACTTTTTATGATATCTATCTACCGTTGAAAGGATTTATGTAATTATTGTTGATAATAAGGTATAAATAATGTATTAATTAACGTCATTTATAATTATCCTAAAATTTACCATAATATGGAAAATATATGATAATAAGAAATATGTTTTGCTTATATAACTTTGTTATCTTAAAAAGCTTGTCATCAACAACGGCTGCAATCCCAAATAATAATGGCAATATTAGTATAATTATTACATTAGAAGGCCATTACAAATAAGAAAATTTATTATGAAGAAAGATTCTTTTACGCCCCTTTCACTTTCAACTTATGGTATTTTAAAATTATCTTCATACTTTGTTAATTAATGTTTATTTTACCATAGATGTACAATTTTATGATTAAATATAATAATTTTCATTCAGAATTGAAAACAAGCTACATAATTAACCTTTATTTATATCACCAACTATAATTTACCTTTAGCCATATGCATGTCTTCACATGTATAATCTAAAACCACATTTCTGATGTTTTATTTATTTAAATTTATAAACGCAATAGTGGTAACATGCAAAATTGTATTAAGGATATTGAGTAGGTTAAAGCATTCCAATTGCCCAAGCCTCATTATTTATAACGCTGTCCTTAGGAAATGTACTCAGGGAACATATTTTATAACATTTCAATGCAATTGAAACTAGATTTCGTAAAACGGATACGTAACGTTACCACCCTAAAATTCTTCCAATAGAAATTTAATAAATTATGTAATAACCAAAATATTATTCATTGTTATAATGAGCATAATTAAAATCATTAGTTGTATTTCACAATTCAATTGAGGAATATATGTTTATTACTTACTTACGGTAATACTCGCTGCCGTAATCTAATAACACTTGTAATTAATATGTAAAATAGGTACGCTTAATGCCTAATGAAAACATTTTCAAATCATATTATATAACGGAGCAATTATTTATGTGCAATCGATTTTAAAATATTGACATCAGAAAGCATAATTATTTATGACGATTGTAGTAATTAAGCCGCATGAATTATATTATTAATAAAATCAAAGACATGTGCCGATTTTATTGATAAATAATAAAACTAGAAAACCAATTTATTGACAATATAATTATCAATCAAAGTTATAGTTGCTATTAACTGATAGAATATAATAAATTAAGACAACAATGCTTAAACAATTCCGATTAACGACAACTTAAAAGACTTCTTCCTATATAATTATAAAATTTCGCCCGCAATGCTTTCTAATTTTCTCAAATGCATTTGTAAATGTTGAAAACAAAACGATGGTCAAGGTTAGATGAAGATTAGTCTCTTATATTGCATAAGACTCGTCTTCATTCGGTTCAAGTTCAATAAGTAAGGAGCATTGGCTCGAGATGATCGTGACTTCTAATTGGAGGTGAATCATATAACCATGAGCGAAATCATTGTTTATTTAAAGTACAGTTAAGGTAATTGCGGCCGCGATGTTAAACAATAAAAAAACATGTAAGAAGTGCATAAAATTTATGGTGGAAAAGCATTCATTCACGACTTGATATATTGAGTCGTAATTGGAGTATACTTTTAAGGAGAATTGAATGGGGCTTAGGAAATTGTATGTTTTATTTATTTTTGCGAAATAATCCTTTTTTGTTCTACATGTATTTGTATTATTATCCGTAGTTTATTTTGCATTTTTTTCGTTTTTATCATAAAAATATAGTTTTTTTTTTAAGTAGTAAAAATGCATATTATGCTCTACCGCTTCCAAATAGAATGAAAAACGTCAATTTTTTTAGGAAAATACAATTGGCAAAAGTTAAGTGTTTTGCTTGTTTTAAATCTGACTTAAGTGACAAGTCATAAATTTTGATATAATTAGAAACTGTCAAAAACCAAATATATGTTTTCCTAAAATGCTTTGTAAGGTATTGAAAGAAGCACAAATTTTCTGAGCCAGACAAATTAGAAAAATACTACTGGTTATCAAAAACTTCAAAATAAAAAAAGTCAAAATTTATTAAAAATAGTTTAAAATCCTACTTAACAACAAAACCAACAATAGTAACAATAGTAAAATCTCGGATTCAACATTTAATTAACATTCTAAAATATTGACCAACTGCAACATGTTGGCCAACAACAAGTTTAAAAAAGTCTACTACTGCACCTTTAAAGTAAACTGATTTATCTTATTACCAAAATGTTGACCATTTTTTTGGGCAAAAAACTCCAACAAACCATTGGGCAAAAATTTTTTTTTATAGCAATAAACAGAGAAAGCTAAAATAAACTCACCAGACAAACAAATTAGGCTTCAAATAAAAGCAATCGAATCAAAATCAATTCTAATAAAAAATTTAAAAGCTATCAATTATTTTGATTCCTACATAGTTTTCTTGTAAAACTAGTCATAAATTTGTTTGAGGTTATGTCAAATTAAACGTAAACATTTTAAATAAAATTTATACAATTGATGGTTAGTTAAATGACAAATATCTTCAACAATTTTTATCAAATTCCAATAAATAGTTTAGAAGCTATTAACTATTATGATTCCTACATAGTTTCTTGTAAAACTAGTCTTGATCAATTTGTTTGAGATTATGCCAAATTGAACGTATTAATTTTAATAAAATTTATACAGTTGGTGGTTAATATAATGACAAATGTCTTCAACAATTTTCATCAAATTCCAATAAATAGTTTAGAAGCTATCAATTATAAATTAAAACTAGTCATGATCAATTTGTTTAAGGTTATGTCAAATTGAACGTATAAATTTTAATAAATTTTATACAATTAATGGATAGTATAATAACAAATATCGTCAACAATTTTGATCAAATTCCAATAAAAAGTTTGAAAACTATCGATTATTTTAATTTCTTTATAGTTTCTTGTAAAACTAGTCATGATCAATTTGTTTGAGGTTATGTAAAATTGAACGTATAAATTTTAATAAAATTTATACAATTAATGGATAGTGCAAAAAAAATATCTTTAACAAATTTAATAAAATTTCAATAAACAGTTTAGAAGCTATTAATTATTTTGATTTCTAAATAACTTTTTTGCAAAATTTGGCAAGGTCAATTTGTTTGAGGTTATTTAAAAATGAGGGTATAAATTTTGATAAAAATTAATCAGTTGGTAAATAGTATAATAAAGAATATCTTCAACAATTTTTATCAAATTCCAATAAATAGTTCAAAAGCTATCAATCAAAATTCTTGCTCGTTGTTTTAGAAATTTACTTTAATGACCAAAATCTACAATATTTTCAAATTATTGAAAATATCTATAAAAAAAAAAAATTCCAAAATGGTTTCTATAATTTTTTAAACCAACTTAGTTATGATTTCTTAAAAATTTAAAACTAGATTTTAAAACTCCTGCTGGTTGTTACCAAAACTCAATTTAATGACCAAAATTTGCAATATTTTCAAATTAATAAAAAAAAATATTTTTTTTTTTTAATTAAAATTAAAATTTTCCTTAACCGCCAAAAAATGTAATTTTTTTTAACCTACAAAATTGACATATTTTATTGTAAACTATAAAGTATAAATTTGTTTTGTGTATTTGGGTTTTAAAGGTCTAAAACTCAAAAAAACTTATGTTTCAACATCAAATCTTACAAATACACGTTTAGCAGCGCTCAGAGGATTTATAGACTATATATTATTAAAAAATTAAATTCTGCGGACAATTCTACATAGAAATAGTCGGTGACTATCTAAAAAAAAAAATGTAAAAAATTACTTGAAAAAATTATTTTTATAAGATTATTTGACTCATATCTTTTTTTAAGCTTATTTCAAAACAACTTTTGTAGGTTGAATAATTTTTAAGTTACTCTTCGTTTAATAGTTTTTGCGATTGCAGCATCATTTAGACTCAATTTGCTTAAAAGTTTGAGATTGCAACTAAACTATTATACCTTCCAATTGAAGAATGAATTTTAGGAAAATGTTGGTTAGGACGCCCCATATAGGCTGTGGGTAATCTAATTTAAAAATTATTAATATTGATTGGTCTCTTGTACGAGTATTTATCTTTGTCTGGCTTGAAAAGTAGACCTTAGTGCCAAGCATTGTCAAAAAAAATTTAACATCAATAAAAACCACCTCTGTAGTTTTTCTCAGTCTGAAACTTTTAACAATGTGGTTAGTCAGTATAGAGTAGTTTCGTGAAAATCTATGTTAGTGAGCAAAAGAAGATTGTTAGATTTTCTGTAGTTTTGGATTATGTTCAAGAACACCTTCTCTATGACCTTACTTAAGATGCATAATAAACTGATTGATTTAAAGTTTTGAAAAAAACTTTTGGTTCTTCCTAGGGTTTGAATTGTTTATTATAAGCCTTTTCAAACTTTTGAGTAGTTCTTTAGCAATTTTGGTAAAAACCATGATTGCTTTATGCAAAAAAAAGCTTTGATTGCTTTGTTTAAAATTTTGTCAGCGTCAGGAGTAGGTCCAATTTTCAATTTTGAGATATTTTTTCTAATTTAAGAAGGTCGAATGCTATGTAACGATGTGTCGTCGTTAGTGTTTTCTAAGAAATCATTGAGTTCTTGATGGATTTTTTTACAGTCAGCAAATGACTCTAGAAACTAGTAAAAAATCTTTTGTTTATAGAAATCCAGATAAGTTTTCACCTTGTTTAGAAGCCAATTTTTTGAATTTAAAAATGTGATAATTTTTTTACTACTATTTATGTTTTTTGACACATTAAACAGGGGGGAGACAACATATTTAACATTTGCGCCATAGTAAGTAGCGCCCTTCCTGCAACCGTACCTGTAGCATTAAAAATTATGCAATTTTTAAAAAAAAATTAAAAATTTTTAAAAATTAAAAAACTTTAGAAATTAAATAAGCAATTTAATAACAAATTTTGTTAAAAAATTTAAAACAGTTTTCAAAAAACAGTAGCTTTAATAGCAATTTTTGTAAAATAAAAATAAAAATCAAGTTTTTGGAAAAAAATTAAATTTAAAAAAACTGTAGCTTAAACAGCAATTTTGGTAAAATAGAAACTATGCAATTTTTGAAAAAAAAATTAAATTGCATTTAAATTTTTTTGAAAAATTCTAAACTTTAAAAATAAAATAAACAATTTATTAACAAGTTGTGGTAAAGTTTTTAAAACTTTTTTCAAAAAACTGTAGTTTTAATAGCAATTTTTGTAAATTAAAAATTAAATTTTTGAAAAATATTAAAAATTAATTATGATTTCTTTAAAAATTATTAAACTTTAGAATTTTAATAAACAGTTTATTGACATCTTGTGTTAAAAATTTAAAAGTACTTTTCAAAAAACTGTAGCTTCAATAGCAATTTTTGTAAAATGAAAATTATGCAATTTTTTAAAAATTAAAAAAATTAATTTAAATTTTTTTGAAAATTACAAAACTTTGAAAATTTAATAACTTGCTTAATGACAAGTCTTCCAGAAAAAATGGAAAACATTTTTTAAAAAACTGTTGCTTAAATAGCAATTTTTGTAAAATGAAAATTATACAAATTTTTAAAAATTAATAAAATTGTGTTTAAGATTTTTGGACAAATACATAATTTTAAAAATTTATTAAACTACTTAACAGCACGTCCTACAAAATAATTTGAAAACATTTAAAAAAAAAAATAAAGCTTAAATCGCAATTTTTGTAAAACAAAAATTATGAAATTTAAAAAAAAATTAAAATATGCATTTAAGATTTTTTGAAAATAACTCTAAATAATAATTATTAACCCAATGACACGTCTTTCAAAAAAATTTTAAAACATTTTTTAAAAAACTGTTGCTCAAATAGCAATTTTTGTAAAATAAAAATTATGCAAATTTTTAAAAATTAATAAATTGTATTTAAGATTTTTTGAAAATTACAAAATTAAAAAATTTAATTAACAATTTAACGACGGGTCCTACAAAAAATTGAAAACAGTTTTTAAAAAACTGTAGCTTAAATAGCAATTTTTGTAAAATAAAAGTTATGCAATTTTTGAAAAATTAATAAAATGTATTTAAGATTTTTATAAAATTACAGAACTTAAAAAATTTAATAATTGACCCAATGACAAATTCAAAAAAAAATTAAAAACATTTTTTTAAAAACTGTTGCTTAAATAACAATTTTTTAAAATAAAAACTATGCAATTTTTGAAAAACTAATAAATTGTATTTAGGATTTTTGAAAATTACAAAACTTTTAAAATTTAATAACCAACTTAACAACAAGTCTTAAAAAAAAAATTGAAAACATTTTTCATATAACTGTAGCTTAAATAGCAATTTTTGTAAAATAAAAGTTATGCAATTTTTGAAAAATTAATAAAATGTATTTAAGATTTTTTTTTAAATTACAAAACTTTAAAAATTTAACAAGCAACTTAACAACGGGGCCTACAAAAAAATTTGAAAACATTTGTTAAAAACTGTTGCTTAAATAGGAATTTTTGTAAATAAAAAAAAATATATTTGTGTTTAGGATTTTTTGAAAATTATATAACTTTAAAAATTTCTTAACTACTTAATGACTTGTCCTCTAAAAAAATTTGAATATAAATTAAAAAAAAAACTGTAGATCAAATAGCAATTTTTGTAAAATGAAAATTATGCAATTTTCAAAAAAATAATAAAATGTATTTAATTTTTTTAAAAAATTATGAAATTTTAAAAAATTATTAAACGACTTAATAACAAGTTTTCTAAAAAAAATTTAAAACTCTTTTTTAAATACTGTAGCTTAAATAGCAATTTTTGTAAAATAAAAATGATTTATAAATTACAAAACAAAAATTTTAATTACAATAAGTGATGAATGCGACTTGGTAATTTACCAATACATTTTCAAATGTAACAATCCTTATAGATATTGGAGAAAAAACAAGAATCTATCCTAATAACCACTGATCGTAAACGTAAAAGTTAAACATTTTTTTGATTATTGCCGCATTTTATAAGTACACCAAAATTAGCTTTGTGCATAGCAATAATTGCTTTTATTGTTGAAATAAATGCCGGTATTACCGATAGTGGTAATTTTAGTAAAAAAGATTTGCAATAGACAACAAAAACATAAAAATGTTAAAAAAATAGAAGAAAATTCTTAATGATGTAGAAAATTCTTCAAATGTTAAGCAATAAATTAATTGTATTTTATTTGATTCGTTACTTCAGTTCAAACTATCAATTGGTAATCAAAAAATTAGAGTAACCCACTCAAACATCAAAGTGTTAGTCATCAAGAAATTAAATGCATTTTCTTCTTTTCTGATTTAATGATTGTAAGGCTTGCAAAAAGAATCAAATTCCAACTACTTAATCATAAACAAACAAGCCTATAGGTGGGTACCACAGTTCAAACTTTTTGATATTAATCATGATCTAGAGTGACCTACCTACTTACCCACTCAAGTGTTAGTCATAAAGAGTTTAGATTTATTATTCCGTCCTCTAACATAGAAACTTTTTCTAATGCTTGCAAAAAAAACTTGAATGCTTGGGCATTTTAGTTCAAACTACTCTATGGTGATTATATTATCTGAAATAACACACTTACTTTATCTTAAGAAGTTGGATATTACCTCCTTTTTCTCTAATTAAGTTTTTCTCTGCAAGTATTAGAAGTATACTTGCAGAGAAAAGCGACATAAATGCTTTTAATAACAAACAGCAAATAACAAATAGTTGGGCACGTAGGCGGGTACTCTAGTTTAAATTATTAGCTAGTAATTATAATCTGAAGTAACCCTTTTACCCACCCAAGTGTTAGTAATTAAAAAATTAGATTTATCATTTCCTCTTTCAACATAGAGACTTCTAACGTTTAAAAAAAAAAAAAAAAAAGAAATTTTGCCTAAAAGTTTGGCATTAAGACATTAGAGGACTTCTAACGTTTGCAAAAAGGACAAGCTTTTAACTCTTTAATAACAAACACTTGAACAAGTAGGTAGGCATTTCAGTTTAAGGTACTTGTTAATATTTATGATCTAGAGTGACCCACATACCAGCTTAAATATTCATCATTAAAAAATTTATTATTACCTTTTCCTCGCTTGCAAAAAAAAATTAAATATTTTTTTGATAAACACTTAAACCACAAAGCATGATCACAAACAATTAGATTAAAGAAAAGCTCCAGCTTAAAGCACTAAAGTGTCATCAAAAGAATTGTTATCACTTTTTTCTATTTGCAAAAATAAAAATATCTGATTTCTAAAAGTTAAATAGTTTAGTTAAATTGCTTTATTTAATTTTTTTCGAGAAATTTGATTCTGAATTATCTTTAGTCTAAATTTTTTGTTAAATTAATAAAATTGTCAAAAAAATTGATCATTTAGAGTATTTATACAATACCAATAGATAAAATTGTCTTCTAAATAAGTTTTATATAAAAAAAAAACGGTTAATTTAAAAAAAAAATGAAAAAAATAGATTTAAAACATCTGTACTTCTTAGTTTTGTTAAATATTTGACACTCTAAAAGTTATATTGAGTATTTATAACAATATTCATATACAATTGACTTATATATATAAAAGAAAACAATTTGATTGTTTGAATAAATATTGAAAAAATAAATTTATGTTGAATCTAAAAAAAATTACATTTTGAATGTTAGATTAATCATTTAGACAATACCAATAAGTAAATATATAAAAAAAATGGTTTATTTGAAGAAAGGTTTTTTCAAACCTCATACAGATTTTTAAGACTAAAAACTCTTATAGTCTTCTCAAATCTCTTGAAATGCTAAAAAATGTCTATAACCTTTTAAAAAATATGCTTGAAAACTCTACGAATGCAAAAGCAACGGGATTAACTTAACAACAATCACAATAAATCCGTTAATAACAACAACAATGTTATTCCCAACCAAAAAATCATAACAAACTAGGAAAATTGGTCATGATTTGTAGTAAAGCAATAGAATTGGCAAAACAATCTCTCACAATCTACAAAGATATAAAAACTTCCAGATCTACGTTAAAATTAAGGTATGCCCTCTTGACTTTACTAAACAACAACTTTGATATGCTACAAACATAGAAAGAAGAGTGGAGAAATTTGGAAGCTGGCAGAAACGCTCACCTTATTCCGTCAACAAAACTTTGACTTCCCTTGTCACCTATGGACCAGGTTAAACAAGTAGAACGAGCCATGAGAGTTGCGGAATTATGTTTCATAAAGTTTAAAAGACAATTCAAGTACTAATAACTTACAATGTGTTCATTTAAAATTAATCATGAATAGAACAAATTTTGTAAAATCCAAATTAATTTGTCCAATTATACCTAACCTCAATATAATTTAGTTTACCAATCTTAATTTTAAAGTGAAAAGATAAATCGAATACAAATACTTTAGAAACCATTCCTTGGAGTTTAATGAAATTTAATTCAAAAATACTTAATTATTTATTATTATATTATTATAAAATAATCTAAATCAATTCTAAAAATTGTTCATAAATCCTATAGATTTAAACCTAGAAATTTCAAGACGCTTTGCTATATTTGTTGATGTGGTCTTTGGAAAGTATGAAGGATAAAGAGTGCTATTATCTGCAAAACTATAATTAGGACTTTTAATTAATTAAAGAAGTTCATTATCGTAAATCAAAATTAAAGTTGGCAAAAGAGCAGAACCTTGAGGAACACCAGCATTTATGATTTTGGGGTCAGAATTTTTCTATTGTCAACAAAATTATTAATAAGATTTACAGTTTTTTATCAAGACTTATACAAAAGAGCTTGTTGATAAGATTAAGATGCGATACCCTACGCTTTGGAAATGTCTATGGCTAATGCAAGATTTTCTTTTTGTTTGTTTAAAGTAGAATTCTATTTGTGATTAACATAAGTCAGAAGATCTGTTATCAAACGTTTTGATCAAAATCCATATTGAGTATCTGAGATAAAGTTATTTTGTTCCAAGAACTTGATAATAACTTAAAAAAAAATGAGAGGTTAAATGGAATTGTTTTCTTTTTTAAGAATAGGTTAAACAATTTTTTAACAATTTGGAAATGTTTTATTTTTGTATGATAAAGCAAATATTTTAGACAAAATGGAAGCCAATTCATGCACATTACGCAGCAGCAAAGACAATATTTTAGAATAATTTCTAAAGCAGGCTACTCACTACTCACTACTTGATTTATTAAAAATATAAAAAATTAAATGTTGCATATTAGTGTAGTAAAGCGTAATTATACAAAATCTAATTACATTTTCCATTTTAATAACCTATATTCCTCCAAATAAATAACTTTATTACAAAATCTAATAATTTCTTAAATCATTAAAATTAGATTAATCACATCACACAATTAACTAATTATAGTATATTTAAAAGATAATAACATTAATAACACAGTATAATAACATCGTAATTACAAAATATGCGAAATCACAATAAGTTCACTTCAAGGCTCGTTAAATTGTCTATCACTTTAGTGCATGTTTATCAGAAGTTCACAACAACCGGAAGGATATGTTAAAAAATGCAGAAAACACAACAAAGAAAGTATTTAATTGCCGATAATCAAATTAGGAATTGCTAATTGTTGCAGATCGATGCATATATCTGCAACAATTTGCATCCACAATGAAGTTCAAGGAAAGTTGTTTTTTTATTAAATTACAATAATTATAATTCTTTTAATGAAAGTATCCACATCGGATGAATAAAGATAATTTATGAAATTAGTAGAATTTATTAATTAATATTTATATTAAGAAGTTTCACCACAATCACTGATGCTGGAATGTCAAAAAATTATTGCTATTACATAAATTAAATCATAAATGCCAATAACATGACTCAGTTTTCATTCAATTACAGCGTAACATAAACTAAGCATATTTGTGGTGCGTAAATCGAAACCATTGTTTACCTTGGGCATTTCATATCTGATATGAAAGTGTTTCAGCAAAAACAAATCTGTCCGTTATGTAGGTGCATGCTTTTGTAATTTATCCCATTGCAAACTAATCTAATAAAATGATTGTGTTTTAATATATCACTTGTTACAATAATTCTTTGGGAAGAATGAAAGTGAGACTTAAGTTTAATCTGCATAATAATTAGCTTTGTTGGGTATGGAGGTTAAGGACTGTATTTTGCATACCTTACTTAATCGACTATGTAATATGATACTGAAACAGTTTACTTAATAATATTCAATTATCTTTGTGCAATTTATTATAATCAATCAATTTAGATAGCTATTTGAGTCATTATTTTTTGTACCAAAATTTGACATTGGATGTTAAACTAAATTAAACAAGTCCGGGTTGTTGGACTTAATATAATAATATTGGATTAATTTATATCCGCTTTATATTTAACAATACCCGCATTTCCTCAATTCTTAATTGTTCCAATCACAATAAAGCTATAAAAATAGAATTAACCCAGAACTATTGTTATTAAAAATTGCGTGTTAATTAAGAAAACTCTTTTAATTGCATCGGAAATGCAGTTTGTAAAGACGAATATTGAATGGAACATAAATTCTACACGCACACATTCACTCAACGCAAAGGACTTCTACTTACGTAATACTTATTTTTTTTTCTATTTTGTTGCGACTGCGTAATTGTAACACATTTCTTAGACACACGACATTGGTTTTGACCTGAGGGATGTTGTGAAACGGATAGTTTTAAATTATCCACATTTAGTAAGCTGACCCACACTAATTTTATTCATTCATTGCAACATTTATTCTATCATATTAAATATTGATTTCTAATTTGCAAATTCAATTATAACTGGAAATGGCAGGTTCTTCACATATTATATTACTCAATTGTATAATTATCATTAGTTTGGTTTAAATGAAGCTGTTAACGTTAGCTACATCCTTATTGCATCTGAGTGTGTGTTTTATAGGTATTTATGGTGTAGATTGAATTACACAATTTTGTAACATAAATTTTGTATATTGTGAAATTAATTTATTTACTTGTTGGAAATTGATGGAGGAACTTGTCGTTGATTTAATTAATAGTTTATATAATAAAATTTGTTAATTATTGCCCGTTTTTCAAAAACAGATTACGACCTTCTCTTGTGACAAATTGACTTCTGACGTTCGCATAGAAGACAAACATTAAATTTATTGATGATGTATTCTTGAGTGGGTAGGTGGATCACTCCAAAACATAGTAACAAACCAATAGTTTGTAATAAAGTGGCCCACCCATTTACATATGTGATATTTGATCACGACCTTTTCTTGTGACTAAATGACTTCTCATGTCTACCTAGAAGACATATATAAAATTTCTTAATAAAGATCATTTGAGTGGGTAAGTGAGCCACTCCAAAACATTGTAACAAACCAATAGATTAGAATAGAGTAACCTATCCACCCACCCTTGTGTTTCTTGTCAAAAATCTGGATCACAACCTTCTATTGTGGCAAAATAACTTTTGACGTCCAAATTGATCACAAACTTTAAATTTTTTGATGACAAACACTTGTGTGAGCGGATAGGCCACTCCAAATTAAAGTAATAAACTATTAGTTTAAAATAAAGTGGCCCACTCATCTACCAATGTTTTACTTATCAAAAAGTTGGATCTCAACAGTCTCTTGTGACAATCTGATGTCTGCATAAAAAACAAACATTAAAAGTCTTAATAACAGACATTTGGGTAGGTGGGTGGGCTACTCTAAAACATAGTAACAAAACAATAGTTTGGAATTAAGTGGCCCACCCATGTACTATTTATTGAAAAGTAAAATTACGGTTTTCTTTTGTTACAAAATGACTTCTGACGTGCGCATAGAAGACAAACATTAAATTTCTTGATGACAGACACTTGTTTGAGTGGGTAAGCCAATCCAAAACATAGTAACAAACCAATAGTTTAAAATGAAGTAGCCCACTTACCCACCCATGTGTTACTTATAAAAAGTTAGATCACGACCATCTCTTGTGACAAAATGACTTCTAACGTCCACATAAAAAACAAACATTAAATTTTTTAACGACAGACATTTGAGTGAGTGGGTGGGCCACTCCAAACTATAAAAACAGACCAATAGTTTGGAATGAAGGGGCCCACCCGCCCACCCATGTGTTACTTATCAAGAAGTTGGGTCACGATCTTCTCTTTTGACAAAATTATTTTAAAATAAAATATAAAAAAAGCAACGTATTAGATATAGCTGAATAAGTTGTAGTTATTTAGTATAAAATGACTAAGGCACGCAATAGCAGATTAACTTCCTGTTTCTTTATAGTTTATATGATAAGTATATATTCCTGAGCAGCAAACCGCCGTGTAAACATTGAATTAATTGAATATTTATGGTAGTAATTTATATAAGATAAAAAGTTAGTAGGTGCAACCGGATACCGCACACCGTTGGATACCTCAAGTACATTGCAGTTCATTACAAAAGCAAATCAACCCACAGGTCATATTCAATTTCTTCAAAATGACTTACCGTCCATTTACACGCCAATCACATTAAGATTCATACAGTTATTTCTACATACTTAAATTGATTTAATTATTTACTTAAACATTCACCCCAGATAAATTGCTATAATAAATGTTATTATTATTAATAATAATAAATACTACTTATTGTAACATTGTGCTATATAATAATACGTTCACCATGTAGTATTGCACGCTTAAATAAACAGCAAAGATACATAATAAAACAGTCATGAATGAATTAATGGAGATAAGGACAAATCGAAAGTGAAATTACATAATTGCCGATTCAAAAGTAAATATAAAGACAAGGCATGACTAGACAATCCTCAGTTACCCTACATTTAGCTATTATTCAAAGTAATTACGCTCCTATCCTGTCTCCTGTTATTATTATTCTTTTTAATACTGTCTGATAATGACCTAATAAGTTGGTATTGGGGTCAGGGTAACATATTAATTGTATCGACGTTAGTCAATAGTTGAAAACAATTTCAAAAATTTACATTTTTAACAAAAATATATAATAATTAAATCATGCAATTTCATGTTAATGATGAAATAGGTATGGGAGTATAATTAATTGACTCGTAAAGCTGTCCACGGTTATTGTTGTAAGTGTTTTGTAACTATGTTAGTTATGAGAAGAATTTACAACACCAAATTGATTTCTATTTATATATATTGATAAAAAAAACATTTTTTTTTGCTAGAACATAAAAATAATTTTAAATTTCAACCCCTTTCGCTAAAACTATTACATTAAAGACTAGATTTTAGCAGTCTGCGTACATTGAATTTGAATATTTGTGGCTTATAAAATGCACTTCAGAATGATCAACTGTCAAATTTATGACAAAATAGTGATAAACTGTCAAAGTAGTAAATAAAAACTATAAAAATAGTAATAAACTGTCAAAATAGAAAAACTCGAAAATCATTAAAGTAATGATCAACTATAGATTGTAAAAATAATAACTGTCAAAGTAAAAACCATCAATAATAAACTGTCAAAATAATGAAACAAATTTATTTGTTTTTTAAATAAAATAATTTGACTGTTTTGAAAACACGTTTTGACAGTTTAGCAATTGTTTTATTTACAGTTCTAATAATCATTCAGAAAATTATTATTATTTTAGAAAACATTTTGACACTTTTGAAAAATTTTTGACAGTTCAAACATTATTCTGACAGTTACAGTTTTGATAATATTTAGAAAAACTCATGACATTTTTAATAACAATTGAATAAAGTTTTGACAGTTAAGCAGTTGTTTTGACAGTTTAAAAGTTTTTTGACAGTTTTGAGAAAATTTAGAAAATCTTTTGACAATTCTGAATATATTTTTACAAATTGAGAATATTTTGACAATTTTAAGTACATTTAAAAATGTTTTGACAGTTTTGAGAACATTTATATTAATTTTTGACAGTTAACAAATGTATTAACAGTTAAGAAGTTTTCAAGACAGTTTTGAGAAAATATAATCACCTTTTGACAGTTTGACAGACACAAATTGAGAATATTTTGACAATTTTAAGTACATTTAGAATTGTTTTGACAGTTTTGGAAACATTTATATTAAATTTTGACAGTTAAGAAATTGTTTTAACTGTTAAAAAGTCAGTTTTAAGAATATTTAGTAGTTTTTTTTTTTTAATTCTAAAATTATTTTGACAATTTTGAGAATAAATATACATTTTCATAAACTTATATTTAACAAGTTGATTTAATCAATTATTAGTTTGACAATTCAACTTTCACTTTCTTAGATAAACTGTCAGTGTCAAAATTGACAACTGACAATTATGACAAAAAAATTATCAACTGTCAGTTTAATAAATTATTTATTTGTCACTTGACTGTCAAATTCCTAAACTGTCAATTGTCACTTTGGTTAGTTAATTGTCAATTTGTAAAAAAAAATTGTCTGCAAGTTTTGAAAAAATGTACAAGCTTGACAAATTCAACTGTCAACTGCTTGTCAAATTGTACAATTGTTTGACATATATAAACTGTCAACTGTCACAGAATAGGTGTATTCTAGAATGAACTATCAATAAATTATTTATATCAACTGTCATATAGTGAGTTGTCAACTGTCAATTGTCATTTTATAAATTTAATTATTTGTATCAATTGTCACATAGTGAATCTACAGTTGTCACAGAATGAGCTGTCAAAACTGTTCGATATAAACTTTCAACTTATTTTGCTGTCAAAAATTCTTTATAAACTGTCAGTTTGACGACTATCTAAAAACATGTCATTTGAACTCTCAACTGTCAATTTGACAAGTATTTGTCAATTTTTTTATATATCTGTTGTACAAACTGTCATAACTGTCAAAGTATACAATTGTCAACTTTCTTTTTAATAAATTTAATGTATAAATTCTCAACTGTCAGTTTGACAAACATTATCCGTCATGTATATTTTTGACATTTCTGAAATATAAACTGTCAATTATCTTCTCAACAATTCTATTGTATAAACTGTCAATTTAATAAACGTCAACAGTCACATATAAACTGCCAACTATCTATCAAACGTGTAACTGTCAAAAACATATAAACTGTTAAGTTTATTTTTGACAATTAGGTATTAAAAATTGTCAACTGTTGACAAAGCTTATAACTGTCTGTCACCTTTTTTTTTACAATTTTGTTGAATGAACTGTTAACTGTCAGACTGTAATGTATTAACTGTCAACTTTTTTAACCAATTGTCAATTTGGCAACATAACCTAACCTAACCTAACCTAACATAACCTAACCTAACCTAACCTAACCTAACCTAACTTAACCTAACCGAACCTAACCTAACTTAACCTAACTATTTGATAACATATGAACTGCCAACTTGTTTTTTAACTATTTTGTTGAATAAACTGTCAACTGTCAGTTTGACAAATGTCAACTGTTACGTATTAACTGTCAACTTTTTTAACCTAACCCATTGTCAGTTTGATATATAACCTAACCTAACTATCTGACATATAAACTGTCAACTTGTTTATTGACAATTTGTTAAATAAACTGTCAACTGTTACAACTTTTTTATCCAATTGTCAGTTTAAAAACTTAACTTAACCTAACTATCTGACATGAACTGTCAACTTGTTTCTTGACAATTTTGTCAACTAATCTGTCAACTTTTTAACCAATTGTCAGTTTGGCAACCTAACCTAACCTAACTTAACTATTTGACATATGAACTGTCTACTTGTTACTTGACAATTTTTTTTTAACAAACTGTCATGTGTCAGTTTGACAAATGTCAACTGTTACGAATTAACTGTCATCTTTTTTAACCTAACCAATTGTCAGTTTAATATATAACCTAACCTAACTATCTGACATATAAACTGTCAACTTTTTTATTGACAATTTGTTAAATAAACTGTCAACTGTTACGTATTAACTGTCAACTTTTTTATCCAATTGTCAGTTTAAAAACTTAACCTAACCTAGCTATCTGACATGAACTGTCAACTTGTTTCTTGACAATTTTGTTAAATAAACTATCAACTCTTAGGAAATACTGAATTTATAAGTTTATTTCATTTGTGCATAGTACGGTTAAAGAATTTTTTTTTTTTAATTTTGTTCCTACATCTCTGAACTGTCAGTGAATATTTGTTAAAATTTTTAGCAAACCTTGTACGAGTAAATATTTGTTTAGATGGCAATATGTCTTGTAATTTGTTTGAACAACGTTTATTAAAATATCTATACAAAATGCAAAGATCTGCAACATGTGTGAAAAGTATCTAAGTCATAAGTCAATTTTAGATTGGATTGATCCTAACAGCTTGTTTCTGAATAGAGTATAGAAGAGATAATGTAGTTTCCAATGCTCCTTATATTTGGGTACAATATTCAATACAAAGACGAATATAAGTTTTATATATATATGCAAAAATTGAACAGAAATAAAAAACTTTATGTTTCTATTAAGAAACTCTAGTTTTCTAGATACTTTTATAGCTATGCCAACAACATGGTCGTTCCAGAGAAGATTATGTGAGATTGTAACCCCTAGAAGACAAATTAAAAAAAATTTAGATATGGATTTGTTGTTCAGTTTAATATTTGGTACTGATGATACTTTAGATTTTGATTTTGAAACAGTAAAAAGTTAAAAATTTTAGAGTTAAATTTGATCATGTTGGGAATCCCCTATTCTAATATTGTTTTCAGGTCTTTGCTTATACATGCTACAAATTCTAACCTAGAAAATTTAAGATGCTCTGCCATATTTGTTTTTGGAAAGTATGAAGTACGAAGGGTGCTGAAATCTGCAAAATTATAATTAGGACTTTTAGTTATTTTAAGAAGTTTATTAATGTAAATCAAAAATTCATTTGGCTAAAAACCAGAACCTTGAGGAACTTCGTTTATGATTTTAGGGTCAGAGTTAAAACCATCATTTTTAACTATAATTTTGTAACTAACATAAATCAGAAGATTTGTTGTCGAACGTTTTGATCAAAATTCATATGAGATGAAAATGTAAAAACTGATATATTTTTTTTAATTTTTTAACAGTTGAACAATAATTTGATTAAAAAATTCAAAATTGTACGAAAGAAGTACTTAAAACACAATCGTCACGCAGAAAATTGATTTTTAGCATAAAATTCGTTTTTTTTTAACATATTTGCAAACAAAATATTTTTTGCATATAATTTTATTTTAAAACTATAAAATTGCACCGAAAGGCAACTTATAATATAATTATTATGCAAAAAACTTATTCCTAGCGTAAAATTTGCCAAAAAAACTAAAAAAATACTCAGAAAAATTATTTATAACATGTATATCTGGAAGAAAAAAAAATTATTTAAAAAATTACGTTTTCTACAACGCAACAATATATTTATAGCATAAAAATTTATTATAAAACTTTAAAATTACATAGAGAAACTATTTATAAAGTGATTATTAATTTTTGTATTACTAACTTTATTCAAAAGTCACGTTTTTTACATAAAATTTATCAATTTGAATGTAGAAAACACACTTTTAGCATAAAATTTGTTAAAAAAATTAAAATTTACACATTTATAAAGTGATTATAGTGCATAAAACTGATTTTGATCATAAAATTCATTCATTGTTAGATCAAATTTATCAAAACAAATGCTAAATTTTGCTTTTTATCATAAAATTTTATTAGAATTCTTTAAAATTGCACTTAATAGTTATTTAAAATATGATTATTATGTAAAAATTGATTTCTAGCATAAAGTTTATTTAAAAATGCGTATTTTATTTGACATTCTTACACGCAAAAATAATTTAAGCATAAAATACAACTCTATCTAAACTAAAATATATTTATATCATAGAATTTTATTAAAAATATTTAAAATTGCACAAATAAATGTTTTATAAAGTAACTATTATCTACAATACTTCTTTTATAAAATGTATTCAATAATTTTATTTCTTGCATTAAACTCATTAAAATTGTTGCTTAGAACACATTTTTAGAATAAAATTGTCTTGTAAATTTTTAAAAGTGCATAATATTTATGTAAATATTACATTTTTTAAATAAATTTTGTCAAACTAAATTTTCAGCATAAAATTTGTTAAAAAAAAAATACATTTTTAGAATAGCTATTTAAAACATAATTATTCCGCAATTTTTTTTTTCTATTTTAAGCATAATTTTATATATTATATTAGACTGCGGGGTAAACCACTTTAGGAAGTAATAGTATTGATTGGTTTTTATAGGAATATTTATATTTGTCTGGCTCAGCATGTCTGGCTAGTTTCAGGTTGGGGTAATCCACAAGGTTATCAAAGTACTTTTTGGCTAACGTTATGATGTGTTAGCGCATCTGGGAGATACCAAAATTGTTACAAGTTTTTTTGTTTTGAACATACCATAGGGCTCCAATGAGCTACCGTAAAGTAAGATTTTGGAAGGCACAGGAACGATTGAGGTGCGTGTTTGCAGCTGTTCTCTAGATTAAATATTTTAAAGTGATTTTTGGTTTGGTTTGATGATGGTGGTATTTACCCAGATTTTGTTCTAAAACTACTGTTGCACCAAAACAATAAAATTAGCAAGTTTTTTGCCAATCTGACTTTGTCTAGGATAGACTGTACGTGTAGTTTATACGTAAGTCTTTTATCAAAAATAGTTTCCAGATGCTTGACAGCATTTGACCACGGATTAAAAACTTTGTTTATAACTTTAACACCAGTTAGTTAGTTAGTTGTAAAGCTTTATAAGACGCAAAAGAAATTTTAGTATGTGCAGTTTTAAAAGTATATTTTTGTGTTAGACCTTGTCAAAGGTTTTTTTTAGTCTAAAACCTGTCACAATGTGGTCAAATACTCGTTTTTTTTTTGGTGAACTACATAGTCTAAATTGTTAGATTTTATGTAGTCTTGGATTATGTCTAAAAACAGATCAAGTTTTCAATTTTGAGATCATGTATTTGATTTAGGAAGGTTAAACGCTATATAAAACTGTGTCGATTTTAGTGTCTTCTAAGAAGTCATTGACTTTTTAGTGATCATTGAAGAACAGACAGACAGACAGACTGTTATAACTCTAATGTCTAACGTGCAGCCCTATACGTAGTTCTAATACAGGACAAAACTGCATAACGGTATATGGGCAATTCCACGTCAAGTGAGCAGTCCATTTCACGCGACCCTCTCCAATTTAGCTCAAATTTTGTACACTTATTTGAGTTCCCAAAATATGACTTTATGCCAAATTTCAGACTTGTAGGTCACATAGTTTGCTTCGTAGAGCCAATTGAATTTTACAGCAATTTTTTAGTTCAACTTTTAACTTTATGTATCTTATTTGCATTTCATCCTGCACAAATTTTGGAATAGTCATAACCTATGGGAAATTAGTCAAGGAATCGAATGCAGTGGTCAGATTTTTGTTATCTGGTCCCGCACGCGCAGAAAACTCAAAAAAACATTTTTTTTTCAAAAGTTCATTTCTCAAAAGTTGCCACCGATTAAGACTCCAAATTTTAGGCAAAGACAGCCAAAAGTATGTACTTTAAGATGCTTAAATAAAAATTTTCCACACTAGTGGTAGTTTTTGCTCTAGAGTCTCTTGAACGCATAAATAGTTTTAAAAAAATGTCTCCGCCCACCCGCCCCAGTGTTTGTTATCAAGGAATTTCATGTTACTACCACCTTCAGTGTTCCTACAGCTAAAACCAAAGGCAAACTGACTGACAAATTTAATTTAGTTAGAAGAAAAAGGTAACGCAACTATTTTTTTGATAACAAACACTTGGGTGGGTTGGCGGGGACAGTTTGGTAAATTCTGGGCCAATGGGTTACAAAAATGTCCCCGTCTACCCGCCCAAGTGTTTGTCTCTAAAAAACTACATGTTACTACCACTTTTAGCGTTCCTGACAGATGTCATCAAGTTAGAAGTGAAAGATGACGCAACTAATTTCTTGATGACAACTACTTTAGTATGTGGACGTTGACACAGTTAATAAATTTTAAACCGGTGGTTTAAAAAAGTGTCCTTGCTCACCCACCCAAGTGTTTGTCATTAAGGAATTACATGTTACCGCCAACTCTAATGTTCTTACAACTAAAAACATGACAGAATGACTGACAGATGTCATTAAGTCTTAAGAGAAAGGTGACGCAATTAATATCTTAAGCGATGAGCGAAATTACAGTTAGTAAACTCTAGGCTGGAGGTTTAAGAACGTGTCCCCGCCCACCCGCCCAAGTGTTTTTAATCAAGGAATTACATATTACTACTACCTTCAGTGTTCTTGCAGCTTAAAAACATGACAAAATAAATGACAAATATTATTAAAATAGAAGAAGGAGGTGACGTAACCAATTTCTTGATAACAAAAACTTGGGTGGGTGAGCGGAGACACAATTAATAATTTTGGGCCGGTGGTTTAAGAAGTGTTCCCGCCAATCCGGCCAAGTGTTTGCCATCAAAGAATTACATGTTACTACCACCTACAGTGTTCCTGCAGCTAAAAAAAAGCAGACTGACTGACAAATGTAATTTAGTTAAAAAAGGAAGGTTTATTTATTTTATTTTATTTAAACATATGTCATTATACCTTTCGGTGTATGGCTTATACAACAATTTAAAATTATAAAATTAGTTTCAATTATCAATGTCATATTGATATATAATATATATTATTTTAATAATAAATATAAATCACTCCAGATGATGACAGATGGAATTCTGCCAAAACGTCGAGTCCAACTCAATTAAATAACGCGAGATTATCCGAAAATAAATTTAAATAAAAATATATATATATATATATATAACCTCTTAATACCGTTAGGTGTAGAGTTGTCGGACACACCGAGCCACGGAGAGAACATGTATGGATGCTTATATGAGGTAACGGACCCATATTGGGAAGAACGCTACGCTCGGCAACATTTTGGGTTCACCCATCCAAGTTGTGAAAGAGGAAGGTTACGCAACTAATTTCTTGAAAAAAAAACTTTTGGGTAGGTGAGCGGCAACGCAGTTGGTTTGACAAAATGTCTCCGCCCACCCATTGTTGCTTAAAATCTGTTTGTAGCACCAAATTTGCTTAAAATAATTTAAAACTGCACAGAAAAACTATTGATAATAAGATTATTTGCACAAAAAACTTATTTTTGGCATAAAATTTATTAAAATAATACAGTTTATCATAAAATTGACTTAAAACATTTCTTATAATAAATTTTGTATTAAAAAACTTTAAAATTGCATAGAAAAAATAGGTTTTTTTATCAAAATTTAAAAAAAAAAACTCAAACTTACTCGAAAACGTTTTAAATTGATCAAAATTACCACAGAAAATTTAATTATAACATAAATCTAGCTTAGAAATCAAAAAATACAACAAAACGGCTAGTATAACACAATAATCATGCACAAAACTTATTTCTGTTATGAAATTTACTCAAAAATTATGTTAAACTATTAAAATCAGTGCAGAATACTTATTTATAGCTTACATTTTGCTAAAAAGCATAACTATTGCACAAAAACTTATTTTTAAAAATTTGTTTATATAAAGTTTACTGCATAAAAATTGGTTAACAAAAAATTGCATTATAAAGCCATTTATAAAATAATTATTACACAAAAAACTAACTTTTAGCAGTAAATTCACTTCAAAATTACGTTTTTTTATTAAAATTTATTAAAACTATTGCAAAGAATTTATTTAAGTTATAAAATCTGATTAGAAAACTTTAAAATTACACTATAAAACCTTTTATATCATGATCATGCACAGAAAACTCAAAAATTACGTTTTTCGCATATACAAAAATGGTTAATAAAACCTAGTTTAGCATAAAAATTGCTAAAAAAATAGAAAATTGCAAAATAAAGCCTTTTCTAACATGATTATTATGCAAAAAAAAATTTCTAACATAAAATTTAGCTAACTTAACCTAACTTAACCAAACCTAACCTTTTTTTTTAGAGAGAGTAGTAATAGCGCTATGCATCGTCTCTTTAATACAGAGGCGTGTAAGACTCGTTCCTTAATTTAGTAAGGACCCTACCCACTAACCCTCCTCTTCTTCATCTTTTCCAGTTTCATGGCATCCGCTTTCGCTTTCTTCATTTGTCCACGTTTTAATTTTTTAATTTGTTTCTTATTGTTTTAATCTTTTTTTTTTTGTTCACATCTTTTCAATAATACTATTGACAATATCCTATTTTGTGCTACTTTCTAACATTAGAATAATCATATTTTTGACTCTAATTTCTATGCAAAGTGCAGTCTTCGCCACTCTTCTTTCAACTTCCTATTTTGGGCAGACCAGCAATGTTGAGCTGTGTCTAAACCATCACAATATACACATTTGTTATTGTAAATTTTTTAAATTTTTTTTAAGTATGCCCTAAAACATTCATGTTCTGTTAAACACTGTGTTAAGGAATATCCAATTTGCCCGAATTTTCTTTCTATCTATCCTAAAATGTAATTCCAATAGTTCATGTATCTACTTTTATTTTCTATCAGACTCCCACATTACCTTTTTATCAATGTCTCTAATCTAACTTTTGCTTTTTCTATTTTATCAGTAAATTTGTTTTTTTTTTTTCTGATAATAGCAAGTATGGAATAGTTCTAGCCAATACCATCGCACTCATCATTGAAATTGTTTTGTAAGCACGACAGATTCTGATGGTAACGTTTTGAATTTAAATATTTGTGGCTTATAAGTTTTAGGAAATACTGAATTTAGAAGTTTATTTCATTTGTGGATAGTACGGTTAAAGAAATCTTTCTTACAAATTTTGTACCTACATCTCTGAACTGTCAGTGAATATTTGTTAAAATTTCTAGCAAACCTTGTACGAGTCAATATTTGTTTAGATGGCAAAATGTCTTGTATTTTGTTTGAACAATGTCTATTAAAATATTTATAGAAAATGCAAAGATCTGCAACATTACGCCTATGTTAGTAAAGTATGTAAGTCATAAATTAATTTTAGATTGGCAATGATCCTAATAGCTCGTTTCTAAATAGAGTTTGGAAAAAATTTTGTAGTTTCCAATGCTCCTCCTTATATTTGAAAACAAAATATAATACAAAGACAAATATAAGTTTTATATATATGCAAAAATTGAACAGAAATAAAAAACTGTTTGCATCTATTTGGAAACTTTAGTTTTCTAGATACTTTCAAAGCTATGCCAACAACATGGTCGTTCCAGAGAAGATTATGTAAAACCCCTAAAAAACAAATTAATGAAGATTTAGATATGGATTTATTGTTCAGTTTAATATTTGGTACTAATGATACCTTGGATTTTGATTTTAATACAGTAAGAAGTTGAGATATTTAGAGTTAAAATTGACCATGTTGGGAATGCCCTATTTTAATATTATTTTCAGGTCTTTGCTTATAGATGCTACATTTTCTAACCTAGAAAATTTAAGACGCTCTGCTATATTTGTCAAAATGGCTATTGAAAAGTATGAAATATGAAGGGTGCTGTCATCTGCAAAATTATAATTAAGACTTTTAGTTATTTAAAGAAGTTCATTAATGTAAATAAAAAAATAATTTGGTTAAAAAACAGAACCTTGAGGAACTTTGTTTATGATTTTAGAGTCAGAGTTGAAACCATCATTTCTAACTATATGTTTTCTATTGTTAAGAAAACTATAGATGAGTATTACAGTTTTTTGATCAAGTTCAAGTTGATAAATTCTAGGCTGGTGGTTTAAAAAAATGTCCCCGCCCACCCGCCCTAGTGTTTCTTATTAAAAAATTACATGTTACTACCACTACTAGTGTTCTTGCAGTTAAAAAACAAAACAAAATAACTGACAGATGTTATTAAGTTAGAAGAGAAAAGTGACGTAACTAATTTCTTGGTAATAAAAACTTGGGTGAGTATGCAAGAACACAGTTGAAGAATTCTA
This sequence comes from Tachinus rufipes, assembly GCA_963932245.1. NCBI lineage: Eukaryota > Metazoa > Arthropoda > Insecta > Coleoptera > Staphylinidae > Tachinus > Tachinus rufipes. The sequence goes on along the minus strand of OZ010744.1, from coordinate 116,552,798 downwards.
GGCCGGTTGTTTGAAAAATTGTCTCCGCCCACGTGTTTGTCATCAAGAAATTACATGTTATTTCCACCTCTAGCGTTCCTGTTGCTAAAAAAACATGACAGAATGACTGACAAATGTCAATAAATTAGAAGAGAAAGGTGACGCAACTAATTTCTTGATAACAAACACTTGGGTTGGTTAGACAAAGACACAGTTTATAAATTCTAGGCCGGTGATTTAAAAATTACATGTTACTATCACCTCTCGTGTTTCTAAAGCTAGTACATACATAAGAAAGAATGACTAACAAATGTTTTTAAGTTGGAAAAGGAAGGTCACATAAGTTATTAGATTTGCTGCTTAAAATCCGTTTGTAGCACCAAATTTGCTTATAAAACTTTAAAATTGCACAGAAAAACTATTGATAATAAGATTATTTGCACAAAAAACTTATTTTTGGCATAAAATTTATCAATTACAGTTTTCTCATAAAATTGATCAAAATTCACGCAAAAATTCATTTATAATTATTTTTATATTAAAAAACACATAAAAATTACGTTTTTTATTTAAAGTTTATCAAAAAAATTCAAACTTACTCAAAAACGTTTTAAATTTATCAAAATTGACCCAAATAATCTGATTATAACGTAAAACTTAATAAATAAAAATAAATTACAAAATGACTATTATAACATGTTAATTATGCACAAAACTCATTTCGGTTATAAAATTTACTTAAAAATTATGTTTAAAAAAACAAAAATTAAATCAGTGCAGAAAACTTATTTATAGCATACGTTTGCTAAAAAAACTTTAAAATTACACAGAAATTTCAATTGATGCACAAAAACACATTTCTAACATAAAGTTTAACAAAATTGTTTCAAAAAACTATTTACAGCATAAAAGTTGTTTAACAAAATCATAAAATTGCACTATAAAGCAATTTATAACATGATTATTACACAAAAAACTAACTTTTAGCAGTGAATTCACTCAAAAATAACGTTTTTTAATTAATATTCATGCAGAAAATCCATTTATGGCATAAAATTTTTTGCAAATAGTTTACTCAAAAATTACATATTCCGCAAAAAATTGACTAATAAAACCTAATTTAACATAAAGTTTGCTTTAAAATACCAAATTTGGCCTTTTATAACATGATTATTACGCAGAAAACTTTTTTCTAACATAAAATTGTCTTACCTTCCTTACTTAACCAAACCTAACTTAATCTAACCTAACTTAACCTAATCTAATTTAACATAAAGTTTATTAAAAAAATACAAAATTGCATAAAAACGCTTTTTATAATGAAAATTTATTTAACCTAACCTAACCTAACTTAACCTAACCTAACCTAACCAAACCTAACCTAACCTAATTTAGCAAAAAAAATTGTGCAAAAAATACAAAATTGAATAATAAAGTCTTTTATACATGATTATTACGCAAAAAACTTTTATCTAACATAAGATTTACCTAACCTAACCTAATCTAAACGCTAATGCTTCCCGGGCTCTTGGTTCAATGAGTCTGGGAGTGTGGGACTTGCATCCACTAAAAAGCTCTGTTCTTTGCACCGGTTGGACGGAATACCCTAGAAAAGGATTTTTCATCGCCCAACCGGCTGGACACTCTCTTGTTATTTAAATTCCAATTTTTCCTTTTTGATTTGCTTTTTCTTCCGCTTCTTTACATTTCATGGTTTTTGTCACAAAGTTGTAGATATGTGACCAGTTGCGCTCAGATTCCGTCATCAGGTCTATCAGGCTTTCCACCTTTAAACTTTCTTGCTCCCCGCAGTAGTGACAGGCGTCGTCAGCGGTTTTACCAAATCTCTTTGAGTAAGTCCCAAAGCTTCTGTGGTCTGACAAAAATTGAGTCAAAATTATTGCAATGTTTAGAATCAGCTTCTTTGTCCATTGGGCGGTGTCCACCGTTGCTTGCCAATTCCAATTCCAATTCCAATTTAATTCATTTAATAAAACAATAATTCAAAAATTTACAACAACAAAGTTATACTTTCCAATGTTGCTGCCATGTCTTGACTACGCTAAAGGTTGATTTTTGCCCTGTTTTCTTAGTCAAGTACCTTTCCAGCACTTCAATGTATATTGGTAGTACCGCTGCTATCACGCACGCCACTATTGCACTGACCGTTCTGTATCCGCTAACAACTCTCAGCAGAACTTTCTTCTGGGTTGAGATCAGCGTGGTCCCAGTGCACGATTCCACACAGGCGCTGCCTAGGTTTTGATGGACTAAACCACCGCGTGGTAAACCGTCCTTTTCTTGGCCGTTTGGCCACTAACGTTTGGCAGGATTTTTGTTAGTGCCGTGACTGTCTTTTCGGCTTTTCTGACCAAGTTTACCACGTGGTGTCCAAATGTCTAATTTGCATCCAGCCATACTCCCAGATACTTTACAGTTTTTTTGGCTTCACCTTCTCTAGAATAATAAGAGCCTTTGTTTTCTTGGGGGCGACCTCTAACCCGTTTTCAGACATCCAATCGTCCACGGCCGCTAAGGCTTTGTTTGCTGCTTCCTGGAGCCTCACAGCACTGCTTGCCCTAATCACCACCGCCAGATCGTTGGCGTATTTTACCATGTTACATTCTTCGACGGTACGACCTGCGCCAGCTTCCTTTCCTCCCCTTCTGCGATGCGGAGCGTTCTGTCGCTCAGGTAGCTGGCTAAAATATCCTAGAAATATCTGGACACCCTAATCTCCTGCAAGCGAGTCAAAGCCTTACTCCACCTGGCCGTGTTAAAAGCGTTTTTAACGTCTAGGAGGATAATTGCCGTCTTTTAGTAATTGCGTAATGATTTGGCTTTTATGATGGCGTCCACAATCGAGCGCCGTTCCTAAACCCGTATTGAGCGTCCGATATAGCCTCTTTTTTTTCTAACTCTTCTTTGAACCTTCTATTTAGAAGGAACTCGTATGTTTTCCCGAGCACACTTAATAGGCTTATGGCCCAAAATTTATTTGCTTCCTCTTTTGGGATTAACACGACCTTTGCTTTTTTTCAATTATTTGGGAACAATCAATTAGCCAGAACACTGTTAAAATTGGCACGTAACACCTTCGAAATTTCTCTTTGGACCTGCGGTTTTCTTTGGGCCAAGCTTTGCAATAGCTACCTTTATCTCCTCTTTTGTGAACAGAGGAGGTGTGTCTGGATTTTTTAGGGTTGACACTTGTGCCCCCGGGTTTTTAACATCCGGGAAAAGTTTAACTATCACCCTTCTTCTTGTGGCATCATCCAAAGCTATTTGCCTTACATCCAGTCTTTTCATTATGATCTAGTATTCTTGCTTAAAAGAGTTTTTTTCCAGATCATTTATTAGTTCGTGCCACTTCTCTCTCTTGTTTTTTTTATATGCTTTCTTGGCAGCTCTCTCTGTTTTCCAAATCTACATCCATTTTGCCGCAGGCCCTGAACTTTGTGAGCCATTTCCGTATTCCAATGCACTCTATCTGTTCTTTCTCAATCTTTTTGCACCACCAATACGGCAAGTTTTTGCCACTCTTCTCTCCTAGTCTGTAACTGGCCCAGTCTTAGACCTTCTTTCAGGTTTTAAAGACTTTTACTTCTTTGTCGAGGCTTCGGAGAACTCTCTTTGCTTTATCTGTATTTAGTGCCACACCCATTCTAAGCTATCTTCTTGTTGTTTTCTTTCGCACGCCATTTCAAAAAAGAGATACCTGTAAAGCGTTTCCTCTTCGTCGTTGACCTTCCAACTTATCAAAGTCCCAGTAGTTGTGGCCATAGTTAAATCAATGTATGAGCCGCTGGATCTTCTCACAAATGTCGGAGTGTGCTCGTCATTTCCGAGCACCAGATTGAGAGTAGCCATCCACTGAGATAGGTATTTTCCCCTTTTGTCCTCGCTCTCCGAGCCTCAGGCTAACCTAACCTAACCTAACCTAACCTAACCTAACCTAACCTAACCTAACCTAACCTAACCTAACCTAACCTAACCTAACCTAACCTAACTTAGCCTAACCTAACTTAGCATAAAGTTTGCTCAAAAAATACAAAATTGCATAAAATTCTAGCATAAAATTACACGTTTTTTACATAAAATTTTTCAAAATTGACACAGAAAACTCATTCATCAAAATTGAACAAAAAATATTGATAACTTTTTAACAGAAAACGTATTTATTAAATAAAATTATTTAAAAAATACGTTTTCTACAAAAAAAATTATTAAAATTGATGCAAAAATGCCAGTTATAGCATAAAATGTGTTCAAAAACTACGTTTTTTTAACAAATAAATGATCAAAATTAAAAATTTCTTAGAAAAATTTAATGGAAAAGTTTAAAATTGAACAAAAGGCTTTTCAAAACGTGATTATCAAAAAAATTATTAAAACTGGCGTAAAAAAAACTATTTTTAACATAAAATTTGATTAAAAAAATTGTTTTTTTATAAATTTAATAAATAATTCTAATCAACCTAAATATAATATAAAATTTGCTTAGACAATATCAAAACTGCACAGAAATACTAGTTGAAAACATAATTAATGCTCAAAAAACTTATTTATAGCATAAAATTTACTTAAAAATTGCAATCTTTGCATAAGATTAATAAAAAAGTTACGCAAAAAACTTATTGCTACTGCTTAGAAAACTTATGCTCTAATGCAACAATTTTGTTTGTTGACATAGCTATTTAACCAAAAATGTGCTTCATTACTGAACAAAATTTTCAAATAAAATTGTAGATTAGTAACAATATTTTCCTCGGCTCTTTTACCAAATGTACATTGCAAACAATGATTGTGTAGCTTCAATTCTTGTACAAGTTAAATTTTGTAAGCTTGTAAACCACGATTTTTTGCAATTTTTTTTTTAATGTGGTTGGACACAAGTTTAATTGTTAAGCACAATGACAAGTTAACACATTTGGATCATTATTTACACTTCACTGCACACTATCAATTGCTTTTTGTGTGCGCACTGTACGATGACGTACTGGATGCTTATTATTGTTTAGATTAAACGATTGCAAAAAGATGCTCAGTTTCTCAAATTAATCGCTTTGATGGACGTTTATGAGAACTATACAATGCACGTAATACCCGATAAGTTTCTTGAACTGAACCATGTTTTTCAAAATAAATTTGTACAATTTGCAAATGTTGCTTCGGCGTGAGTTTATTCATGATAAATTGCAAACCCAAACTAATCTCAAAACAACCAAGAACTGTCAAATTAGCTGTCATAGATAAAAGTGTTACCAATTTAAAGTTAAAAAAATAAACACCTTTTGTTTGGTTAGAAAACTACATATTTGTAAGTAAAACCGTTTATAACATATCTATTATGCAAAAAACTCAACTACATACATTTTTTTTAAACTTACTTAAATTAATTACTTGATTTTTGCACAAAAAAACTTAGTTCTAGCATAAAAATTATTCAAAAAATTTGAGAAATGCCACAAAAAAGTATGGAGTTGCCAAATAATAAAAACAGTATATGCATATTACAAAAATAGTCTTATGGGGAAGATTTAGTTTAAGAAATTTGCTATTATAACCAATGTCTTCAATTTTGTACAAATATGCTTATTGTTTGTGGATGTAGGCTCAAATACCTTGAATGTTCAAGATGATAATCTGAATCATTAAGATTAAAGCAATCTGGATCTTTATTGTTTACTTTGGTTTCCGTCAAAAATATAAGCTTTCCTATATTCGAGATGTTGATGAACAGAATTTAAATTAATAAAATAAATATAAATTTTTAATTAAAACATTAATAATAACTGTAATATGAATAAAAAATAAAATCATTAAAACATTTACAAATTGTAACTGTATTGATAGAAAGTATCAATGCCCATCTATAGATTCCATAAATAACTTCTGGTTGAATTAAATTCAATTTAATTAATGACAAATTCTACTTTTTATCAATTTGGTCACTCTCATTTTATGAACCACTTTTTATTCAATGAATATTTTAATCTCACGCCGCTGCAGGATTATATAATAAGCAACACCTAATTTTATTTAATCCGATTATAAACGAAAGGAGCTTTGCTTAAATTGTTAGTGATATTTAAGTAGAGCATATGTCTTGCTTACAATGTAATTATATATTATATACAAACAAAATGTTTAAAAATTAACAGCACACCATATTTGAAAGGAATTTTATAATTGAAAATGTTATTGTGTCAAAAGTAAACTATTGATAATTACTGAAATATACTAAAAATTGTTTGGAGCTAATTTTTAATATTTATAGTAACAGAAATTTAATTAGCCTTGTGTTTACATAATTGGTGTCTAATTTATCACTTATCTCTTAACTATCAATCTATTGATGCCTGTAATTTTCATATCAATCCGGCTATTTTAATTTTTATTAATGTATAATTATTTTAATGGTTTTAAATTAGTATCTAGAAGCAAACACCTAATACAGATGCATTTGCATCAATTTTATAACATTTTTATCAGAAGCTATTTAACTATTTCACTTTCACCGGATACATTTATTAAACAAATATGTTGCCCTCTAAAATTGGTATCTATTAAATTTTTTATTGACATAATAATAGTAGAAAATTAATTTGTTTTATATTTATTAGTTAATGGTTAACACAATATTTGTACTATTATGATTTTTCTATATATTCTATTAACGCCTCAGTTTATTTCAAAAAGAAAAATTTAAATATGTGAATTTTTGACTGGTTTTAAATCTACGATGATATTTATTAAGTCAGCAAGACAATAGTTATTACTAATTCTCATAATCTTACTCAACTTATTTAGCAACCCACTTATTTTTCTCGTGTTAAACTTGTTGAATCAACTATTCCAAAAATTACAAATACTGTTGAAGCTGCTTTAGGAATATCTTATCATTCACTTATTACTATATAATAATATTCTAAGCAAATGAGAATGTATTTATAATCACAGCAATCTATTTAATATTGCTTTATGCTCATCAAAACCAATGTAATCTGCACTTACCTTATGCCAACTATGGGATAGCCACGGCTGAATTGCATCAAGTGGATTTCCATAAATATCTGTGTGGCTACATCCTCTCCATCTATATCACTGTAATTATAATCATCTACAACACTATCACTGACTGTTTTTACACTTTTTTTACTCAAATAAGATGAATTTTTATTGAATTTTAATAATAACACCGAGCACGAATGTATCACTACGACCTGTCACTCGTACTGAGGTCAATGATCTTGCGGGTTGCCAACACTGCAGGGCGCAAATTTTACATTATACTTAAATAAATCTCTTCATACAGAGATAATTAAATTAAACTTCTCATACTATTCTGACTAATAAGTTATTTTATTAATCATAATAATTATCAAAACATTATAGTTTCAAAAAAATAAAAACACAATAAAAAATAAATAATAATTAACATTATAAATGTTGATGTCAACCAATATATATAAAAACAAACAAAAATTTACGAATAATACTACTTTAAAGTTTATTGTCACGTAAAAAAGAACTAACAAAATTCAGAAATAATAATATACAAATTGAAGTGAGAAAAAATCCTTAGTTCAAAAAAGTTAGTTCTAAAACAACATAAGCTGTTACCAAATTTAAAGACAACTTTTTATGGGTTTTTAACCTAGATTTACATAGACAACCGTTGGTTGTCCATTACCTGTTATTTTAAAACGATGCTGAACAACAAAGTCATTCCAAAGCTTTGCTGTAAAAATAAAAATGTTATTGCTTAGTTTTTTGAGAAAACATACAATCTCTTATATTAATTGATGTTAAAGCTCTCAGTCAGTATGATTTTGGTGTAACTTTGGTTTTTTTCCAGAACCTCCACAAAAAATCTAGTTTTTAAATTTTAAAGATTGACTCTTTTCTAACTTGTCGATTTAGCATGCTTTTTTGTAAACCGCATAATTATTCACTTATTACTTAAATTGTTAAAACTTCTCTTTCTATTACTACCAAACCGCGCCTCATCTATCATTATTCATAAACATAGTAAAATGAAAAAAAAGAAAAAAATAGATTTTGTTACTTATTGCTTATATTCTAATGATCCACATATTGCAGCAAAAAATCTCACAAAAACTATTCAAAATGTTGTCAAAAAATTTGTTCCGTTCTCTGTTATTAAACCAAAACAAAACTACTAATTTTTATTTCAGACAAAACGGACAGTTAATAAAAAACAAAAAGCATTTAAGAATGACCGAATAAGCTACAAAAGATTATAAGTTACCTCATAATTAATCTAACACATTCTGAAACAGATAGGGTTGACAGAAAAAGCTAATCAAATTTCTCAACTTTTTATAAACAACAAAAAAACTTATAAAACAATAAATTTATTGCAAAGTAATACAAAATCTTCAATATTCTATCTATTTGCAAACCAATTTGCATCTAACTCTTCTATTATAAATCTTCCTATTGCTACAATAGCAGCTAGTAGAAAAATAATGGGTCTAATTTATTTTAGGCAACGGGTTTTCAAAAAATGTTTTTTGAATTAAATACCAGAAAGGTATAGATAAAATTTTACTTATTATTCTTAAAACATTATCAAATAAATTAACTTTTATTGAAAATGTTTAACCTATTCCTAAAAAAAAAACAAGCCTAATTTTTCAAATTGTAGGCTAATTGCATTATTGTCTAATCTGTAAAAAAAAAAATTTAAAACTAAAAAAAATCTTTTTTAATAACTCAACATTAACAAAGTTTTTACAAAAAGCAAAATATATCTTTACTAAAAAACCGCTACTATCTAAAAAAAAGTTTAGTACAAAAGAAGGTAAAAAAGTTGGTTCTAAAATAACATAAACTGTTACCAGATTTAAAGACAACTTCCGGCTTGATGTTAAAGCTCTCAGTCAGTATCTTTTTGATAAAACTTTTGTCAGTTTCGACAGCCGCAAAAAATGTCTGGTTATCAAAGTCTAAAGATCGACCTTTTTTAAGCTAGTTTTACCATCTTTGTCGTTGTGCAAAAATGAGGTACACAAAATAGCGAACTGCAAGAACAGAGAATATTGATAGAGTGTAAAGTGTTAGACCAACAAACTGGAGGGAGAAGATGCCCCACTACAATTAGAAGAGAAACTAGAAGACTAAGAAAGAATATAGAGGACAACAATCTAAAAAGTTGAAATCAACACGGAAGGAAACCTATAACCAAAAATGTATAACATCATTCAAACAAATATAGGGAGGAGAAGAGAGGCACATGACTTACTGCTAGCAACTGCGATGAGAGAAAAAATAGACATAGTGATAGTGAGCAAACCAAATAAAAAAGTTAAGCGGGAAATGGATCAAAGATAGAGGATCAGACGCAGCCATCCTAGCAAGGGGGAAGTGTAAAAACAAAGTGAAAAGGTGGGGAACTACCAAAGAAGGAGTAGTGTGGGCTGATATAGGAGGTATGATAGTATACAGCTGCTACATCAGTCCAAACAGCAGTATAGAATATTATCGAGAGTGGATTGAAGAACTAGAAAAAAGCTTAAGAAAACAAAAGAGCAAGAAAATCTTAATAGGAGGAGATATAAACGCAAAATCATTTAGGTGGGAAGGGACAAAGAGCGATAGGAAAAGACAAATTCTAGAAGAAATGATTGCTACAGTAAATCTAACGATATGCAACCATGGCGACAGACCAACATTTGTAAGAGGAAGATCCTAAGTCTCATATCGATATTACTATAGCAACGTGGGAAACAGCAGGAGTAGTGGGCAGCTGGAACGTGACAGATGAAGAATCGCTGAGCCTACATAAATATAAAAAATACAACACGATCGGAAAAGGGATAAAAGAACACACAAGAAAAGGAGGATGGAACGTGCGAAGGATGAACAGAGAGAAAATAAAAAGAGCCATGGAGGTAAAAAAAGTAACAGAAAGCAAAAACATAGAGGAAAGATGCAAACTGAGAAAGGCAGCGAAAGAAGCAATCCCCAATAGAGAAGGAAGAAGGAAGGTGCCGTACTGGTGGTGCAATGAGATGAAGAAAAGCAGGAAAAAAGCAATACAAACCGGAAAGAAGATAAAAAAACAGAAACAAAAAGGGGAGGCTACTGCAGAGACAGACGAAGAATTAAAAATGGACAGAAAAGAACTAAGAAAAGCGATAAAAGACAGCAAGAAAAGATACTGGAAAGAAATGATAGATTCCATAGATAGGAACCCCTGGGAAAAGCCGTACAAAATTGCAATAAATAAACTGGGACGAAGATCAAAGGGAGTGTGCTTAAAGGAGGAGGAAGGAGAAGAAAAAATAATTGAAAAATTGTTTCCCAAAGGAAGAGCGGTAAAAAACCAACAGAGACAAGTGAAGAAGAAGAAGCAGATGTGGCAACAGTGGAGGAGATGAAACAAATCATAAGAAAACTATCTAACAATAAAGCACCAGGTCCGGTTAAAATAACAGCGGAGATAGTGAAATCAGCGTTAGAAGGAAACAAAATAAAACTAACACAAATAATAAACAGATGTCTAAATAAAGAAACATTCCCGAAATGTTAGAAAGAAGCAAACTTAGTGCTGATTGAGAAGAAGTAAGAAGCAGGTAAATCAAAGACGTATAGACCGATTTGTTTAATCAATACATTAGCATAGATAATAGAAAAAGTTATTGTGAGAAGAATATAGAAAGAAATAGAAGAAAGTGGTGGGTGAAAAAGTAAACAATACGGATTTACCAAAAGGAGATTGACGCTAGGAGTTATTGAGAAGGTAAAAGCGGTAGCAAAACCCACATAGAAAAAGACAGCATTGCATCTTAATAGCGTTAGATATACAAAACGCGTTTAATAGCGTACTATGAGAAGCAATTATAAAAGCATAAAAAAAAAAGAATTGACAAAAAAAGAATTGACAAAAAAAACTATCAAGATAATATGAAGTTATCTACGAGGAAGAAACTTAGTGAGCAAGAAGGGTAAATTTAGACTGACCCGAGGGGTACCACAAGGCTCAGCACTAAGACCCAAATTATGGAACTTAGTATATAATGAGTTTCTCGGAATGCGGCTGCCAGACGGGGTGACGATAACGGCATTTGCTGACGACTTAGCTTTAGAGATGCAGACATAGAAGTACTAAAAGAAAAGTTAGAGTTGGCAATTAGTATGATAAAGAGATAAATAAAAAGTAAAGGGCTAGAATTAGCACCGCAGAAAACGGAAGCGGCATAGTTATCGACAAAGAGAACAAATAGAGGAACCGGAAAAATACAAGTAGGTGAAAAAATAATAACCATAGGGAAGAAGATTAAATACTTTAGAGTTACAATGGAAGCAAAAGGATGGAACGAACAAATTAAGAAAGCGGTAAGAGAAAAAAAGAATATGGAAGGAATGCTTAGTAGGCTTATGCCAAACAAGGGAGGACCAGGACAAGAGGCAAGAAAGCTAATAGCAACGGCGGCCAAAAGTAAACTATTGTACGCCGCAGAAACATGGGGAGATGCCTTAAAGACAAAAAAAAAACAGAAACTAGAGCAAGCTCGTTAAGGATATGCAGGGCTTACAAAACGGTATCGCAAGAAGCGCTAGAGGTAATCGCGGCGACACTACCCGCAGACTTGATGGTAGAAGAAGATTAAACATAAAGAAACTGGTAAATGAAGGAAATAGTAAACAAGAAGCAAAGAGACAAGCAAGAGATAATACAATAAAAAAATGGCAGACACAGTGGATAGACGGAGAAAAAAGTGAATGGACAAGATAGTTAATACCAGAAATAAAGGAATGGGTAGAGAATAAACCGGAGACGTGTTACTATACAACACAACTACTCACCGGACATGGAGCCTTTGGAAAGTATTTACAAAATATAAATAAAATTGTGAAAGAAGAGAAATGTATATTCTGCCAAAAAGACACGAATGACGACGCAGAACATACGCTAATAGAGTGCGAAGCGTGGGAGAATGATAAGAAAAAGTTAGAAAATGTATTGGAAAACAAAATTGATAAATCTTCAATAATTAATATTTGCCTAAATGACAAAAACAAATGGAGAGCATTAAGAAACTATGCAACGGCAAAAATGAGAAAAAAGATAGAGAAGTTTGAAAACTCAAGATCTAGATAAACAAAAATGGAAGTAAACACACACATCAAAAAACACAGAAAACAAAAGAAAGAGGAAAGAAAAGCTAAGTGGAAGCAAAAAAACATAAAAAAGCAATGAAGACAAAAAATACAAAGAAGGTCAAGACAACTATGCCTACCAAAAAATGAAAAAGGAAAATGTAGACAAGAAAAGAATATACAATAAAACATTGGTACCAACCGAAATTGCAAAAATAAGGAAAAAAAGAAAAGAGCTGCTCAAAGAAAGCAAACTGACCAAACTGACCAAAGAATTTCCAAATGGTAGATACGCCATTTTGAGGTTGACTGACAATGTAACCTTTGAAATGGTTAGAGTATATTTGGCAACCAAAAGACACAAAGAAATAATTCCAAATAGAGAATCAAGAATATCCTTAGAAGTTAAATTGGCAAATCTAAGATTACCAAAAGGGGTAGACCTAATGGAGCTCTACAATATATTTATGAAAGAGAGAGGATACCCCGACAAAGAAGTGAATGAAGACTTAGAAAAACTAAGAAGACATCTAAGGACAAATCAAACAACTAGGCTGAATAACAATAGAATGGCAGAAAGGAGAGATGAACGTCAGTATAGGACAGACAACAAATAGGGTATAGGGAGAGATGAGCCGGGGACAGCATGTGTTGCCGCAGCAGTCTGTGTGAATCCCACAAAGCCGAAACCAGCTCATCTCAAACTAATAATAGACTAGAGACAGACATGATAAGGACAAAATGACAACAGAACTAACGTAGAGAAGAAAACCGAAAGGTATTGCCCTGCGTTAGTTATTCTCAAGGGCCAATTGTTTGAATTGTTTTGAGCATGATAACAAATCAGTAATTTGAAATGGAATAGCCTATCCACTTACCTAAGAATTCGTTTTTAAGAGATTGGATTGTAACCTTATTTAGTGACAAAATGACTTTTGACGTTTGCAGAAAGATCAAACTATCAATTTCCTTAAAATTATTGCTTAAATGGGTAAGTGGATTGTAGTAGCATACCCATCCACCCACCCAAATGTTTGATTTTATGAAATTAGATTACGACATACTCTAGTGACATAGAGACTTATGACGCTTGTAGAAAAGTCAAACATTTAAACTCTTAATGACAAACAGGTAGGGGTAGCTGGGTGGGTCACTCTATAGCATGATAACGAGTCAATAATTTGGATTAAAGTAGAAAAAATTAAGAGCTCAAAAATGTTTTAAACTTTCAAAAATGATTCATAATTATTAAAAAAAACTCTAATTTGTTAAAAAAGTTTCTATACTGCTTTAGTTAAAAAAATAAAAAAAATAATAATATTGAACTGTTATTAAACATTTTCTGCCAGTAATGCTTATATTACAAATCGGCTTACGAGTTTGAATAGATTCCAAACCACGGAAGATAATATTAATCTACTCCAAACCAGGGAAACATTTTAGTCATAGAATCTCACGTTGGTAAAACGGGTTGAAAAGTGTAAGAGCGTATAAACGTTTAAAATGGTTTTTGTCGTGAGATTTCAACCCACAATCTGTAGTGCAACAGTAAAATATCTAGACTACAGCGCCACGCAATTTCTAAACTGTGAAAATAGTAAACAAATTTTTTTTTACATTAATATTAAATTTAATAGTATAGCAACATTATGCAGACTCAATGGGGCAAGAAAGAAAACAAAAACACTCTGAGCCAGACCATTAAAATGTTTTTAAACTGTTATCAGAATTTCTTAAAACGGTAAAAACGTTTATAAACTGTACAAATTGTTTTTAAACTGTCATTAATGTCTTCTAAATTTGTCATAAAAGTTTCTAAAAATGTCAAAAAATGTCAGCAAATGTTTCTAAACTGTCATTAAATGTTCTTAAACTGTTAAAATGTTTATAAACTACAAAAAAGTTTGTAAACTGTTATTATAAAGTAAACTGTAAAAAATGTTTCTAAACTGTCATCAAAACTTTCTAAACTGTCAAAAATAAATAAAATCAAATACGTTTCTGAACTAGCAACATGATTTTTTAAAATATTAAAAAATTTTATTATAAAAACTGTTATTAAAGTTTTTTAAACTGTATAAAATGTTCATAAACTTTAGAAACTGTAAAAATTTTAAACAATTAAAAAAATAATTTAGTTCAGAGATAGTTTTAAGTTGCCATCAATTTTTTTTGTCAAAAATGTATATAAACTATAAAAAAAGTTTATAGAAAATTAAAAATGCTTCTAAACTGTCATCAAAGTTTTTTTATATGTCAAGGATGTACATAAATTGTAAAAAAATATTCTTAAACTATCATAAAAGTCTCAAAAATGTTTATTAACTGTAGAAAAAAGTTTAAACAATAAAAGGTGTTTCTAAACTAGCATCAAAATATTTAAAAATGTCAAAATTATCTATAAACATTGAAAAATATTTATAACCTGTCAGCAAATATTTGTTTTGCTTGCTTTAAAGAAGGAGGTCTATTAGACTGTCGATCGTCTGTGTCTTTCCTACAGCTATCTCTGCTTTGTGTCTTCCAACGTGCTATTGCGTGCAGTAGTGGCAATCGTCGCTCTGGGTCTTACCAATCCTCTTGGTGTAGGTGCCAAAACTCCCGTAGCCTGTCAGGAATTGTGTCAGGAAAACATCGGTGTTTTTGGGCGGGCATCTCACCCATCTTTCTATTGAGGGGATAAGCGTCTTTGTCTACTGCGCTGTATCATGGGTGTCGTCCCATCTACGCTGCCACTGCTTTATAATGTTGTACGTTGCTTTGCGGCCTTCCTTTCTGGCTTGATGCTTCTCTGCCAACTCCTCTATTTTTAGGTCGATCGGCGGGATTGCCGCAATGACGCAGGCACTTTTGCCACTTGAGGTTTGATATGCGCTGATTACTTTTAGTACGACTTTTCTTTGTGTGGATAAAAGCACTGTCAGGTACCTGTTTACGCCAAAAGCCTGCCTCCAGACCGGCGCCGCGTAAGTCAGTATAGATTGGATCACGGCGTGGTAAATTGCCTTTTTTTTTAGCGTTTTGTCCGCTTACGTTTGGCATGATCTTTATTAGGGCAGTCATAGTTTTCTCTGCTTTGCCAATGATGTTTTGAACGGCCAAAGATCCAGATCAAGTCCAACCATACTCCGAGATACTTGACGGATTTTTTTGGGGTAATGGTTTCAACTCTTAAAACAAAGGTGGCTACGGTTTTTTTCTTGTTCCTTTGACAATCAATGCCTCAGTTTTTTTGGGAGATAGTTCTAGGTTGCTTCTCGTTATCCATTCGTCTACTGTTTTTAAGGCTTTGTTTGCAGCCTTCTGCATTTCCTGCATATTGTTTGCTCTGACTACCACCGCTAGGTCGTACGCTTCTAGCAGCACGTCGGAGATTACTTCGTGCGCAAGCTTGATGATTTGGCAGTGGATTCCGTCGGGTCGCGAAGCTTTTTTAATCTTCTAATGCTTCATTCAGCTTGTTGGCGGTAAATAGAGTTAGGTTTTCTGCGTCTCCGGTTGTCAGCGGAGCTGCTTGCTCAACAACGTCCGGGAAAAGCTCCTTAATAATCTCCTTCTTCCTGCTGTCTTTTAGTGTTATATGGTTTGGCTTTATTGCTAGCTTCTTTATCAGTATCTGGTAACCCTGACTAAAAGCATCTCTTTCTCTTTTGCTCCTGCGGATGGCTGTTTGATACTCTTTTTTGGCGGTTTTGAGCTGTGCTTTAAGACCTTTAACTCTTTCGGGTTCTCCTTTTGCCCTAGATCTTGTCAGAAGCCTTTGTATTGCGGTGTATTCCTTTCTTTGTGCGTCGATGGTATTGCTTTACCAGTAAGGCAAGTTGTTTGTTTGGCCGCGGATCTTGTAGCTGGCCCAGTCTTAAACTTCTTTTAGTTTCTGGAAGAAGTTTTGCTTGTACCGGAGGTCTTGGAGTTCATTCCTTTCTTTTTCGGCTTAACCTAACCTAACCTAACCAAACCTTGGAGTTTGTTCTTTCCTTTTTCGGCCTAACCTAACCTAACCTAACCTAACCCAACAAAAAAAAAATATTTTTTTTAAAATTAATTTAGCAGTTAATAAAAGTTATCTTAATAATTCAGACAAAATGTTTGTCCGGCCAGTGAGATGCTAAGCACACTAGTGAATTAATAATAAATTATAGTTTAAATTTATATAAACTGTTACTAGAATCAAAAATAGATAGTATACAATACAATCAATTTAGTCTTTTAATTGATAAGCATGTTCAAAGGTATAAAACTCCAGTTCAAAGTAGGTAAAAAACTGAAAAAGTAAGTACACCCTTTAATAAAATCTGCAAGATTTTTGTCTACTATAAAAAACTAACTTGATTGATGATAATATATAATGAGTAATTAAAAATTATAGAATAGATATTTAGTGTCTTGTGTCGTCTTTTACGTAAAATTGTTTCCAGATTCTATAAACGTGATTCAATATTTTTTTTGTATTTGCATCCAGTATTAATTTGTTTTTATAAATTAATAAAGTTTTACTAGGGATCAGCAAAATATTTAAAGTAATGCAAGTAAGCGCGGGTGCTCATGCAATGCAATTAAAATTTTAATTTTATAAAATTCTGCTCATTTTGGTATAGCTTTTGTACAAGTTTACATAAAATTTACCTTTGATTGACTTTTAATTTTTTTTTTTAAATACAAAATTGCAATGTTCTTGAGATTTTGACGGCAAAAAGACTTTCCAGGAATGCAAATAGAGCTAAGTTTTTTCTGCTATGTAAAGAAGATTAATCAAATAAAGTCATTTTGAGGCATATATTGGTGTGGACAAGAATACTAAATATTTATCACTTTTTAGACAAAGATTAGATTATCGAAAGAAAAAAATTAAAGTACAATTAATTGATTCCTTAACTAATAACACGACGTACGTTTTATTATTGACATTCATTACCAATACTAGCAAAAGTAAATAATAGCTTCCACGTTTCGAAAACCAATACCACTAATTTATATTTACTCGGCAAAAGAGCAATAAATATCCACTGAATGTATTCTACACGCACTTTTAGCTAACATCTGAATGTACAATTACGTGGGTTAAACAACATCTATTTCATTAAAAAAATACTTTCCAATATTTTTGCGTAAATCCAGATTCCTTAGATAGCCAGCCAGACCTCATACATATAAATCGAACTGAATTTATTACAACTTTCGTTATTAATTTGTGTAAATTCAAATTGAACGAAATCATGTCAAATTATTATTAAGATGAAAGTGAAAAGATTTTCTATGAATATTATAACAATTAATTTTCTATTAAATCACATCCTGTATTTAAGCTACTTTCAAGGTCTAATATTATTTGTTATATTGAACATAGAAAAAAATGTAGATCACGCATTTTTCTTAATGTACAATTCAATTCGATAAAAGGTGTTAAGTTCTAGATGAAGGTCACTGTAATTAAGAACCTTCTAATTCCATTTAAATTATGAAGGCACGATTTTACTATTGCATGTTGAGTATTTATTCAAGTTGACTATAAGGAAATTATTACCAAGAATTATTATTTAATTGTTGCATTAAATGTGCTTGTGTTTATTGTGTGTAAAGTGGATTAGTCAAGGAAACTTGTACTATTCTACTGGACTTTTTATTCCTCATTCATTTATTACAAGCAAATGTCATTAATTGTTTTACAAAAATAACTTTCAAATTATCCTGGGAAAATATTTTAATTTATATATGCATATTATGTCTCCAGGTTTAATCAAATTTGGCTAAATTGCATAATATTGTCATCTTGATTTAAAGATAACGTTCAATTCGATTGTCCTCGTTAGGATATTAACATCTGGAACTAATTGATACGATTAAATGGAGAAATAAACGCAGAATTATATTCTACAAGCCAATAGAATTTAGAGGCCATGGAATTAAATTGATTGTTATTTAAAATTCATTGATAATGTTATTAATTAATACTGTTGTTAACTTAGATACATATTAATTAAGTATGATTATATTCCTGTAATTGATTTGATTCGTGTATTGGTACATTATTGTTGTAGTGAGAGGTTTATAGTTTTTTTTTAATTAGTGTATTACTCTTTAGCAGTGTCATTATTAAAGTTAAAAATACTCAAAATATCATTAGTAAAGAAGGTAAAAAACACAAATTATAAATGCAGGATTTGCACTATCCTCCACTCTATTTTTAATGATAATAATAATTGTTAATTAAAGTTTAGGAAACTGATTATTTATTTGGAAGAATTATATACAAGACTGATTCTGTATAAAAAAAAGTTTAAGTGTTAGGTGTGAGTATTTGTTCTGCTTTTGTGAATGATTTTGCGGCGAGGATTACTGTTTGTACAAAAAAAAAACATTAAACAAAAATATGTTAAGGGCGACCTATTCTCTTAACTATGACACATTACTTAATAATTATTACACAAATCTCATGATATAAAAAATTCAATACACCAGGTGTTTGGTTAAAAATATTTTTAAAAATGTATTTAGGTTTTTTATTATGATAAGTTATTTATAAGAATAAATTTGTGATAAAATATATAGTAAATTGTTTTATTATTTCATTATCATGAATTATAACGAAGTAGATGTCACAGCCATCAATTACATTCATATTTTTTCATTGATCAAAAATATTTACTTAAGTAAATATAATACAAATTGTCCAATCAATAATATATTTGTGTTATATAGTATGCTAAAAGGTCAATGAAATCATTTACCTCATAACATAAAATTGGACAATATGCAAATACATAAACACCAATAAATTATTCATTAAAATCGCCAATTACAAAACAAATTAGAAAAATGAAACTTTCACATATAAGCTATTCACTAATATTATTAAACTATATGCCACGTTACAAATATTGACAATTGTTTCCTGTTACGTTACCGCTCGAATTTTAGATTGTTAGCAGTCGGCCATATTGCACACGACATGTAACCGAACAACATTTTGCAAAACGATTTAAATATGAAAGTTGCTTAATAAATATATATCTAGTGCAATTTACTCCATATAAGCATACACATTATAAAATGCATAGTGGATACAGACACATACACTCACTCAAATTTACTTTCATTACATGCAAGAAATAATATTAATTTCAAACAATCACACCAATAAAAAGTTTTAGTTACAAATTTTATTGCAAACTACGTTCACTGTCAATTTACTGAAGCTGTTTTAGTACTATGGACACATTAAGTATGTGTAATGTTTACATTTACATTTCTATACAAATATATTACTTAACTTGTTACAAAGATTTAATTTAATTGCATTAATATATAAATTACATCTTAAACTTGTTGTTAAGTATAATAAAGAGTTCCGGAAGCAATTGCAGCATAAATAGCCCCAAGACTATAATTGAAATTGTTGGAAGTAACCGCTAATTTGTAAGCAATATTACGTTTGATTTGTTTTCTTTATATTGGAAGATATAGATCAAATAGCATCCAATGTCAGGAAAACCATAAGAGAAAGTAATAATTATTGTTGTGAGTAAGCCTTTAAACATTTTTATTAGTAATGTCACTGTCAGTGGCGTAGTATTTGAGTAAACATTGTTTTCTTAACAATTTTATTTAAAAAAAAACTTTAAAAATGTTTTTTTAATAAAATTGCAAATTAGTTGAATAAAGGGTTTAATTTAAAATAAAAATTTTATTAAAGAAACAAGCTTTTAAACAATTTACAATATTTTCTAGCAGAACAAAAAAAAAATCAAAACAATAACCAAACTATACAAGAAGTTTGCAATGCTTAAACATGTTAGAAGCTTTTAAAAACAGTGCTTAGTTTATTATTAAATAATTGATGTCTAAGAAAAATAATATACTAAAGAAGAGCAGCGTAGATATACTACACATACCTTCTCTAAAGTTTGAAAACGAGCAACAGGAGTGCAAGGACTTTGTCTTCTACTCATGCTATTTTTTGCACACAACTTTAGCTACTACTCTACTTGGCCTTAGCAAAGACATAGAGCATCATGACAAGCAACTGCTGATAGAAAATGATTTTTGTTCTAATCTCAAAAAGTATTCCCATTTGTAAATTTTGTAAAAAAAAACTACGTTGTTTCAATAAGTATAAGTTAAATTTTATTTTATTTTAGAAAAGTCACAAATAACAAAAATTACAGCAATTAAAACTGCACTTTTTGTACTCTTTTATCAAAATCCGGAAAAAAGCACGCTTGTTGACTGAGCGGGGGAGCATGACTTTGCAATCTTTAAAAAGGAAAACAAACTGATATTTAAAAGGGTTGGTTGTTTGTTTTTTATAAACGCAATCATGTTCTTAATAAGTTTAGCTAAACATATACAAAAATGAAAAATAACAATTAAAATAATCTTACTTTTTCATAAACATTGCATTCACAACAACAGCAAATGCAATAATTGAAGACAGCACTTCAAAAATATGCTTGCGGACCAGTTAGCTTGCAAAGTAGGAAGAGCTTTTAGGCATGAGTACTTCACTCAGAAAGTCACTAAATTAATGGAAAACATTGTGAAGACATTCAACAGAGTTGTTACTAAAAAAAATAATTGAAAAAACAAGAAAACAATGCACAGCAACAGCCAAGCTTAGAAGCAAGAAGAAAAAGCGGCTTGTGCGACACAATTGATGCACACAAAGCAGAAAAATAGTTTATAGTTCTTGTAACTTTTGATATTAAGAACGCTTTTAACTCCCTACAATGAGTAAATGTTGGCAGTATGGCAAAAAAACATGTATGGTTAACAGCGCTAATAAAAGTTAAGCAACGGTTGCCAAATTTGAATAAGGTGACTACTAAAGTACATAGTGTTCCTAATATGGGTCTGTTACATACACATGTTTTTTCTGTAGTTCAGTGTGCCTGACACCTCGACACCAACAGTATAAAAGGTTTTGAATTATGATAATGATAACAACAAGCAAATATTATTAAAGCACAGAGTTTAGTCCAGAGTCCTGTAAAAAATTAGCTACAGCAAAATATTGAAGATTAGAAAATATGCAGCTCGACAGATCTATTCAGGAAAGTGGCAAATAATGTTAAAATTGCTTTAGTAATTTACACTTTCCAATAAAGAAAGAACTAAAAAAGGCAATTCTAAGCAAAATATGTCAGCAAAAAAAGCAACTAATGCAATGTGGACAAAAGAATAACAAAAAAACAGGTACAACCGTGTTAACAAAAACTTTTATCCTCAACTTACCTACTTGGGTAACAGGAACCTCACCTTACCTAATTTCTAAAAAAAGCACTGGTACTCTTTTAAAAAACAGATTTAAACTTATATCTAAAAAGAAATGCTCATACTACAGCCTGATTGACATGCCAAAGCACATGATTATAGTACTCACTATATGGAAAAAATGTTGGTTTGTTACTCTAGACGCATTTTTAATGTTTAAAAATTTATTTGATTTTATTATGTAATTCTTGATCAAACTTGTGCAATAATTGGAATTGTTATATGAATGTTAGGTAATAAGCAAGTTTTATTCCTAATTTTTAATGAATTTTATGCAATACTTAAGCAATTTTAGATGGATTTTGTGTAATTGATAAATAATTAATAATTAAGTTTATCAATTAAAATTTTATGTATTATACTTTTTCTGGATTTTCTTTAATTAAT
The DNA here is from genome assembly GCA_963932245.1 of Tachinus rufipes. Taxonomy (NCBI): domain Eukaryota; kingdom Metazoa; phylum Arthropoda; class Insecta; order Coleoptera; family Staphylinidae; genus Tachinus; species Tachinus rufipes. The sequence goes on along the minus strand of OZ010744.1, from coordinate 116,531,030 downwards.
AAACTTTCTGACAGTTTTAGGAGAGCAAAAAAGTTGTGTTTTTAAATTAATTTTTAAATAATTATATGCAATAATTGCATTTGTATGCAATTTTAGATAATTTTTTTAAAATAATAAAACTTTTAATAAATAATCATAAGTGCACAAAAGTTTTAATGTAGAAATGTAATTTTTGGTTAACTTTATTCAACATTTACTGTGAAATTTTACATGAATTTTGTAAAGTATATAAATTTTTAATACATTTCAGAAATCTAAAATGGTTTTTTATGCAAATTTTACGCAGTAAATGTGTTTTTTGTTGAATTTTTGACACAATTGTCAGCAGATTTAGATAGACTTAGTAAAATAATAAATTTTATAAAAAGGTTTTGTATAAAATGTGCTTCTTGTTTCATTTTTAGTAAATTTTATGCAACAATTAATGTTTTTAAGTAATTTTAGTTGGATTTTGTGTAACAAACACATAATACACGTTTAGAAAGGCGTTTTTGTAATTTTTTTGTGTTTTATGTTGAATTATTTATAAGTTTTACCCTTTAGATGTGTTTTTTGATCTATCTTAAATGTTTTTTGTGTAATTAATTTTATTTGTTGATAAATGTCAATTGTGCAAAAAAGTTTTAATGCAATAAATGTGTTTTCTGAGCATTTTTTTAATAAACTGTATGCAACAATTAAGTTTTTTGAGCAATTTTAAAAAGATTTTGTGTAATTAATAATTTTTTGATAAATTTTATAAGAGCAAAAAGGTTTGTCTGTGCAATATTTATGTGATAAATGAGTTTTTTAATCATTTTTGTTAAATTTGATTATTATGATTGACAGTTAGTTAGAACAAGAGTTAAGAAAATAACATTTTAAGTTTTAAAAAAATTTTATAATACTAAACATTAATGCAACCCAACGGCATCACATAAATCTTTCAACTTTTAACGGCTATTTTTGTTTGCTTTATCAACCGACTTTTGACAAAATTTGGTCAAAAACTTTTTACAACCTGCATTGCTTAAGTGGTAAACTTTCTGGTTGCAGTTAGTCATTGGTTAATTTGAACAAGCCGGATAAAGAATTTGGCAGTAAAATTTTATACTTTTAAAGCTACAAATACTTTTTTTTAATACTAAATTAGCGTACTGTTAGTTTTTTTTTAATAATTTTTTTTTATCTGAATTTCTAGTTCTAAAAGCCAAATTTATAAAATGTTAGATTTATAACTTAAAGCCCGGTTTATCACTTTGCCACTAATATTTAATACGTTTATAGCCGGAATTAAATTTTTAAAATTTGCATTTACACTTTTAAAAACCAGATTGACAGTTAAAGGCCGAATTTATAATTCAAAGAACAAATTAACAGTTTTACAGTAAAGTTTAACACTTTGAAGGCCGTATTTACAGTATTTTAGTTAAATTTGCAGTATTGATTATTTGAATTTGTTGGCAGTAGAGTTTGTTAAACTAAAATTAATGCCGGATTTTTATTTTTGAATGCTGCATTTATACTTTTTAACGCCGGATTAACAGTTTGGCTTATTTGACTAAACACAAATTATTAATTTAACAGCCAAATTAACAGTTTTAAAGATTGGCTTTATAATTTGGGAGTCAGTCAAGACAATTTTTGCAATTAAAAGTAGTATGCTTCAGAACTATCATATTTAAATTTCAAGTCTGCAGGTGTATCGAAATTAAAGAGATCAAATTTTCAATCAAATGTAATGTATTTTATCCATTTTTTGCAAAAAAATTGAAAATCCAAGGGCGAAATTGTGTTCTACAAAAAATTTCCTATAAGATACGCCTTTTTGAATATGATTTTTGACTATTTTTTGTAAATTTTGTGTGCTTTTTGATTGATTTTTGATAATTTAAGTTAAATTTTGTGTAATAAATAAATTTCCAATAGATTTTAAGGTTCAATAAAACTTCTTTGTGCAAATTTTATGCTATTATTGTGTTTTCTGTTGTGTTGAAGTATGTTTTATGCAAATTTTATGCAATCTGTTTATTTTCTAATTAATATTTAATAAATTTCATGCAACAAATGTGTTTTTTTAGCAGTTTTAGATCAATTTTGTGTAATTAATAAATTATTAATTCATTTTATGAATGCGAAAAGGTTCATTTCTCAAACATTGATGCAATAAATGCGTTGATAAATTCTGTGCAACAATTAAATTTTATGAGCAGTTTTAGAAGGGTTTTGTGTAATTTATAAATTTTTGATCAATTTTATAAATGAAAAAAGGTTTTTTTTTTTTAACTTTTCTTAAACTTTATGCAAAAATTGAGTTTTTACTTGCTGCCGCGTAGGAAAGAGTAAAAAAATAACATTTTGTATAGATAAAAAAACTTTTTAACAGCAAATTTGTAAATTTTTTACATGAACCTTCTAACTAATAATAATTTCATCAAATTTTTTGTCTGCTAACTTGGTTAAGTTTCTAGTTGCACTTTTTGGTTAATTTAAAACACTTTCCAAATATCGTTTGCAGCACGTTTGAAATTACGTCACTTTAAATAAATTTAACTTAATTATTCTTTAAAAAACCTATTAATTATGAATATTTAGATTTGCAACAAATGGTTATTAACCACAAGCAATAGTAATTACTTTTATAGCAGAAAAAAGAAACCATTGAAAACCTTTCAATTAAAAAAATCAATATTTACTACTTAACACAGCAACCAGCTCAAATTAATTTGCAACAGTTGTAGATCAGACTTAAATTATAGCCATCACACAACACGTCTTATAATTTGTTTGTTTCAAAAACAAAATGTATCTATGAAGAACACTATTTACTTAAAACGTTCAACCACAACAACTTGGTTTTGGCTGCAAAACTCTTAAACTTGTAGTACTAAATCCAAAACTTACAACCGCTTAAGGAGCACTACACAAACCATTTGTAGAAACAGATTAGACAACAGAAAAAAAGTAGACTGGAGACAAAAATTTTACATGCATGTTAGCTTACTGCCCATATTTTTTAAATTTGACAATATAAATTTTATTTTGCAGCAACGAAATTAACACAAATCTTATGACAAAACTAACAAAAATAACTTACTCTTATTCTTATTAAGCAGCCTTAACACAACTACAAACACCTAAGATGCAAGCCAGCTTTACACATTTCTCAATTGCTTATAATTGGTAAATTTTACAATTAAGCCTTTATCACAAAGCAATAAAAGAAGAGGCATAAATCAATTAGTAGGCAGAAGCAGAACTATTAATTATCACTTTAAAAACCAACGTTTCTACTAAAATTGGATTCCTAAAAAGAAAACAGAACCCAAACGCCACGCGCTATTTTAATCAGATAACACAAGACATCACTATCTTTGACTATATCTACCAACTTGGCGTCACAAAAATACTAAATTAAAAACGTATCTGAAAGCTTATCTACTAGAGTCTAGATCATAAACTATGTATTAAGCAAATAAAAAATAGAAAATCTTTTCTATGTTGTATGATCAATTAGCAACTAACTCATAAAGCAAACAATATTTTTTTAAATAGCTAAAAAAACAAAAAATAATTTAAAAAATAAATTATAAGTTTTTGAAATGAACGCAATATTTAGCTAACAAACTAATTTTTGCTAAGTTTTTAAATAATATCACATTTTTTCAAAACTATTATTATTACACTTTCTCAATCAGAATAAAGTAAGGGCACTTTCCAATAAACATTATAATAAAAATCTTACTATCAATATGATTGATAAATCGTACTACACAATCATTCTTTCTTATCCATATTTCAAATCTTCATGCGCCGCTAAATCCTCTTATACCAAACAAAAATGAAAGGCTTAATGTCTTGATTGTATTTTCCAAACATATACACACACAGTACATTATTACTTTAATAATATGGATCGTGTTTTCCGCTAGATGAAAGGATTTTTACAACGCATATAATTTGAGAGAAATCCGTTCATTAATAAATTGATATTAATATAAGATTATGTAATTATCACTTAAAACGTATTTTAGTATTATCTATTTTAAATTATTCAGTCGTGACTGTGTAAAATACCTTGTTAACATTGCAAAACTGCGACAATATCTTTCTCTAGAAAAAGTACAATGCAACTGCAATAGAACGCTATTATAAGAACATTTGTTATTTAAGTGCATGACCTATGTTACGTAACATGTTTTTGTACTTGAATTTAAAGATCTAGATCCATTGTAGTTAAAATAAAATAAAGTGATATGACAGTTTTTCACACAGCAATTAATTTTTTCAACTGGAAATGATTTTGTAATTTGATTGTTTAAAAAACAAACAATAATTAGCGTAATAAATCATTCTGCTAACGCATGCAACATGTACAAATTGCGGTGAATTCTTTTTGAATTGATATTAATCTGGTTAATATCTTAACTTAGTTTTGTTTTATTTAGTAAATTCTATCTATGCAGTGGCGTGGATCACATTTTATTGATATATAATTATAAATGATTATGAAAGTCTTTCTATTGATATGTTTGGTTTTATTATTTAATTTGCATATTAAGGATAATTACGCTAATAATCATCAGTTAATAGTGTTTAGTGTCATTATTCATTTGGCTTTATATTTATTTATCATTATTAGTGCAGAGAATTAGTGAGAGAAATATAAAATTATAATTATTAATATAAAAACACCTGTTAAAATTACCATTAGTTGATCACATTATATCCTTTAACATTAACAATTACAATTACACCACATATTGTGCTATGTAATCATAATTTATCAAATTTAACATTTAGATAGTAACTTTCGAGTATCTGTTAAATGTTTATAGCTTCTAGTTAACACGATTCTACACTTATTGTCTGTTGTAGAAGAAAAATTGAAGGTCAATGTGAAATAATAAAAGCAACTCCTGGGCATTTGCAATTATGTTAATTATGGGAATTATGGATTGTAATAATTTTTTATTGATGAATGCCGATGGGTGGAATAACAATAGAAGCACATGTGTTATAGAATACATTAAATTAATTTATAATGTAATAATTATTATTAAAATATTGAATGATTTGAATGCTAATTAGTTGTAGATCAATAAACTAATAAATTGTTTCAATAAAGTATTAAAAAAATAACATTAAGATAAAGTTGCAACAATATAAACTAATAATTCTAATTCTAGGAATAAAAAGCAATTCAATCAATTATAATTAATAGCCTATTAATTAGCTATTATAATAATTATCTTGGTTGCATATGTTTTGCATATTTGTTAAACAATGAATTTGTGTGGGTTTAAACTGCAAAACAAATCTAATGCTTTTCTCAGAATGTTAACGCTGCAAGTAAAAAATGTATATAACATTAATAATTTATTTAAAATATTAAGTAGATAAGTTGGTGGTATTATTTTTTTAATTAGAATGTTTAATTGGAAAAAAATCTTTTTAAGCAATATTGAAAATAATAAACCTTAACTCCAATCATACAATTTTATTTGCAATTAGTTTTGATTGTTAAGTCATTATTAAGTTATCTTTTTAACGTCTAAAACAACTTATATCAGTAAAAATAGCATGTTCACAACTGACTAAAGTTATAAAAGTCTATTGGAATTAGAAATTATTATTTCTAATTAAATTTATTTTAACTACTCAGTTTTAAGACTAATAATATTAAAGTAATTTATTTATATTTTACAAAATCATTCAGTAATTTATTCTAAAAGATTAGAAATGTTTCCTCACAAATAATCTAACCTTAACATAAAAAATGACCCAATATGATTGATAGAAATAATAGTATTGTATTTAATTAATGTATAATAAAATATATTGCACATATCACACAATTCAATGCCAATTACAAGGACCTCAAACTATTATATTATTACAAGTTACAAATTTGCAAATTAAGTGTCGGTTTTAATGCATTAATCATAATATTAATATTAAATTTCCGTTGTTCTAATTATAAACTATTAGTGTAAGTTTGAGTCATTAATTTTTGGTTTAAATTGATTTATCTGATATTGGTGTGGTTTATTGTTAATTATACGACGTTTATATCTATATTGTTAATTGGTTTGGGGTTTTTTTTATTAAGGAGGGTCATTATCACGTGTTTTTTATTATTTGTTTAAGTTTTGTACATCCTAATACCATTCAGGATGTAAAAAATATAATTATAGTTACGTTTTATATACATATTAATTTTTTTTTAAATTTTTAAAATCCATTTAATTTTTTTTTAAATTAGATAATTTTGGAAATTGATTAAATTACTTATTTATATCTTGTATACAAAATTTTAAATCAATTTTCTGAAAATTGTTACTTTAATAGCAATTTTTGTAAAATAAAAATTACGTATTTTTTAAAAACTTTAAAAACGCATCTAAGATTTTTTTTTTAATAACACAATTTTGCAAATTAATTAAATCACTCATTGATAACTTGTATACAAAATTTTAAATCAATTTTCCAAAAATTGTTACTATACTAGCAATTTTTGTAAAATAAAATTTACGTATTTAAAAAAAAAATTAAAAAAGCATGCATTTTTTTTTGAAATATAATTTATTCTGGAAATAAATTAAGTTACTTGTTGACAATTTGTATAAAAAATTTTGAATCAATTTTTTACAAATTGTTGCTTTAATAGCAATTTTTGTAAAAAAAAAAAATTACGTAATTTTTGAAAATTTTAAAAATGCATCTAATTTTTTTTTAAATTATTTTATTCTGGAAATAAATTAAACTATTTATTGTCAATTTGTATAAAAAAATTTGAATCAATTTTTTGAAAATTACTGCTTTAATAGCAATTTTTGTAAAATAAAAAATACATATTTTTGAAAAATTTTAAAATGCATCTGAGATTTTTTTAAAGTTATTGCATTCTGGAAATAGATCTAACTACTCTTTGACAATTTGGATAAAAAATTATAAATCAATTTTTTAAAAATTGTTGCTTTAATAGCAATTCTTAAAAAATAAAAATTACGTATTTTTTGAAAAATTTAAAAATGCATCTGAAATTTTTTTGAAAGTTTTTTTATTCTGGAAATAGATTAAACTACTCATTGACAACTTGCATAAAAAAATTTGAATCAATTTTTCAAAATTTTTTGCTTAAATAGCAATTCTTGTAAAATAAAAATTACGTATTTTTTGAAAATTTTAAAAATGCATCTAAAATTTTTTTGAAAATTATTTTATTTTGAAAATAAATTAAACTACTCATTGCAAATTGGTAAAAAAAAATTGAATTATTTTTTTAAAAATTGTTGCTTTAATAGCATTTTTTGTAAAATAAAAATTACGTACTTTTTGAAAATTTTAAATATGCATTTAATTTTTTTTTTAAAATTTACTTTATTTTTAAAATGAATTAAACTACTTATTGACAATTTGTATAAAAAAATTAGGCTAAACATTGACAATTTGTATAAACATTTTTGAATAAATTTTTTTTAAATTGTTGTTTTAATAGCAATTTTTGTTAAAAAAAAATTTCAATTTTTTTGAAAAATTTAAAAATGCATCTGAAATTTTTTTGGAAGTTATTTCATTCTAGAAATAGATTAAACTACTTATTGACAATTTGCAAAAAAAAATTTGAATCAATTTTTTAAAAATTGTTGCATTAATAGCAATTTTTGTAAAATAAAATTTTTGTAGTTTTTTGAAAATTCCTAAAATGCATTTAAATTTTTTTTTTCAATTAATTTATTTTAAAAATAAATTAAGTTACTTATTAGTAATTTGTATAAAATTTTTGAATTAATTTTTCAAAAATTGTTGCATTATTAGCAATTTTTGTAAAGTAAAAAATTATTTATTTTTTGAAAAATTCCTAAAATGCTTTTAAATTTTTTTTGAAATATATTTTATATTGAAAATGGATTGAACAACTCATTTACAAGTTGTATAAAAGATTTATAATATGTTTATCAAAAATTGTTGTTTTTATAGCAATTATTGTAAAATATAAATTACGAATTTTATGTAAATTTCAAAAATGCATCTAAATTTTTTTTAAATATAGACAAAATTTTAAAAAATCTATAAATGGATTAAGCAACGTATTTACAATTTGTATAAAAAGTAAAAAATTAATTTTTCAAAAATTGTTGCTTTAATAAAAATTTTTGTAAAATAAAAATTTGTACTATTTGTAAATTCCAATAATGCATCTAAAATTTTTTCAAAAAAATTGTATTTTGAAAAAAAAAATACTCGTTAACAAATTGTATACAAAATTTTGATTTTTTTTTCAAAAATTGTTGTTTTAATAGCACTTTTAGTAAAATAAAAAATTCGTATTTTTTGAAAATTCCAAAAATGTTTTAATTTTTTTTTTTAAATTACTTTATTTTGAAAACAGATTAAACTTATTGACAATTTGCATAAAAAATATTAATTAGTTTTTTAAAAGTTCTTGCTTTGTAAGCAATTTTTGTTGAATAAAAATTGTATTTTTTTTTTGAAAATTTTTAAAACGCATCTAAGATTTTTTTTTAATTATTTTATTTTAGAAATATATTAAACTACTTATTTACAATTTGTATAAAACACTTTAAATCAGTTTTTTAAAAATTGTCGTTTTAATAGCAATTTTTGTAAAATAAAAATTACGTATTTTTTTTTTAAAAAGCACCTAAATTTTTGTTATTAATAAATTTTTTTTGAAAAATAAATTTATCTACTCATTGACAATTTATATAAAAAATTTTGAATCAATTTATTAAAAATTGCTGTTTTAATAGCAATTTTTGTAAAATAAATATTACGTACTTTTTGAAAATTCCAAATATGCATCTAGGATTTTTTTCAAAATTAATTTATTTTAGAAAAAATTAATCTACTTATTAACAATTTGCATAAACATATTTAAAGAAATATTTCAAAAATTGTTGCATTAATAGCAATTTTTGTAAAATAAAAGTTTTGCGTTTTTTAAAAATTTCTAAAATGCATCTAAGATTTTTTTTAAATTACATAATTATGGAATATTATTAAACAATTTATTGATAACCTGTATACAAAATTTTGAATCAATTTTCTAAAAATTGTTGCATTACTAACAAATTTTGTAAAATAAAATTATTTATAAAAAAAAATCTGAGATTTTTTAAAAATTATTTAATTTTGAAAATTGATTAAACAGTTTATTAACAACTATTATATAAAATTTTAAATTAAATTTAAAAAGAAAAATTGCTTTAGTAGCAATTTTTGTACAATAAAAATTACGTATTTTTGGAAAACTCTAAAAATGCATCTAAGATTTTTTTGAAACATATTTTATTCTGGAAATAGATTGAGTTACTTGTTGACAATTTGTATAAAAAATTGTAAATAAATTTTTCAAAAGTTGTTGCTTTAATAGAAATTTTTGTAAAATAGAAATTACGTATTTTTTAAAAATTTAAAAAATGCATCTAAAATTTTTTGAAAACTGTTTTATTTTAGAAATAATTTAAACTACTCCTTGAAAATTTGTATAAAAAATTTTGAATTAAGTTTCTTAAAATTATTGATTTTTTTTTAATTCAAAAAATGCATCTTAGATTTTTTTTTTAAATGTTATATTTTGAAAATAGATTACGCCACTTATTGACAAAATGTATAAAAAAATTTGAACTACTTTTTCAAAAATTGTTGCTTTAGTAGCAATTTTTGTAAAATAAAAGTTTTGCGTTTTTAAAAAACTCTAAACTGCATCTAAATTTTTTTTTAAACTACATAATTTTGGAAAGTTATTAAACAACTTATTAATAACCTGTATACAAAATTTTTGTAAAATAAAAATTGTTTTTTTTTTAAATTCTTAAAATGCATTTTTTTTTTAAATTACCTTAATTTGGAAATGAAATAAGCAATTTATTGATACTTTTATACAACATTTTGAATTAAATTTTCAAATTTGTTTGATTTTTTTTTTTTTTTAATTACCTTATTTTGAAAATAAATTAAACTATTTATTGACAATATGTATAAATAATTTTGAATTCATTTTTTAAAAATTGTTGCTTTAATCGCAATTTTTATAAAATAAGAATTACGTATTATTTGAAAATTCCAAAAATGCATCTAAGAATTTTTTGAAAATTATCTTAATCTTGAAATAAATTAAGCTACTCATTGAGAATTTGTATACAAAATTTTAAATTATTTTTTCCAAAATTGTTGCTTTAATAGCAAATTTTGTCAAATAGAGTTTTTTTTTTAAATTCTATAAATGCATCTAAGATTTTTTTGAAAATTTTTTTAATTTGTAAATAGATTAAACTATTTATTGACAATCTTTATGAAAAAATTTGAATCAATTTTTAAAAATTATTGTTTTAAAGCAATCACGTATTTTTTAAAAATTCAATAAATAAAAACAGATTAAGCTATTTATTGACAATTTGTATAAAAAAATTTGAATAATTTTTTTTCTAAATTGTTGCTTTAATATAGCAATTTTTGTAAAATACAAATTACGTATGTTTTGAAAATCCCAAAAATGCTACAAATTTTTTTTTAATTATCTTATTTTGAAAATAGATTAAACTACTTATTGACAATTTGCATAAAAAAATTTGAATCAATTCTTCAAATTTTTTTTCTTAAAAACAAAAAATGTACTTTTTAAAAATTTCAAAAATACATCTAATTTTTTTTTTTAAATTACCTTATTCTGAAAATAGATTAAATTACTTATTGACAATAAAGAATTAGCAGTTTTTGTTAAATAAAAATTGTATTTTTTGTAAATACTTAAAACGCATTTATGAATTACTATACTTTTTATTTATTCATTAAACATCATTTCTTTTATTTTCATACAAACTCTTCTATGCTTCAAAAAATACCTAACGCAAAATAAAATTTAAAAACTTTTACAGATTTTATTGGTTTCAATGCTTCAAAGCAGAAACATTATTAAATTACTTAAAGAATTCACAAAAATAAAAAAAAAAATAATGCTAATTATCAACAAATATTATAAAGTCAATTTTTTTTTAAAGTCAACTTTAAATTTGCCTAATACCTCATTTTACTTTAGCAATTCTTTAAACAACTAAAAGTTACTCTAAAGATTTTGATGCTAAGCAAAAACATTTCAAAAACTTAAATCTAAATTTGTCTAAAACCTTACATTACATCAGCAGCCGCTGAAAACTTAAAAGAAAATTTTATCTTAAAATTCACATGCTCAATTAAAATGAAGAAAAGATATTTTAATGTAAATATTAACAAATGTTCTAAAGCTAGAATTGATAAATATTTAAGTCCAAATTTATTCAAAAAATATTTTTTTATTTTAATAAAGTCTGGAAACTTAAAAAAAAACATGTTAAGATTAATAAACTAGAGAGTAAACAGTAGAAGAAGCTGCTCGCCCAAAATTTTAACTTGGTTTCCGCCCGCCTACCTAAGCGTTTGTTATCAAGAAATTTGTTGTAAACAAACCTATTACTCCACTAACGATGGTTTAAGTACACACTAGGGTGAGTAGGTTGGCCACAGTAGAAAAGAATTACCCGCCCATAATTTAATCTTTTTTCCCGCTCGCCCACCCAAGCGTTTGTTATCAAGAAATTTGTTGTAAATTAATGCTCTGTTGTATTGCTAACAATTTACAATAGTTTTCTTGTTATGAATAGCTACAGAAACAGAAACGCTGGTTATAGTAATACATCACTTAGATAGATGGGTGAGCCACAGTAGAAGAAGTTATCTGCCTACAATTTAAACTATGTTTTTGCTCGCTCAGTTAAGCGTTTGTTATTAAGAAATTTGTTGTAAATTAATCTCCAATTACCAACAAATTTTCTAAAGCCAGAATTTATCAAATTAACTTTAAATTTATCCAAAACCTTACATTACTTCAGCAGTTCTGGTAAATTTAAAAAATTTCAAATCTACAATTTCAATCAAAACACCTTCAAACTTTTAAAATTACTAAAGATTTCAATGCAAAAACATTTGCAAACTTTGTAAAGTCAGAAACTTGTCTAAAACCTTACATTTTTTTAAAAAGCTTTATTGATTTTAGAAAATATAAATTTTAAAACACTTAAAGACTACTGAAGAAATATTTCAATGTAAAATTGAATAAATTGGATTATAGAATACACAACAAAAAACTAATGTAAGTGTTGCTTACCTAACCCAAGCCCTTGAAAGTTGTATTAGTTTTTAGTAAATAATTTTGTTATAATCGGTAACTTTCTGCACGATTTTAATACTTAAATCATTTTATTTGCAAAACAATATTTAATTAAAAATATTAAATTTTTTATAGAACTAATTATGCTATAAATAAAATTTAATTCATTATTTGCATGTTAAATTCTTGCTTATTAATTACTATAATTTATATGCCCCCGGCTTTGAAAGTAAAGTACAAAATCTTACTTAGTCTTACCCCGCAAACTCGTTTTATTATATTTTTAATAAATTCTTGCAAAGAACATTCTCTAAAGCTGATCTTTACGGTCCGGTGCTTTGACACACTTCTATTATTATTTAATATTGCTGGATGATATTTATCACGATTTTAGTCAACAAGAGATCTTCCTTTTGACATTTTAATGATTGATTAGTGCTTTCTTATATTACTTCATCAACAGTTTACTTATCATAACATTATTTAAAAATTTGTATATTATTGGTTAGACTGGATGTAACTTTATTTTCCTAATAATTTTTTTGGCTTAGATTTGTACCATCTTGCTATGACTGTGGTTATTTAGCACTGGTTATAAACACATGCAAATTTCAATCATTATTTTGTCCTTACACTACAAGATTTTTTATTTTTTAATTTTAAGTAATTTAAACAAATTAAACGCATGCAAAACAAGAATGCATAAAACATTCAGTAAGCTACAATTAAAATTTTCTAATAATAAATTCATTGTTTTAAAATATGAATCAATTAACCATGCATGTAATCACGCACAGTTCCGTGTTATTATAGATAATCGATCAATCGCATTGTGTTATAAATTAATTTCCTATTTATTATATGGTTCAAAACATTTACAAACAAATTGATTGAATATTATATTCCAGCATCTCAGAATTAAATTATTAATTATTTATTCATATGAAAACTAATACTGTTGTCAACTTTGAAAGTGCAAAAACATAATCATAAATTAAATTTTATTTGGTGCAGCAAGGGCGTTTAATATGTAATTATCTGGAATTGATTCGGCACTTTGAGTATAGTAATTGCAAATAAATCAGATAATAGGAAATATGTTGGGTGTTTGCCAGAAGAAACCACATTAGGTAATTGTTAGGAATTATAGCACTGACATTCTCTTGTGTTGTGCTGCATACTAAATCTTGTGAGCGGGAGATTAATTATCTTGTCAAAAGCGAGCATTTAGTTATGTCTATTATGACAATTGCGGAGGTGTTATAAAGCGTAATTATTTAAATTAATCATATAAATCATAATTGGATTCATTAAGTTTGAATGAATTAAGGATTTAATATTCTGTATGCGTATTTTTGTCAGAAAGAAGCTAGAAAAAATTTAGTAAATTTATTATCTTCAAAATAAAATAAATATTAATAAGCAAAAGCTGCAAATTTGAACACAAAAAATAATAAATTCAAAAAAAAGTTTTTATGTTCTAATTATTATTACTACTACTACTATTTGACAAAGTTTTACCAAGTATTATTAAAATCTCAATCTATTTCCGTAAATCCTTAGATGGTATAAGCCTATTACGTTCTAATTCTAAAGGATAAAACTTTGCTTCCTGGAAGATTATAACAATCCTTTCCACAAGGTTGGGGTTTATTTTTAAATAAATTTAACTTATTTTTATTGTAGCAAATTATTTCTTTGTATCATTTTCAGTAGCAAATAAAATAGAATTTGTAACACAATAAAATTTCAAATAATAAATCACTTGACTCAGTCATGATAATTAATATGATTAATAATATAACTATTTGTTATTATATAATTATTACACATTTGCATTGATAAATTTTAATCTCCTTACATACAATAACCAGCAGTAATAAATATTGCCTTCAATTTTCTCCGGCAGCACAGTTCTCACACAATTCTCACTTTACTTGTACATATCTTGGGAAAATGTTTCAATCAATCCCTATGTCGACAGTTTTATTCTGAATAAATTAATATTATTACACAAACGACATATGTTTAATGCGAATCATTTCACTACCGTCCTGTACCAATTTCCGCTCAACCAAATAAGTATAAGCATCCTTATCCGTCTTAATTTCTATATTATATTGCAATAAATTAAAGAAAACAATGTGATAAATTACAATTGAGTCAATTAAATTCTGTAAAATGAATGAACTGATTTTTTGATTACATCATGCTTTGTGTGTGTATAGTTTGTGCAATGCTAAAGAATTTTAGTTTGACACTAACCTTGTCTGTATTTATATGAAACACATTCACCGACTCTTATATTTTTTATCTTATTATTGGTTTATACTATATATATGGTTAACTTCGATTACCGCCCAAGATTATATTAATGTGTAACATTATCCGTTAAATTCCTTCATATTAAATTAAAAGATTTATGTGCGAATTTTATTGTTGCACAAGTTTGCAACTAATGTCCCCTTGAAGGCTATATAATTTCACCATTACTAATGATATAGTTTTCTTTTGCATTTTTGTTTAAATTGTTTCAATAAAACCTATATAATGAATTAATCATCAAATTAAAATACAGCTTGTGACATAGGAAAGTTATTTCTGCAAAGCAACAAGATGAATCAGAGTACATGAATAATTTAAGATGAAAGCAAGATTACGAAATGAAATTGATGGACATTAATACATGTCTCTATGGTGTTATTGATTATAAATTTGCTTTTATATGTTTAAATTGACTGAAAATCGATTAATGTTTGTAAGTATCATATGAGTAATGTTTGAAATGGTAATATTAGGCAATAATGAAATTAATGAAATGTTAACTATATTTTTGAATTTTAAGTTATTGTAATATTTTGAATATTCATTAACATAAATAACTAATCTTTATTTTATTTAATATGAAATTTGTTGGGAAAAGATGAGATTTAAGTTTAGTCAATAAAATAAATAATTCATTTGGTTTAAGATTTAGAAAAGCTGTCAATACAAGACTTTATATATATTATGAAGTATTTATGAGTCCATATTAGAACAGCCTGTAGGATATGTAATAGTCGGATTGTTTATAAATGTTCTATGCCTTTTTTATAATTTTAGCTACTTTGTTCTTACGTCTAAATGATGATTTAATCTTTCAATGTGCTTGATTTGATAAACATCTTCGTCTTAATTTAAATTTGTTACCAGTTTACATTTCAAAGAAGTTAAAAAAAAATGAAAGGTTTTTACAAAGAAATTTTTTTTGTAATATTTTAACAAAACTAGTTAGTATTAGTTAGTAGTTTATGTTCACTGTTATTGCTAACTGTTTGTTTATTGTTTATTTATAACAATTAAGTTATCTTTGAGTGGAATATAAATATAAATATAAATATAAATAATAGAAAACATAAACAAATAAAATTGATGTTGCGTTAAAAATTTGATAAGGAACTGTCTGGGAGTGATTGAAGATGAAAAAATAGTTATAATAGTTTATAATTTTTTTAAATATAACTTAAAATTTTGTATAAAAGTTTTCAATAAATTGTTTAATAATTTTTTTAAATATTGTAATTTTAAAATTTTTTAGATAAGTCTTAAGAATTTTCAAAAAAAATCAATTTTTATTTTACAAAAATTGCTATTGGAGCAATAATTTTTGAAAAATGTATTCAACATTTTTTTTACTTATTGTCAATGTGTTGCTTAATCAATTTCCTAATCAAGGTATTTTTCAAAAAAATCTTAGTTACGTTTTTAGAATTTTCAAAAAATAGTTAATTTATATTTTACAAAAATAGCTATTAAAACAACAAATTTTGAACAATTTATTCAAATTTTTTTATATATATTGTTAATAAGTAGTATAATCTATTTTCAGAACAAAAATCATATTCAAAAAAAAAATTTAGTTGCATTTTTGGATTTTTCAAAAAATACGTAATATTTATTTTACAAAAATTGCTATTAAATCAACATGTTTTGAAAATACATTTTAAAATTTTGTAAAATAGTTGCTAATAAATTGCTTAATTAGTTTTTAAAATTAAGTAATTTAAAAAAAAATCAGATGCATTTTTAAAATTTTCAAAAAATACGTGATTTTTAGTTTACAAAAATTGCTATTAAATCAACAATTTTTGAAAAGTTAATTCAAAAGTTTTAATACGAATTGTCAATAAGTAGCTTATTTTGTTTTCAGAATAAAGTTTATTTCATAAAAAAATTTGAAACATTTTTGAAATTTTCAAAAAATACGTCATTTTTATTTTTCAAAAATTGCTATTATAGCAACAATTTTTGAAAAATTGATTTAAATTTTTTTATACATATTGTCAATAAGTAGTTTGATCTATTTTCAGAAAAAAAGTAAACTAAAAAAAATCTTAGATGCGTTTTAAGTATTTTCAGAAAATTAAATTTTTATTTAACAAAAATTGCTTACAAAGCAAGAACTTTAAAAAAATTAATTCAATTTTTAATTATCCATTTTTACAATACATTTTTTTTTTCAAAAAAATTTTAGATGCATTTTTGGAATTTTCAAAACAATTGTAATTTTTATTTTACAAAAATTGCTATTAAAGCAACAATTAAAAAAAAAATCTAAAATTTGTATACAATTTTTTAATAATCTACTTCCAAAATAAATTAATTTTCAAAAAAATCTTAGATACATTTTTAGAATTTTCAAAAAATACGTTTTATATTTTACAAAAATTGCTATAGTATAATTTTATATAATTTGTTAATAAGTAGCTTAAAATTTTCCAAAATAAAGTTATTTTGAAAAAAAAATCTTAGATGCGTATTTAGTATTTTCAAAATGTACGTAAATTTTATTTTACAAAAATTGCTATTAAAGTAACAATTTTTGAAAAATTGATTCAAAATTTTTTATACAACATTTCAATAAGTAGATAAATCTATTTCCATAATAAAATAAATAAAAAAAAAAAACGTTAGACGCGTTTTAAGTATTTTCAAAAAATACAATTTTTATTAACAAAAATTGCTTACAAAACAGAAAGTTTTGATAAATTGATTAAAATTTTTTATACAATTTGTCAATTATCCATTTTCACAATTAAAAAAAATTCAAAAAAAATTTAGATACATTTTTTGGAATTAAAAAAAAAAAAAATTTTTATTTTACAACTATTAATGCAACAATTTTTGAAAAAATATATCTAAATTTTGTATACAATTTTTTAATAAGTATTTTTATCTATATCCAAATTAAATTAATTTAAAAAAAATCTTAGATGCATTTTTGGAATTTTCAAAAACTACGTAATTTTTATTTTACAAAAATTGTTATTAATGCAACAATTTTTGAAAAATTGATTCAATTTTTTTTATATAAATTGTCAATGAGTAGATAAATCAATTTTCAGAATAAAATGATTAAAAAAAATTTGTAGGTAAGATTTTGGAAATTTCTAAAAATACTTAATTTTTCTTTTACAAAAATTGCTATTAAAGTAACAATTTATGAAAAAATAATTCAAATTTTTTTATACAGTTTTTTAATGAGTAGCTTAATCTATTTCCAAAATAAAATATTTATCAAAAAAATCTTAGATGCGTTTTTGAAATTTTCAAAAAATACTTAATTTTTAGTTTACAAAAATTGCTATTAAACAACAATTTTTGAAAAATTATTTCAAAAGTTTTAATACGAATTGTCAATAAGTAGCTTATTTTGCTTTCAAAATAAAGTTTAATTCAAAAAAAAATTTGAAACATTTTTGAAATTTTCAAAATATTCGTAATTTTTATTTTACAAAAATTGATATTGAAGCAACAATTTTTGAAAAAATAATTCTAAAACGTCGTTTAATCTACTTCCAAAATCAATTAACTTTAAAAAAAATCTTAGATTCATTTTTGGAATTTTTAAAAATTACGATTTTATTTTACAAAAATTGCTATTAAAGCAACAAATTTTGAAAAATTGATTCAAAACAGTTTTATATAATTTGTTAATGAGTAGCTTAATTTTTTTCCAAAATAAAATTATTTTGAAAAAAAAAAACTTAAATGCGTATTTAGAATTTTCAAAAAGTACAAAAATTTTATTTTACAAAAATTGCAATTAATGCAACAATTTTTAAAAAATTGATTCAAAATTTTTTATACAAATTTTCAATGAGTAGTTAGATCTATTTCTAAAATAAAGTAATTAAAAAATAATGTTAAATGCGTTTTAAGTATTTTTAAAAAATACAATTTTTATTAACAAAAATTGCTTACAAAATAAGAAATTTTGAAAAATTGATTAAAATTTTTTATACAATTTGTGAATTATCCATTTTTACAATAAATAAAAATTTTAAAAAATTTTAGATAAATTATTTGTAATTTAAAAAAAAATACTTTTTATTTTACAAAAATTGCTATTAAAGCAACAATTTTTTAAAAATTAATTGTAAATTTTGTATACAATTTTTTAATAAGTATTTTTATCTATTTCCAAACTAAATTACTTAAAAAAAAATCTTAGATGCATTTTTGGAATTTTCAAAAACTGCGTAATTTTTATTTTACAAAAATTGCTATTAAAGCAACCATTCTTAAAAAAAAAATCAATTTTTTTTAAATAAATTGTCAATGAGTAGATAATTCAATTTTCAGAATAAAATAATAAAAAAAAAAAAATTCGGTGCATTTTAGGAATTTTCTAAAAATACCTAATTTTTATTTTACAAAAATTGCTATAAAAGCAACAATTTTTGAAAAATTGATTCAACATTTTTTATACAAATTGTCAATAAGTAGTTTAATCTATTTCCAAAACAAAGTAATCGAAAAAAATCTTAGATGCGTTTTAGGTAGTTTAAAAAAAAATTGATTTAATAAAAATTGCTTACAAACCTTGATAATGCATCTGCATTTGCATGCTTCTTGCCAGGTCTATAAATAACTTCAAAATCAAATTCGGAAAGCGTTAGCGATCATCTCATTAACTTGTTGTATGGTTCTTTCACTTGCATTAACCACTTTAACGGCTAGTGGTCAGTAATTACAAAAAATTTGGTTCCAAAAATATACGATCTGAATTTCTTAATACCAAATAGAAGAGCTAAACACTCACGTTCCGACGTGGAATAATTACATTCAGCTTTACTGAGTTGTCTGCTTGCAAAACTAACAGGTAATTCGGTATTATCGTAAACTTGACTAATTACCGCACTTATTGCAACGCCAGAAGCGTCAGTAGAAATTACAAATGTTTTAGAAAAATCTGGAAACCTTAATATTGGAAAACTACATAACTTTTCTTTTAATATATTAAAAGAATTATCAGCTTTTTTGTTCAACTGAAATCGCATGTGCTTTTTTGTCAGAGCAGTTAGTGGTCCGGCAATGTCAGCGAAATTGAAAATAAATTTTCTATAAAAACCAATTAAAAGCAAAAATGATTTGACGTCGGTTACCGATTTTGGCTGTGGATAATTTTTGACAATAGCAATTTTGTCCGGATCCGGTTTCAATCCTTTATCAGTGATAATGTGGCCCAAATAATTGGTTTCGCTACAAAGAAACTTGCATTTAACGGGATTAAGTGTCAAGTTTGCTTCACGCAATCGATTAAATACTTGACTAAGCTTCGTTAAATGATCTTCAATATTTTTTGAGCTAAAAACAATAATATCGTCTAAGTAAACTAAACAACCATCTCCTATCAATCCATCAGAACCCTATTGACTAGTCTTTGCCAAGTGCTAGGACTATTAACCAATATAAAAGGCATTCTATTACATTTGTAATGACCCCAAGAGACAGTAAAAGCCGTCTTTTCTCTATCCGAAGGACGTACTTGTACCTGCCAATAACCTTTTGTCATATCCAATGTAGTAAAATACTCTGCATTGCCTAATTGATCTAGAACTTCGGTCATATTAGGGATAGGATAATAGTCGCGTCTGGTTATTGAATTTAACTTACGATAGTCTATGCAAAATCAATATTTGATTTCACCGCTTGACAATTTTCTTTCAATAAGAATTGCGGGACTAGACCATGGACTTGACGAAAGCTGAATAATGTCATCATCTATCATCTTGTTGATCTCTTTTTCATTACTTCTACTCTTGCAAAAGGTACCCTATATGGAGGTTTTGCAAATGGCGGATTATCCGCGGTGTCGATTCGATGTTCAACTAACGATGTGGCACCTAATTTCTTATCACATGAGTCGAATATGTCGCAAAATTCCTTTAAAAATTCAGTTACTTTTTTTCTATCTGAATTATGTAAGTGATCTAATTTAAAATCGTAATCTACACGTACAGGCTGGCACTCAGCGTTGTTTAAAACTTTATCAAAAACTACACGATAAAATATAATACTAATAATCATTAGTCATGAGTCACATCAAATACGGATAGTCGGTAATCAAAATAAGTTTATTTATAATTATTAGTCATTATTTGTTATTCGTGCAGGCAATGACTTGTTAGTCAGTATCTTTTTAATCGTTAGTCAGATTACAATTTGCCCTACTCTGGGTATAACTAGTCAGTTTATATAATTATCTAATTGTGAAACTAAGATTTTTTTACAAATACAAATTATAATTATCAACTAATTACACAATCCACTATAAACTTATTATAATAAAACCAATTTTTTATTGTTAATTTCATCATAATTTAATCGTGCGCATATAATATTTAATAAAAAATTGATTTACTTCTGTTAATCAAATCCAATTTTATATCCATTCACAATTAGAACAAAAAAAAAAAGTTGTAATTTATTGTGGAGGTGCTAATTACTACAATCGCAATAAATAATATCCTTCTAACAGTGGTAATATTATAGAATAATGTATTTGCATTACTAGTTTTGGATTGAAGTGCAATAAATGGTTAGTAAAAGTGCTTTTATGTGTACACTCTATAAATGTATTCAGATTCAGACATTAAAAGGATTTGATATGAATTATTGCTAATTATTTACGACAAATAAATTTTAATTGGATATTTAATATTAATCAAAAGGAATCATTTTAGATTTATGTGAAAACTTTCATTCATGTACATTTTGTTATTTAAATTTCAGCGACGCAATTGATTTTTTTATTGCATGTAGCATTAAACAAACTTTTTAAAAGTTAAATGCATTTTTTTTTTTAATTTTAAGGCATCTAAAATTAAAATTGCACAATTTGTAACATATGTTTTTTAATGAATTTGTTACAATTTGTAAAAAAAAGTTTTTATATAAACTATTTGATTCAATAGATGCAACAACTTAAGAAACTCTTTATTTAAATAACAAGTTGATCAGCATCAGGAGGTTAAGATGACACAGAAGAAGCTATTTTGTAGACACAAACTGCCTTTAAATATGTACCTGAAATCACAAATATATACAATCGCATCAGTTAATTTTTAATAAATTTCTATCCATTAACGACATTCTATTATATTTCTCTCAATGAATATAATTCAAAACATATTACATACAAACGAAAGCAGCAGCTTTAAATTATATTTAAATACAAATCTTATCAGTATTTATAGCCATAAGGATGTATATAAATATAATAATTTTTCTTTTCTAAATAACCCATTTCCTTATCCGAAGCAAATTTCCAGAGACGTGCTGTAATAAATTGTTTGGTTAATGAACGCCGAGCCATTAATCAAGTGATTTCTACTTTGTCAACTAGCAAGAGATGATGTGACTGATAAACATATGGCGAAAGGTAAACGGAGCCGAACGGAAATTTATTTGTAACAATAGAATATAAATGTTTAACAATTGATTGAATTCATCAATTAAAAATTTTATTTTTCTATTGTTACTTATCAATTTTTTGTCTATTTAAGAATGGATTTTTCTATACTGTCTAGCTTACATCAATCATTCACAATGAGAGTTTCAATATTTTTTGTTATTGTTGGCCTATTCTATCTGCAGGTAATAAAATTGAATATTTAAATTTATATAATGATTAATTAATGGTGTTTTTTTTTTTTTTTTAATTTTAGTCAGTTCATGGTAAATATATTTTAAATTATTCTCATTGAGCGCTAAATAGGTAAGTTTAATTTTATATCAGATCCGTATATGACGATAATTTTGAAATGATGTAATTGGCACAATACAGATCCGGTATAATCTATTTAAAATATTTGAATTGATAATAATATGTTGCAAATTTCTTATTTATATTAAATCAAACTATAAATTAAGCAATTTTAATACTGTAATAGTGCATGAGGTTGATAGAGTATAAAACCTGCTTGGTAAGTAAATTTCGGTTCCTTAGATGATGAAAAGTAATATGTTGTTTTCTTTAGGCACTCATCTTTATTCTTTGCTGTTCAATGGGTAAATCGTAATTATGTATGGTTTTATACTCTATCGACATCTTGTGCAAGAAACGGACTTTTTATATTAGGTATGTTATAACTTTAAAATCAATTTGTTAATGTTTTGTTGACTTTAGATTAGTTTAATATGCAAAATGATACGTAACTAAATCATGAGTAGGGCAAAATAGTTTTAGGTTATGATTGTTTTAAATGAGCAGAAATAAAAATTAATTTAAAAAAAGAAATTAATTTGAAAAAATCTCTAATTTAATCACATAGTTGTCAACATAATTTAATACAAAAATTACTCTATATTAAGAAAATTGTCACAACTTTAACAAAAAACTTATTCATTGTTCAAAATTTTATAATTTTTTTTTTATATAATAATTATATATTATTAAACTAAAAAAAAATTGTGCCTTAAAACAAAATTGAAAAAAACAATTATTAGTTTAGGATATTAACATAAAATTTACAAAAAACTTAGTTATTCTATAAAATTCTTTATAAAAATGTGTAGAAATCAAACCAAAAAAATGCACCAAAAATTTTAAAAAATAGTTTTAACTCTAATTTATTGAAAAAAAAAATCAAAAACTGTGTAAAAAATTCTTCAAAAAGACAATCAATGTACAAAAGATCCACTTTGTATAATAATTAATAATAATAAACCACAAACATCAATTCATTGTGAAAATAAATTTATTTAAAGCAAAACATGGTAATATAAGGTAAAAATTGTTTAAAAAATTAATTTATTGCATAAACAATATTCAAAAATTTAGAATTTAGCCTATTGCAACATTTTAAATGTTTAATTAACACTTTTCAAAAAACGTTTTTTTACTTAAAAAACGTTTATTTTATAGTTGCTATAATCAATTTTTTACGTTAAACTAACATCATGCGCATTGATACAGATTTAGATGACTAGCAATAAACTAATTCTAAATAAAAGCTGAACTGCAAATTATATTTAAAATCCAAACACTAGCTGGTCAGTTAAATCAACTTAGTTTATAGTAATTTTGATTGATTTAACAATAAATTAGAAAGCTTATATTTTTTTTTCATTCTTGTTTTCTATTTCTAAAAGAATCTGTGGCTTGATTGAGCAGTATTTGTTGCTTTTGGACTTTTAATCACTAAAAATTGAATAAAACAAAAACAAATTGATTAATTTTGTTGAAATTTTTTGTAAGTTACCATCAATTAATGCTTTAATAGTTAGAAATGTATAAAAGAAATTTTGAAATTTGTTTAATTGCAATTTTTGTACTTTTAATCTCTAAAAATTGAATAAAAAATTAATTTTATTGAAATTTTATGCAAGTGAGCATCAATTGATGCTTTATTAATTAAAAAAGCGTAAAAATATTTTTCAAATTTTTGATTTGTTCAAAACTGTTTAATTTATTCTTTTGGACTTTCAGTCACTAAAAATTAATTAAAACAAAAACTAATCGACGAAAATTTGTTGTAAATTTTTGTAAGTAAGCATCAATGATGCTTTAAAAATTAAAAATGCTGAAAGTTTTTTTTTTTTTATTTCTAATTTATGTAAAATGCTGAAAAATTGTTAAATTGCAAATTTTGAACTTTTAATCAGTAAAAATTAAATCAAACAATAATTAATGAAATAATTTTGTTGCAATTTTTTGTAAGTGAGCATCAATTAATGCTTTAATAGTTAAAAATACAAAAAAGTTTTTTTTTAACTATTGTTCAGTTGCAAGTTTTTGACTTATAATCACAAAAAATTAAATAAAACAAAAACAAACCGATTATTTTTGTTGTATTTTTTGTAAGTGAGCATCAATTAATGTTTAAATGGTAAAAAAATTAGGTTTGATTAGATCTACTAGTACTACAACAAACAAACACAAAACTTGCAACAAAAGTGCAACTTTTAAAAATTCTAAATTATAGTTTTAATTGCAATAAATCAATGCAGATGCAACCTAAGTATTTTAATTCCTCCCTGCCAAACTTATATTTATCCCTATATAATGTTAACCCTGCTTGGTATAACTTTTTCATTATTTTACGTAATATGATCAGATGCTCTTTAAACGTGCTTGTTATTACAATAATATCGTCTAAGTACACGAATACGTTTGGTTCAAATTCTGCCCCTAATATGTAATCTACCAATCGTTGAAATGGTGCACCACTGTTATTAAAACCAAAAGGCAATTTAAGAAAATGGAAATGTCCCTGTCCTGGTATTGAAAAAGCTGTTATATCTTGACATTGTTTTGCCATCGGTACTTGCCAGTATGCCGAAGAAATGTCTAGCAAAGATAGATATTTTGCATTCTTTAAACGGTCCAGTATTAATGTCACAAAAGGGAGAGAGTATGCGTCTGCTTTGGATATTTGGTTTACTTTTCTAAAGTCGATGCAGAAACGATACATACCGTCTTTTTTATCATTATTACTGGGGAAGACCATGGACTATTACTTGGTTCTATTACTCCTAATTTGAGCATTTTGTCTATCTCTGCGTTAACAATTTTTGCCATAGCTGGTGAGACAGGGTAATTTCTCTGTCTGATTGGTTTTGCGTCGCTTATATCAATTACGTGTTCTGTTAAGTTTGTGGTTCCCAAATAATTTAAAATAATAATCTGTAAGTTCCGATAATTGACGCTTATCCTTTTCTGAAAGAATGTTGTCGTTTGTTAATGTGTTTACGTTTATCAATCATGATACTAGCTATTGTTAAAATATTTTTCTTAAGATCAGGTATTATACCAGTCTTTAGCCAAAAATCTATACCTAAAATGATATCTTGTGCCAGGGATGGTATAATTAGACATTCAATAATATAACACTTATTTTCAATTACAAATGGAACGTTTGTATACCCTAAAACGTTACTTATTTGTTTACTAGCAGTATAAATGTATTCTGAATCACTCTTATGTAACTTTAAACCTAACTTTTTTACTGAATACCATACATTTAAACCTATACACGTACAAGAAGCACCGGAATCCAATAAACACCTATAACTTAATCCTAAAATTGACACATTTAAGTATGGGCGTATTTTTTTTTTATTTTACTCATTATTTTATTTACATAAGTTATTGCGCGCAAACTATTTACATAAGCATTCTTATTTGTGACCTTCTTTTGACCGCGGGCAGAGATCAGGTTACTTATCTGCCCGCTCTGCCGTTTCCCTGCCGCTTATTATAGCACTCTCTACAGTTAGCCTATATTGTACCTGAATCTCCACACCCATAGTAAAACCTACGCAAAGGCTTAGAACAGGTTTTATATTGATTACCTGTGTACCCACAATTCCAGCATTTTGGGGTAGAGTTTTTTATCATTGGTCTGCGATTATACTGAACTTTTTCTGACATCTGTCAAGAACTACCAGGTAATTCATAACGCGCGGCCACTGATGCTGCTCGATCTGCAATGCTTTTGTTTTCTTCCAGTCGCTTACATTTTTTTCTTAAATTATCAACCGTACTAATCTCTGTATATCCCAGACAATAGGTATAATATGGATCTTGGAATCATCTAGACGGTTTGGTAAACGTTGAAACATGTTACTCATTGACGCAAAATAAAAACCTATAAATTCATTTTTTTTCTGGTACTTATCTCTAATTTTTTTGCCACGTAGCTAAATCGTAATCGCTTGACTGATATTCATTTTTTAGTATAATAATTAATTCCTGCCAATTATGTACCCGTTTTTTAATTGACCGAAAATAAACAAGAGCTTGACCCGTTAGGAGGTCTGTTGCTGATCTACATAGATCATCCTCAGATACACTTTTTTACTTTTTTAAGTCGTTAACTTTTTCGATAAAATCTGCAAATTCTAGATTATTATCTCCCGAAAATTGAAGATTCCATTTATATACTGGTTCTGACTTTGATGTTGAATATTGATTATTATTTGAATTTACCGATTCATTTAGTTGAGCACTAGAAGGAGGTCTACTTTGCATTTGCTTATCGTTTTTAATATATTTGTACTGGTCGCTTATATCTTCTACCATATTCTCTAATTGTCTTAATGCGCTTAAACATTCATTTTTCCCGACTTGATTTAAATCGGATTCGGCAATTCTATTAGTTCTCACGAGCAAGTGAGTCATTTTCGTTTCTATTTGACTGCATTTTAATGAACCACGGTCACCTTTAAATTGCGCTATTAATGTTTCTAGATGTTGGATTTTTGTTTGGCATGTCTGGACTTCAGCTGTCCAATCGTACTTAATAGGAGAGTTAAATTCTACAATAATGTCAAGATTTTCAGGTTTTTTTGGCGTAACAAGAGGTGTAAGTTTTTTTTGCATATTGGCCAACGTTAATGTTTTTACATTTTTAAAACCTTGTATCATAAGTTCATATTCGATCTCATCGCGTGTTAATCTGATGGTGTCCATTTCGGTATACTTCTAGTCGCTTTACAATAAATTTGTAATAATAATAAATAATATTATTTTACAATCCACTATAAATTTAAAACAGATGCGCATAAGAAATGTTAACATAAATATTAAAATAATTCAATGTCAAGTTTGTTCGTTGCGATATTTTATTCTTTATCGCTCGCAAATAAATATTATTTTTAAATAATCCCTCTGCTGCGCAAATAATTTAGTAATTTATAAACAACTACAATAAACATTTATTAATGACCGCAACAATTTTATTTTGTAATTTAAACGGTTAAGTTTTTTTTCCCAAAAAAAAAAAATTATTAAAATGTATGATTACGTCAAAAAATTTAAAGAATAGAAATTTTTAGTGCCAGAATATGTTAACTACCCCATTATATAGTTTATGATAATTAACTTACATTTTATAGCAAAAAGAAATTTTTATCACTGATTTAATATTTTCAGAAAAATAAAAAATCTCAACTATTTTATTTGACCTTTTTTTTACATAGATTCCATATTTGTAAAATACTTCTAGTTTTATTTCTTCTGTTTGATTTCTTTTAACATTCCCTTCACTTTTTAACATACAACCACGGCCATTGTTGAAATCAATGTTGATGCAACAAGATATTCCAAGATGGCGTTTTCTTCTTGTAGAGGGCTGTTGGCTTCTTGCTGCTGGACCTTATTTTCATAAAATAGAAGATAGATTCCAAGATAACATCTTCAACTTCCTCTGCACGTGGATGTTTTTTTTTCTTCCGATAACGGCCCACGTTGACAGCCAACTCTTTGTAACAACCTACCGGCTGCAAAGATGCACCACCTGAGGTGGCGGCTCCGGCTAGCTGTCGGCGAGGCCTGGGATTTACGGAAAGATGGGTAGGGTTTGTTATATAATAATAAGGGCGCCAGGTCGTGCACTATCAGCTTTATTACACTATCCGTGTCGGCATAGTACATGTATATTGTATATTACAAGTCAAAGACCGATCATGTTTGGTATGGATTCAATCCAAAGGATTTCCGGAAACCTGCCCCACCAGATTGTTTTCATTACTACCAACTACAATAACGTGTAAGTTGAGTGGCCTATCCGCCATTCTATACGCACTACACGTTACACAATACAAAGTTTTTTCTTTTAGTTTTTAATGGTTTGTGTTACTTTTCTGCTTGGGTTCAAAAGTCTTTAATAATTGCAAACTAAAATAAGTGTTGTTTTTGTTTTTTTCATCAGCAATAAAATTTCTTATGAATATCATCGACAATGGTGGATTTTAATAACCAACTCGTCAATTTAATTATTTGCTTTAGTAGAAGAGCCAGCAACTTAATGTTTTAAAAATTAATATTAAAATTTATTTAGAAAGTCGGACAAATTGTGTGTCTTTTTTCTAACACGTTGAGTTCTAAAATGGCTATTACTTCGTGTAGAATAAGAATGGTATTCATTATTGGATTGCAGGTGAAAATATCTTTTATTGATTTTAATTTTAAATATAAAAATTAATGTATTAAAATTTATGAGATCAAGTATTGAAAGTCAGTTTAACGTATTAAGCATTGGTTTAGTAGGAGTATATCTGTTGTATTTCAAAATAACACGCATCGCTAGATTTTGAAGTACTTGTAATTAATTATTCTGTGATTGATTAAGCATATACATTATTGTGCAGCAGTACTGGTAGTGTGGCCTTATTACGGTGTTGTAGATCATTATTCTTTTAAAAATACTTATTGTTGGTGATACTCGCCTCAAGAATCTAATTTTTTTACTAATCTTATTGATAATCGAATTGAAATGTTTGTTAAAATTTAAGTCTATTAATTGTAACACCTTTATGTCATCAACCCATTCTATTATTTGGTCATTAACTACAATAGATGGTCTAGTGCCAATATCACAACAGTATTTATTACTAATGAGCATGGCTTTAGTTTTAATAACATTTATTAGTAATTGGTTGCTCATCAACTATGGTTCTAAAGATTTTACATCGTTGTTAATAAAAGATACTTGTTCGTTTAAATTTTTTCCACTTACATAAATACGATTATCATTAGCAAAAAGTTTTAACTTACACCTAGAAATTGAGCAGTATAAGTCATTTATATAAATAATGAAAAGCAATGGCCTTGATACACTACCTTGTGGTATACCATGTTGGTTTATTAGACTTTTGGAATACTGAGTATTATATTTAGTAATCTGAGATCTTTATGTAAGATAATTTTGTAGGCATAATAAAGCTGCACCTTTAATGCTATAATAAAACAACTTATCAAGTAATAGATTCCTGT
Source organism: Tachinus rufipes (assembly GCA_963932245.1). Classification (NCBI taxonomy): domain Eukaryota; kingdom Metazoa; phylum Arthropoda; class Insecta; order Coleoptera; family Staphylinidae; genus Tachinus; species Tachinus rufipes. The sequence goes on along the minus strand of OZ010744.1, from coordinate 116,501,835 downwards.
TTATTATAACAGCGCAACAACACATTCATTGTTATCTAAACTTTTTTTCCACTCATGAATAAGAAATTGTATTAAAGTTTTACATGAGTGGTATTTCTTAAAACCAGATTGACAATGATATAAAAAATTATTATTTTTAAAGTAGTCTATTAGTTGGTTATAGACTGCAATTTCATGCAGTTTTTCAATGATTACTAACATGTGTATTCCTCTAAATTTGTCTGCTTTGTTTGCTTCTTTAACTTTTGGTATGTTATTCCCAATCTTTGTTCTGACCACATGGCAACCACATTTAAAATTGATATGCAAATATTACCTTCCCCCAAAGAATTTATTTATAATTTAAATAAATGCATCATACTAGGAGTTAACAAAGAACTTTTTTTATTTACTGAATTAGTTTCAAATATATCACCAAACACCATCTTACAATTTTCTAAACTATTAGCATCATCTATTCACCACCATACTCCCTCTTTCACCATTCATATTAAAGCTCATTAAATACAAAAGACACTTATAGTGCGAGTTTAGAAAAACTAATGACAGAACAATAAAAAGACAATTTAATGATTTAAATAAAAACATACACGACTTAGTTTTTCAGTACAGACAAGACAAATATATAACTGCTTGCAACAGAATTAACAAAAAGAAAGGAAAAAATTACTTTTAAAAAATCAAAAAGTTGACGAAATACAAGCGGACATCACATATACGTTCAATAACAGATCCGGTTTCTAACAATCATTTTTTAACAGATGTCGACATTGCCAATACCTTTCATAGACATTTTACTGACGCAGTTGTTTTTTCAAACTGTGACAATTTTAACAGAATTTATTTAAAAAACGTAAATTTATGGTATGACAGATTTTGCAAGAAGACTTGCAAAACTCCAGCGGACAAAACAATAGACAAAGACAAATTCTACAACTTACTAAACAAAGGAAAAAACTTGGCACTAAGATACGACTTACTAACTAGGAACATTTTAAGACACTTAAACCATAACGTCTATGACTATATAATTAAAATATACAACTACTGCTTAACAAATCAATACTACTCTGATAAATGAAAAATGGGAACTATAATATGCATCTCTAAAAATAACTCCAACTTATCTAATCCAGCTAGCTACAGTCCTACCAATTTTTGGTAAACTTTTTGAATGTGTATTACAAAATAACTTTTAACACAAATCCACAATAAAACCCCAATTACACAATTTGGTTTTATTAAAAGTAGATCTACCAGTCACCCTTTAATTATCCTTAATCCAAACATCCCATCTCAAAGACAGACACTCGGGCGTCTTGTTTATGGACATAAACAAGGCGTTTGACTCTGTCTGGCATGACGGACTTCTTTTTAAGTTATCGATTTTAAATGTGCTTAGTTATTTTATTAAAATATTGATTTTGTTTTTAAAGAAACAAACTCTTAAAGTCCGTATAGGTAATTTCTACTTCATTTCATTTACTCAACAAAGTGTTCCACAAGAGAATATCTATCTCCTCTCTTGTATCATATTTTTTGATCTGACATATACAGCTCTAATCCAACTCACTTTGACCCAACTAGATACGTTCTGCAATACGCAGATACAACACTAGTGTCCCATGCCAAAACGTTAAAGCAGTCAATTCATCAGACACAACTATGGTTTAATAAATGGCCTCTATTTGCAAATCTTTCAAAAACTCAACTATTAATTCTCTATTACAAAATCCATGAAAATTCACCTTTTATCCAAATGAATCAAGAACCTCTAGTCCTATCCCAAATATGTAAATACTTAGGCGTAAACTTTGATCCTAAACTAAACTTTAAATTTCACACTTCCGTTTCCTTACCTACAAAAACGATAGAATCAATATCAAATGTGCTACACACATATACAAAATTACATGTCGTCCCATCCTCGACTACGCATCTATCATTTTCCTAAACTTCAACAATCCTACACTTAATAACTTATACGTAAGAGAAAGAGCATCTCTCCGAGCTATTACCAAAGTCCGGCATTCTAACAACCCTCTTCACAATCCTTCAAACAAGTTCTTATTTAGTAAAACAAACCTTATCCCACTTCCCTTCGTCTTTATAAACTGCAGACAAAATTTGCAAAGAACCTGTACAATCTAGAAATTTTAAACAGTTTAATTATATCGAGAGACACAATAATTAGTTTTGAATTTGAGAAACCTGCCAAGGCACTATTTCAACAAATGCAGACACTTATTAATGACAACGACAACGATTGACTAACTGACAACTGATTGACTGACTCACTGACTGACTGACTGACGACTTATACATCATTCTACATTATAATAATCATTCCTCTTTTTTATGTATTTGAACAATTTAAATTTTATTTCTCTGGCTGAAAGACTACGGTCGATAGCCAGTTTAACAAGAATGCTATTGTAATACTTTTTTTTTGTAATTATCTGTTTGATATATTTTCTTTTTGTATGTAATTCTTTGTTGAATAAATATAATATATATACATATGAAATAACAAAACAAAAATCTTACTACTCTAACTTGTTGCAATTTTTTTTGCTTTTTTTATATAAATTTATTATATAACAAGTGCAAAAAAAATCTGTAAACAAATTTAAAATAGAACATAAAGTTTTTTTAATTTTATTGCAACTTTGTAACTTTTTGCTAAGTTTTGAAACAAACGTTTGGTACTGCTGCTACATTAATTAATTATTATAACACTCTTTAAATTGCGCTCTTAAACACATATCTTAAAAAAAAAAATGGGCAATTCTATTTGAAACAGACCAGAGCAGGTGCGTTGAAAAATTTGTTTTAGTTTTTTTTTTTAGTTTTTATAACTTTTTAGTAGTCTTTTGATCGGTTTATAAGGGTATATAACTCTTAAAAAAAATTTTACTGTTTTTTTTTAGTTTTTTAACTTTTTTGTTTAAAAACCGCAAATGATAAAAAATAAGCCGACTTTGCAGATTTTTCAAGTTTTAGACCTTTAAAACCCAAATACGCAAAACAAATTTATATATTCTAATTAATTTACATCAAAATACGTCAACTTTGACGTTTAAAAAAAAAATGCTTCTTTTTGCCTAACCTAACCTAACCTAACCGAGAACATGGTTTTATGGACTTAAAATGGCGCTAGATTTGGACTCTACGGAAAAGTTCTGTTAGATTTTACTACTAATTTTTTTTTTTTTTTTAGTTAATTTTGCAATTTTTAAACAAAAAATGCAATTTAGTTAAAAAAACGACAAAAAAACTAAAAAAAATTGTTTTTTACCCACATATACCAATCAAAAGAGTACTAATAAGTTATAAAAACTAAATTAAATATTAAAGCAATTTTTTTCCTGCTTTAAAATGGAATTAATTGCCCATATACGAATAACTTATTTTATAATTACTAAAACAAAACTATACTTTCAGGTGAAGTTCGAACTGAATTAGATTCAATGTGGGCCATTCTCTCTGGTCAGTATTCCTTACTATATATTACTATTAAAAAAAACTATAAATTATTATTTTAGATATATATCAAAATGTATATGGTCAACATTTATTAAATGCTCAATTTAGTAAGTAATTTTAGTTACAATTAAATAAAATTTTAAAATATTATTATTTTAGATGAATACAATAATCCTAATATAAGGAATAAAAGATCTAGTAAGAATTGGTTGCATTTTTTAAATTTAAAATATATAATTATTAATAAATTTAGTAGATACGGAGTTAAAACCAAACGTAAGACGTAAACATCAATCAAATGATATGAGACGTAAGTATTTATTCAGATAATTATAAATAAATGTGTATGTCATAAATCCATACAAAAAAAGTTTTTTTGCCTTATATATTTTATCATATACTATAAAGTTTTAAAATATTTAATTAAAACTTAATTTGTTACAAAAAAGTATTTTATGCGTTTAAATACTGATAAGTATTTAAGGTTTTATCGACCATTTTTGTTACATCACTGATCAATATACAACAAATATTTTAAAAAATGTATTTTTTTGTTGTAATGTAGCAGCAGTACCAAACTAATATTTTTTTTTTAAATTTTATCATACGTTTACAACAAAATTGTTATTTAAGAAAAATAACTTAAACACAAAAAAATTACTAAATTTGATGTTCAATAAAAAATACAATTAATTTCAAAATTTAATTTTTATTTATTTTATTAGACTGAAAATTTCATTTTTTATACGTTGCAAAAAACCAATATTAAAAAGAAATTAAATTGCGTGAGTTCTGCTTGTAGTTTTATAACACTCCCTAAACCGCGCCCTTAAAAACAAATTTAATATTTATTATTTTAGGAAATCAATTTGATGATTATCGGAGGAGGTACGGCATGCAAAGAAAATGTAACAATAATCTATCCAATTATTAATTTTGATTCTATATTATTATATTCATTTTAGCTATGCAACCCACAGAATTCAATCCACAACTTGATGGTAATATTGATATTAAATAAAAAGCAGAAATTAATAAAAAATATACTTTAGGATATAGGAGATATAGAAAACAGTACTTTCCATACTCACCAATGAATATGGCTAGAGGCTACATGAATCCATTAAATCAGTTTGGTGAGTAATAATTAAATTGATTAAAAAAAAATATTTACAAACTAATTTATTCAAAAACAAAATTTATTTAGACTGTATTCTTTGTTTTTAACATTTTTAGGAAAGCAATTTAATTCCCCTTATGGTTACAGTAAACAAATTAGTATGAATGGTAAGTTACTTTTGTAAAGAGTGTTTCTTTAGAGGCGGAAAACTTTAAATTAAAATAAAACACAAAATCTATGAAATTGGCTTTATTTGAGAGATAATTTTATGGCATTAATGTTTGAATATGATCGCTGGAGCGTAAACGGTTTATTCTGGAAATCAAATTTTCTCACACTGTTTGCAGTAATTCAGGCTATATTTTGACAATAATAAGTCAAATGTTGGCTTACAAGTGCTCAATTGTTTCTGGTTTATTGGTGTAGACATGGAGCTAACATATCCCCAAAGAAAATACTTTAATGGCGTCAAATCGCACAAGCAAGGTAGCCAGTTAACAGGTGAAACTAATTGTTTGTAAAATGTTTCTTTCATTAAATGAATTGTATTGCGCACTGTGAAGCATATGGCGCAGTCCTGCTAAAACTACATGTCTGCAACATTAATTCTGTCCAATTGAGGCACAAAAAACTTGGCAATTATGCCTCTGTACCGCTTACCGTTAACTGTAACGTTTGAAGACATTTGGACCAATGATTCCACCAAAGTTTACCAAATAGTATGTAATAATGTGTGGCTTGTGGATTATTATCGTTCCAAATCCAACAATTTTGTTTGTTGACTAAAAGTGTGCTTCATTACTGCACAAAAATTTTCAAATAAAATTGTGGATCAATTCCTTGGCCTATTTACCAAATATACGGCGCGAACAATGATTGTGTGCCTTCAATTCCTGTACAAGTTGAATCTTGTAAACTCGTAAACTAAAATAACAAATTGACCCATTTGAATTATCATTAATTGCTTCTTGTGTGCGCACTGTACAGGATGCTTATTATTGTTTAGATTAAACGTATTGCAAAAACAATGCACAATTTTTTGAATTAATCGCTTTGATGGACAATTATGAGCACCATACAATGCACGTAATACCCAAAAAGTTTCTCAAACTGAACAATGTTTTCAAAATAAATTTAAACAATTTGCAATTGTTGCTTTAGCATGAGTTTATTCATGGTATAAACTGTCAAATCAACTGTTACAGATGAGAGTTTTGTTAATTTAAAATTTACCGCTTCTAAAAGAAAACATTTTTTATTATCTCTCCCAATAAAGTAAAACCTTTTACTACTTCTAGGTAAATCACCCATACAATATAGTGAACAATGGACCGATTTGGATTCACCTGAAAGTACAACAAAAGAATTAAGTGGGTCTATTAGTAAATATTTCTACAAACATTTTTATTAATTTTTAATTACAGAAGTGGAGTTTGATTCGAATGATATATTAGAGAAATTATCAAACTTAAGTAAGTTCAAGATTGTTTATAATATAAAACCCTTCAAAATTATTTTTTTTTAGCCAAACATCTATCTCCCAGTAAAGCAACAAACTCATTATTAAACAAACTTGAAAGTAAGTACACCAATTATTACCAATAATTATAATAAAATTTAAACATATTTTAGGCTTAGATTTGTCCAGTAAAATCAAAAAACTTTTGAGCGGATTTGGTAAAAATTATAATCACTTTTATATTATTTTTTTTTTAATTAATTTGTAATTTTAGATAAACAAATTGATGAATCAGTATCCAAAATAATAAACGAATTAGATGGTAACTAATCAAATAAATTTAAACTAATAATAAATTAATTTTATTTGTTTTAGATGAACCGGAACCTATAAATGTCAATACTGTTGGTAAAAATTCAATTTCATTAATTATACAAAACTTTAATATTTTTTTCAGTAATTGAATATGATGATAATTTAGAGCAGTTAGATCCTGATATGCTTGTAGAAGATGTTACTATAATGCAAAATAATCTTGATGGTGAAGAAAGTATAAAAGATGTTTTGCAAGACAATGACATTATATTTGATGATTTTGATGTTTTAAATGATGATGAAGCAAATAAAGATTTTTTTGAAGAAACATTTGATGATCCTAATAAATTTATTGATGAGTACATAGAGTCACATATGATTACAGATATGAAATTTGGTGATGAAAAAAATAATCAAAAAGAATTGGAAGTTGATAATGAAATTAAACAAGAAGATTTTTTAGATAATAATGAAATGAAGCAAGAAGAATTATTAGATGATAATGAAAAGAAACAAAAAGAATTGTTGGATGATAATGAGAATAAACAAGAAGAATTGTTAGATGATAATCAAAATGATCAAAAACTGGATGATAAAAGTATGGAAAATGCAATAACCCATGATAAAGGTAAGTGATATCAACATTAATTTAATAAAAAAAGTAATAACAAATTATTTTTTTTAGATATTCCAAAACATGAAACCAAAAAGAGTAATAAACACATCAAAAGTAAAAGTGAGTTTTCCATTAATAACTTGTTGCTTAGCTAATATGCAGAAATCTTGTTCTAGGAACGCATCACAACGAAATTAAAAAAGATGACCGTAAGTACTACAATTTTTTGTTTTTTATAAATAAAAAATTTTACACTTTTATTTAGACGCCAAAAACAAAAAAAATACTGGCAAAAATGTTGAACATCATTCCAAAAACAATAAAAGAAGTAAGATTTATTAAAATAGTTATATACTAAACTTATTTTGGGCACTTTAGGTAAGGTAATCTAGTAACTAGACAAGGCGGTAAATATAAAATTTAAGAGTAACTGAAATTTGCAACATATTTTAATCAAAAAACAAATTAAAATATAATAAATTAATATTATTTTAATGTTTCAGGTCTAGATCACGATGGTATGTTATTTAATAGTTCTTTTTAGATTATAAATAATATTTACTTTTTTTAGTTTTGGAAAAAATATCACAAAAAGCTGGCGATATAGGTAATTTATTATTTAATAAATAATTTATATTAATATATTTTTTTTCAGATGCACAAAAAGATATAATTGGAATATAAATACGTTACAAAATTGGGTAATTACTAAATTTATTTATAATGTGTACAAGGTAATTTTAAAAAATCTGCTAGTTTACTCTCCCGGGCTTCTTAAATAAGCTTTTATTGAAAGGCAGCTTTGTACAATATTTAGATAAAAGCCAAAAATTCTAAAAATTTGGAAAATACTGTTTTGATTTAAAAAAAATATGTTTGGGATCATTATTTGGCAGTAACTATTTTAATTAGTTTTATCAAAAATTGTGACCTCAGCACAATCTGCAACAACAACAAAATATTTAGATAAAAACTAATAATTCAAAAAAGCAAAATATAGTTCCAATTTTGGAAATTAATTTTTGAGACAAAACACTTATTTAGAAGTAATTAAAGTACGTATAACTAAAATTTGTAATAGTTTTTTTTGAAATTTGTAACCTCAGCACAATCTGTAACAAAAACAAATTATTTAGATAAGAACTAGAAATTCAAAACAATTGCAAAATATAGTTTCAATTTTGGATATTAATTTTTGAGACAAGATACTTAATTGGAAGTAACTAAAGTACGTATAACTAATTTTTTTTTCAATATTTGTAACCTCGGCACGATTTGCAACAACAACAAAATAATTAGATAAAAACTAGAAATTCAAAAAATTTGCCAATTTTAGTTTTAATTTTGAAAATTAGTTTTTGAGACAAGATACTTATTTGGAAATAACTAAAGTACAAATAACCAAAATTTAAAATATTTTTTTTTTAAATTGTAACTTCAGCACAATCTGTAACAACAACAAAATATTAAAATAAATACCAAAAATTCAAAAAAATTGCAAAATATAGTTTTAATTTTGGAAATTAATTTTTGAGACAAAATTTTTATTTTAAAATGACGTATTTTCAAAACTGTAATAGCTTTTTTAAAAATTGTAATCTTAGCTCAATTTGCAACAATAACAAAATATTTAGATAAAAACTAAAAATTAAAAAAAAAATTGCAAAATATAGTTCCAATTTAGGAAATTAATTTTTAAGACAAGATATTTATTTGGAAGTAATTAAAGTACGTATAACCAAAATTTTACATAATTTTTTCAAAATATTTAGATAAAAACTTAGAATTCAAAAAAATTGCAAAATATGGTTTCAATTTCAAAAACTAAATTTTGAGACAAGAAACTTATTTGGAAGTAACTAAAGTACGTATAACCAAAATTTTAGAAAGTTTTTTCAAAAATTGTGACATCTGCTCAAGCTGCAACAACGACAAAATATTTAGATTTAAACCAAAAATTCAAAAAATAGCAAAACAGAGTTTTAATTTTTGAAATTAATTTTTAAAACAAGATACTTATTTAGAAGTAAATGAAATACGTTTAACCAAAATTTGAAATTATTACCTTAAAAATTGTAGCCTCAGCATGTTTTGCAAAAGCAGGAAATTATTTGATAAAATTAGAAAAATTAAAAAAAATTACAAAAAATACTTTAAAAATTAAAGCTTAAATTTTAAACAAACGGGTTTTTTAAGCATTATTTAAAATAGACAAAACCTAATTTTACAAGTATTTCTTCAAAAATTGTACCCTCAGAATGTTTTGCTAAAAATTTTAATTTTTTTTTTTTAAATTCTGTCAGATTTAAAATTTTAATTTTGAATATAAATTTTTCTTAGAAATTGTTTAAAGTAAAGATAACCTAAGTTTAAAAATAAATCCTCAAAATTTGTAGCCTCAGCATGTGCTGTAAGATTATGAATTAATTTGATAAATTCAGAATATTTTTAAAAATTAGAAAAAATGCTTTCAGATTTAAAAATTTAACTTTAAACAAAACTGTTTTTTAGAAATTGTTTAAAGTAAACATAACCTAAGTTTAGAAGTATTTCTTTTAAAATTGTAGCTTCAGCATGTTTTGCAAGATTAGGAAATTATTTGATAAACTCAGAAATTTAAAAAAAAAATCAAAAAATGCTTTCAGATTTAAAAAAATTAATTTTAAACAAAAGTGTTTTTTAATAAAGTAAACATTACTTAGATTTAGAAGTATTTCTTTAAAAATTGTAGCTTCAGCTTGTTTTTCAAAAATTGAAAATTATTTGATAAACTCAGAAATTTTTAAAAAATTACAAAAAAATGCTTTCAGATTTAAAAATTTGATTTTGAACAAAAATGTTTTTAAGAAATTGTTTAAAGTAAACATAACCTAATTTTAGAAGTATATCCTCAAAAATTGTACCGTCAGCATATTTTGCAAAAAAAAATTAATTTTTTTTACAAAATTTTAAAAAATGCTTTCAGATTTAAAATTTTACTTTTGAACATAAGTGTTTCTTAAAAATTGTTTGAAGTAAACATAACCTAAATTTAGAAATAATTCTTCAAAAATTGTAGCCTAAGTATGTATTGTAAGATTAGGAATTAATTTGATAAATTCAGAATATTTTTAAAAATTACAAAAAATGCTTTCAGAAAATTACAAATTTAATTTTGAACATAAGTGTTTTTTAAAAATTGTTTAAAGTAAACATAACCTAAGTTTAGAAATAATTCCTCAAAAATTGTAGCCTCAGCATGTGTTGTAAGATTAGGAATTAATTTGATAAATTTAGAATATTTTTAAAAATTACAAAAAATGCTTTAAAATTTAAAAATTTAATTTTAAAAAAAGGTTTTTAGAAATTGTTTTAAGTAAACATAACCTTAGTTTAAAAGTATTTCTTTGAAAATTATAGCCTTTGCATAATTTATAAAAATAGAAAAATATTTGATAAATTTTGAAATTTTAAAAAAATAACAAATAATGCTTTCAGATTTAAAAAATAAAATTTTAACAAAATTGTTTTTTACTAAAGTAAATATAACCTAAGTTTAGAAGTATCTCCTCAATAATTGTAGCCTCAGCATGTGTTGCAAGATTAGAAAATTACTTGATAAACTCTGATTTTTTAAAAAAACTACAAAAAAATGCTTTTAAATTTAAAAATTTAATTTTGTACAAAAGTGTTTCTTAGAATTTGTTTAAAGTAAACATAATCTAAGTTTAGAAATATTTTCTTAAAAATTGTAGCCTCAGCATAGTTTGCAAGAATAGAAAATTATTTGATAATACCAAAAAGTTTTAAAAATTTACAGAAATGCTTTCAGATTTAAAAATTTAGTTTTGAACATAAAAGGATTTTAGGCATTGTTTAAAATAAACATAACTTAAATTTAGAGTTACTTCCTTAAAAATTGTAGCTTCAGCATGTGTTGCAAGATAAGAAAAGTATTTGATAAACTCATTTTTTTTTAAATCACAAAAATGCTTTTATATTTAAAAATTTAATTTTGAACAAAAAGGATTTATTAAAATTGTTTAAAGTAAACATAATCTAAGTTTAGAAGTATTTCTTTAAAAATTGTACCCTCAGCAAGTTTTGCAAGATTAAAAAATTATTTGATAAGCTCAAAAAATTTTAAAATAGTACAATAAATGCTTCCAGATTTAAAAATTTAATTTTGAACAAAAGTGCTTCTTAGAAATTGTTTAAAGTAAACATAAATTAAGTTTAGAAGTATTTCTTTAAAAATTGTAGCCTCAGCATATATTGCAAAAATAAAATATTATTTTATAAACTTAAAATTTTATAAAATTACCAAAAATGCTTTCAGATTTAAAAATTTAATTTTGAACAAAAGTGTTTCTTAGAAATTGTTTAAAGTAAACATAAATTAAGTTTAGAAGTATTTCTTTAAAAATTGTAGCCTCAGCATATATTGCAAAAATAAAATATTATTTTATAAACTTAAAATTTTATAAAATTACCAAAAATGCTTTCAGATTTAAAAATTTAATTTTGAACAGAATTGTTTTTTAGAACTTGTTTAAAGTAAACATAACCTAAGTTTAGAAGTATTACCTCAAAAATTGTAGCCTCAGCATGTGCTGCAACATAAGGAAATTATTTGATAAACTAAATTTTTTTTTTAAATCTCAAAAAATGCTTTTAAATTTCAAAAATTTAATTTTGAACAAAATTGTTTCTCTGAAATTGCTTAAAGTAAACATAACCTAAGTTTATAAGTATTTCTTTAAAAATTGTAGCCTCAGCATGTTTTGCAAGATTTTAAAATTCTTTGATAAATTTAGTTATTTTTAAAAAATTACAAAAAATGCTTTCAGATTTAAAAATTTAATTTTGAACAAAAGTGTTTCTTAAAAATTGTTTAAAGTAAACACAACCTAAATGTAGAAATATTTCATTAAAATTTGTAGCTTCAGCATATTTTGCAAGAATAAAAAATTATTTGATAAACTCAAAATTTTAAAAAATTACCAAAAATGCTTTCAGATTTAAAAATTTAATTTTGAACAGAATTGTTTTTTAGAAATTGTGTAAAGTAAACATAACCTTAGTTTAAAAGTATTTCCTAAAAAATTTTAGCCTCAGCATGTGTTGTAAGATAAGGATAATATTTGATATACTCAATTTTTTTTTAAATCACAAAAAATGATTTCAGATTTCAAAAATTTAATTTTGAACAAAATTGTTTCTTTGAAATTGCTTAAAGTAAACATAACCTAAGTTTAAAAGTATTTCTTTAAAAATTGTAGCCTCAGCATGTTTTGCAAGATTTGGAAATTCTTAGATAAATTCAGATATTTTAAAAAAATTACAATAAATGCTTTCAGATTTAAAAATATAATTTTGAACAAAAGTGTTTCTTAGAAATTGTTTAAAGTAAACATAATCTAAATTTAAAAAAACTATTTTCTAAAAAATTGTAGCTTCAGCATGTTTTGCAAGAATAGGAAATTATTTGATAAAACCAAAAAACTTTAAAAATTCACAAAAATGCTTTTAGATTTAAAAATTTAGTTTTGAACATAAAAGTATTTTAGGCATTGTTTTAAATAATCATAACTTAAATTTAGAGTTACTTCCTCAAAAATTATAGCCTCAGCATGTGTTGCAAGATTAGAAAATTATTTGATAAACTCAAAATTTTTTGAAAAGTTACAAAAAATGCTTTCAAATTTAAAAATTTAAGTTTGAACAAAAGTGTTTTTTAAAAATTGTTTAAAGTAAACATAACCTAAGTTAAGAAATATTTCCTCAGAAATTGTAGCCTTAGCATATTTTGCAAGAATAGAAAATTATTCGATAAAACCAAAAAAATTTAAAAATTTACAAAAAATGCTTTCAGATTTTAAAATTTAATTTTGAACAAAATAGTTTTTTAGAAATTGTTTAAAGTAAACATACCCAAAAATTAGAAGTATTTCTTTAAAAATTGTAGCCTCAGCATATTTTGCAAGAATAGGAAATTATTTGATAAACTCTAAAATTTTTAAAAAATTACAAAAAAAGCTTTCAGATTTCAAAAATTTAATTTTGAACAAAATTGTTTTTTAGAATTTGTTTAAAGTAAACATAACCTAAGTTTAAAAGTATTTTCTTTGAAATTGTAGCTTCAGCATGTGCTGCAAGTTTGGGAAATTGTTTGATAATCTAAGAAATTTTTAGAAAATTACAAAAAATGCTTTTAGATTTAAAAAATTAATTTTGAACAAAATTGTTTTTTAGAAATTGTTTAAAGTAAACATAACCTAGATTTAGAAGTATTTCCTTAAAAATTAAAGCCTCAGCATATTTTGCAAAAATAAGTAATTCTTTGATAAGCTCAGAATTTTCTTAAAAAATACAAAAAGTGCTTTCAGATTAAAAAATTTGATTTTGAACAAAAGGTTTCTTAGAAATTGTTTAAAGTAAACATAACCTAAGTTTAGAAAAATTTTCTCAAAAATTGTTGCATCAGCATATTTTGCAAGAAATGAAAATTATTTGATAAAACCAAAAAAAATTAAAAACTCACAAAAAATGCTGTCAGATTTAAAATTTTTATTTTAAGCAATACCGTTTTTTAGAAATTGTTTAAAGTAAACATAACCTAAGTTAAAAAGTATTTCCACAGAAATTGTAAACTCAGCATGTGTTGCAAGAATAAGAAATTATTTGGTAAAACCAAAAAAATTTACAAATTTACAGAAAATGCATTCAGATTTCAAAATTTAATTTTGAACAAAATTGTTTTTTTAAAAATTGTTTAAAGTAAACATAAGCTAAGTTTAGAAGTATTTTCTCAAAAATTGTAGCCTAAGCATATTTTGCAAAAATAGGAAAGTATTTGATAAACTCAGAATTTATTTAAAAATTGTTTAAAGTAAACATAATCTTAAAAGTATTTCCTAAAAAATGTAGCTTAATATTTTGCAAGAATAGGAAATTATTTGTTTAAATTAGAAAATTTTAAAGAATTAGAAAAAACGCTTTCAAATTAAAAAAATAAATTTTGAAAAAAGGTGTTTCTTAGAAATTGTTTAAAATAAACATAACCTAAGTTTAGAAGTATTTCCTTAGAAATTGTAGCCTCAGCATATTTTGCATGAATGAGAAATTAGTTGATAAATTCAAAAAAATTTAAAAATTTACAAAAATGCTTTCAGATTTAAAAATTTGATTGTGAACAAAAGTGTTTTTTAGAAATTGTTTAAAGTAAACATAACTTAAGTTTAAAATAATTTCTTTAAAAATTGTAGCCTCAGCATGTGTTGCAAGATTAAGAACTTGTTTGATATACTAAGAATTTTTTAGATAATTAAAAAATTGCTTTCAAATTAAAAAAAAAAAAAATTTAAACTAAAGCGTTTCTTAGAAATTGTTTAAAGTAAACATAACTTAAGTTTAAAAGTATTTCTTTAGAAATTGTAGCCTCAGCATGTGTTGCAAGATTGGGAACTTGTTTAATAATCTAAAATTTGTTTAGAAAATTACAAAAAATGCTTCCAGATTTAAAAATTTAATTTTGAACAAAAGTGTTTCTTAGAAATTGTTTAAAGTAAACAAAATCTAAGTTTAGAAGTATTTTCTCAAAAATTTTAGCCTCAGCATATTTTGCATAAATAGGAAATTATTTGATAAATCCAAAAAAAATTTAAAATTTTCAAAAAAATGCTTTCAGATTTTAAATTTTTATTTTGAACAAAATTGTTTTTTAAAAAATGTTTAAAGTAAACATAACCTAAGTTTAGAACTTTTTTCTCAAAAATTGTAGCCTCAGCATGTTTAACAAAAGTAAATAATTTTTCGATAAATTCAAAAATTAAAAAAAAAAAATACAAAAAATGCTTTCAGATTTAAAAATTTAATTTTGAACAAAAGTGTTTTTTAGAAATTGTTTAAAGTAATTATAACTTAAGTTTAGAAGTATTTCTTCAAAAATTGTAGTCTCAGCATGTGTTGCAAAAGTAGGAAATTACTTGATAAACTCAGAAATTTTTAAAAAATTACAAAAAATGCTATCAGATTAAAGAATTTAATTTTAAAACAAAATTGTTTTTTAGAAATTGTTTATAGTAAACATAACCTAAGTTTAGAAGTATTTCTTAAAAAATTGTAGCCTCAGCATATTTTGCAAGAATAGAAAATTATTTGATAAACTCAAAAAATTAAAAAAAAACTACAAAAAATGCTTTCAGATTTAAAAATTTGATTTTGAACAAAAGTGTTTTTTAGAAATTGTTTAAAGTGTACATAACCCAAGTTTAGAAATATATCCTCAAAAATTGCAGCCTTAGCATGTGTTGTAAGATTAGAATTAATTTGATAAATTCAGAAATGTTTTATAAATTACAAAAAATGCTTTCAAATTTAAAAATTTAATTTTGAACAAAAGTGTTTCTTAAAAAATGTTTAAACTAAAACATAACCTAAGTTTAAAAGTATTTCTTTAAAAATTGTACCTTTAGCATGTATTGCAAGATTAGGAAATTATTTGTTAAACTCAAAAAAATTTAAAAATGTACAATAAATGCTTTTAGATTCAAAAATTAAACTTTGAACAAAAGTGTTTTTTAGAAATTGCTTAAAGTAAACATAACCTAAGTTTAGAAGTATTTCCACAGAAATTGTAGCCTCAGCATATTTTGCAAGAATAGGAAATTATTTGATAAAACTAAAAAAATTTAAAAATTTACAAAAAATGCTTTCAGATTTAAAGATTTGATTTTGAACAAAGGTGTTTTTTGAAAACTGTTTAAAGTAAACATAACCTAAGTTTAGAAATATTTCCTCAGAAATTGTAGCCTTAGCATATTTTGCAAGAATAAGAAATAATTTGATAAAACAAAAAAAATTTAAAAATTTACAAAAAATGCTTTCAGATTAATAATTTGATTTTGAACAAAACAGTTTTTTAAAAATTGTTTAAAGTGAACATAACCTAAGTTTAGAAGTATTTTTTAAAAATTTGTAGCCTCAGCATATTTTGCAAGATTAGGAAACTATTTAATAAAACCAAAAAAAAAAAACAATTTTGAACATAAGTGTTTCTTAGAAATTGTTTAAAGTAAAAATAACCTAAGTTTAGAAATAATTCCTCAAAATTTATAGCCTCAGCATGTGTTCTAAGATTAGGAATTAATTTGTTAAATTCAGAATATTTTTAAAAAATACAAAAAAAGCTTTCAAATTTAAAAATTTAATTTTGAACAAAAGTGTTTTTTAGAAATTGTTTAAAGTAAACATAACCTAAGTTTAGAAGTATTTTTTAAAAAAATTGTAGCCTCAGCATATTTTGCAAGAATTGGAAATTGTTTGATAAACTCAGAAATTTTTAAAAAATTTCAAAAAAAGCTTTCAGATTTAAAAATTTAATTTTGAACAAAAAAGTTTTTTAAAAATTGTTTAAAGTAAACATAACCTAAGTTTGAAAAGATTTTCTCAAAAATTGTAGCCTCAGCATATTTTGCAAGAAATGGAAATTATTTGATAAACTAAAAATTTTTAAAAATTTTTAAAAATTTACAAAAAATGCATTCAGATTTAAAAATTTGATTTTGAACAAAACTGTTTTTTTTTAATTGTTTTAAGTAAACATAACTAATGTTTAGAAATATTTTCTCAAAAATTGTAGCCTCAGCATGTGCTGCAAGAATAGGAAATTGTTTGATAAATTCAGAATTTTTTAAAAAATTACAAAAAATGCTTTCAGATTTAAAAAATTTATTTTGAACAAAGTTGTTTTTTAGTAAAGTAACGATAACCTAAGTTTAGAAGTATTTCTTTAAAAATTGTAGCTTTAGCTTGTTTTTCAAGAAAAGAAAATTATTTGATAAATTCAGAATTTTTTAAAAATTACAAAAAATTCTTTCAGATTTAAAAATTTAATTTTGAACAAAAGGGCTTTTTAAAAATTGTTTAAAGTAAACATAACCTCAGTTTAGAAGTATTTTCTTAAAAATTGTCGCTATAGCATGTGTTGCAAGAATAGGAAATTGTTTGATAAACTCAGAAATATTTAAAAAAATACAAAAAATGATTTCAGATTTAAAAATTTAACTTTGATTAAAATAGTTTTTTAGAAATTGTTTAAAGTAAACATAAACTAAGTTTAAATAAATTTCCACAAAAATTGTAATTTTTTGATAAATTCAAAAATTTATAAAAAATACTCTTAGATTCAAAAACTTAATTTTGAACATAAAAGATTTTTAGGCATTGTTTAAAATAGACCTAACTTAAATTTAGAGTTACTTTCTCAAAAATAGTAGCCTCAGCATGTTTTGCAAAAATAGGAAATTATTTGATAAAATCAAATTTTTTTAAAAAATTACAAAATTTTTTTTTAAATTTAAAAATTTAGTTTTGACTAAAGGTGCTTATTAGGCTGTCTAAAATAGGTATAGGCCAAATTTAGAATTACTTACTCAAAAATTGTAACCTCAGCATAATCTGCAACAATAATAACTTAATTGATAAAAATTCTAAAAAAAAAGATTAAATTTTAATTTTTAAAATTAAAAAATAAACTTAACCAGATCTTGTATTATTACTATTTTATTTATCTATTTAAGATAGCTTCTACATTAATATATTAATCAGCAAATATTTGGTTATTACATAAATTTAATTCTTCAAAATTTCAGGAAGGATAGTTACAGATGACCAATACTAAGTATACATAATCTACCATATTTTATTAAACAATTTACTAATTTTATTATGTTTCAGCTAAAAACATTTAATTTTAAAGAATTTTAATTGCAACACATCTTTAATGAATAAATTTATATCCAATTACTAAATTGTTCATTAGATTCTAAAATGTTTCAGTTTATTCAACTCTTGTATGCTAAATGTTTAAATTGCAATTAAATATATAAACCATTAATTAATTTCAATTTGGTAATATTATTATTTTAGGTAGAAAAGCTGCTGATGATTGATAATGTAATGATTAAATTTTCTTTAACATACCTCTTAGGTAATTTAAATGCAGCAATCACACATAGTTACCATTTTAATTCTTTAATGAATTCAACCAATTGAACAAATACAAAGCCTACAATTAATTGTTATGTTAATATATTTACCAATAGATCGCTGGGTGCGGTTTTGATATAAATATAGCTTTAATAAAAAATCAATGCTAATAATCAAGATAGATTTTTTATAATGATATTGCTGCATATACACCTATCTAAACTCGATGACTTGTAGAACTTATATATAATTACAAAGCGTTAATGCAATACAATACCGATGTGCAATCAAGTTGTGACAGGATTATTTTAAAATAATGATAACAATGCGACCTTTCACACGATTTTTGACATATCTTCTTATGGTAATAATAAAATGTTTTATTTACATTAACAACCACCAAACGGATCTTTATTTGTTCAAGACCATAATAAAGATCCCTAAATGGGTATCAATGCAACCATACAGTAATTAACATTTAATTTCGGAATTCTCGCTAAATTTTATTACGATCATAATTTCAAAGAATGTTAGAAATTTAATCTTAATAGTTGAAAAATATTTACATATAAATAATGCAACAACAGTTCAAGAACAATTAACACTTTCAACGCTACACAAAACATCGATAGAAATCAGTTCAATACAACGCAACAATAACTTAAAGTTTTTTATCAATAAACGAGAACCTAAATAATAAAAATATGTAACTTTATGCAATGCGGAAACCGATGGTAATGGCACTCGTAACTCAAGCAGAATTACAATAATGGGGGGGGGGGGGGGGGGGGGGGGGGGGGGGGGGGGGGGGGGGGGGGGGGGGGGGGGGGGGGGGGGGGGGGGGGGGGGGGGGGGGGGGGGGGGGGGGGGGGGGGGGGGGGGGGGGGGGGGGGGGGGGGGGGG
Source organism: Tachinus rufipes (assembly GCA_963932245.1). Taxonomy (NCBI): domain Eukaryota; kingdom Metazoa; phylum Arthropoda; class Insecta; order Coleoptera; family Staphylinidae; genus Tachinus; species Tachinus rufipes. Next base: position 116,482,965 of record OZ010744.1, on the reverse strand, counting down.
GGGGGGGGGGGGGGGGGGGGGGGGGGGGGGGGGGGGGGGGGGGGGGGGGGGGGGTATACACAAAGGAATTTATTAAATTATTATCATTAAGCTCTTGTTAAGTAATTTTAGCGAGAAAGTTGATTTTCAATTGAGTATAATAAATAATTTTTATTGCTTTAGATAAAAATTGTTTAAATTTGTATAATTTTGTGTGCAAAATATTTTTATTATTTATATTAAAAGCTACTAAAGGTTATTAGCACATAAATCGGTCTTAGACGTGTGTATAATACAAAGTACATTGGCTGTAAGGTCATTAAAGTATATTTGGAGGGCCGAAAAGATGGTTATATCATACACTGGCATCCGAGGCTTTGGGGTTGTGTAGATTGTGTAGATAACACTGTATCTGGCAGTAAGGCCTTATACGTAACAGCCAAAAGTATGTTGCGCACAGGCAGTTGTGGCCTTGGAGTTGCACAATAACTGCAAAAGATTGTGAAGCTTACACAGACCGGTTAGGCCTAGAGGTTGTATGCAGAGCAGATTACAGCGGTAAGTAGCATGTGTTTGTTGATTGATATTATTTTAAGGATTTTGGCATCACAGTTGGTCTTATGCTAGAGAGATATACAGGGTGTCCGGAAAATACGTGTACAACGTTTGACGACAGACTCCTGACGTCAAAATAGGTAGATCTAAGCCGACTTAGTTATATCCAAAATTGTCTCGTTTAGCCGGTAGAGGGCGTCAAAAAATTGTAAATATTAAAAAGAAATTAACTGTAACAATAATTTTTTAAGTGACCTTGTTGCTATGGCGTTTAATAATTTGACAATTATTGACAAATTGTCACCAGTCTATGAAATTTACTCAAGTATACGATCAACATTCTTGAATTACAAGTTCATTTTACCATTAAAAATGGAAAATGCAAAAAGACGAGATGGATTGGCACTAATAGATCATTGCAATGCAATAAAGTTGACAAAAGAAAAAGATCAGTAACTTTTGCGCAGTAAAATGTTGCGGTAGAATGATTTGATTCCTTAATTATTTGATGAATTAGTGTTAATTAATTAAGATACGACGTTTAAGCTTGGTGTGGTGGTTGAGAAGTTTAGCGTGCGTTGCGGCAGTTATATGAAAAAACAAATTTGTATAACACACAATGCTCATATAAACTATCATAAATGTTTCTCAACTATAATAAAATATTCCAAAGCAAAAACAAAAATCAGAAAATGTTTAAAACAATTCTAAACTTTTATAAACATCATAAATCGTTTCTTAACTTTTATAAGTTATTTATAATTAGCTATAAATTTGTTTATAATAATATTAATATTATAAAACTAAATTAAAACTGTAAAATATTAAAACTAAATTAACCTGAATATAGATCATAAGTAACAATTAAAGAAATTCTATATGCAAACCAACCTTGGCATCTTAATAAAGTATAATTAAATCACCTAGAATTTCTTATTGGTTTTCGATTCCCTACACAATTAATCAACATAACAATAGACAAAAAAATGCTTTACATGGTCATAAATTAATTTTATACTCCACTAAATATAATAGCATGGAACTAATTATGCATAACATTATTGACAGCTATTTAGCATTATTATCGCATTCTCACACACAATTAATATTCATTTTATTAATTAATAAATCATTTTTTCCCTTGCTCTATTCTGACCTCTTAATAATATTGCAATAATATAATCTATTTGTAATTATTATTAAGTAGCATGCATTACTGGAAAAATTCTATGCAATGCAACAAGGTCGACGAAATCTGGATCTTATGTAAAGCGGATTTTTATTGTAAATTTAATCATGAGAATAGCAAAAGGTATTGTTCTATATAATTTTCAGTGTTGGTACATAATGTCGTCTAATTTTATTATGACAAATTATTTTTGATATTGCAATTGTACCGATTATAATTGGTGGGTTTTCTGAGTGACAATGTCGCTGCTAATTGTTAGTTTCTTAACAATTGTATTAATTGCATGAGATAATTTTATATGAAACCAGAAAAATATATACAGTTTGATCTGTTGTATTAAAATTATGAAAGCATTAAATATGTTATATGGATACCTAAAAAACTAAGTCGAAAAACGGTTACACATCATAAAAATGTGTATAACCAATTAGTTCAATTTAGCAATAGCGATTTGCATTTTAAATACGTTTAGAGGTTGTGCAACCTGCACATATAATTTATGGAACGGATATTTGATAGTCGAAACTGAATAGTTATTATTACTGCGCGTTAAAAATAGAATATTATATAAATAATTATCAACACAAAAGAAATATATTATAATTTTCCACTACAATTTCCATTTCAATCACTTACATAGTGAAATTGCAAATAATCATATAAATAGTCGAGTAAAAGTGAGCTATTTCCGTATAATTACAAATAACGTGCCATTAATATAGTATACTCAAATAACCCCTTATATAAATCTCTTGACTTAATTATTGTAATTGGAATGCTATATGCCGATAAACTGATTTATAGCTGCCGACTGCGATTGAAAGTTCTGTTTATATTTTTATTTTCATTTTAATCACCCGTATGGTGTTAAGAATAAACAATTTCAATTAGCAATTCTGAAGTGTATGTCTTTGGAAAACGTATGTTAGCCGAGATTTGGTTAAATTATACTTTTCAATTAGGAAAGTAATTTGCGCACAGTTTTAAACTGATAATTGTTATTGAGAAATAATTGGAACGTATGGTTGATATTGGAATGAATGAAAAGTTTTTTAAATATTTGCTGCATTGGCATGATTTTGCATCAAGTTTATAATAATAATTTGCAGATGGTTTTCCTAAACATGCAATTTTTGCTGCACTTAAGTCTTTTAGACTTTCTTCAGTGGTAATCCATACTTCTTTGTCCCAGCAGTCCGCAATTCTGTTTTAAACTTTTAAAAACTTTGGAATTCTATTTATAAAAAACAAAAATAATAAAATTGAATCAAATAATTTTTGTTTCAAAAAGAATTAAAAAAATCGGTTGAAAAGTGCATCATTTTATTTAAAAAATGATGGTGCTTTCTAAAGTTAGACTATAAGTTGTTAAAAAATGTAAAAAAAATTTGTAATGCTTTAAAAGTAGCAATATTGATTTATATAAATAAAATAATTTTAGAAACTGAAAATTTAATCTTAAAAATTAAAAAAAAGTAAAACTCTATTTATAAAGTTAAAAATTGTTGTAAAATTTTGTCAGAAACTAAAATGTTATTTAAAAATTGTCAAAAACAGTATAATATATCTTTAAAACATCAAAATATTGTTAGAAAGCATCAAAATCTAGCCAAAAACGGTTTAAAATTGCAAAAATTTAAGTTAAGTAAGATTTTTAAGTTTTACTATAAAATATTGAAAGGGTTTCACTAACAATTTTGTATTTTTTTTATTTTGTCTTAAACTATTCAAAAGTTTAAAATTCTATTAAAAAAACCCAAAAAAACAAAATCTGATTATAAAATAAACCTTTTTTTCAGAAAAAATAAAAAAAAAACGAATAAAAAGTGCAACATTTTATTTAGAAAATGTTAAAATTAACAAAAGTTGATTATATTGTTAGAAAACACCAAAGTCCGGCCATAAACTGTAAAAAAGTGTAAAAACTTAACCCCATAAAAGTAGTAAATCAGGCTCACATACTTTTTAAAAAATGCAAAATTTTATTTATAAAGTTAAAAATTGCTAAAAAATATTGTCAAAATCTACTGAAATCCGGCCTAGTTTTTGTTGTTATTTATAAATAGTCAAAAACAGTTTAAAATAGCAAAATTTTAATTAAAAAAATGTTAAAACAGCGCAAAACCCAGTTTTCAAACATCAAAATATTATTAGAAAGTACATAAATCTGATAAAAAACGGTTTACAACCGCAAAACTTAAATTTACAAATGTTAAAAACAGCAGATTCCAGTTTTAAAACATCAAAATATTATTAAAAATTAGCAAAATTTAGCTAATTCTTGATTAATTAATCAAAACTTTGTTAGAAAATGTCAAAATTTGGCTGTAAACTGTTAAAAAATTTAAAATTTAATTCTTATAATTTAAAAAAATAGCAAAATTTGATTATAAAATTTAATTATTGCCAAAAAAATAAAAATCTAATCATAAACAAGCAAAATTGTATTTTTTAAATATAAAAAATTGTCAAAAAGTACCAAAACTAATTAATTATTTTAGATTATAAATTTGAGTAGAAAGGTAAAAACATTTTAATTGCACTTAGGCCTTATTAAGTTTTTAGACCTTCTTCAGTGGCAATCCTAACTTTCTTGTTTTAGCACAAGTTGGTTTAAAATTCAATTTATAAAAAACGTTAAAAGTGCAAATTTTTATTTAAAAAATGTTAAAATTAACAAAATTTGTTCTTGAAACATTAAAAAATTGTTAGAAAGTCCGGCCATAAACTGTTAAAAACTTTCATAACTCAAAATAAAATTTGGCATAAAAACTGAAAACATTTTTAGAAATTATTACCATGTTTAATCTGTCAAAACTGTGATATTTTATTCTTTCATTGTGAAGTTTTACCTAACGTACTGGTAATTATATTTGTGATTGTTTGTGCTATCTGTCTTAATCAGTATTCAGTAAATTTATGGTAAAGTTTGTTTATTAAAACTTAACCTAAATTTATAGCCGCCGCTCGCGCATTCTCATCCGCGCAGCGCAAACCAATATTCTTACCAGTGGCGTAACTTGCTTTCTTTTAATTTGTGATTTTAAATTTTAATTTGTGATTTTATATCTTAAGCTTGTTTTAAACACTCCTTTGTTTTCTTGTGTTATCCCAACAGTGGTCTGCTTTTGTTTGTTTTGTAGTTAGTCACCAGGTGAAGGACCGCACCGGTGTGAATTGTGTATCCTTGTATCATCCTTGTATTATTTTTTATTCATAAATATTTTATCACTTTTATAGTTAAATTTTTATATTTTAAATTTTAATTTATTATGTCCGGTCAAGCGTGCAAATGCAAAAGTGTTGCACAATCTGGCGTAACATGTACTAGTTGTGGAATCATATTTCATAACAGTTGCGCCATTTGCCATAAAAAATGTCACTGTGGTACGTCATTCGAACTTGACGATTCCGAACTTCCCAGACTTTATAAAGAGACTATCGTACTGTATCAAATTTTGTTAGATGAAGTTCGGTCTAACAATAAATTGCTATTAGATAAAGTATTGTATCTTGAAGAAAAGATTGCAGACAAAGATAAGGTAATACTTGAATACAAAACTTGTATTCAAGAATCTATGCCCTGTGTAGTTACACCAACTATTAATGAGGAAATTCAATTGCTTCCATCTGCAATTAATTCTGTAATTAATAATTCTTCTTCAAACAAAACCTAAACAGAAAGTTTAATCTAAAACCCCAACAATTTTTGGTTGTGGTCCAATTAACGATAAGTTGCAGGCATATGTGCCAAACTCATATATACATGTCTCAAAACTTAAACGCGAAACTAAAAAATCTGATGTTATTAACTACATTAAATTGAAATACCCCGATATATCAATCGACGCTGTAGATCTAGTTGTACAATCTGGAAGCTACAGTAGCTTTAAAATCTCGGTACCAGCCGACTATGTTTGAGCTATTATTTGCAAAGACTTTTGGCCAGCTAACATTGCTGTCAAAAAATTTGTGAGTTATGGTCGTTCACAAAATGTTCCTGCTTCATCTCCAATAGATTTTCGGAACCTGAATCCTGTCAACAGCTTGGACCCATCTTCAGGAATGATAACGGCTTCTCCATCTACTACCAGAACGTCGGGGGTTTAAAAACTAAACTCAGAAAACTCTTGCTAGCTGTAGCCGTATCAGACTACGATGTGATTGTTTTCACTAAAACCTGGCTTTCTACAGACATCAGTGACTCTGAATTAAATCTAAAAGGCTATCATTTATTTAGGTGTGATCGCTCGGCCCTTACAAGCCCTAAACAAAGCGGAGGTGGTGTTTTAATTGCTATCAAAACTCACCTCAAATCTGTATTACTTTACCTCACGTTTATTAGTGTTGAACATTTGTTTGTAGTTGTTAAGTTTAATCTTGTGTCTTATATAATTTGTGCGGTATATTTACCACCTAATTCAACTAGTGACAAATATCTTGACCATTGTTATTCCGTCGAATCTATTGCCGACGAGTTTCCAAGCAGTAAACTAGTTTTATTAGGCGATTACAATCTACCTGCAGCCTCTTGGGTTAACGATGATTTAGGTATAGGAGTAATTTGTAATGATAGTTACCCTGCTCATTTAGTAGCTAATTCATTTGGGTTCTTAAACTGCGTACAATGCATTTCTATTCCTAATAGTGAGGGTGTGTTTTTAGATTTATGTTTTACTAACGATCGTGATATTTCTGTGATAGAAGCTGTAGATGTTTTGTTAAATTTAAACCAACACCATACTGCGTACTTGTTAACTATAAAATGTGATACTACCTGTGATATTTTAAATTGTAATTATGTTTTTAATGATTTTAAACTTGCCGACTACAACGCAATTAATAATTATTTGTTGAATGTTGATTGGACTGCACTATTTTATAACTGTGATATTGATATGTGTCTTGATGTATTTTACTCTGTAATCGATCATGTTATTGATTGTTTTGTCCCTAAAAAACTGTGGCGTGAAAGCAATTTTCCTATTTGGTTCAACAAAGAATTGATATCACTTACTAAACTCAAGAAAACTATACACAAACGTTATAAATCTTAAAAACTATTGTCGGACTATAATGAATTCCAATCTATTCGTACTACGTGCAAAAATCTCAGTGCTCATCAATACGAGCAATATATTTTACAAACTGAAAGTAAAATTCAAAATAATCCAAAACATTTTTGAAAATTTGTTAATGAGAACAAAAAAACTAATAGTTTTCCAGCCACAATGCATTATAAAGATCAAACTTGTAATAATGGGAACGACTTTGTAACAAATTTTGCAGATTTTTTTTCTTCAGTCTATGATAACGAAACTCATCCAACTCCATTGTTCAATTTTAATAATAACGTAATACAATCAAAATTTTTTATTAGTTTGTGTGATGTTTTTAAGGGAATTGAAAACCTTAAATGTAATTTAAGCGTTGGACCCGACGGCATTCCTTCTTTACTGTTAAAAAAGTGCATTTATTCTATTGCAAAGCCATTGCACTTACTTTTCAATGCTTCATTGAATAAAACTAAATTTTTTCAAATATGAAAACAAAGCTATATTACGCCTTTGTTTAAATCTGGAGCCAAAGAGAATATCACTAACTATAGAGGCATTCAATCTGCTATACCTAAATTGTTCGATAAAATTGTAACTAGTCAGTTGCAATGGATGTGCAAAAGCATCTTAATAGAAGAGCAGCATGGATTTTGTGAAGGGCGTTCCACACTTACTAATTTACTCTGTTATGAAAATGATATTTTAAATGCATTTGAATCTAAAGTACAAGTTGACTCAATCTACACCGATTTTTCAAAGGCGTTTGATCGTGTGAGTCATAATATTTTGATTGCCAAGCTCAGTGCTCTGGGATTTCATCATAATGTGATTTCCTGGTTATTCAGCTTTTTGAAAAATCGCACGCAGTGTGTAAAAATTAATAACTTTTTGTCACAGCCCATTCTTGTTTCATCTGGTGTTCCTCAAGGATCTCATTGTGGACCAATTTTATTTTTGCTTTTCATTAATGATATCTCACAGTATATCAATTCATCGTCATTTCTTTTATTTGCGGATGATTTAAAAATGTATAGAAGAATATCATCTCTCAATGACTGTCATATTTTACAACTGGACTTGGATATATAAATACTTGGTGTTTTATTAATAAATTATTTTTTAATGCTGATAAATGTTTTTCAATAAGTTTCCATAGAACTTTAAGTAAAATTTCTTTTAACTATATAATTGACACTAAAGTGTTAAACAAAGTCACACAAATAAAAGATTTAGGCGTTATTTTTGATCATAAACTTACATTTGTTGAACATATAAACATCATGTGCAATCGTGCCATAAAAATGTTAGGATTTGTATATAGAATGTCCGCGCATTTAGAGTATGCTCCGTCAGTTTGGAGTCCTGTTTATGAAATTCATAACCGTAGTATTGACAAATTCAAAAAAAGTTTTGTCGTTTATTGTCTTACAAATCCGGCATATTATCTGTAAATTATGATTACTGCTACATTGCTTTATTGAACAATCTACCGCCATTGAAGATTCGCCGCAAAAGAGCTGATTTGTCGTTCTTGCGTAATATAATTATGTCTGAGATTGATTGTCCGGAGCTACTTGGTACTTTTCCATTCCATGTAGCACCTAATAATAGACATTGCAGACATTCTTCTTTATTTCGCGAGTCTACTCATTCTACTAATTATGGTTTCAACAATCCACTCGATAGAATGTGTAGATTTGCAAATAATTTACCAACTGATATTAATGTATTTTGTGTCTCTAAATCTACGTTCAGAAGTCAGCTAAGTCATGCTGACTAATGTCTATCATGTGCGCTTTTATGAATGTTATACTTGTATTCTTTTTTTTTGTATTGTAAAACATCATTGTTTATGTATATTTGATGTAGATGTAAATGGTAAGATTATACTGTCAATAAAGTATTATTATTATTATTATTATTATTATTATTAAATTCAAAATCTTGTCAAAAACTGTTGAAAAATGCTAAAATCTATTTATAAACTAAATAATTGCTATAAAAAATTGACAAAAACTACAAAAATCCGCCCAAAAATAGCAAAATTTAGTTTTAAAACATTAAAATAATGTAAAAAATCAACAAAATCAAGCCAAATCTGTTTAAAATTGTAAAATTTAAATCAAAAATTGTTAAAAACATTCAAATCCGGTTTTAAAACATTAAAATATTATCATAAGTTACCAAAAACCAAACAAAACTGTTTTAAACCGCAAAATTTAAATTATACAATGTTAAAAACAGTAAAACTCAGACTAAAAACGTTTTTAACGCTTCAAAAGTAGGCAATTTAGATTAAAAAAATCAAAATTTAGTATCAAAATGTCAAAAAATGCAAAAATCTAATTATAATGTCAAAAGTTGCTATAAAATCTTGTCAGAAACTACTAAAATCTAGCCAAATTGTTGAAAAACGTAAAATTTTATTGATAATCTAGATTTAAAACATCAAAATACTATCAGAAAGCTTCAAATTCAGACCAAAAACTGTTTAAAATTGCAAAAACTTAACAGAAAAATGTTAAAAACAGCAAAATCCGGTCTTAAAATTTTAAAATATTATTAGAAATCATTGAAATCCGGCTATAAACTGTTATAAAAGCTATAATTCTAATTTAAAATATGCAAAAGTAAAATCAAAAACTAAAAATCGGTTAAAAAGTGCAAAAGTTAATCACAACTTGCAAAATTTTATTCTTAAAATAATAAAACTTTAAAAAACCTGTTTAAAGTATTAAAATATTGTCATAAAATGTCAGAATTCATCAAATGTTAAAAACTGCAACATTCTTTTTATAAAAAGTGAAAAATAAGAAAATTTTGTTATAAAATATTTTCAAATAAAACTAAATTTTAGTAAAAAACGTTAAAGAAATACAAAATTTTGTTCGTACAATGTTAAAATAGCAATGTTAATTTTCAGTTCGACAGTCACTCTATTTTGGAAACATGTGTTTTATTTACAAACTATTAAATAATTGTTTACCTGAATATCTTTGTAGTACAATCATTAAAAACAGTGATATTCATAATTACGCCACCAGATCTAGACACAACATTCATGTTAATACGGTACACAAGCAAGCAACATATAGATCTTTATTTTACGAAAAAATGATAAGATTTAATGAATTAAAACCGCACATTAAAGCTGCTACGAGTATTCTACAATTCAAGGGACTGCTAAAAACATATATGATATTAAATTATGACTCACTAGAACTATAATAATATGTTAAAAAGTATAAGTATAAGTAATGTTTTTAATTATTATATAATATATTATATTATACAAAATGTACCTGAAATATTTTATACTTGTAATTTATTTTTGTGTGTAAATTTATTTACAAACATGCTATTTACTTATGTAATTATATATGTATCTTTTTTACATTTAATAAACAACATAACATAACAACAATTGTCAAAAAGCACTACAATCCAACCATAAATTGTTAATAAGTGTAAAAATAAAAAAAACAGAATCCGGTATAAACTGTTCAAAAATTAAAAAATAAATGAAATTTTATAACTAGTAAATTCCAGATATAAACTATCAACATATTGTTAAAAAGATTTAAAATCTGGCATGGAATTATAAAAATATTGTCAAAAAAATCCGGCAATTAACTGTTAAAAGGCGCAAAACTTTATTATAAAATGTCAAAAAAGCAAAATCTGGCAATAAAATATAAAAGTATAAAAACTAATAAAAAATTTGTCATTAACTAATAAAAATTGCAAAATTTGTCTGAAAAATGATCAAAAATAATTAAATCCGATTATAAAAAACTAAAATATTTGCAGATAAAATCAAAATCCTGTAAAAACTGTTAAAAGTTTTAGTTATAAAATGTCCAAAATAGCTAATTCTGGCTTTAAAACATCAAAATATTGTTAAAAACACCAAAATTTGCCAGAAAACTGTTAAAAAATGTCAAAAACAATAAAATCCGGTTATAAAACTTTAAAATATTGTCAGAAACATTTAATTTCTAGTCATAAACTGTCAAAAATTGCAAAATTTGATTAATGCAATGTTCAAAAAACAGCAAAATCCGCTCTTAAATTATAAAAGTTTTGTCAAAAAGTACAAGATTTACCAAAAACTGCTAAAAGGTAATTTAATAATTATAAAAAATCAAATTTGACAAATTTCATTTAAAATGTTTTTAAATAAAACAAAAATTGCACAAAAATATTAAAAAAGTGTCAAATTCAGTTTATAAAATGACAAAAATAGCAAACTACAGCTTTGAAATTTTATTTAATTGTTAGAAAGCACTCTGGCTATAAATTGTTGAAAACTTTCAAAAATATCCAAAAATTGCATTGTATTATAATATTTACTACTTTGATCTACTTCTATTACTCCTTAAAAGTGTAGTAGTTGGCTTTACAACTCACACAAATTGGCTTTTTGATTGCATTTTTACGCACAACTTCTTATTAGATTTGAGCAGAAGAAAATAATTTATTCTATGTTGCTTTTATATTAAGCCAATAAACCAACCTTGTTACAATTTTTGAAAAATATTAAGTATTCATCTTCATTACCGTAATTGGCTCAAGCACCTCAACAAAAACTATATTTTGTCAAAGTTTTACAAGACGCAAAACTTATGTTAGTTTATTTAATTGATTTTATTCATTAGTTTAAATCTGCGTTGTTGTGTAGTCTAAACATTTAAAAGGCTCTAACTAAGGTAATATCTATTTTACTAGTTATTTTATTCAGTATCAGATTCTCTTAACTACTCTGATGTTATCATTTTCTAGCTTGCAGAAACTTCACATTTGTTTCATTAAGGTTGGTTTGTTTTTGGTTTTGGCATTGCATTATTTTACAATTCCAATATTATCTTTATTGTAATATCAGATTAAAGGTTTAATTTAATACATTTTTTTTTTATGTTAAGCAACGTTTTCGAGTTATTGCTATTTTTGCTTAGGAATTTATTTATCTTATCTCGTTATTTATATAATGGTTTTTCTTTAGAAGTAAAATGTTATAATGACAATGTACTTATATATATTGAATATAACTCACACATCAAAGAAATTTAAACTTCAATGTAAACAGTATAACAAACAAAACAAAAATAAACCACCTTAATAGTAACACATCAAAATAATATGCAACTAACGACCTTTCCAAAAAAACGTTATTCTCGGTACCACCTACCATTGTACAATATTAGCAAACAAAGCAAGAAATAAAGTATGAAATGATTATATACCAAACATATCATTTTTTTAAATTATACATTTTGAAAGACATTAGCATTGATCACATTTTGTAATATTACAGTAAATTATATCTACATTTATTTCAACAAACTAGTTTATTATATTATAAATCAATAAAAGATTGGTTTTAGGCAATCAAACAATACAATTAATTGTATTAATAATCTATTGAGTCTAATCGTAAAAGTGAAAGCAAACAATTTGTTACAAATTTGTACCAAAAAGTGGTAAGAAAGTAAGCGTAAAAATAATGATTTTACACCTACACAATTAAACGATTATTGAAATCTACTACTCAATCTCATATATGCTATAATTATAATATTATAAAGTGCGTGCTATACATATCGTGCAAACATAAATTAAATCAAACTTTCTCAGTAAAAATTAAATAAATTTATTTATTTGTTATAAGATCCCTGTTGAGTAGAAAATGATAAAAATATGATTTAACTTAAGAAGAATTGCTTTTCTCACAATTAAAAATATTAGATTAGTGTCATTTTATGGATGCTCTCAGGTAATAATCATTAGTGATGATGAATTCGATTTTGTTTTATTATTGAGGAAGTAATTGTCAGTTAAGTTTGTTTGTACAAAGAATACAATTTATTACCAGTATTTCTTATATAATAAATTTATACTTAGAATCTCAAATATTGAAGAAAAGTTTAAAAAATTGATTATTTTATTTAATTAATTAATTAATTAAATTTTGCAATAGAAGTTGTTTGATTTGTTACTTTTATAAATTTAAATTTAATTAAAAAATTATAATAAAGTATTATAGATTGTTGAAAAATATCGATTATAGTAAAAATATCTTGCACCTTAAAAAAAAAAAAACAAGAAGATACTTTAACAATTAATTACATACATTGATATTTAATTTAATGCAACTGCTCATAATTATAGCTGTGCCAATTTGAATTAATTTAGTGCTCACCAAAGCATTAATTTATTTATATACAAAATTAAAATTATAACAATTATTTCATTTAATCTCTTATATAATATTCTATAAATATTAATTTCAATAAAAATCTTTCAAATTTAATTACCAGTTATTTAAGATTAAGATTAAATCTATTTAATAATTGCAGGATATTATTATCATCTTAACATAATTAATTACAACTGATTTATAACAATCAACAGCTTGGTAATAATTAATGTATAAAACAGGATATGTTTTGCAGTTAATATAGATTTAACTAAACTCAATGCATTTTTTATTGAAAAATAATTATACATTATTTGACCATGATTGTTATATATTTTAATAAATAATAATCCATTCTCTTCTTCATAAAAAATTAAAATTAAAGTAATATATAGAAGGTCTCAATTAGTGGGCAATGAAAATCAATACATATTCTTCTAAGATATTGGGAGATTGTGAATAGGACAAATATGGACCCAATTGAAGGTTAAAAGGTGAAATAATAAAATTTTATATTGGGTGGTCACAATTTAATTTATTATTATATTTAGGTTATGGAAATTTTGAGATATAATCTGCTTGTAATATGTTACAAATATATTTGTAAACAGCAAATTTTTAAGGAAACAATCCATTAAAAAGCAAAAGTAATCGATTTATATAACTACTTCAATGTCTTTTCTCTAGTTTTCCACATACGTCCGTCGCATTTTAAAAGCCAATTTATTAACTGAATATTTTGGTTACATCACAAATCTACATGATCTATCTTACAAACAAATGTTACGTAAATGTTTAATTAATACCGACGTGTGCATTTATTTATAGAAGCAGAATTGATTTAGGTCAGACAAGTAGATTTTGAAACTGAAATTGATTCTACACGAAGAAATTTTAATAAGGGAATGTATCTATCGAATAAATGTTGTAGGAAAACAATAATTCATTATAAATTCCTTAAATGTAGAAGGTAATACAATAAAAAATTGAAGGATTTGTTAATTTAATTTATTGTAATGTTTCTTTTTGGTAAATGTTATTTGTTATATAAATATCCCATATATGGGCGAATGATTCATTTATTGTATTACATATTTTTTTTATAAATTGAATGAATATTATATGCAAATCATTATGTAATGTGTATAATTGTAGGTGTTAATAAATTAATTTCGACGTCCTTTGTGTTAGGTTAATTTATCAAAGTATTGTTTGAAGGTATTTATAGCTTTGAACTTTAATAATTTTGTAATATCCAATACACACAATGATTTTTTTATTGTAATTTAAAATATTTGTGTGAGAAAGATTTGCTTGTACTTAAAATCCTTTAAATTAAAAAACAATTTTTTAACGCTTACACCTGCAGCCTACACATCTTTAGTTTTATTGTGACATAAATCTATTTTTAGTTTTTTAGTTCTCCACTTCTAAAGCTTTAAGCAAAAGCATAAGTAGCTTATGAGCAATATAACGCCGGTTATATCAGATTTGTTCCATAAAAGCACAAGATTTATTACCAAAATGTTTGTTGTTGACTGACTACTTACTTTTTTTACAAGTTACACTACTTTTGTGTAAGCCAAAAATGTAATACTTTTTAAAGTTTAGTACTAACTATAGCATCCGGTCTATTCAAGGAATAGTTAAAAAAAAAATTTAAGGCAATATAAAAAGTTATATTTGTTGATCAGTTTTTGCCAAGAGCCGAGTTTATGAATAAATATTCCTTTACGATGATTAAAAACTATTTCCCAGTAAAGCAAATGATTTAGAAACTAGCCAATAAGCCCAGCAGATGCTCTTTCAAAGAAGAGTCTAATGTATTTTACTAAAGAATTAACAACTACTTTTTCAATGAATTAAAAAATACCAATTTATAACTTTTTTGATAAAACATTTAAAGGTTGTCAAAAGAACGTCATTTAACGTGACACGTTTGTGGTTGAAGTCAGAGTTAAAGTTTAAATTCAAACTTTCACATTAATTTTGATACTGTTTTTTATGACCAGTTAGTGTTAGTTTTTTTTTAATTATATGTGGGCAAATCTATTTTGAACGGACCTCGTAATTTTATTTTTGAATAAAATTACTTGTTTTTAAATCTCACTTGTTACAAATTTTGAGATTCTAGGGTAAAAAATATAACCTCAGCATCAATTCTAAAAAAGTCAGTTTTTTGAAAAATTATAAAATATTTTAAAAAATTATAAAAAATATTTTTAACTACCCAATTTTTATTTTGAATAAAGTCACTTATTTTTGAATATTTAAACTTCAATTGGTACAAATTTTGAGGTTTTAATCATAAATCAATTAAAAAAAAGTGAGTTTATTGAAAATTTTTAAAACATTTCAAAAAAATATTTTTAATGAACCAATTTTTATTTTAAATTATGTTTCTTATTTTTAAATATATAAACCTTACTTGGTACAAATTTTGAAGTTCTAGGGTAAAAAATGTAGTCACAGCATCAATTCACATGATGTGAGTCTTTTGAAAAATTATAAAATATTTAAAAAATGAAAAAAAAAAATTTCTAAAAACTAATTATAATTTCAAATAAAATTACTTTTTTTTTGAATATATAAACCTTACTTGGTACAAATTTTGAGGTTCTAGGGTGAAAAATGTAACCTCAGCATGAATTCAAAAGAAGTGAGTTTATAAAAAAATATAAAATATTTCAAAAAATTATAATATTTTTTTTTAATTTAACAGTTTTAGTTTTAAATAAAATCACTTGTTTTTGAATATTTAAACTTTACTTGGTACAAATTTTGAGGTTTTAGGATAAACAATGTAACCTCAGCATCAATTCAAAGAAGTAAGTTTTCAAAAACTATAAAAAATATTTCTGAAAATCCAATTATAATTTTGAATAAATTTACGTGTTTTTAAATTTTTAAACCTTCCTTGGTACAAAATTTGAGGTTTTAGGGTAACAATGTAACCTCAGCATCAATTAAAAAAATTGAGTTTATTGAAATTTTTTTAAACATTTCAAATAATAATAAAAAATATTTTTAATAAACCAATTTTTATTTTGAATTAAGTTTCATATTTTTGAATATATAAACCTTACTTGGTACAAATTTTGAGGTTCTAGGGTGAAAAATGTAGTCTCAGCATCAATTCACAAGATATTAGTTTTTTGAAAAATTATAAAATATTTCAAAAATTAAAAAAAAATATTTCTAAAAATCTAATTAAAATTTCAAATAAAATTACTTTTTTTTGAATATATAAACCTTACTTGGTACAAATTTTGAGGTTCTAGGGTGAAAAATGTAACCTCAGCATGAATTCAAAAGAAGTGAGTTTTAAAAAAAAATATAAAATATTTCAAAAAATTATAATATTTTTTTTAATTTAACAATTTTAGTTTTGAATAAAATCACTTGTTTTTGAATATTTAAACTTTACTTGGTACAAATTTTAAGGATCTAGGATAAACAATGTAACCTCAGCATCAATTCAAAAGAAGTAAGTTTTTGAAAAACTTTAAAAAATATTTCTAAAAATCCAATTATAATTTTGAATAAATTTACGTGTTTTTGAATTTTTAAACCTTCCTTGGTACAAATTTTGAGGTTCTAGGGTAAAAAATAAAACTTCAGCATCATTTCAAAAGAAGTGAGTTTTTTAAATAATTAAGAAATAATTCTCGGGTCTGGTCCGTTTAAAATGGTATTGTCCACGTAGTTTTAATCATTTTTACCTGAATGTTTTCCCCAAATGTAGAGCATTACAAGATTGAATATCACTTTCTCAAAAATTTTCAACATTTGCAGATAAAAAAACTTTAAATTTTTTGGTGACAAACTCTTGAAGAAGTAGGTGAATACTCAAGTTTAAACTGCACGTTATTTATCATAATCTAAAGTATTTTAGATAAACATTCTACTCGTTCAGGTGCTGGTCATCAAAAGATTGGATATCATCTTTTACTTCTTAAACAAAAAAACATCTAACGCTTGGAAGTTGGAAAAACTTGAAAATTTTTTGAGCAAGTAGATTTGCACCCTAGTTCAGATTATTTGATAGTAATTATAATATAGAGTGACCCAGCCAATCGGGTGTTGGTCATCAAGAAACTGAATATCACCTCTTTCTTCTTTTCAAAGACTTCTAACATTTCTAGAGAGAAAAAACTTTAGGTGGATATAATTTTCAGTTTAAACTACTTGATAGTAAGCATGATCTAGAGTAACAAACACTGGAACAAGTGGGCAAAAACCCTAAAACATTATTGCAAGCTAATAGTTTAAACTAGAATTTTTGCTTACCGACTTCAAAAGTAAGTCATCAAAAGATTAGATACAACTTTTTTTTATTGTGACTATTAATATTTGCAGAAATAAAAATGATTTTTTGTTTGAAGATTGAATTAATTATTAAAACAATACCACTCCAAAGTGAATTTGCGTATAAAATTGTTTTATAAATACGTTTTATTAAAAAAAATTAGTTTATATCAAAAATTTTTTTTGTTAAAGTTAAGTGCTTTTACCATCCAATGTTAGTTATCATAAAATTAAAAAAAAATAATAATAAAAGATTTATTTATATATCAATAACAAATCAAATAAATAGCAAATAAAAGAAAAGGTTTGAGACTAAGTTATGCTTACTTACACTGAGTAGCTATTCCAATTTTTTTTTAGGTAACCAAAATCTATTTGATCGTTTTGACTGCAGAAACTTTTTAGTAGGAATAGTAATACACAAATTTTTATTTTGCAAAAGACTCAAAATAAATTGCATAACAAAAAGCTTTTGGCCCTGGGAGTGTGTTTAATATCAAATTAAAATTGCAGAAATGGCCATGTCATAAATTTTGTTTTAGTATTGCTTAGGCACACCAATATTCAATTATTGGTTTCAGTAGTCAAAAGTGCTTAAAGATTATTTTTTTACTAATGGCTAGTACGTTAATTTTTGTATATGTTTGCTCAATTATGATTTTTTTGAGTAAAATTATAGCTACTTCCACTGTGTTATGAATTATAGTTGCCCTCATATATCTTGAGCAAGTGGTGAAGCGCCAAATTTAAACCTCAACGCATAATTTGTCGACAGTTTATAAATATTAGTTGACATCTATGACAGTTGAGAAGCATCTTAAAACATTTGTGAGAAATTAAAAACTTTTTATAATATTTAAAAATAGGTTTATGACTGTTTGAAAACATTTAATGATACCAAGTTAGACAAAAAACATTTTATGTAATTTGTAACAGCTAAAGAATACGTTATAGCACATTTATAATAGTTAAGGAACATTTTGAGAACAAAATATGACATCTATGTTAGTTGATGAACATTTTATGACAGCTTTTAAATATTGTATGACATCTATGGAAGGTAGAGAACATTTTTTTAATACATTGGAATCTGTTATCAGAGTTGAGGAACATCTTTAAACATTTGTGTTAGCTTAAAAACACTTTAATGTCATTTATGTTAGTTGTAGAACATTTTATGGCAGTTTATAAATATTATATGTCATCTATGACAGTTTGAACACATTTTATGATATTTATAATAGTTAAAGAGCATCTTGTGACAGTTTAAAAACATTTAAGATAATTTGAAATACGTTTGGCAATTTCTTATGACATCTATATTAGTTAAAGAACATTTTATGACAGTACATTTTATAACATTTATGATAGTTGACGAACATTTTAAGACTTTTGTGACAGTTCACAAACATTTTATAATGTTTATGACAGTTCAAAATACGTTTGGAAACATTTTGACATCTACGTTAGTTGAAGAACGTTTAATGACAGTTTATGATTATTTTTATTAAGGATATCTATACACTTACCAGAATATTTTTCTTAAAGTATTGGATTTGGCTACCTTAAGTTAGACACGTGTTTTTGATGCAACAAAAGAGAAAATAGCATTGGTAGAGTCTCAGAACTTACATCAGAAAACTTAAAAATTAATAATAAATTTTTAAAATTGTCTACTATACTACATATGCTTTCATATGTTTGCTTAACAGCTGTCAAAGTTGATCTGTCAAAACAAATAGTATAGTGGACTATTTAAAAAAAGCGGCACATTTAAAGTGATTACATAATCCCATTTATTTGTAAACTCCCTGTATTTGGAGTCAAAAGTAAATAACCGGTAACTAGGAACAACGCAACGGTTTAAAATCATTTGATACCAAAACGTCAACGGTATCTCACGTCAAAATGCTTAATATTTATGAAAGTTTAATAAAACGTTCACAAATATTTTTGACTATTTATAACTTCTATGATAGCTTAAAAAGTTTTATAACATTGTTGCTAGTTTATACACATTTTAGGATACTTTTAATGGTTTGAAAACGTTTAATGACATTTGTGATAGTTCAGGAACATTTTAAATAAATTAAAAAACGTTTAAAAAACATTTCAAGAACGTTTTGCAAACTATTTTGACAATTTAATATTATTTTGATGTTTATTTTACATCAGAAGCATTTTATGAGTATTTTATAATATATTTTTTTAAATCTTTCAGAAAATTGTACGCCTAACTGTTCAATAACAAATTATATCAGTTTGAGAACATTTTATAGGTTTTTTTTAACATTTACGACAGCTCAAACACATATGACATTTATGAGAGCTCAAAAACATTGTTGGCAATTTAAGAAATGATATTTATGAGTTGCCAGAAATTAGTTTCAGATATCAGAAACATTATTTGATATTTACATTGACTCGGGAACATTTAAATGACAGATTAGAGACGTTTTTGACAGTTAATCTAGTTTGAGACCAAAGTAGAACGTAAATTAGGTAAACACCTTGATGCGGATAGAAGTATGATTCTAAGTTGCAAGGCTAGAGATATAAGACTTTTTTTTTTTTGAGTTTCTGTGGTTGGTGATATTTTAAAGAGCGTTTTAATGGTTTATGTGAAAAAGCTTTGACTTTACCAAAGAAACATTTACGCCTGGTTTCTCCAGCATGTCTCAAGCCCTAACTAGAACTCAAGCTAGGCCTTAAGCTGGAAGCCGAGCTTATTCCGTTGCACTAAAGCAAAATTTCACATTTTTTGCGTCAAGCAGAGCTCAAACAATAGATGCCGTTTTTGAAAGCTCAAGCTCTGCAACTGTCATCAATATTATTTTGTAGGTTCTAAACAATTATTTACTACTACTTGCTTTTATATACTGTAAAGCATATTAATTTTGATTTTAATATTTAACAAGTTACAGTATAATTGGCTTCAAAATAATCTGACTAATGTTTTCTTTAAAAATTATAATCATTTGACACATAGATAACCATAATGTAACAATTTCTGACATTTATATTTTATAATAAATTAATGTCAGTAAAAAAATTATTAAGACAAGAACGTTTTTTTTTATCAATTAGAAAACAGCGTTGTGAATATTGGCGACATTGCCAAATCTATCCGAATCCTAGCAAAGACGTCGTTTCTAAATGCACGGTGCAACTCAAACTCGACATAAGCTGGGTTTGATTCTGAGCTGAGCTTGGTCAAGTAACGTCTCAAGTGACGTTGGAGAAACCGGGCGTTAGGGCTTACAAACGTTTTTAAAAGTTGATACTTAGGGGTTGTTTGATTTATATATTACTATAGAAATGTCTGAATAAAAGTTATGTCAAAAGTTCACAAATAGCATTAGCAGTACAGCATTATGGCAGCGTATGGGCTTGTATGGTAAAAACGCTGAGCAAAAAAGTGTCTATTGCCCTCAATTAGACTTCTGCTTCTGCTTGTGTAATACATAAGTTTTAATAAGATGCAAAATCACTTGTTACCGTCTTATTGGTAATTTTTATTAAATTGCGGTTGTTTGCAATAAAATTTAACACTGATAGAAATTCTTAAATAAAATTTATAGTAGATAACTTAATTTTTGTTTTAAATTATGTTGTCCAAAATGAGTAGTTAACATATATACCTAATCATACCTATCATCACGTTGTTGACAACTGTGAATTTGATTCTCTAGCAAATATTTCACTTATCAGAGCTAATTTTAAACACAACTATAGCTGATAATTTAATTATTTGTAACTTGTAACTGGTCTCAGATGTACATTTTATATATTTTGTATTTATTCCAAAAAATCGAAAAACTAATATAGTTACGGAAAATCTCTTAAAAGTAACCCATTTTTAGCAATGATGTGTTATATTTCACTATAGGGCAAGCGAATCCAGTTTTTTTTTTAATTTTTGGAATTAAAAGTACTATGTTTCAGGAGTATCATATTCAAATGTCTCCAGGTGTAGCAGAATCGAAGGTATTGAATTTTTCATAAAATAGTCATTTTTACATTTTTCGCAGACAATTTTGGAAAACCAAAGGTGGGATCTTGTTCTACAGAAAATTTTGTATAAGATACACTTTTTTGAATATGATTTTTGATTATTTTTTGCTTATTTACAGCACAAAAACGGAAAGAAGACAACATTTTCCTAAAAAAATTAAATGGCCGCATTTACACTATATTGCACTTAGAGATCTAAAATTTTTGTAATTTTTATATTTTGGTTTTCCAAACATGTGTACAAAATTTGAGCAAAATTAGAGATGTTGATGTCTGAACAATCGTGGAATTACCTTTTACTATTTTGCAATTTTTTTAATATCAATTTTTTTAGAATTACTGCGTTTATTTTGTGTGTAGTGTTGAGTAATGTAATATCTTTGTATTTTTTAGCTATTTTTTTATGTATTGGGCATACACTCTACTCTACATTGGCTATAAAACTCTTTATCTTTCTACACACCATTTATAATCTTTTTAAATTTATTAATCAAATTGTTTGTGCTATGCATTCAAGCTTTAGTATGTATCTTATCCACATCTGGCGTTTTTTTTTAACTTTTTTATTAGTATTTATATTGTTTTCTTTGTAATTTCTTTAAGTTGTACAAGGGGCTCCTCTATTCCATTTTCTTAATTTTTATTGTTTTTTTAAATAGTTTGTAAAATGTTTTCTCTGTTCTTCTATTGGTTTGACACGTAATTGTATGTACTATTCCAAGATAGTTTATTAATGAAGAATATAGGTACATTTATTTTATTTATAGATTTTGCAACGGCAATGCTGCATCTTTTATGCGTGAGTAAATAGGAGGTTTTTAAGTGCTCAAGTGTTTATTGATGTTTTTGTAAATTAGTTTTGAATTGAAATACTGAGCCAAACAGAAATGAAAATCGAATTCAAAAGATAATTAATAACTGCAATTTTTGTTTATTTGTTTTAAATTTTAGGCTCCGTTCTCAAAGGGCAGCTTAACAGCTTCAAGTATTAAAATCTAAAGTACTACGCACATTACTTAAGTATAGATGAAAAGTTTACTATTTGCAACCTATTAATCATTTGCATTCTAATGATTAGGAAAAAAAAAAGTTTTTTGTGAATGGCTTTTAAATAAATCTGAAGCTAATCTAAAGAAGCTGCATTCAAGAGAGCTGGAATTGTTAATTACCAAAATTCGCAAAAAACTCGAATACATTTCTTTCAAAATAAATTTAGTGTTAATGTTTGGATTAGTATAATTTGACTCTAAAATTGAAAATGATGTTCTAATAAATAAATTTATGTGTCTATTCTCAAGTAGTTCCGCCATCATCAAGTTTATCACGCAATTTACAAAGTAATCTAATGTGAAAAAAAGTGATATGTTTTTAGAAGCCATTTTTTCAACCTATTTTTGATTTAGGACGTTAGTCTATAATTAGTGTCCATTTAACCATAATTATATTTTATTATGAAAGTGTAGGTGGACCAAATACTAGGTCTTGTCAGTACCTACAGCGTCTCCATTTTTTTAATTAACCTTCTGGGACTAACATATGAATGTGTAACATGAAAACTAACATTGGTCTTTGAGACCAAATTTAAATAATCACCTAAAAAATGAGGTACTTATCAATTAATTTGTACGCTTTGGTATGTTGGCGGTTAAATAATGCAAAATTTTTGCTTTTTTTTTAATTTATTTTATAAAAAAACTCACAATAACAAAACAATTTTTATTCATGCATAACAAATAGTAAGCTTCCATTTTTTTTAAATTTTTACTGATTATTTAAACATGCTTTACAGGTGATACAAGTATGTTACTATAACAAAATTTCTTGCTCTAGATCAAAATCATCTTTGTCTTTGTCACTTTTAAATCCTTCTGGATTAGAGTCTTTCTACATATCTTTCTACATTCGAACGAGCTTTGCTTGCTTTTATTTGTAGTTACTCATACTTCACTAAAATTCAAAATGAATGATTTTTTTTTTAAATTTTATATACATATTTTTATTTAGGTACAATTTAAAATAAAATTTAAAAAAGTTTTTATTATGTTACTTACGTTATTATAATATACTACAAAGTAGCAAAATTTGGAGCACTGAATACTACTTTTGTCGGTCTGTGAGACCAAAAATGTAAATAAATTAAAAACAAATTAAAAACAAATAGGCAATGGTTGCAAGTATCCTAACCAGAAAGCTATAAAAGGCAACATTGCAATAAGTAAAACAAACCTGTTTTTACAGCCATTAGTTTAAGCGGCCGGTTTCACAGACCGCATGTTAGTCCCGGAAAGTTAACGGGTGCAATAGTATATATTTGTATTTTCAGGTACATATTCAAAAGCAGTTTGTGCGGTAGTAGCATAAGCGTATGCACTAAAATATTGGCCTTTGCAGCTAAAAAAAAATCCCAACTAATTTTACCTAAACAAGGATCAATGTTTGCGTTGTGTTTACACGTAAACCAATAACGCAAAAGCACGGTTGCACGTTTCATGACTGAAAAAAAAGGTTTTTTTTTTAATGTTGTATTTGTTGCTTGTTTGTACGTTTGATCTTAAAACAGGTTTAGTAATTTTGGTTTTACTCTGCTTAAAATTGGTAAATTTTCAGCTATTTGTTAAGTTTGCTGGTTGACACGGTTTACAGTCATTGATGTTTCTGACGCTTTTGGCACAATGCGTCACATCAATCTAACTTTACGCTAAAGACATTTTTGTTTATTTGTCCAAAATTGTTGGTTTAGATCTACAATCAAATCAAAATCTGCAAAAAAAACTTGTTTTTTCGCTTGCTTCTGCTAAGTGCTAAACTAGTTTTAGTATTTGAAACACCTAAAAGTAGTTCTTCATTTTGCAAAAAACAACAAAGATCTACAAGATTCACTTCTAGAAACAGCGGCAAATGGTATTTTTGATAAATTATATTTGAAAACTGTTTTATGTTTTTAAAGTACAATACTACCATTTTAGCAAAGTCAAAAGTTGTCAGCTTAGATCTAAAAATAAATTGAAATCTGCAAAGTTTTAACTAGTTTGCTAAGATTAACGTCGGCACTTAAAATACTTGAATCTTTATCTCCATCTATTAAAACGACAAAAAATAATTTGGTTTGTAAAGATTTGTTTAAAGTACAATATTTTTTGTCATTTAATGCAAAACAAATTTGATTGTTGGTAAAAATTAATATAAGTTTAAAAAGTGTTTGGTTGGTAATGTTTTAAGTTTTTCTAAAATGTTAAAATAGTATTCAACATGTTAGAATGTTTCCTAAACTATCAAAATGATTTTCAAACTTTAAGAATGTTTATGGAATTGTAATGAAGTTTGTAGAAAAAACTGTTAACAGGGGCAAAGCTACCTGTAAGCAAGGGTCTGCTAGGTAGAAAGGCCCACAAGCATAGAGGACCCTCCGACAATTATTTCAAAACCTGCAGCACCCCAAAATTCAAAATTTACAAAATAAAAGTTAAATAAATAACACAGCTGTACTTTTTTTTAAATTGTCTATGTCTGTTGGCTCTTTTTAATGTTTTGCGATGAGGCCCAAAAATCCTAGCTCCGCCAATAACTGTTAGAATGATCTTTTAACTGTCAAAAAAATCTTTAAACTAACAAAATAATTTTCAAACAGTCAAAATGATTTAAATTGATTTTAATAATCCAACTGCCAACCAACAATTTTACAGTTGTTAGAATGTTTTTTAAACTGACTGACAATGCTATCTACAGCACTGATTCTGTTTGAGTACTCTAGGAAGTTGTCAGAACTTCAAGGAAAAAAAAACATAATAACTGCTACTTATTCATTAACTTGCTGGCTACGTTTGTGTACATATCTCTGTAATAATAAAATATATTTTAATGTATAAATACTTCAAACAAAATCTGACAGAAAAAACTACTTATTTCAAGTAACTCTCTTTGAAACAAAATTAATCATTGTTGTTTTTTAGTTTCTACAATTGCTGGGAACAAACCCATTACTACAATCAATAACACACAAATCTGATAATTAATCTAGAAAATAAAACTAAAATTTGTTATTTTGTATTACACAAAATTTGAAAAAGTTCATAAAAACATTAAATTAGTTTCCAATTAGTGCTTTAATAAAATTATTGAATTGAGTTGAGCACAATTTTGCTATTGATAAAATTCAGATTAACTAAACAAGTTTTTTTCTTTCATATTAAATCATTGCATTATTAGTCTTGTTTTTACTATAAATTATATTTATATCTTACCTATTGCAATAAAATTATTGTCCACATATGACAAAACTATATAATCTTACATGTTTTGTTTTACAACAATGTGTAGGCTTTCATTCAAATAGAAATTTAATAGCCTCAATTTCCTAATATTTGGCAAAACATATCTCCATTGGCCTACTTGAAAATCGATATGTTCTATTGAGGTTGATAGTATTTTACTTTTAAAATTCTAACAATACAAATCTATTAATTTGCATATCAACAACAAATAAATGTTATGATATCTATTAAATAGAACAAAGAACTGTTTGAAGCAGCTATAAAAAATTTATATTGTTGTAAATTTTGCATAATTTGTTATAATAAAACTAAATAATGTCTTAATAGTTAATTCAGTAGTTCAGTACAAGAAATTAAAATTTACTCATTTATAATTTGATTTGAAACTAAACTAAATGAAGTCAAATTTTACGTTAGCTTAAATTGCAAATTAAATTCTTTTTTTGTGTAGTTTACATAAATTTATAATAAAATTTTATTGAATAATGTTTTAGCATAATACAAAGATATAAATAACCCGCAAAGCATGGTGCAGATCACGATCATTTAATGTTATACTACCTACAACAATTTCCTTGTACTAATAAAAAACATTATCGATATGGAATGTTATTATTTTCCTTGAATATCAGGTGGATTGTAACAAATATTTCGTGACTGCTTCCAATATTTTTTATTAAATAAAAATAATCTCGATCGCAACAAGATAAATGAATATGGACCACCTAGTAAGGTATGAATATTTCTATCTAGGGCTTCAATAATGTGCTGTATTATTCACTTGATCTTGAGTTGGTGCAGTGAAAGGCGTAGTCCGTCTAGTCTGAGCTTGCGGCTACTGTCCAAACCAAACCATTCTCCGACACATTCACCCATCAAGGACAGTGCGTTACCAAATTGCACATATCATAACACCTGTATTATAATATACACATACATCTAATTAAAAGCAAACCACACAATAGAATCTATCAGTCAATTTAATTGTTGCAAGTTTGCCAAATTTGTAATACTTTTATTGTTTGCATCAAAACTAATTACAGGGTAAAGAATTGTTTGTAAAATTAAGTAATATGATAAATAATTTCAATTGAAATGGACATAGTTTATGATTAGTTAATAATAAATATACGTTTCTAATTGATAAAACAATTAATTCCATATTAAGAGATAATGAGAGTGAAGGTCATTTATTTGTTTTTTCTTTGATTGCACAATTTTTAATTGGAATATTTTTCCTTGTATGATTTTAACTTGCGGTTATATATTGTGGTTATTAAATATATGTTATTTATTTTAATACTTTAATTTACACTTTGCTCATATGAAATAATAGATCAAATTATAAATTAACAATTCTTTATATATAATTAATTATAAAAATGTATTTTTTTGTATTCTGTCGGATTAGAACGTTTTTCAATTCAATTCAATTTTAATGCAACTTCATACCTGAAATATAAAACTATTTACCAAAAAAAATCAGAAATAACAATTATACAATGCATATGTTAATAACAGAAGTTATTATTTTCAATTTAGTCAGATTTAAACTATTTGAGCGCTAGAATACAAAAAAAAAATTGTTGTTGTTTTTATAAACGCTTACAATTTTATTAGGTAAACCGTAACATGCAAATGTTTCTTTTAATTTAGTTATAGTTTTTTTTTTTTTAAGTAATACTCTTCATTTTAAAGATTTTTGGTCTTTTTAAAAAAGTTTTGGTGTTGATTGAATTTGCTCAAATGGTATTTTGACTGTCTTCTATGCGCAACTTATTTTGGTTAATTCTGGTATGTTAAACAAAATTTGCATAATTTGATTTTTGTTTTATTTCTTTATCAAAAACTTGGCCACTATATAGATTAAATGTTGTTTATGTTCTTGCATTTAACTATTTCCAAGTGAAAATCAGTGCTGCTGATATGATGATTTTGTGTCCCTCTACAAAACAATAATTTTTGGTGGATACTTTTGTTCTTTATCTATAAAATAATAATATGTCTTTGTTGATTGATTTTGGCCAAGTGTCGATCTTGGCATGTTTTATGATTTTCATTAAGGTATTGTCCAATATCTTTTTTTCTTTGCTGTTAATTGATAACTTTTGGTTAGTGTAAAGAGGTAATTTGAACTTTTTTATCTCTACTTGTGTCTGTAAAAGAGCGTCTGGATAGAAAATCAGTTATTACATTGTTTGTGTTTTAAAAATTAAATCTTGCTAAGAATAATTTCTATTTTTGTATTTTATTGAAGATGTTCTTATTTTCTGCAATAAGAACTACTAAGACTTGCTGATTAGTTTTTAGTGTAAACTCAACATCAAGCTAGAAATTTCCTGTAAATTTTTAAATACTTTTTTCATGTAGTAATAGTTTTCAGATGCAAAACTTATTAATCTTTTTTCTCTATTTTAAAGACTGTACATAAGGCTTGCCTGTATGCCTTCTGATTAGCTGTTACATGTTAACATACTGTTCATGCATTTGTTTCTACTGCTTATATCACATCTTCTAATCTTTTTAATTCTTTATTCATCTTTTTCTTGAATACTATTGGTACATTTCTGTTGCATATTTGAAACTTCTCAAGCCACCATCAAACACTTTCTCATATTTTTTAATTAACTTTTGCCCAAATGCTTACTTCTATTATGATTAAATTGTAAAATATTAATTAGGTTCTTCAAAGTTTTCAACAATTTAAAGATTTGGTCTGCTTAAAAAACTTAAATAAATTTTGTGAAAGATAATCAGCCGGATTTTGATGTATTTTTTATTCAATTTTGTTAGACAAAACCGGATTTTGCTAGAAATAGACAATAAAAACTTTGAATAAGCAAAAACAAGCCAGGTTTTGTAATAAATAAGCCGACCTTTATAAGAAACAGGTCGGATGAATGTATTTTTTTTTTTAATTTTGTTAAAAAGAGCTTTTGTCATAAGCCAGACTAAACATGTGTTGATTACGCAAAAAACAAACCAGACTATGAAATAATTAAGTCGGATTTTGTTGTGAAAAGAAATATTGGATTTGCTTTAAACACAATCAAAACATTGATTAAGCAAAAACAAGCCAATTTTTGTAATAAATATTTTGTTAAAATAAACCGGATTTTGTTATAAATACACAAAATTTTGCTAAAAATAGGTCATAGAAACTTGATTCAAGCAAAATTTGATTTAAACAAGCTATATTTTGTAACAAACAAGCAGAGTTTTGTACAAATATGTTAGATTTTTGTTGTATTTTCTCAAAAAAGCCGGATTTGGTTATAATTAAGTTAGATTTTGCTAAAAATAAGCCAAATTGTGCTATAAAAAAAATAATTACGCCAAAAACTAGCCAAATTTTGTAACAAACAAACCAAGTTTTAAAATATGTCAGACTTTATTGTATTTTATCAAAAAAGGTCAAATTTTGTTATAAATATGCAAATTTTGCTAGAAATAGAACAAAACGTGTTATAAAAACGTCAAATTTTGTAATAAATAAACCGTATTTTAAAATGAATAGGTTATAAATACTATTCAGTAAGTATTTCAATTACTGATGTTACAAAAAATTAGTATTTTTCACCAAAAATATTTTTTGTAAATTTTTGAAACTATCCATAACAAGTTGCTTGACATTAATTCACTAATTCTGTCTTAAAACAGAAACCAATAGATGAAGTTTAATAAATTTGGTCATATGTACTCTTCAGTAAATACTTTAAATATTAAAGGTAATGGAAATCGGTATTTCAAACCAAAAATAATTTTTGCAAAGTTTTAAATTTTTGCATAACAAGTTTTATAACATTGATTTACTAATTTGGTCATAAAAGAAAAACCGAACAATGAAGTTTCATCAAATTTGCCATAAGTACTTTTCAGTAAGTACTTAAGATATTGATATTATTGAAAATCAGTATTTTGTACCATAAATAATTGTTGCAATTTTTTTAAACTATCCATAGGAAGTTGCTTGGTATTAATTTAGTAATTCTGCCATAAAACAGAAACCAGTTATTGAAGTTTGATAAATTTTGTCATAAATACTCTTCAGTAAGTACTTTAGATATTGACAATATTGAAAATCAGTATTTTGTACCATAAATAATTTTTGCAATTTTTTTAAACTATCCATAGCAAGTTGTTTGGTATTAATTCAGTAATTCTGTCATAAAACAGAAACCAGTTGATGAAGTTTGATAAATTTTGTCAAAAATACTTTTCAGTAAGTACTTTAGATATTGACAATATTGAAAATCAGTATTTTGTACCATAAATAATTTTTGCAATTTTTTTAAACTATCCATAGCAAGTTGTTTGGTATTAATTCAGTAATTCTGTCATAAAACAGAAACCAGTTGATGAAGTTTGATAAATTTTGTCATAAATACTCTTCAGTAAGTACTTTATATATTGACAATATTGAAAATCAGTATTTTGTACCATAAATAATTTTTGCAATTTTTTTAAACTATCCATAGCAAGTTGTTTGGTATTAATTCAGTAATTCTGTCATAAAACAGAAACCAGTTTATGAAGTTTGATAAATTTTGTCATAAATACTCTTCAGTAAGTACTTTAGATATTGACAATATTGAAAATCAGTATTTTGTACCATAAATAATTTTTGCAATTTTTTTAAACTATCCATAGCAAGTTGTTTGGTATTAATTCAGTAATTCTGTCATAAAACAGAAACCAGTTTATGAAGTTTGATAAATTTTGTCATAAATACTCTTCAGTAAGTACTTTAGATATTGACAATATTGAAAATCAGTATTTTGTACCATAAATAATTTTTGCAATTTTTTTAAACTATCCATAGAAGTTGTTTGGTATTAATTCAGTAATTCTGTCATAAAACAGAAACCAGTTGATGATGTTTGATAAATTTTGTCATAAATACTTTTCAGTAAGTACTTTAGTTATTGACAATATTGAAAATCAGTATTTTGTACTATAAATAATTTTTGCAATTTTTTTAAACTATCCATAGCAAGTTGTTTGGTATTAATTCAGTAATTCTGTCATAAAACAGAAACCAGTTGATGAAGTTTGATAATTTTTTTCATAAGTACTCTTCAGTAAGTACTTTAGATCATGACATTATTGGAAATTAATATTTTGTACCATAAATAATTTTTGCATTTTTTTAAAACTATTTTCAGCAAGTGGCTTGACATTAATTTAACAATTTGTTAAGAAAACAAAAACTAAACGATAAAGTTTAATAAAATTTGATACAAGTACTTTTCAGTTAGTACTTTACTTATTGATTTTATTGAATATCAGTATTTTGTACCAAAAATATTTTTTGCAAGTTTTTGAAACTACCATAACAAGTTGCTAGACATTAATTCACTAATTTGGTCATAAAACAAAAACTAAACGTTGAAGTTTGATAAATTGATCATAAGTACTTTTCAGTGAGTTCTCTAATAGTTGACAAAATTACTAAAAGGCAACTAAAAAAAAAAAGATTCTGAAATAGAAGCAAAAAACTCAAAATAACTATTATTTAACTCAACTTTTGAGCAAACATAGTTGCTAAAAGCATATTTGAAGAGATTTTACTGTAAGTGCGACGTGTGTTAGCCGGAGAGTTACCCGGAGAGTTACTCGGAGCATACCTTTGACAGCTGCAGTAGATAGACCATAGCACTTGACAAGCTGGAAGACAAGACCAATCCACATAACTCCAGATAACACAATCATGCTCAAACAAATTTTTGATAACATACGCTCGGGCGGGTGGGCGGGAACACAGTTTAAAAATACTAGGTTGGAAATTTGATATTGTGTTTTTGCCCACCCACCCAAGTATTAGTTATAAAGAAATTAAAAGTTACATTCATATACCGTCTTAATGCAACTAAGAAACATGACAGAATGAGTAACAGATGTTATTAAGTTAGTAAAGGGTAATGTTGTAATCAATTTCTTGATAACAAACGCTTGGGCGGGTGGGCGGGAACACAGTTTAAAAGTACCTAATAGGTAATTTAATATTGTGTTCCCGCCCGCCCACCCAAGTGTTTGTTATCAAAAAAATAGAAGTCAAAACAACCTACCGCGTTCCTGCAACTAAGAAACATGACAGAATGAGTGACAAATGTCATTTAGTTAGTAGAAGGTAGTGTCGTAATCAATTTCTTGATAACAAACGCTTGTTCAAGTGGGCGGGAACACAGTTTAAAAGTACCAGGTCGGTAATTTGATATTATGTTCCCGCCCACCCACCCAAGTGTTTGTTATCAAAAAAATTAGAAATCACAACAACCTACCACGTTCCTGCAACTAAGAAACATGAGAGAATAATTGACAAATGTCATTAAGTCAGTAAAAGATAGTGTCGTAATCAATTTCTTGATAACAAACGCTTTGGCGAGTGGGCGGAAACACAGTTTAAAAGTAATTTATTATTGTGTTCTTGTCTACCTACCCAAGTGTTTGTTATAAAGAAATTAAAAATCACAATCACCTTCCTTGTTTCTGCAACTAAGATACATGACAAAATGAGTGAAGGTTAAGGTTTGAAGTTTTAGTGTTTTAGGGTTGAAACATTGAGCTATGAGCAATGGTACGATGCTATAATTAGAGCGAGAATCTTTGTTGTGTTTACAGCTTTAGTGGCCGTCTGAGTTTGAGGACTTTTAGGGCTTGTTGGCTGATGGCTTTGATGGCTTCTAATGACTTATTGGAAATTAAATTACCAAAAAAAAACTCTCTCGGTTTTTTTTTTGGTTTCTTTTTTTTACCGGTAGTCTACCAAGGAGAATTCTTCTTCTGGGAGCGGGCATTTAGGTTGGAACGTGTCGATTGGACGTCTAACAACCTAGGGTACGATGCTATGATTAGAGAAAGAATCTTTGTTGTGTTTACATTAGGGGCCGGCTAAGTTTAAGGATTTTTAGGGCTTGTTTGCTGATGGCTTTGATGGCTTTTAATGGCTTATTAGAAATTAAATTTCCAGAAGAAGACTCTTTTGGTTCTTTTTTTGGTTTCTTTTTCTTGCGGTCTACCAAGGAGATTTTTTCTTCTGGGGGCGGGCTTTTAGGTTGGAAAGTGTTGATTGGACGTCTAACAACCTTTTTTTCTTTGAAGATTGCAGACTCGATTGGGTTTGATGCAGGACTTTTTAGTAAAGCTTTACCCATCAACTTATGATGAGTCTGGTGTTTGTGGCTACGGGACAACTGGAGAAGGTTAAGGTTCAAACTTTTATAGGGGATCTTTGTGCTTGCGGCTTTGAAACAGCTAGCAAAGATATTCAGTGTTGCTTTGATGAAAGCTTTGCTAGCACTAGTATCGAGATATCTTTGAGACATTATATAAAGAAATAAATACCTAAAAATTGGTAGTAAGGTGGAAATCTACAAAACAGTAGCAAGAGCGGTGATGATATATGCATTCGAAACAACTAAAATGCTCCTCAGAACAACAGAGATGAGAACCCTTTGCCAAAAATAGAATTTAAGTTTTGTGTGAGTTTTTATCTTTTCTAGTATGAAACTCTTTTGGGACTGCTACATAGTATATTGATCTTTACATTAATTTTTCTTGAGAGTCTGCTACGAGCAGAGATTGTGGCTGGATGACTTAGCGGAGGCGAGTGAACGGACCAGTTTATGATTATGCGCAAGTAGTTGCGATTGGAGTGTCTTACCAACCCGCCCAAGTTTAAGTTATTAAGAAATATTAGATCACAAACACTTGGGTGGGTAAGCGGGGATACAAGTTTATGATTACGGGCAAGTAGTTTTGATTAAAATTACCCACCCACCCGCTCAAGTGTTAGTTATTAAAGGATTGGATTACAAACAGTTGGAGGGTAGACACAAGTTTATGATTACGCAAAGTAGTTTCGATTAGAGTTGTAGTCCGCTATGCAAATAGATAGACTATAGACGAGTTTGCGGAATAAACTATCTTAAAATCAGAAAAACAGGAAAAAATTATTTAATGCCAAAATAGCGTAAAATATTTTGGAGTACACATCAGAAGCAATATGAGCATGTAAAACTTCTCTAAAAAGACATAAAAAGACAACAGATGCACTAAGTCAGTTAATATCAAATGCGGAAAACTTATAACCGGAATATAAAAAATTTATAAGTCTATAGTAAAGCTCATTATGCTCTTAGAAACTCTAATATTAGCATAACAATTAGAAAAAAACAACTACAGGCAACTGCTAAAAGAAGTACAAAAAATTCAGTGTTAAAAATTGTAAGTGTCTACGGGACAGTTTTTACCATTTAACCTAAAACTATTTGAGTGGTGGTTCGGTTTATCTTTGTACATTTTCTAGCAAAAAATTAGCAAAAAAGACAAATATAGTTTTAAACAAAAAACTATAGAAAGTTGGGAAGAAAAGTGAAACCTTTCAGAAAACATAGCTGTAGTTGTCACCTTATTAAGAAAGTAGCGCTGTGAGTTACTTGAAAACAAGGTGACGTGTATATATATCATAGTACTATTGGTACTAATTGTGCAAAAATTACAAAACTGGTACGCTTAATTTTGCATAATTTTATTTTACATAATGCGATCTATGAAATGAATTTCTTAACTTAAAAATGCATAACTTTGAAACTGTACATTTGAAAACAATTAATAATCTACCTTGGTACTAAGGGTACTAACTGTGTAAAAATAAATTAATTCCATACGCTTAATTTGATATAACTTTATATTACATAATGTGACCTATTTAAGAAAAAAATCATAATAGACAACTTAAATATGCATAACTTTAAAACGAAACATTAAAATACAATGCAATTTAAAATACATAAACCTTAGTACTAAGAATACTTTTTGTGTAAAATTGAACAAATTTGATACGATTAATTTATCTTAACCTTATTTTACATAATGTGATCTAAATAAATAGAAAATTAAAAAAGACAATTTTATATGCATAACTTTAAAACAATAAATTGAAAATTGATGCAATTTGCTATTTATATACATCAGTACAATAGGTACTTTTTGTGTAAAAATAAATAAAGTTGCTACGCTTGATTTGGAATAAACTTATTTTAAATAATGTGACTTAAATAAATAAAAAATCTTAAAAAAGAACTTTAAAATAAATAATTTTAAAATGCTACATTCAAAAACGATACAATTAAGTACTAATATACCTTGGTACTATGGATGTGAAAATAAATTAATTTTATACGTTTAATTTGACATAACTTTGTATTACATAATGTGACCTATTTAAGAAGAAAATCATAAAAGACAACTTAAATATGCATAACTTTAAAACAAAATATTGAAATGCAATGCAATTTGACATATATATACCTTAGTACAATTTGTACTTTTTGTGTAAAAATAAACAAATTTGATACTATAAATTTAACATAACCTTATATTACATATTTTGACCAAAATGAATAAAAAAAATTAAAAAATAGTTTTATATGCATAACTTTAAAACGTGAAATTGGAAATTAATGCAGTTTGGTACTTATATACAACAGTACTATAGTTACTTATTGTATAAAAATAAACAAATTCGATACGCTTAATTTAGCATAAATTTATTTTACATAATGTAACTTTTATAATTAGAATATCTTAATAGACAACTTAAAAATGCATAACTTTAAAACGAAACATTGAAAAACAATGCTATTTGGTACCAATATACCTTAGTACAATAAGTACTAGTTGTGTAAAAATACACAAATTTGATACGCTAAATTTATTAAACATAATGTGGTCTGTATGAATAAAAAATCTTAAAAAACTACTTATAAATGCATAACTTTAAAATAGTCTATTGAAAAACAATACAATTTAGTTCTAATACACCTTAGTACTATGACTACTAATTGTGTAAAAATAAACAAATCAGGCTATCCAGTAAATTAAACATATCAAGATGAACTAACACTAAAAATAAATAATTACTATTTTTAATCACATTCAATCAATGCAATCAAAACCGATCCTAACAATTTCAACACATACCTACATAAGTTTATAATAACTTAGATGCAGTAACATGTTACAACATAATAAAATATATTATTAAAAATAATAATAATACTAATTTTAATAAAAAAATTACCAAATATAATTGCCCAGTGTTCTAATTAGACATTGAAAATTGCGTATTTAGTTTCAAGAACTATTATTAAACTTCAATATGTTGTTAGTTTAGTAATTATAATTATTATA
Source organism: Tachinus rufipes (assembly GCA_963932245.1). Taxonomy (NCBI): domain Eukaryota; kingdom Metazoa; phylum Arthropoda; class Insecta; order Coleoptera; family Staphylinidae; genus Tachinus; species Tachinus rufipes. Next base: position 116,447,202 of record OZ010744.1, on the reverse strand, counting down.
AATTTTTATATAAAATCTACATTGTGTACGTAGGCTGAATTGGTATGTAATTATAATTTAATTATTGATTATTTTCATAATAATTATAATATTTTATTTAATCAATTTGTTAAAATAAATATAAAATATTTAATAGAATATTATAATTAAATATAAATTTTTTCTCAAAAATAAAGTTTATTTTTTTTTTTTGGTAATTATATAAAATTATTTTTTTTTTTTTTTAATTTGATTTATTTCCATAAACCAAAAGATAAGAAATTGTTTAAATAATTAAATAGTACACTACAATCGTTTAAATTTCCAAATATAATTTATAATTATATAATTTAAGAATGAGTTGATTTGATTAATAAAATTTCTTGTTTACTTATTTGTATATAATTTTTTAATACATAATAATAATACATAAATTAGAAACTGAATATATTTTATATTAATGAACCAATACTTCCAAATTATATTAATGCTTACAAAATATTAATATCTCATTCATTTTAACACACCTGAAACAATTTCGTGATCGCATTCAAGGTTTCAATGTTCATGAACAGAAAAAAGCTCGCAATCATATTTTTATATCTATTTAGCAACATGAATATAAAGAAACTGTGTTTCGTGACTATGTGTAGAAACAATATTAAGAAAAAAAGCATTTTAATTGACATTGAATTGTGGGTGGGTGGGTACAATCTCTCCAACTCAGGCCTTTTGACAATGACCTTTTTTCAAAACGTTGTATAGATCGTTAAAATATTCGTGAGATGAACATTATAAAATTGTAAATGTAAATAAATCTTTGTTTGCTAGTTTTATTATTATAGACAAATTTGTTTGAAAATAAAATTTAATATTAATTTGCACTTAAATTTTTTGAAATCATTTTTGCAATTTTACAATTACACAAATACTTCAAGTAATTATTAAAAATACATACAAAAATTTAACTGCACTAAAATTTTAAATTTTATTTTGAACTTTAGCCAAGCTTGCAAAAAATTGTTTTTGAGATTAATTATTTTTTAATGTAATTATGAAAAACTTTTTTGATTTTTTGTTTTGACCAGTAATAGGAGCAAAATATTACTTGCATTTTTGTAAAAGTAATAAATAATTGTTAAGGACAGTGCACAAAATTTGCTATAGTAGGTCAAACGATTAGTTTATATTATATGTAATGGTTGTTCCATAAATTTCATTTCTACACTTATTACCGCTCCCACAAAACCATCAAACAAACCTATTGCCATAAAGTATAAATCACAATTAATTTTTTCAGATAATAATTTATTTGATTGGTACATACAATTGTTTCAAACAAATTAAGCAAAGTATACACCAATCAATTGAAATGATTGATATTAATTAGAACAAAAGTCAAATACTACAAAACAATTTTAAATAAATAATTAATATAAATTATGCTTTGCTCCTCAAATGCAAATACCAGGAGGAATTTATTATAAATTAATATGTAATTATTCATTCTCTCCTCAATTGGTTTATTATTTATTGGTAGCATTTTTTTTAATACTACAACAATCTATTAAGTATGTTAATTTATGTAATCCTATGATAAATATGTATGTTATTCATTGTTTGAAATTTGATAACCTCATTAACAATCGATATAATAAAATGTTTTGAGAAATGTGTTTATATGATATTTGCATAATGACTATTTCTAATTTAATTTGCATAAAGGATTGAAATGGTAATAATGTTTACAATAAATTTTTTCTAGCTATTAAGATGTTGGATCGTTAAAGATCAATAGACCATTTAATTAGTTTGAAAAGTATAAATTACATTAGTAATAAACAGTAAACAAAGGAGAAATTTGATCAAATCAATGTATTTATTGTTTTAATATAGATTGCAATTATAAATGAAAGTAAGTAAGTAAGCAAATTAAACAAAAATTTATAATAAACTCAAACGAATTTTTAATGTTTGCTTTCCAATAATATTCAATCAATTTTATTATACTCTTACTGCTTACAGTTAGTAATTATAAATAAATGTACAGTATACAAGGTGAAACTATACACTCTTAGTAAAAAATTAAAGAAATTTAAAAAATAATAATTAAAAACTAAATTAAAAATACAAGTTTGATTTTATAGATTGGCAGGATAAAATCTTTAAAAAAATTTATAAAGCCAATGGACGTTCCGGATGAAATTTTTTTGACAGATTGGACAATAATGCAATTGATCTAGAATTTGAAGAATTAGATTTATCATCTTTTTAAAAAATAGATTAAACATTTGCAATTTTCCAACAATTTGGGAATGTTTTATTGTTGTATGATAAGGCTTTTGAAAATGTCTTAAGAATAATAGGTAGAATTTTATCAATACCTGATGCCTTTCTAGTATATAATTTAAGAAGATAACTTTAAACAACCCGTTGCTTATATTAAATATAAATATATATATATATATATATATATAATAAAAATTTAAATAATAAATATTAAGCACATTTTTTTATGTTTTTTTTATTTATTTTTGTATTTTTGTCTAAATTTATAGATTTTTAATCAAACTTAAGCATTTTTTGTGTTTTTAGTCAATTTAATTAAGATTTTGCTTTATTAAAAACCAAATTTCATTACATTAAAGCTTATTTTTTACATATTAGGGCGGGTTTTTTACTATTTTGATCTATCTTTGGCTAAATGTTTGTATTTTTGACCAGATTTATGTGTTTTTAATTAATTTGAAGTAAAATCTTGGAGTTTTCAGTCAATTTTATTAAATATTTATTTTAATAACGACCGGATTCTAAGAGATTAAAGCTTATTTTATACAAATTATACAGAAGTTTTGCTTTTTTGGCTTGTTTATGGCCGAACTTTGGTATTTTTGTCAATTTAAAGAATTTTTTGTCTAGTTTTGTCAAGATTTATGTATTTTAATTTAACTCAAAGCATTTTTTTCTACTTTTAATTTATTTTATTTTATTAAAGTTTAGATTTCAACACTTATTTTGTACATATTAAGCCGGATTTTTGCTTTTTTGGCCCATTTATGACTATATTTTAGTACTTTTGTTTGGATTTAAATATTTTGTTCAAACCAAAACATTTTATTTTGTGTTTTTAATCAATATTAATTTATTAAAAATCATATTTTAACACATTTAGATTTATTTTGTACATATTATACTAGATTTTTGCTTTTTTTAGCTTATTTATGACAAGATTTTGTTATTTTTGACAATTTAAAGCAAACAATTTTAATTTTTAGTGAATTTGAGTAGTTTTGTTTTATTAAAAACTAGATTTTGACAGATTAAAGCTAATTTTTTACATATTACGCCGGATTTTTGCTTTTTTGACTAATTTATAGCCGGATTTTTGTATTTTTGTCCAGATTTATGTGTCTTTAATTATTTCAAAGCGATTTTTGTTTGTTTTTTATCAATATAATTTTTTTAAAACCATATTTTAACACATTAGAGCGGTTTTTTGCTTTTTTTACCTATTTATGACCGAATTTTGATATTTTTATCAGTTTAAAGAAAAAAAAATTGTATTTTTAGTAAATTTAATTTAAACTTTGTTTTATTAAAGACTGCATTTTAACAGATTGAAGCTTATTTTTCACATATTTAGCAAAATTTGTGCTTTTTTGACAAATTTATAGTTTTATTTGCTTTTTTGGCTTACTTATGACCAGATTTTAATATTTTTGTCTAGGTTTATATATTTTTTTCAATTAAAAATAATTTTTTTGTGTTTATAATCAATCTTATTTTATTAAAGACCAGATATCAACACATTTAGACTTATTTTGTACATATTAAGCTAGATTTTTGGTTTGTTTGGGTTATTTATGACCGGATTTTGTTATTTTTGTCAATTTAAAGCTAAACATTTTGTATTTTTAGATTTTAACAGATTAAAGCTTATTTTTTGCATATTAAGCTGGATTTTTGCTTTTTTGACAAATTTATATCCGGATTTTTGTATTTTTGTCTAGATTTATGTGTTTTTATTCAATTTCAAGCAATTTTTTGTGTTTTTATGAGTTTTTTTTATTAAATTCAGATTTTATCACATTGAAGTTTATTTTTTACATACTAAGCCAGGTTTATATTTTTTTGGCCAATTTATATCCAGATTTTTGTATTTTTAACATTATTTTTGCGTTTTTAGTAATTTTTATTAAAGTTTTGTTGTATTAAAGACGAGATTTTAATTGAATAAAGCTTATTTATTACATATTAGACCGCGTTTTTGTTTTGTTGAACATATTATGGCCGGATTTTTGTTTTTATTTATGTATTTTTAATTAATTTAAAAGAAAGTTTTTATGTTTTTAATTAATTTTATTAAAATTTTGTTTTATTAAAGATTTGGCCGGATTTTTGTCTTTTTGACTAATTTAAAGCTGGCTTTTGTATTTTTGTCTAGATTTATGTGTTTTTCATTAATTTAAAGCATATTTTTTGTTTTTAATTATTTTTATTTGAAAACTTTAACACATTTAGGCTTATTTTGTACAGATTGAACCGGATTTTTGCTTTTTTGGCTTATTTATGACCGAATTTTAATATTTTGTCAATCTAGAGCAATATTTTTGTAGTTTATAGCCAGATTTTTGCATTTTTATCCAGATTTAAAAATTTGATTAGCTAACTGTCTAACTAAAATGTCAAGAGTCTTTCTGAAAATATATCATAAAATTCCAAAATGTCTCAAAATTTTTTAAAGAGGTTGCTACTCTGTCTATAAAACTTTTGTAAACTATCAAAAATGTCAAATATATTTTAAAAACATTTTTAAATTAAATTGTTGATATAAAACATTGCATACGATACTCAAACTGTTTTTTAAGAGTGATAAGTTATTTTATTGTTTTACTGATTCTATAAAATGTCCAAAACTGTTCAAAAACTTTAAAAAAATTATAAGTAATTGTCCATAATGTCATAAAACCTCTGTGAACCTTTAATAACATTTCTGAACTATTACTGGTTATCATAAAATGTTTCAAAAAAATCCGAAATATGTTCCTAAGACGTTTGTAAAATGTATACAATGTTTTTAAGGTGTCAAAAATGTTCTTGAAAAGATAAAAACATTTTTAAATTTTTACCAAAGTCATAAATGTTAAAAAAAAATCAAAATCTTTCAAAAAAATTAGTGAATTTGTTCATTATGTAACAAAACGTTTGTGAACTGTCAAAAAGTGTCAAATAAAACTTCAAATTATTTTTGAATTAATGTCAAAAATGTTTCTAAAAGGTTAATAAAGTTTATTAAAATGTTTCTAATTTGTCAAAAATGTTCCTGTGTTTTGACTTACAAATCTCAAAGTACTGCCACACAAAAAACTTTTTTTGAATAACGATAGCCAAACTATGTGATTTCCAGGCTTCTGCTTTAAAAGAACAACTACTAATGGCATTAGTTACCATAGAAGCAACCCTTATACAACTACAAATTATTTCATTATTAATTAATTTAGTTCTTTTAAAAAAATTTGATAACTGAAGAAAACAAGAAAAATATTTAACCAAAATCAACAAAATGAAAACGTACAGACTATTTTAGGTGCAAAGCAAGCATTTTTAAACTTCATAAATTTTAATTTTAGCATAAGACTTATCTGAATAGTAGATAGAAGCGGAACAATTGCGCCGCACAAAACTGAAAAAAAAATTGCGCAAACTTTAATAAATTTTTAATTTTTTTTTTTAATTTAGTAAATAAGTTTTTTGAGTAAAATTAGTATTTTTGTTATTTTTTCAATAAATTTTATGTAGAAATTTTATAAAACTTGGAGCAGTAAATGTTATTTATGCGTAAATTTTATACTTTTCTAAATAATTTTTGATCAATATTTTGTAGTAAATGTAAATGAAATAAAATTTTATGGATTAAATGTGTTTAAGATGTAAATTTTATACTTATTATCATGCTATAAATGCGATAAATACGTAAATTTAATAAAAATTCAAGCTGCAAATGTGTTTTATATTGAAATTTGATACATTTTTCAGCATTTTCTAATTGATTTTATGCAGTAAATGCATATTAATCGCGTTTTTTTTGTAAAATTTAAAACTTAACACAAGGACTGACAGAAGTCATTAAGGTACAAGTGAGTGATTATGTTAACAATTTCTTGATAACAAAGTTTAAAAAGATTGGACCGGTAGTTTGAAATTGTGTTCTCGCTCATTTGTCCAAGTGTTTATCATAATCAAAATTAAATTTACCACCACCTACTGTGTTCCAGCAGCTATAAAAACTAACAAAAGTGCTGACAGAAGTCATTAAAGTACAAGAAAGTGATGACGTAAAAATTTTTTTAATAAAATACATTTGGGCAAGAACACAGTTCAGAAAAATTAAACCAAGGGTTTTAAACTATGTTCCCGCCCACCCGCCCAAATGTTTGTCATAACAAAATTCTAAGTTACCACTACCTACCGTGTTCCTGCTGTTAAAAAACCTAACAGACGGACTGACAGAAGTTATTAAGTTACAATAGAGTGATGACGTAAACAATTTCTTGATTATAAACACTTAAGCTTGCGGGCAAAAACACAATTTAAAAAAATTGAACCAGTAGTTTTAAACTTTGTTCCAGCCCACCCGCTCGAGTGTTTGTCATAAAGAAATTGAAAGTTCCTAAGACCTGCTACCTACTAAAAGTTCTAACAGAGAGACTGACAAAAGTTGTCAAGGTACAAGAGAATAATGACCGCTAGTCTTAAACTGTGTTTCTGCCCACTCGCTCGATTGTATGTTAGATAGAAATTTGAAGTTACCACCACTTACCGAGTTCCAGTAGCTAAAAAACTCAACTAAAGGTCTGACAAAAGTTAGTAAGCTACAAGAGAGTATTGACGTAAACAATTTTTTGATAACAAATATTTGAGTGAGCGGGCGAGTACACAGTTCAGAAAAAATGAACCGGGGGTTTTAAACTGTGTAAATGTGTTTAAAATGTAAATTTTAAATTTAAAAGATTTTTGAGCAACAAATGTGTTTTACGTGTAAATTTGTCACATTTTTATCAAATTTTATTCAATTTTATAAGTAAATTAAATACGTTTTATAAGTAAATTTCATAAAATTTTAAGCATCAAATAAGTTTTATGTGCAAATTTATAACTAATTTGATGCAGAAATAAGTTTTCTGCGCATAAATGTGTTTTCTGTTTAAATTTGATACTTTTTTAAGAATTTTTTGATTATTAATTTGCGGTAAAAGCGATTTTTATGTAAATTTGATAAAATTTTGAGCATTAAATATGTTTTAGGTGTAAATGTTGTACTTTTTTCTGCAGTTTCTAATTAATATCTTACGCTAAATGTGTATTTTATTTAAATTCAATCAAATTTTGGACATCAAATGTGTTTTATGTGTAAATTTTATAATTTTTTTACTGCTTTGTACCGCTGCATATAATCTCTAGGTCTAACTGGCCTGTGTAAGCTTGACAATCTTTTGCAGTTATTGTGCTTCAACTGCTACTGCACAACCCCTAAAGCTTCCGCTGCCATTGTGTAAAATTTTCATCTTTTACAGCCCTCCAAGCATGCTAAAACTATCCGTACCACAATGACCTTACTGCCAATGTATTTTGTATTACCCACCTCTACAACCGGCTTATGTGTAAATAATCTCTGAGCTAAATTACACTTCTTAAAGCTTTTTTTTTTAGAACTTTGTAAGTTAAAAATTTACCAAACCTTTTCTTCAACAAATATAACAATCTATAACTAGTCCAATACTTATCTACCCTTAACATTATCTGAGATGCTCTATCTGTACACAAATAACAATGTTTATGTAATATTAACATTTATTCAAATAAGCGGTACAACAGTAAAAGTTTAAGCACTACATCATTGCAACCTACTACCGCCCAATCTAGTAGAACGGAAGCATGCACAAGAAAAAAAATAATAAAACTCAAAAGCCGCAACAAAGCAAACTCCAAACAAGTTTTTGTTAGAACAAAATCTGGACAAACTAGGAAGTTAGGATGCAACAAGCAGAGACAAGCTGCCTACAGCAAATAACGACGCTAGAAAATATAAGGCAGAAAAGTTGGCAATGGTGCAAAGACGGCCCAACAAACTCAATAACAAAAAGTTAAGCCTAAAACAAATTATAACTACGACAAAAACTAATTTCTACTGCGTAAAAAAATTTGCAATCTTCTTTACTGACAAAACCACCTATTCCAACACTAGAATTGGAAAAAAAGAAGTTGATAGCGCTAGTAATTATCAAGCAAAGTTAACCTATTTACATAGACCATGAGTAAAGTAAAATTCAATAAAAATAACTTGTTTGCACTTTTATAAGTTATGTATAAAGCAAAATTATATTTAATTTCAACTTTGAGTAAAAAAGTTATGCAATGTTTTTGATTGAACTAAAATTTAATGAAATTCAAAAACAATCCGCCATTTTGTTATTTTATTAAATTATTAAAATTTAATAAAAGCATCACTTTTGCACTTTTATAAGTTATGTATATTTAAAATTTTATTTTATTTCAGCTTAGAGTAAGAAAGTTATAACTTTTTTGTTTAAACTAGAATTTAACAAAATTGAAAAATCTTTCGCCATTTTGTTATTTTATTAAATTTTTAAAGTTTAATAAAAATTTTTTTTTGCAATTTAATATGTTATGTATGATTTAAATTTAATTTAATTTTATCTTAGAATAAAAAAGTTATGCAACTTTTTTTGTTTATAACAAAATTGATCAAAATTCAAAAATCTTCCGCCATATTGTTATTTTGTTAAATTATTAAAATTCAATAAAAGTGTAATTTTTGAACTTTTATAAGTTACGTAAGAATTAAATTTTATTTAATTCCAGCTTAGAATAAGAAAGTTATGCAGCTTTTTTGCTTAAACTACAATTTAATAAAATTCAAAAATCTTCTGCCATTTTGTTATTTTATTAAATTTTTAAAATTCAATAAAAGTATTATTTTTAAAGTTTTATAATTTAACTATAAGACAAATTTTATTTTATTTTAGCTTAGAATAAGAAAGTTATGCAACTTTTTTGCTTAAACTAGAATCTAACAAAATTCAAAAATCTTCCGCCATTTTGTTATTTTATTGAATTATTAAAATTTAATAAAAGCATCATTTTTGCACTTTTATAAATTAGATATAAAGCAAATTTTATATTATTCTAGCTTAGAATAAGAGAGTTATGCTTCTTTTTTGTTTAAAGCAAAATTTAACAAAACTCAAAAATTTTTCGCTATTTTGTTATTTTATAGAATTTTTAAAATTTATTCTAATCATCATCTTTGCACTTTTTCAAGTTATGAATATTTAAAATTCTATTTTTATCTAGCGCAGAATAAGAAAGTTAAGCAACTTTTCTGTTCAAACCAAAATTTAACAAAATTCAAAAATTTGCCGCCATTTTGTTATTTTATTGAATTATTAAAATTAAATAAAAACATAATTTTTGCACTTTTATAAGTTATGTTTATTAAGGTTTTATTTTATTCTAGCTCAGAATAAGCAAGTTACGCAACATTTTTTGTTTAAATAAAAAATTAACAGAATTCAAAAATCTTTTGCTTTTTTAATATTTTATTAAAATATTAAAATTCATCAAAAACATCATCTTTTATAGGTTAGATATAAATCAAATTTTATTAAATTCCAACTTAGAATAAGTTATGCAACTTTTTTACTTAAACTAAAATTTAACAAAATTCAAAAATCTTCCGCCATTTTGTTATTTTATAAAATGATTAAAATTCAATGAGGCAGTATTTTTAAACTTTTATAATTTAGGTATAAAAATTTTTTTATTTTATTCCAGCTTAGAGTATGAAAGTTATGGAACTTTTTTGCTTTAACTAAAATTTAACAAAATTCAAAAATCTTTCGCCATTTTGTTATTTTATTAAATTATTAAAATTCAATGAAAGTATTATTTTTAAACTTTTATAATTTAGGTATAAGACAAATTTTATTTTATTTTAGCTTTGAATAAGAAAGTTATGCAACTTTTTTGCTTAAACTAGAATTTAACAAAATTCAAAAATCTGCCGCCATTTTGTTATTTTATTGAATTATTAAAATTGAATAAAAACATTATTTTTACACATTTATAAGTTATGTTTATTTGAGGTTTGATTTTATTCTAACTTAGAATAAAAAAGTTACGCAACTTTTTTTGTTTAAACAAAAAATTAACAAAATTCAAAAATCTTTCGCCTTTTTAATATTTTATTAAAATAATAAAATTTATCAAAAACATTATCTTTGCACTTTTATAAGTTAGATATAAATCAAATTTTATTTAATTCCACCTTAGAATAAGAAAGTTATGCTACTTTTTTGCTAAAACTAAAATTTAACAAAATTCAAAAATCTTCTGTTATTTTGTTATTTTATTAAATTATTAAAACTCAATAAAAGTATCATTTTTGAAATTTTATAATTTAGGTATAAATCAAATTTTATTTAATTTAGACTTAGAATAAGAAAGTTATGCAACTTTTTAACTTAAACTAAAATTTAATAAAATTCAAAAATTTTCCGCCATTTTGTTATTTTATAAAATTATTAAAATTCAATAATAGTAAAATTTTTAAACTTTTATAATTTAGGTATAAGACAAATTTAATTTTATTCCAGCTTAGAATAAGAAAGTTATGCAACTTTTTTGCTTAAACTAAAACTTAACAAAATTTAAAAATCTTCCGCCATTTTGTTATTTTATAAAAATTTTAAAATTCAATAAAAACATCATCTTTGCACTTTTATAAATTATGTATATTTAAAATTTTATTTTAGTCTAGCTTAAAATAAGAAAGTTATGCAACTTTTCTGTTTAAATCAGATTTTAACAAAATTCAAAAAACTACCGTTATTTTATTATTTTATTGAATTACTAAAGTTATACAAAAACATCATCTTTACACTTATATAAGTTAATCACAAATCAAATTTTATTTATTTTTAGCTGAGAATAAGAAACTTATGCAACTTTTTTGCTTTAACTAGAATTTAACAAAATTCAAAAAATTTCTGCCATCTTGTTATTTTATTGAATTATTAAAATTTAATAAAAGCATAATTTTTGCACTTTTATAAGTTAGATATAACGCAAATTTTATATAATTCCAGCTTAGAATAAAAGAGTAATGCAACTTTTTTGTTTAAAGCAGAATTTAACAAAACTCAAAATTTTTTTGTCATTTTGTTATTTTATGGAATTTTTAAAATTTAATATAAACATCATCTTTGCACTTTATTAAATTATGTATATTTAAAATTTTATTTTATTCCAGCTTAGAATAGAAAACTTATGCAACTTTTTTGCTTAAACTAGAATTTAACAAATTTTAAAAAATTTCCGCCATCTTGTTATTTTATTGAATTATTAAAACTAACTAAAAACATTTTTTTTGCACTTTTATAAGTTATGTTTATTAAGGTTTTATCTTATTCTAGCTCAGAATAAGCAAGTTACGCAACATTTTTTGTTTAAATAAAAAATTAACAAAATTCAAAAATCTTTCGCTTTTTTAATATTTTATTAAAATATTAAAATTCATCAAAAACATCATCTTTTATAGGTTAGATATAAATCAAATTTTATTAAATTACAACTTAGAATAAGTTATGCAACTTTTTTACTTAAACTAAAATTTAACAAAATTCAAAAATCTTCCGCCATTTTGTTATTTTATAAAATTATTAAAATTCAATAAGGCAGTGTTTTTAAATTTTTATAATTTAGGTATAAGAATTTTTTTATTTTATTCCAGCATAGAGTAAGAAAGTTATGCAACTTTTTGCTTAAACTAGAATTTAACAAAATTCAAAAACCTTCCGCCATTTTGTTATTTTATGAAATTATTAAAACTCAATAAAAGTATTATTTTTAAACTTTTATAATTTAGGTATACGACAAATTTTATTTTATTTTAGCTTAGAATAAGAAAGTTATGCAACTTTTTTGCTTAAACTAAAATTTAACAAAATTCAAAAATCTTCTGCTATTTTGTTATTTTATTGAGTTATTAAAATTTAATAAAAGCATCATTTTTGCACTTTTATAAGTTAGATATAAAACAAATTTTATTTAATTCCAACTTAGAAGAAAAAAGTTATGCTACTTTTTTGCTTAAACTAAAATTTAACAAAATTCAAAATTTTTTTGTCATTTTGTTATTTCATTAAATTTTTAAAATTCAATAAAAGTTTTATTTTTAAACTTTTATAATTTATGTTCAAAACAAATTTTATTTTATTCCAGCTTAGAATAAGAAAGTTATGCAACTTTTTTGCTTAAACTTAAATTTAACAAAATTCAAAAATTTTCCGCCATTTTGTTATTTTATTAAATTATTAAAATTCAATAAAAGTATCTTTATTGCACTTTTATAGGTTAGATATAAAGCAACTTTGATATAATTCCAGCTTAGAATAAGAGAGTTATTCAACTTTTTTGTTTAAACCAGAATTTAACAAAATTCAAAAATCCTCCGCCATTTTGTTATTTTATTAAGTTATTGAAATTCAATAAAAATGTCATCTTTGCACTTTTATTTAAGTTATGTATATTCAAAATATTATTTTAGTCTAGCTCAAAATAAGAAAGTTATGCAACTTTTTTGTTTCACTTAGAACATATCAAAACTCAAAAATCTATCGCCATTTTGTTATTCTATCAAGTTATTGAAATTTAATAAATAAATTATTTTTGCATTTTTGTAAGTTAGGTATAAATCAAATTTTATTTTATTCTTGCTTAGAATAAGAAAATTATTCAACTTTTTTGTTTGAAATTAGATTAAAAAAAAATTCAAAAATTTGCCGCAATTTTTTTAGCCATTTTAGAAGTGTTACCAATAACTCTTGAATTACTCAAAACCTACAAGCCTGTAAGCATTTTTTTTCTGATTACTAAGAACCTCATCTCAACTTTTAAAACCGTATTCCTCACTTCTGTTGACACAGGAACTGGTAACACGGCTACCCACCCAACTGTTTATCAACAAAAAGTAAAATTTTTAACTTTTAGACACCAATCTAACGAAACATACCCTAAATAAGATTTTATAACAGTAAAATAAATAAATTCTACAACATTATAAAACCCATAAACATTTTAGTTACGCCACTGACCAAAATTTGTTTGACTTAAGTGTAAACTTATTTTTTATTAAATAAAAATAAAATTTTACATTACTTATCTCACAAGAAATAATAATTATAAATATAAATTATTAAATATGATTAAGTAAACACAATCAAGAAAAAATGTAAGTTTTAATAAATTAAATTAAAGCTACAATCGGTGTTAAATTGGTTGCCTATAGTGACTTTCTGGTTTTCGAATTCTTAAGATTTGATTGCAAATAAAAGTTTTGTGTAATTAGTATCAAAATTGTATTGAACAAATATATTGTAAATTAATATAATTTTATACAAACATAAATGTTTGCTATAATTAATATTTAATATAACTAGTAATAATAGATCGAACGAACAATAATTTATTTATGCTTTTCATTGATAACAAAATATAAAATTGAAAAAAATATATAAATATATTTACCCATATTTGCAACTCATATTAAACTCATATTCCATATCGTAACATACTGTAATTCTTTAGAATCCTTCCGTATCTTCAACAAATTTCACCAAAATATCAACAAAATTGCAATTGGCGCCCTGCAATGTTGGCAACCGGTGAGATGCTCAGTTCAATGACCCCTGCAGGAATTGCCGGTCGAGCTTACATCTTCTTCGTGTGGGATGAATATATAATACAAAATATGGGTCAGAAAATGGAAAAAACAATTAGTGATAGTGATGTAGAAAAGTGTGTTTATAGTGATATGCAAGCGGCAATGTGAATGTGGTGAAATTAATAAATAGTCGGTCGTGTTTACTCTAATAAGATGTGCGGCGTATTTATACAATTTGAGTAAACATTTTAATTAAATTCGGGTCGGAAATTGAAAAAACAATTAGTGATAGTGATGTAGGAGACTTTGATTATGGTGATTGTAGCAATTGTAAGTGTGGACAGTGAAATAGAGTAGGATTGACATGCTGAAAGTCAACAGGTTGCAGTCCCAGTCACCAAAAGGTAAGTGGAAATTATTGGGTGTAATGTTTTTGATTTGTATAATGTAACTTATTCAATTGTGGTGTGGTTATATTAAATGCATTCATATTTTAACATGATATGATGTGTTTGCATCCTCACAGATCTATAATTGTCAAAATAAATAGAATTTTAGAATCAGAACGATTGAAATGGTCTATGGAAGACAATTATATAATTGAATGAGCATTCTTTTCTTATAATTATGAGAGCACACTAGGTGTGGACGGTTTTATTGTTATTCTATTTTACATTAGTTTATTAATTAAAAAAATAAATTATTATTATCAATCAATTTCACAAACAACTAAAAACCTGTTTATTTATGTTAATCTAAATTTGTATCACCTCAATGGGAATAGCTATAGTAATAGTATTTAGTTTTATGCAAATATCATTCGAATTTATTATTAACGACTTTTTTATAGCAATATATTCATATCCTTTGCAAATGAATACATTAAAGATGAATGCGTGTATAAACAACAAATGCAAATCAAGGATCTTTAATTGTTATTACTTATTTTGATTGATAGCTTTTAATTAGATTGGATTATTTAAACCAAAACAAAAAGTGCATTGAGAATATGGAAATTTAGTTTTTATATAATAATAAATTTGCTTCGCTTGAATGGAATATGAATATTGATTGACATTTTACTATTACGATTTTCAGGAAGCTCTATGTGTGAGTAATGATGATTGATTTAGAGATTGTTAATGGTTTCTGTATAAAGGAGTTTGATTTAGCATAATAGATTAATAAAAATTATATTTTTTGCAAAAATTGTAATATTTTGAGCATAATTTATTTAAAAAAATTTTGTTAATTAAAAATATTATTTCAATAAATTTGAAACCAATTAAAGATTTATATAATCAAATCAATTAAAAAATAACACCAAATACTTTCACTGAATAAATCAAAATATTTAATTTAGAAAATTAACTCAAGCAACAATCCACTTTATGATTTTAGATAATGCATTAATCTTTTGTTGTAATTTTTGTTAATGGCATTGACAATGACCAAATAGAATCCGGATGTTGTATATCATCAAAAAGACGGGTTTTTACTTTTACATCATTGCTGGTGTGTTACACTTTCTCGAAGATTTTTATTATACTTATAAACATGTATAGCTCTATCCTTGAAATATCCTCTCACTGAAATATTTTTGGTAGTTTCCGTGTTGTGTTTGGGTATAAATTTTTAGTGTAATTGATTTTCAGGCTCGAATTTTATATTGTTCAAGGACTTTAATTAATTGTGAATATTTGTAAAAGTATGGTTTTTATTGAGTGTTTATTATTGTTGCGTTTTTATGTAAATAGTTAAAAAATATTGCTATTGGCAAGGTGTATCAATCATATACTAACATATTAAATGGTGACTTAGAGTATGGCAAGGATATTATATGTTAATTTTATTATAGAAAATGGTGTTAAATCTTGGGTATTAAATTACAAGTTTGTGGTAATGAATTAGTCGTTATTATTATACTTTCAGACAAGATTTATAGATCTTAAACATTTTTTGTATATTGTAAAACATCCTTGTTTAAAAAATAATAACTTTTTTAGAATTTTAATTTAAGTTAAAATTTGAGTATTTAAAAAAAAATTAAAATGAAAAAAAAATCTAAATAAAAGAAAAATCTGGGTACAGAAGCATATTAAGCAATGCCTGAATTAAGTTTTGTACAAATTTTAAGTTGCTACTTTAAAAATTGAATTCTTAGCATCAATTTCTGCAAGATTTTGATTCAAGTTAAAATCCAAAATGTTTTAACAAATATTTTTAAATTTTGAAAATTATTTGTGGATACAGTAGCATATTAAGCATAGCTTGAATTAAGTTTTATGCAAATTTTAAGTTGTTTGTTTAAAAGTTGTATCCTCAACATCAATTTCTGCATGATTTTAATTTGATTAAAAATCTACAATGTTTTAAAAAACAAAGACAATATTTTTAAATTTTGTAAATAATTTCTGGATACAGTAGCATATTAAGCAATTCCTGAATTAAGTTTTATGTAAATTTTGAGTTGTTAATTTAAAAATTGTATCCTCAGCATCAATTTCTGCAAAATTTTAATTTAAGTTACAATCCAAAATGTTAAAAAAAAAAAATAGTTTTAAATTTATAAAAAAAAAATTGGATACAGTAGCATATTAAGCAATGCCTGAATTAAGTTTTGTACAAATTTTAAGTTGCTACTTTAAAAATTGAATTCTTAGCATCAATTTCTGCAAGATTTTGATTCAAGTTAAAATCCAAAATGTTTTACCAAATATTTTTAAATTTTGAAAATTATTAGTGGATACAGTAGCATATTAAGCATAGCCTGAATTAAGTTTTATGCAAATTTTAAGTTGTTTGTTTAAAAGTTGTATCCTCAGCATCAATTTCTGCATGATTTTAATTTAATTAAAAATCTACAATGTTTTAAAAAACAAAGACAATATTTTTAAATTTTGTAAATAATTTCTGGATACAGTAGCATATTAAGCAATGCCTGAATTAAATTTTGTACAAATTTTAAGTTGTTAGATTAAAAATTGTGTCCTCAGCATTACTTTTCATTTGAATATATATATTTTAAAAATTAAAAAAAAAAATTTTAATTATTGAAAATTATTTTTGGCTACATCATCATATTAATTAATGCCAGCATTAAATTTTGTACAAATTTTAAGTTGCTTGTTTAAAAATTGTATCCTCAGCACTAATATTTGCAAATTTTTACTTTAAATTAAAATCCAAAATATTTTAAAAATTAAAAATTTATTTTTTGTTTTTAAAATTATTTTTGTGTACAGTAGTAGTATTAAGCAATGCCTGAACTAAGTTTTCTATAATTTTAAGTTGCTAGTTTAGAAATTGTATCTTTGGCATTAATTTTTGCAAGATTTTGATTTAATAAAAAATCCAAAATAATTAAAAAAAATAAAAAATATTTTTAAATTTTGAAAATTATTTCCGGTTATAGAAGCATATTAAGCAATGCTTGAATTAAATTTTGTACAAATTTCAAGTTGCTGTTTTAAAATTTGTATTCTCAGCACCAGTTTTTGCAAAATTTTAATTCAATTAAAATTCAAAATGTTATAAAAATTAAAAAAAATTATTTTTAAACTTTGTAAATTATTTTTGGATACAGTAGCATATTAAACAATGCTTAAATTAAGTTTTGTACAAATTTTAAGTTGCATATTTGAAAAATGTATCTTTAGCACCAATTTCTGCAAAAGTTTAATTTAATTAAAATTTAAAATGTTTTAAAAATTTAAAAAAAATAATTTTTAAATTTTGTAATTTATTTTTGGATACATTAGCATATAAAGCAATGCCTGAATTAAGTTTTGTACAAAATTTAAATTGCTAGTTTAAAAAATGTATGCTTAGCATCAATTTCTGCAAAATTAAAAATTAATTAAAATTCAAAATGTTCTAAAAAATTAAAAAAAAAAGTTTTAAATTTTGTGAATTTTTTTTGGATACAATAGCATATTAAGCATTGCTTGAATCAAATTTTGTACAAATTTTAAGTTGTTAATTTAAAAATTGTATCCTCGGCATTAATTTTTGCAAGATTTTAACTTAACTTAAAATCTAAAATGTTTAAAAAAATATATATTTTTTTTTCAATTTTGAAACTTATTTTTTGATGCAGTAGCTTATTAAGGAACGCCTGAATTAAAATTTGTACAAATTTTAAGTTGTTAGTTTAAAAATTGTGTCCTCAGCATCAGTTTTGATTTGAATTAAAATTCAAAATTATTTAAAAGTTAAAAAAAAAAATTTAATTTGGAAAATTATTTCTGGGTACAGTAGCATATTAAGCAATTCCTGAATTAAGTTTTGTACAAATTTTAAAATGCTGGTTTAAAATTTGTATCCTCAGCACCAATTTTTTCAAAAATTTAATTTAATTAAAAATCTATAATGTTTTAAAAATTAAAAAAAATATTTTTGAATTTTAAAATTTATTTCTGGATACAGTACCTTATTAAGCTATGCCTGAATTAAGTTTTGTACAAATTTTAAGTTGCTAGTTTAAAAATTGTGTCCTCAGCATCAGTTTTGATTTAAATTAAAATCCAAAATTATTTGAAAATCAGAAAAAAAAAAATTAAATTTTGAAAATTATTTTTGGGTACAGTAGCATATTAAGCAATGCCTGAATTAAATTTTGTGCAAATTTTACGTTGCTTGTTTAAAATTTGCATCCTCAGCATCAATTTCTGCAAAATTTTAATTTAATTAAAAATCCAAAAAGTTTTAGAAAATAAAAAAAATATTTCTAAAATTCGAAAATTATTTTTGGATACAGTAGCCTAGTAAGCAATGCCTAAATTAAATTTTGTACAAATTTTAAGTTGATAGTTTAAAAATTGTATTCTCAGCATTAATTTCTGCAAGATTTGAATTTAAATTAAAATCTAAAATGTTTTCTAAAACTTAAAAAAATATTTTTAAATTTTAAAACTTGTTTCTGGACACAGTAGCTTAATAAGCAATGCCTAAATTAAGTTTTGTACAACATTTAAGTTGCTAGTTTAAAAATAGTGTTCTCAGCGTCAGTTTTGAATTGAATTACTTTAAAAATATTAAAAATTAATTTTAAATTTTGAAAATTATTTTTAGTTACAGTAGCACATTAAACAATGCCTAAATTAAGTTTTGTACAAAATTTAAGTTGCTAGTTTAAAAATTGTATCCTCAGCATCAAATTCTGCAAGATTTTAATTTAACATAAAATCTAAAATGTTTTAAAAAATTAAGAAATTTAATTTTTATATTTTGTAAATCAGTTTTAGATACAGTAGCATATAAAGCAATGCTTGAATTGAGTTCTGTACAAATTTTAAGTTGCTAGTTTAAAATTTGTATCTTCAGCATCAATTTTAGCAAAATTTGAATTTAATTAAAAATCCATTTTATTTAAAAAAAAAAATTAAAATTCTAAATTTTGAAATGTACTTTTAAATACAGTAGCATATTAAACAATGCATAAACTAATTTTTGTACAAATTTTAAGTTGTTAGTTTGAAAATTGTATCTTTACTATCAATTTTTGTAAAATGTTATTTTAAGTTAAAATCCAAATTTTTTAAATTTTAAAATTTATTTTTGGATACAGAAGCACATTAAGTAATGCCTGAAATAAATTTTGTACAAATTTTAAGTTGCTATTTTAAAAATTGTGCCATCAACATCAAATGCAAGATATTAGTTTAACTTAAAATTTAAAATGTTTTAAAAAAATTAAAAAAAAATTTAAATTTGAAAATTATTTTTGAATACAGTAACATAATAAGCAATGCCTGAAGTAAGTTTCGTACAAATTTTAAGCTGCTACTTTAAAAATTGTATCCTCAGCATCAATTTCTGCAAAAGTTTAATTTAAGTTAAAATCCAAAATGTTTTAAAAAATATGAACAATATTTTAAAATTTTGAAAATTATTTCTGGATACAGTAGCATATTAAACATTGTCTGAAATAAGTTTCGTACAAACTTTATGTTGCTAATTTAAAATTTTTATTTTCAGCACCAATTTTTGCAAGATTTTAATTTATCTTAAAATCTAAAATGTTTTAAAAAATATAAAAATTCTTTCTAAATTTTGAAAATTATTTTTGGACACAGTAGCATATTAAGCAATGTCTAAATTAAGTTTTGTACAAATTTTAAGTTGTTAGTTTGAAAAATGTTTCCTCAGCATCAATTTCTGTAAAATTTTAATTTATTTAAAATTTAAAATGTTTGAAAAATTAAAAAAAATAATTTTTAAATAAAGTAATTTATTTTTGGTTACAGTGGCATACTAAGCTATGCTTGAATTAAGTTTTTGTACAAATTTTAAGTTGCTAATTTAAAAAATGTATCCTCGGCATCAATTTCTGCAAAATTTTAATTTAATTAAAATTTAGAATGTTTAAAAAATTTAAAAAAAAAAAATTAATTTTGTAAATTATTTTTGGATACAGTGGCATATTAAGCAATGCCTGAATTAAGTTTTGTACAAATTTTAAGTTGCTTGTTTAAAAATTAAATCTTCAGCATCAATTTCTGAAAAACTTTGATTCAAGTTAAAATCTAAAATGTTTTAAAAATAGAAAAAATATTTCTAATTTTTGAAACGTATTTCTGGATACAGTAGCTTATTAAACAATGCCTGAATTAGGTTTTTTACAAAATTGAAGTTGCTAGTTTAAAAATTGTGTCCTCAGCATCAGTTTTGATTTAAATTAAAATCCAAAATTATTTAAAAGTTATAAAAAAATATTTTAAAATTTTGAAAATTATTTTTGGGTACAGTAGCATATTAAGCAATGCTTGAATTAAATTTTGTACAAAGTTTAAGTTGCTACTTTAAAAATTGTATCCTCAGCATCAATTTCTGCAAGATTTTAATTTAACTTAAAATCTAAAATGTTTTAAAAAATACTTAAAAAATATTTTTAAATTTTGAAATTAATTTTTGGATACAGTAGCTTATTAAGTAATGCCTGAATTAAGTTTTGTACAAATTTTAAGTTGCTAGTTTAAAAATTGTGTCCTCAGCGTCAGTTTTGAATTGAATTAAAATCCAAAATTATTTAAAAATATTAAAAAAATAATTTTAAATTTTGAAAATTATTTTTGGGTACAGTAACATATTAAGCAATGCCTGAATTAAATTTTGTACAAATTTTAAGTTGCTAGATTAGAAATTGTGTCCTCAGCATCACTTTTAATTTGAATTAAAATCCAAAATTATTTAAAAGTTAAAAAAAATAATTTTAAATTTTGATAATTATTTTGTTGGGTACAGTAGCATATCAAGCAGTGCCTCACTTAAATTTTGTACAAATTTTAAGTTGCTAGTTTAAAAATTGTGTCCTCAGCATCCGTTTTGATTTGAATAAAAATTTAAAATTATTTAAAAATTAAAAAAAATATTTTTAAATTTTGAAAATTATCTTTGGGTACAGTAGCATATGAAGCAATGCTTGAATTAAATTTTGTACAAATTTTAAGTTGCTAGTTTAAAAATTGTGTCCTCAGCATTACTTTTGATTTGAATTAAAATCCAAAATTATTTAAAAGTTAAAAAAAAATATTTTTAAATTTTGAAAACTAGTTCTGGGTATAGTAGCATATTTAAAAATGTCTGAATTAAGTTTTGTACAAAGTTTAAGTTGCTAATTTAAAAAATGTGTCCTCAGCATCACTTTTGATTTGAATTAAAATCCAAAATTAGTTCAAAGTTTAAAAAAAATATTTTAAATTTTTGAAAATTCTGGGTACAGTGGTATATTAAGCAATGCCTGAATAAGGTTTTGTACAAATTTTAAGTTGCTAGTTTAAAAATAGTGTCCTCAGCGTAAGTTTTGAATTAAATTAAAATCCAAAATTATTTAAAAATATTTTTTTATATATTTTTGAATTTTGAAATTTATTTCTGGATACAGTACCTTATTAAGCTATGCCTGAATTAAGTTTTGTACAAATTTTAAGTTGCTAGTTCTAAAATTGTGTCCTCAGCATCAGTTTTGCTTTGAATTAAAATCCAAAATTATTTGAAAATTTAAAAAAAAAAAATTAAAATTTTGAAAATTATTTTTGGGTACAGTAGCATATTAAGCTATGCCTGATTTAGGTTTTGTACAAATTTTACGTTGCTTGTTTAAAATTTGTATCCTCAGCATCAATTTCTGCAAAATTTTCATTTAATTAAAATCCAAAATGTTTTAAAAAATATATAAAATATTTCTAAATTTTGAAATTTTTTTTTGGATACAATAGCATAATAAACAATGCTTAAATTAAGTTTTGTACAAATTTTAAGATGTAACTTTAAAATTTGTATCCTCAGCAATAATTTCTGCAAAATTTTAATTCAAATAAAATATAGAAAATATTTCTAAATTTTGAAACTTATTTCTGTATACAGAAGCTTATTAGGCAATGCCTAAATTAAGTTTTATACAAATTTTAAGAAGCTAGTTTATAAATTGTGTCCTCAGTGTCAGTTTTAATTTGAATTAAAATCCAAAATTATTTAAAAATTAAAAAAAAAAATTAAAATTTTTAAAACTATTTATGGGTACAGTAGCATATTAAACAATGCTTAAATTGAGTTTTGTACAATTTTTAAGTTGCTACTTTGAAAATTGTATCCTCGGCATCAATTTCTGCAAAATTTTAATTTAATTAAAAATCGATATTGTTTTAAAAAATATAAGAAATAATTCTAAGTTTTGAAAATTGTTTCTCGATACAGTAGCATATTAAGCAATGCATAAATTAGGTTTTGTACAAATTTTAAGTTGCTAGTTTCAAAATTGTATCCTCAGCGACAGTTTTGATTTGAATCAAAATCCAAAATTATTTAAAAATATTAAAAAAATATTTTTAAAATTTGAAATTTTTTTCTGGGTACAGTAGCATATTAAGCAATGCCTAAATAAAGTTTTGTACAAATTTTAAGTTGCTACTTTAAAAATTGTATCCTCAGCATCAATTTTTGCAAAATTTTATTTTAATTAAAAATTCAAATTCTTTTAAAAAATATAAAAAATATTTCTAAATTTTGAAAATTAATTCTGGATGCAGTAGCATAATAAGCAAAGCCTGAATTACATTTTGTACAAATTACAAATTGCTAGTTTATAAATTGTATCTTCAGCACTAATTTCTGCAAAGTTTTAGGTTAAATTAAAATCTAAATGTTTTAATTTTTTTTTTTTTTTTATTTTAAAACTTATTTCTGGATACAGTAACTTATTAAGCAATGCTTGAATTTTAAGTTTTGTACAAATTTTAAGTTGCTAGTTTAAAAATTGTGTCTTCAGTGTCAGTTTTGATTTGAATTAAAATTCAAAATTATTAAAAAAAATTAAAAAAATCTTTTTAAATTTTAAAAATTAATTCTAGGTACAGTAGCATATTAAGCAATGCTTAAATTAAGTTTTGTACAAATTCTAAGTTGTTTTTTTTTAAATTGTATCCTCAGCATCAATTTCTGCAAAATTTTAATTTAATTAAAAATTGATATTGTTTTAAAAAATATAAGAAATAATTCTAAGTTTTAAAAATTGTTTCTCGATACAGTAGCATACTAAGCAATGCCTAAATTAAGTTTTGTACAATTTTTAAGTTGCTAGTTTCAAAATTGTATCCTCAGCATCAATTTCTGCAAAAATTTAATTTAATTAAAAATCTAAAATGTTTTAAAAAATTAAAATTTTTTTTTTCTAAATCTTGAAACTTATTTTTGGACTCAGTAGCTTATTAAGCAATGCCTAAATTAAGCTTTGTACAAATTTTAAGTAGCTAGTTTAAAAATTGTGTTCTCAGTGTCAGTTTAAATTGTAATTAAAATCCAAAATTATTTAAAAATAAAAAAAAAATCTTTTAAATTTTTAAAATTATTTTTGGGTACAGTAGCTTATTAAGCAATGCTTAAATTAAGTTTTGTACAATTTTTAAATTGCTACTTTGAAAATTGTATACTCAACATTAATTTTTGCAAAATTTTAATTTAATTATAAATCCAAAATTATTAAAAAATTTAAAAAATATTTTTAAATTTTAAAACTTATTTCTGAATACAGTATCTTATTAAGCAATGCCTGAATTAAGTTTTGTACAAATTTTTAGTTGTTAGTTTAAAAATTGTGTCCTCAAAATCAGTTTTAATTTGAATTAAAATCCAAATTTATTTGAAAAATTAAATTTTTTTTTTTTAATTTTGAAAATTATTTTTGGGTACAGTAGCATATTAAACAATGCTTTAATTAAGTTTTTTACAAAATTTAAGTGGCTAGTTATAAAATTGTATCTTTAGCACCAATTTTTGCAAAATATTAATTAAAATAAAAATCTAAAAATATTTTGAAAATTTGAAATTTTATTTTGGATACAATAGCATATTATTTATTGCTTGAATTAAGTTTTGTACAAATTTTAAGTTGCTACTTCAAAAATTGTATCGTCAGCATCAATTTCTGCAAAATTTTGATTCAAGTTAAATTCCAAAATGTTTTTAAAAATAAAAAAATAATTTTTAAATTTTGTAAATTATTTCTGGATACAGTAGCATATTAGGCAATGCTTAAATTAAGTTTTGTACCAATATTAAGTTGCTATTTTAAAAATTATATCCTCAGCATCAATTTCTGCACAATTTTAATTTAATTAAATATTTAAAATGTTTAAAAAAAAAAAAAAAAAATTTCTTAATTTTTAAAATTAATTCTGGATACAGTAGCATATTAAGCAATGCCTAAATTAACTTTTGTACAAATTTTAAGTTGCTAGTTTTAAAATTGTGTCCTCAAAATCAATTTCTGCAAGATTTTAATTTAACTTAAAATCTTAAATGTTTTAAAAAACATACAAATTATTTCTATATGTTGAAACTTATTTCTGGATACAGTAGCTTATTAAGCAATGCCTGATTTAAGTTTTGTACAAATTTTAAGTTGCTGTTTCAAAAATTGTTTCCTCAGCATCAGTTTTGATTTGACTTAAATCCAAAATTATTTAATAGTTAAAAAAAAAATAAACTTTGAAAATTATTTTTGGGTACAGTAGCATATTAAGCAATGCCTGTATTAAGTTTTGTACAAATTTCAAGTTGTTGTTTTAAAATTTGTATCCTCAGCACCAATTTTTGCAAAATTTTAAATTAAGTTAAAAAAAAAAAATATTTTGAAATTTTAAAATTTATTTCTAGGTACAGTATTATATTAAGCAATTCTTAATTTTAATTTTTGTACAAATTTCAAGTGGTTAATTTGAAAATTAAATTCTCAGCAACAATTTATAAAAAAAATACTTTAATTTATCTTCCAGAACTAGTTTTTCTTGCTATTACTTAACACTCACTCCATAACAAATATGGAGAAAATCTATTCCATTTTTTATTCAAATAAAAGAAACATATCAGGTAACAAAACCTTGCTTAATAAGTACCACATAAATTCTAACGACCCCCTACACTCGCAAAAACCGGCATTGTGCCAACAAGAAATCCATTTAAACGTGCACATTAGACAAATGCTTTTCAAACATGTTTTGAATTAATTGCATTTCCATTTACGCGTGAAAATTTTACACAAATGTCAAATCTATTAATTAAGATCTCACGGTTTTAAATTATAATTTATACAAACAAACAAAATATTTTTAAGATAACCTTTAATAAAAATTTAATATTTATTTAATAGGGCATATTTACAAAATTAGTCTAATCTAGATTAATTAATTGGTATATAAGGATTTGTTTATCTTCATGAAGTTTTATCCCACCATCATGGCTTTGAATTCTGTAAATAAAATAAATTAATGTTAATATGGTATTAAAATAATTGTTATAAACTGGTAGAGTATTGTATGCAACACAATATACAATCTGAAGATATTATGTGCAAGCAGGAGTGTAACCTATGCAATCTAATATACGCAGCTGTATACACATTATAGCTACAAATATGCAATGATTTGAATTAGGCAAATCTAATAAATTATAAGCTTATCAATACAACTGAATTTTGCAAATAAATGCAAATTTTTGTTTGGCTTTCTAAGATTAACTTAATTTCTAATTATTTAGGTATTTTAGTACAAACTTTCAGTTATAAACTATTTAATTATTTAATTGGATTAGCAATATAGTTTAAGACTTCAAAAAAGCATTTAGGACTATAAAAAACATTTTAAGAAACTCAATGACAGTTTGACAATCCAACTAAGCTTTTATATTATCATATTTTCTTAAAACTATATAAAAGCGTTGCGAGACAGTCTATGACAATTTACGACTATAGAAAAGCATTTTGTGACAGTTTATGACAATTTGAGATTTCAGCAAAGCATTTAATGACATTCTCTGACAATTTGAGACTTTAACAAAGTTTAATTTGACAACATCACACTGTTTTATAACAACTTAAAGTTTTATCAAGCATTTTTAATCATTTTAGACTAACAACTTAGGTTGTGACGTTCTATAACAATTTAAAATATCAAGAAAGTATTTTGTAACAATCTATGACAAATTGAGAGCATTTTATGATTGTCTATGTCAATTTTAAACATGAACAAAGCATTTTATGATAGTCTATAATAATTCGTTGTTTTAGCAAAACTTGAGACTATAAAAAAAGATTAGTAAGACAGTTTATGACATTTTAAAGTTTTATCAAAACATTTTATGATACTCCTTGACAAATTAAGACTTTAACAAAGCTTTTTTTGACAACATAAGTCTGTTTTATAACAACTTGAATTTATATAAAGCATTTTTGATCATTTTAAGCTAACAACTTAGGTTGCGACGTTCTATGACGGTTTGAAATATTAACAAAGCATTTTTTGACTGTCTATGACAAATTGAGACTACTGTATGACTGTCTTTGACAATTTATGACATGAACAAAGCATTTTATTATAGTCTATAATAATTTGTAACTCTAGCATAACTTGAGACTATAAAAAAGCATTTGTGAAACAGTTTATGACCATTTTAAATTTTTGTATAGCATTTTATGACAGTTTTTGACAGTTTGAGACTTTAACAAGGTTTTTTCTGACTGCATGAGCCCGAATAACAAGTTGAAGTATTAAAAAAGCGTTTTGTAACAATCTATTATAAATTGTAAGCATTTTATGACTATTTATGACAATTTAAAACTAACATAAATTATAACAACAAAAAAGCATTTATGAGAGTTTTTTTTTGGCAATTTTAGACATCTACAAAACATTTTATAATAGTTCATTACAATTTGAGAATTTAACAAAGCTTTTTGTGATAGTCTGTAACAATTAGAGACTTTTACATAAGCTGAGACTATAAAAAAGCATTTTTGAGACACTTTATGACAGTCTATGTTAATTTGCAACTTCAACATAAGTTGAGCATATAAAAAAGCATTTCTGAGACAATTTTTGACAATTTATGACATCAAAAAAGCATTCTATGATAATCTAATACAATTTGAAATTTTACTAAAACATTTTTTGACAGTCTATGACAAATTGAGACTGTAACATAAGCTGAGACTATAAAAAAGCATTTCTGAGACAGTTTATTACAATTTGAGAGTTTAACAAAGCTTCTTTTAAAAGTATTTTACAATTTAAAATTCCAGCATAAGCTGAGACTTTATGGAACACTTTTTGACAGTTTTGAGACATCAACATAACATTTTATTACAGTTCAAATATTTAAAAAAGCATTTGTTTGTTGATTCTAGCATAAGTTGAGACTATAAAAAAGCATTTATGAGACATTTTTTGACAATTTGAGACATCAACAAAATATTTTATAATAATCTATTACAATTTGAGGTTTTAACAAAGCACTTTAGCTTAAGTTAAGACTATAATAAAGCATTTAACAAAGCATTTGGTGATATTTTATTACAATTTAAAATTTTAGAATAAGTTAAGACTATAATAAAGCCTTTTTAAAATATTTTTTGACAATTTGAGACATCAAATAAATATTTCATGATAGTCTATTACAGTTTGAAATGTTAACAAAGCATTTTGTAACAGTCTATGACAATTTGCGATTCTAGCATAAATTTAGACTTTAAAAAAGCATTTGTGAGACACTTTATGATAGTTTGAGATTTTAACTAAGCATTTCATAACAGTCTATTGTAATTTGAAACATAAACAAAGCATTTTATGACAATTAATAACAAATTGAGACTTTAACAAAGCATTTTATGACAATTTGAAATTTAACAAAGTATTTTGTGACAATATGAGACGGTTTTATAAAAACATTAGGTTATATAAAACATTTTTATTTATTTTAGACTATCAGCATAGATTGAGAATATAAAAAAATATTACAAGACTTTCTATGACAAATTGAGATTATAACAAACAGCATTTTGTGGCAGTCTTTTAACAGTTTTTGTTTTGAACAAAGCATTTTGCGACAATAAAAATAACATCAATTTGAAACTTTGGTATAAGTTGTAACTATAATAAAGTGTTTGTGACAGTTGGAGACTTTAGAAAAGCATTTTATGTCAGTTTATTATAATTTGAGACATCAACAAAGCATTTTGTAATAGTGTTTGACAATTTGAGATTTTAATAAAGCATTTTGTGACAACTTAAAACTGTTTTAAAACAACTTTAGGTTAAATAAAGTTTTTTTTATGATTTTAGACTAACAGCTAATGTTGAGACTACAAAAAACCTTGTGAGACACACTATGACAAATTGAGATTCTCAAAAAGCATTTTGTAACAGTCAATAACAACTTGCGACTTTAACAAAACATTTTGTGACAATCTATGATTAATTGAGGGCATTTTATAACTTAAGCATAAGCCAAAGGTATAAAAAGGGATTTTTGTGATTTACGACAATTTGAAATTTTAGCACAGCATTTTATGACGGTCTTTGATGATTTAAAACTTAAACAAAGTTTTTTTGACATCATGAAACTGTTTTATAACAATTTATGGCTATCTAAAGCACTTTTGAATATTTTACACTAACAGCATCAATAACAACAATTTATGACAATTTGAAATTTTTACAAAGCATTTTGTGACAGTTAATAACAATTTGTGACTGCAACAAAGCATTTTGTAACAATCTATGACAAATTGAAAGCATTTTTATTACAGTCTACGACAATATGAGACTTCAGCATAAGTTGAAGCTATAAAAAATCATTTTTAAAATACTTTATGACAATTTGAGATTTTAGCACAGCATTTTATGTTAGTTTTTGACAGTTTAAGACTTTAACAAAGTTTTTTTGACCACATTAAATTGCTTTATACTATTGTATGGCTATACAAAGCGTTTTTAAGCATTTAAGACAAACAGCATAATTAACGACAATTTATGACAATTTGAAGTTTTAACAAAGCATTTGTGACAACTTGCGACTGCAACAAAACATTTTGTAACAATCTACGACAAATTGTAAGCATTTTATGACTATATATTTTAATTAGAAACTCTAACATAAGTTGAAACCATAAAAAATCATTTCTGAGGAATTTCTTGACAATTTGAAACACATTTTATAATAGTCTATTACAATTTAAAATTTTAACAAAGTATTTTGTGATAGTCTATCACAATTTGAGACTACAGGATAAGTTAAGACTATAGGAATGCATTTTTGAGACACTTTATATAAGTTTGGGATTTTAACTAAGCATTTTATAACAGTTTTTTACAATTTGAGACATCAACAAAGCATTTTATGACAGTCTATAACAATTTGAAACTTTAACAAAGCATTTTATGACGGTTTATTATAATTTGAGACAACAATAAAACATTTTGTGATAGTTTATGACAATTTGAGACTTTAACAATGTATTTTGTGACAATATAAAACTGTTTTATAAAAACTTGAGGCTATATAAAACATTTTTGATTATTTTATGATTATTATACTTTATGACAAATTGAGATTATAACAAAGCATTTTGTGACAATGAAAATAACAACAGTTCGAGATTTTGGAGTTGAAATTGTAATTAAGCGTTTGTAAGACATTTTATGACAGTTTGAGACTTCAACAAAGCTATTTACGACAGTTTATTATAACAAAGCGTTTTGTGACAGTCAAAAACAATTTGCGACTGCAACAAAGCATTTTGTAACAATCTATGACAAATTGAAAGCATTTTGTTATAGACTCTCACAATATGTGAGAGTCTATAACAACTTGCAGTCGCAAGTATTTTGTAATAATCTATTGAGATTTTAGACTAACAGCATTATTTACAACAATTTATGACAATTTGAAATTTTAACAAAACATTTTATGACAGTCAATAACAATTTGCGACTGCAACAAAACATTTTGTAACAATCTATGACAAATTGAGAGCATTTTATTACAGTCTACGACAATTTGAGACTTCAGCATAAGTTGAAGCTATAAAAAAGCATTTTTAAAATACTTTATGACAATTTGAGATTTATAAAATGACAGTTTTTGACAATAAAGTTTTTTGACTACATAAAACTGCTTTATACTATTGTATGGCTATATAAAGCGTTTTTAAACATTTTAGACAAACAGCATAATTAACGACAATTTATGACAATTTGAAATTTTAACAAAGCATATTGTGAGAGTCTATAACAGCTTGCAACTGCAACAAAGCATTTTGTTACAATCTATGACAAATTGAGAGCATTTTATTATAGTCTACAACAATTTCAGACTTAAGCATAAGTTGAAGCTATAAAAAAGCATTTTTGAAATATTTTATGACAATTTGAGATTTTAGCACAGCATTTTATGACAGTTTTTTACAATTTAAGACTTTAACATAAGTTTTTTTGAACACATTAATTTGCTTTATACTATTGTATGGCAATATAAAACATTTTTGAGCATATTAGACTAACAGCATAATTTACGACAAATTAAAATTTGATCAAAGCAAATTATGACAGTTTATAACAGCTTGCAAATGCAACAAAGCATTTTGTAACAATCTATGACAAGTTAAGAGCATTTTATTACAGTCTACGACAATTTAAAACTCCAGCATAAGCTGAAGCTATAAAAAAATATTTTAAGATAGCTTATTACACTTTGAGATTTTAACACAGCATTTTCTGACAGTTTATGACAATTTGAGATTCCAACATAAGTTAAGACTATAAAAAAGCATTTCTGAGACACTTTATGACAATTTAAGACATCAACAATATATTTCATATAATAGTCTATTAAAATTTGAGATTTTAACAAAGCATTTTGTAAAAATCTATAACAATTGCAGACTCTAGCATAAGTCGAGATTATAGAATAGCATTTTTGAAACATTTTTTGACAATTTGAGACATCAACAAAGCATTCTATGATAGTCTTTTACAATTTGAGAATTTATTAAAACATTTTGTGACTGTCTATGACAATTTGAGACTTTAACATTACTTAAAGCTATAAAAAGGCATTTTTGTGATACTTTTTGACAATTAAAGATTTAAACAAAGCATTTTTGATAGTTTTTTACAATTTCAAATATCAACAAAGCATTTGTGACACTCTTTGATGTTGGAGACTTTAAGAAAGCATTTTGTAACATCATTAAACTGCTTTATAACAACTTGAGGCTTTATATCGCAATTTTTGATTATTTTGTACTAATAGCATAGATTGAGTTAATAAAAAAGCATTTTGTGACAAATTGAGAACATTTATTGACAGTTTATGACTTCAGTATAAGTTGAAAGTATAAGGAAGAATTTGCAAGACACTTTATGACAATTTAAAACATCAATAAAGCATTTTATGATACTCTATTATAGTTTGATACTTTAACAAAGCATTTTGTAAAAGTCTATGACAATTTAAAACATTTTAAAATAATTTGTATCACTAGCATAAATTAAGACTATAAAAAAGCATTTGTGAAACAGTTTATGATAATTTGAGATTTTATCAAAGCATTTTATGACAATCTTTGACAAGTTGAGATTTTAACAAAAATTTTTTTGACAACATGCGCCTATTTTATAACAACCTCAAGCTATATAAAATATTTTTGATTATTTTAGACTAACAACATAAGTTGCGACGTTCTATGACAGTTTGAAATATTAACAAAACATTTTGTAACAGTCTTTGACAAATTAAAAGCATTTTATGACAATCCATGAGCATAAGTTAAAACTATAAAAAACTATTTGTAAGACACTTTATGACAATTTGAGACATCAACAAAGCAGTTTATGATAATCTATTACAATTTTAAATACTAATAAAACAATTGTAACAGTCTATAATATTTTAGACAAAGCTTTTTGTAACAATTTAAGGCTATATAAAGCATTTTTCATTATTTTGTATTAACAGCATAAAATGAATAAAGCATTTTAAGGCACTTTATGACAATTTGAGATATTAGCAAAGCATTTTGTGACAATTTGAGTTTTAAACAAAGCATTTTGTAATAGCTTAAAACAATTTGAATTTTAAACAAAGCATTTTGTGACAATTTATGACAAATTGAGAACGTTTATTAATAGTCAATAACTCCAGCATATTTTGAAATTATAAAAAAGCTTTTGAGAGACAATTTATGATTTTCACAAAGCATTTTATGACAATTTGAGACATCAACAAAGCATTTTGTAAAAATCTATGACAAATTAAGAGCATTTTATGATTGTCTATGACATTTTTAAACATAAACAAAGCATTTTATGATGTTCTATAATAGTTTGTAAATCTAGCATAACTTTAGACTATAGAAAGCTGTTGTGAGACAGTTTATGGCAATTTTAAATTTTTGCAAAGCATTTTATGACTGATTTTGACAATTAAAGACTTTAACAAAGCCTTTTTGACAACATGAGCCTGTTTTATAACACTTTTCGACACTTTGAAACATTATCAAAACATTTCATGATAGTCTATTACAATTTAAAAAGTTACTAAAGCATTTTGTAACAGTTTATAATAATTTGATACTTTAGCATAAGTTTATAATATAATAAAGCATTTATGAGACACTTTTTGACAACTTGAGACATCAACAAAACATTTTATAATAATCTGTTTTGTTCTGTTCTTATGTTATGTATATTGACATGTGTTAAGATGTATTTTATCTATCTAATATCACAAATAAACATTATATCATTATATCATATTACAATTTAAGATTTTAATATAGCATTTTGTGACAGTCTATCACAATTTGAAACTCCAGCATAAGATAAGACTATATAAAACATTTTTAAGACACTTTGTGGCAATTTGAAACATCAACAAAGCATTTTATGATAGTCTATTATAATTTGAGTCTATAGAAAAACATTTTGTAACAGTCTATTACAATTTGCGACTTGAGCATAAATTGAGAATTAAAAAAAGGCATTTTTGAGTCACTTTTTGACAACTTGAGACATCAACCAACCATTCTATGATAGTCTATTACAATTTTAGATTTTAACATAACATTTTTATAAAGCACAGTTTATTACAATTTGAGACGCTAGAATAAGTTGAGACTATAAAAAAACAATTTTGAGACATTTTATGACAACTCAAAACATTTACAAAGCATTTTATGATAGTCTATTACAATTTGAGTCTTTAGAAAAGCATTTGATGATAGTCTATTACAATTTTAGACTTTAAACAAAGCATTTGGTGATAGTCTATTACAAATTGAAACTTCAGCATAAGTTGAGAATATAAAAAAGCATTTTTGAGAATTTTTTTGAAAATTTAAGACATTCCATGATAGTCTTTTATGATATATTATTACAATTTGAGATTTCACCAAGGATTTTGTGACAGTCTATAACAATTTGAAATTTTAGCATAAGTTGAGACTACAAAAAAGCATTTATGATACAAAATTATAAAAAAGCATTTGTGAGACACTTAATGACAATTTAAGGCACCAACAAAGCATTCTATAATAGTCTATTACATTTTAAGATTTTATCAAAGCATTTGGTCTATAATATTTTGAGACTCCAGCATAAGTTAAAACTATAAAAAAGCATTTCTGACACACTTTATGACAATTTGAGACATCAACAAAGCATTTTATAATAGTCTATTTCAATTTAAAAATTTATTAAAGCATTTTGTAACGGTTTATAACAATTTTATATTTTAACGTAAGTTGAGACTATATAAAAGCATTTGTGAAACACTTTTTGAGAGCTTAAGACATTAACAAAGCATTTTAAATTGCTTATTATAATTTTAGATTTTAAGAAAGCATTTTGTTATAGTCTATAATAATGGATAGACAATTTGATATGTCAGTATAAGTTGAGACCATAAAAAAGCATTTTAGTGACATTTTTTGACAAGTTGAAACATCAACAAAACATTTAATAATAGTCCATTACAATTTGGATTTTAACTTAGCATTTTGTGATAGTCTATGACAATTTAAGACTTCAGCATAAATTGAGACTTTAAAAAAGCATTTATTTTATAACAAATTGAAATTTTAGATAAGTATTTTATTGCAGT
Source organism: Tachinus rufipes (assembly GCA_963932245.1). Taxonomy (NCBI): domain Eukaryota; kingdom Metazoa; phylum Arthropoda; class Insecta; order Coleoptera; family Staphylinidae; genus Tachinus; species Tachinus rufipes. Next base: position 116,413,046 of record OZ010744.1, on the reverse strand, counting down.
CAATTGCAACAATTTGAGACATCAACAAAGCATTTTATGACAGTTTATGACAATATGAGACTGTTTTATAAAAACTTAAGGTTATATAAAACAGTTTGATTTATTTTAGACTAACAGCATATATTGAGATTATAAAGAAAATATTTTGAGACTTTTTATGACCAATTGAGATTATAACAAGCAGCGTTTTGTGACAATTTTTTAACAGTTTCTGATTTTAACAAAGCATTTTGTGACAATGAAAATAACAACAATTTGAGACTTTGGTATAAGTTGAAACTATAATATTGCGTTTGTAAGACATTTTATGACAATTTGAGACTTTAACAAAGCATTTTATGACAGTTTATTATAGTTTAAGACATTAACAAAGCATTTTGTGACAGTGTATGACAATTTGAGGATTTTGTGACAACGTAAAACTGTTTTAAAACAATTTGAGGCTATATAAAGCATTTTTGATCATTTTAGACTAATAGCATAAGTTAAGACTATAAAAAAACATTGTGAGACACACTATGACGAATTGAGATTCTAAAAAAGCATTTTGTGACAGTCTATAATAATTTGCGACTTAAAAAAAATATTTTATGGTTGTTTACAACAATTTGAGTATTCAGCATAAACGAACGTATAAAAATGCATTTTTGAAAAACTCTAAAATTACAGCACAGCATTTTATGACAGTCTTTGATGTTTTAAGACTTTAACAGAATTTTTTTGACAACATGAAACTGTTTTATAACAATTTATGGCTATGTAAAGCACTTTTGAGTATTTTACACTAACACCATAAATTACGACAATTTATGACAATTAGAAATTTTAAAAAAGCATTTTGTGACAGTTAATAACAATTTGCAACTGCAACAAAGCATTTTGTAACAATCTATAACAAATTGAAAGCATTTTATTACAGTCTACAACAATTTGAGACTTCAGCATAAGTTGAAGCGATAAAAAGCATTTTTGAAATACTTTATGACAATTTGAAATTCATAAAATGACAGTTTTTGACAATTTAAGACTTTAACAAAGTTTTTTTTTTGTGAGACTATTAATGACTATTTGAGACAACAACAAAGCATTCTATGAGAATCTATTACACTTTGAGAATTTACAAAAGCATTTGGTGACAGTCTATGGTAATTTGAAACTCTAACATAAGTTGAGATTATAAAAAAGCATTTTTGAGACACTTTTTGACAATTTGAGACATCAAAACATTTTATAATAGTTTATTTTAATTTGAGATATTAATAAAGCATTTTGTGATAGTCTATAACAATTGAAGACTCCAGCATAAATTGAGACTATAAAAAAGCATTTGAAAGATACTTTATAACAGTTTGAGATTTTATGTAAGCATTTTATGACAATTTCAAATAGCAACAAAGCCTTTGTGACAGTTTTTAACATTTAAAACTTTAACAAAGCATTTTATGACAGTTTATCATAGTTTGAGACATTAACAAAGCCTTTTGTGATAATGTATAACAATTTGAGACTTAGATAAGGAATTTTGTAACAAGCTAAAGACTAGATGAAACATGTTTGATCATTTTAGACTAAAAGCATAGATCAAGATTATATAAAAGCATTTTATGACAATTTGAGATTCTAACAAAGCATTTTTTGACAGTTTTGACAGCTTGCGGTTCCAACAAAGCACTTTGTAACAATTTATGACTAATTGTAGCGTTTTATGACAATCTATGTCAATTTGAGACCCCGGTATAAGTGGAAACTGTAATGAAGCATTTGTGTAACATTTTATAACAACTTAAACTATACAGTTTCTTTTAAATTTTTTTTCAGACTAACAGCATAAGTTGAGACATTCTATAACATTATGAAATATTAAAAAATCATTTTGTCACGATCTATAACAATACGGAATATTAAATAAGCATTTTGTGACAATCTATAACAATTTGCGTCTGCAACAAAGCATTTTGTAACAATATAAGACAAATTGAAAGCATCTTATAACAGTCTATGACAATTTGAGACTTAGGATAAGTTAAAACTATAAAAAAGCATTTTTGAGACAATTTTTGACAATTTTAGACACCAACAAAGCATTCTATAATAGTTTGTTACAATTTAAAAATGTTATAAAGCGTTTTGTGACAGTCTATGACAATTGGAAATTCCGGCATAAATTGAGACTATAAAAAAGCATTTGTAAGACAATTTATGATAACTTAAGACATCAACAAAGCATTCTATAATAGTCTATTACAATTTGAAAATTTACTTAAGCATTTTGTTACAGTCTATAACAATTCTAGCATAAGTTGAAATTATAAAAAACATTTGTGAGACTCTTTAAGACACCAACAACACATTTTATAATAGTCTATTATAATTTGAGATTTTTGCAATGTTTTATGACAATTTAAGACATCAACAAAGCATTCTATGATAGTCTAGTATAATTTGAAAATTTGCAGAAGCATTTTGTGACAGTCTTTGAGACTCCAACATAAGTTGAAACTATAAAAAGGCACTTCTAAGACACCTTTCTACTATTTGAGACATCAACAAAATATTACATGATATTCTATTACAATTTGAGACTTTAACAAAGCATTTAGTGACAGTCCTTAATAATTTAAGACTTCAACATAAGTTGAGATCATAAGAAAGCATTTCTGAGACAATTTGAAACATTTTATGTTAGTCCAATACAATTTAAAATGTTAACATAGCATTTTGTGAGAGTCTATAACAATGGAAACTCTAGCGTAAGTTGAGACTAAAAAAAGCATTTTCGAAACTTTTTTTAACAATTTGAAACATCAATAAAACATTTTTTAACAGTCTATTACAGTTTGAGACTTTAACATACATTTTGTAACATTCTATCACAATTTGAGACTCCAGGATAAGTTACGATTATAAAAAAAGCATTTTTAAGTCACTTTTTAATAGTTTGAGATTTAGCTAAGCATTTTATGACAGTCAGACAGACAAAATATTTTGGAACAGTTTTTGAAATATCAATAAACTAATTGTAACAGTATATGACATTTGAGATTTTATCAATTACAATTTAAGTCTATATAAAGCATTTTTGAATACTTTGTACTTACAGCATAAAATCAAGAAATGAAAAAGCATTGTTAGGCACTCTAAGACAATTTGAGATGTTAGCAAAGCATTTTGTTACAGTTTGAGTTTTTAACAATAAGTTTTGTGATTGTTTAAAACAATTTAAGTTTTCAACAAAACTTTTTGTGACAGTATATGACAAATTGAGAGCATTTATTGACAGTCATTGACACCAGCCAACTTTGAAAGTAGAACAAAGTGTTTGTGAGACTCTATAATAATTTTATACTTTTACAAAGCATTTTATGACAATTTGAGACATCAACAAAGCATTTTGTAAAAGTCTATGACATATAAAAAATTAAAAAAGCATTTTATAATAATTTGTAACTCTAGCCTTACTTGAGACTAAAAAAAGCAATTGTGAGACAGTTTATGACAATTTGAGAAGTCCAAAAATATGTAAGTTTTTTATTTTAGAAAAACCAAATATGTTTAAACCAAAGCCCAAGAAAACTTGTTGGGTTGTTAAGTGGATTTGATTAAAATGCTCTTTATTAATTTTTAAATTTCTTTGTGTTAAATTACCTTCCCAATCAACAGTTCCTGATCCATCAACATCAATCTCAGCAATCATTGATTCAATATCAGCTTTAGTAAACTTATCATCAAGTTCTCTTAAAATTTCACGCACGAAATCAGTAGAAATGTAGCCATAACCTACAATCAAATTAATTAATATAAAAAAAAACAATTAACACAATTAAATACCTTCTTTATCGTATAATCTGAATACATCTTTAAGTTCCCTTAAAATAGCTTCTGTATCTTCCTCTTCTTCACCTAAGAATCTAGAAGCCAAATGTGCAAACTCCTCAAAACTCATTTCACCATTACCATCTTCATCAATTTCTTTCACAATTTTCTAAATGAAAAATAAATTAAATTAATGACTTTACTTTATAATTATTAGTTTTATTGTCAATTAATTAGAATTTACATATACAATTATATTTACTTATCAAAAGTCTGTAAGAAGCACAGAATATAAATTATTTTAATTAAAAAAATTGCAAAAATTGCAAAAATTTACAAAATTAATTTTTTGTAATAAAATGCTTACGTTTAATTCTTCAGCTTTAACTTGATGACCCAACATGTCCAAAATTTGACCAATCATGTCAATACCGATAAATCCTTTTTTGTCTAAATCGAAGGCATCAAATGTTGTTTTCAACACTGGAATTATTAGTAAAAAATATTAAGAGTTAAGAATTAGCAGTTAAAATATTAAAGAACCAGTTTGATTTTTATAATATTTTACTTACTTGTGATGGTTTCTTTTGATAGATCCAAATCATTCTACAAACCACATAAATTACATTTAAAATACAATAAAACCATCACCTACATACCATTTTATTAGATTAATTAACACCGCACTTTGATTAAATTAAGAATGAACTGACACAATTAGCAAAGTGCAAAGGGATATATTTATAGAGATCCTATAACCTTTCAATAGTAGTGGGATGCAATTTAAATCAAACAGTATAATATAAAACAACTATATTGTAAATAGAGAACACATTATAAACACTAGAGAATTTTTTTTTAAATATTTACATGAGTTATAATTAATATGAGTGATGATTTGATGAGATTGTTAATGATTGATTGAAATATTTAATACACAGCAAACGGTTAGTTAAATAAGGATAAAGCTAATGCAAACTAATTTGGTATAGAATTTGTTGGATTCTATTTGTGGATTAATTGTTTTTAATTGGTTTGCATTACCGATGATGGTCTATAAGTATTGGTCGTTTTAAGGTGAATAGTTTTTAAAATATGTTGGTGGTAATGATGTTGTTTTTATCCAATCATTACTGATTTAAATTCTGAAAAAATAAAAATAGATTAAAATTTTTTTAAAGATTTTTTTGGAAAAAATAAAACTATTTAAACTACTTACCATCCCAGTCAACTGTTCCAGATCCATCAGCATCAATTTCTTCAATCATGTTGTCCAAGTCATCGTCGCTTAGTTTTTCATCTAATTCTCTCAATATTTCTCTTAATACATCTGTCGTGATAAATCCATTACCTACAAATTGAAATAACATTTGATTTGATTTAATGAACATGTAATTTGCACTAAGTGAACACTAGTTGCTAAATTTGTAGTCCCACATTTTGCTTCACAATTGGGTTAGTTTTATAAATTAATTAGCTAATTTTGGTTTAAACTAAGTGAACACTATGTACTAACTTTATATTTAATCAATTTATTAATAATGCAATTTAAAATCATTTTTAAGTAATTTTGAAAATTGATTAATTTTGCTAAATTAGAGGTCTTACAATTTGCATCACAATTGGGGTAGTTTAATAAATAAATTAACTAAATTTGGTTTGCACTAAGTGAACACTATATACTAACTTCTTAATTTGCTAAATTATTATTTTTTCAATTTAAAGTGTTTTTTGAGTATTTTTGAAAATTGATTAAATTTGCTAAATTAGTAGTCTCACATTATGCCTCATAATTGGGGTAGTTTTATAAATAAATTAACTAAATTTAGATTGCATTATGTTAACAACATATACTAACTTTTCAATAAGTCATTTTATTAATAATTTAAGATAAAGTATTTTTTGAGTATTTTTGAAAGTTGATTAATTTAGCTAAATTTGTGGTCTCACATTTTGCTTCACAATTGGGGTAGTTTTACAAATAAATTAACTGAATTTGGTTTGCATCAAGTAAACGCTATATACTAACTTATCATTTTGTTAATTTATCATTATTTTAGTTTATAGTATTTTTTGAGTATTTTTGAAAAATGAATAAATTTGCTAATTAGTAATCTCACATTGTGCTTCATAATTAGGGTAGTTTTATAAATATAATAACTGAATTTGGATTGCATTAGATAAACAACATATACTAACTTTACATTAAGCCATTTTATTAATAATTTTAGAACAAGTATTTTTTGAGTATTTTTAAAAATTGATTAATTTTGCTAAATTTGTGGTCTCACATTTTGTCTTACAATTGGGGTAGTTTTACAAATAAATCAACTAAATTTTGTTTGCATCTAGTAAACACTATATACTAACTTTTTATTTAATTAATTTATTATTATTTTTGTTTAAAGTATTTTTTGAGTATTTTTGAAAATTGATTAATTTTTTCTAAATTTGTGGTCTCACATTTTGTCTCACAATTGGGGTAGTTTTACAAATAAATCAACTAAATTTTGTTTACATCTAGTAAACACTATACACTAACTTTTTATTCAGTTAATTTATAATTATTTTAGTATAAAGTATTTTTTCAGTATTTTTAAAAATTGATTAATTTTGCTAAATTTGTGGTCTCACATTTTGTCTTACAATTGGGGTAGTTTTACAAATAAATCAACTAAATTTTGTTTGCATCTAGTAAACACTATATACTAATTTTTTATTTAGTTAATTTATCATTATTTAAGTTTAAAGTATTTTTTGAGTATTTTTGAATATTGATTAATTTTGCTAAATTTGTGGTCTCACATTTTGCCTCACAATTGGGGTAGTTTTTTAAATAAATTAACTAAATTTGGTTTGCATTAAGTAAACATTATATACTAACTTTTCATTTAGTTAATTTATTATTATTTTAGTTTAAAGTATTTTTTGAGTATTTTTGAAAATTGATTAAATTTGCTAAATTAGTAGTCTCACATTATGCCTTATAATTGGGGTAGTTTTATAAATAAATTAACTAAATTTAGACTGCATTTTGTAAACAACATATACTAACTTTTTATCAAGTCATTTTATAATTAATTTTAGATAAATAATTTTTTGAGTATTTTTGAAAATTAGTTAATTTTGCTAAATTTGTGGTCTCACATTTTGCCTCACAATTGGGGTAGTTTTACAAATAATTTAACTAAATTTGGTGTGCATCAAGTAATCGCTATATACTAACTTTTTATTTAGTTAATTTATTATTATTTTAGTTTAAAGTATTTTTTGAGTATTTTTGAAAATTAATTAATTTTGTTAAATTTGTGGTCTTACATTTTGCCTTACAATTGGGGTAGTTTCATAAATAAGTTAACTAAATTTGGTTTGCTTCAAGTAAACACTATATACTAACTTTTCATTTAGTTAATTTATCAATATTTTATTTTAAAATATTTTTTGAGTAATTTTGAAAATTGATTAAATTTTCTAAATTAGTAGTCTCACATTATGCCTCATAATTAGGGTAGTTTTATAAATAACTAAACAAAATTTAGATTGCATTAAGTAAACACTATGTACCAACTGCTTGTTAAGTCATTTTAATAATAATTTAAGTTGAAGTATTTTTTGAGTATTTTTGGAATCTGATTAATTTTTCTAAATTTGTGATCTTACATTTTGCCTAACATTTGGGGTAGTTTTTTAAATAAATTAACTAAATTTGGTTTACATTAAGTAAATACTATAGACTAACTCTTTATTTAGTTAATTTAATAATAAATTCTACTTTTTTGAGTAGTTTTGAAAATTTAGCTAAATTAGTGGTCTCACATTTTGCTTCACAATTGAGGTAATTTTATGAATAAATTAACTAAATTTTGTTTGCATTAGGTAAATACTATATACTAACTCTTTAAGTAGTCAATTTAATATTATTTTATTTTATTTTATTTCTATAATTTATTTTAAAATTGATTTATTTTGTTCTATTAGTGGTCTTATAAATAACCTAATTTTTAATTTACAACTTAATAAAAATAATAAAAATTACTATTTACTTTATTATTGCATAATATTTATTGATATAAATCAATCTTATGTCAATCATTTTTGAAGTTTAAGCCTTTGATTTATTTAAACTGTATTAACCTCGCATTGTGTTGAGTAATGTATTGGCTCAGAATCTGTTTTGCGTTGAGTGATATTTTTTGGCCACATACATATTTTTTTTACTTGTTATAATAAAAATATGTACTAACCTTCTTTATCGTACAATCGAAACGCTCCTTTTAGTTCTAATTGAATGGCATCTGTATCTTCTTCTTCTTCTACTAAAAATCTAGCGGCCATGTTTGCAAATTCGAAGAAGTTTACTTCTCCATTGCCATCTTCATCAATTTCAGATATAACAGACTGAAATAGAAATAATAATGAATACAACTTCTTTATTATTTTTTAAGTTTTCTATTGGGTAATTCCACGTTAGTTCGTACAATAGTCTCCACATCAACATTTTTGATTTTGCTCAAATTTTATACACATGTATATGGTACCAAATATGACAATTCTTAAAATTTTAGATACAGTGTAAAAGGCGGTCATTTTATTTTTTTAGGAATATATTGTCTCATTTAGTTTTTATGCTGTAAATAAGCAAAAATAGTCAAAAATCATATTCAAAAGCGTGTATCTTATAGGAAATTTCTCTTGGTTTTTTAAATTTTTTTGCAAAAATGGAAAAATTACCGTTTTACTAAAAAAATTATATCTTTGATTGCGGTACATCTGGAGACTTGAAACTTGAATATGATACTCCTGAAACATAGTACTTTAGGGTGAAATATACCCTATTGGCAAAATAAGGTTTTTGAAAATTTTGTCAAAGTTTCAAAATAATTAGCTATATAATACATAAAAATAATTATTTTTACAAATGACATAGTTACTTTTAATAATAAAAACGGCTTGGTAAAACGGCGTTTTTTTTTAACGTTTTTTGTCAAATTTTTATTTATTAATAAACTTTTTGTGCATTTGTTTACTAATTAATTACAATAAATAGATTTTCTGTGCAATTCTTTAATCATTTCATTTAATAAATTTTAATAAATGGAGTTTCTGCAGTATTTTTAAGAATAAAATAGTTTTTGTACATTTTATTTATGAATATGTAAATCTTTGAAATTTTACCAAAAAAATTTTATGTATTTTGTGATAATTTTTTATTAATTTAATTTGGTAAATAAGTTTTCTGTAAGTTTGATCAAACAATAAATTTTTTTAAATAAATTTGTTGCTATAAATTGGATTTTGTGCAGTTTTTAATAAATTTTAGGTTTTTGAACGAATTTTTCATAAACTTTATGCAGTTAACTAGTTAGTATGAACTGATATTTGTGCAGTTTTTAATTAATTGTTGCATTAAACAAATATATTTTCTGTTTTTTTATTAGATTAATACAATAAATGGGTTTTCAGTAGTAAAGTTTACTTAAAACATTTTCACAATTTATGACGACTTTTACTCAATAAAATAATTGTTTGAACTTTTTTTTTTAATGTTTAAATTTATATATTTTTTTGCAATTTTATTTATTAAATTTTATGCAAAAAACTTGTTTTTTGACTATTTTTTAATACAATTACTACACAATTGAATGCAAAAATAAGGTTTTTTAAGCTATTTATGACTTCTTTCACAGAGTAAGTTAATTTTCAGTGCATTTTTTTGCTTAATTTAATGCAACACATGTGGTTTTTTAAAGCAATTTTTAATACATTTTGTCCATAAGTGATTGCAGTTAATTCATATTTAAAGCAAAAAAAAATTGATTTTTGGCTTTTTACTATTTTTGCAGAGAATATTAGTGTGCAATTTTTTAAGCGATTTTGGATACATTTTTGACAATAAATGAGTTCTTTGTGCAGTTATTACTTAATTTAAATTGATATTTATGAACTTTTACAGAGTAAATTAGTTTTTAGTAACTTTTTTTGTATAAAATTATTGCAATAATTATGTTTTTGTTAGATTTTTGGTTAATTTAATATAACAAATAACTTTTTATAAAATAATTGCATGTAAATGCAATTATTAAAGTTTGAATGCATTTTTTGTACAAAATTATTGCAATTGTTGTTGTGCAATTATCACAAAATTTAATGCAAAAAAAAGTTTTTTTGTATTCTTTTTTTAGTCAAATAAGTTTTCAATGCATTTGGATTTAAATTTTATGCAACAAGTGTGTTTTTTGATTAATTTAATACAGTAAATAGACGTTTTGTGCAATTATTATTTTGTTTAATCCAATAAATAGGTTTACTGCGCCTAGTTTTGCCAACGTTTACAAAGAATATTAGTTTTTGTTGCATTTGTTTGTATTGAAATAATGCATTAATGTGATTTTTGAATAAATACAGTAATTAGACTGTGTTGCATTTATTTAATAATTATTTAACTAAGTTTGCTGTGCTATTTTTGATAACTTTTACAAAATAAATTGAGTTTTTTGTGCATTTGTTACATATTTTAATTCAATAAATAGCGCTTTTGTACTATTTTGAACAACTTTTACACAATCTCATTATAAAATTTAAAAAAAAAAGATTTTAGTGCATTACATCGATTTCAAAATTATTACTGCAACAGTTTTTTTACAACGTAAATAAGTTTTTATTGCATTTTTGTAAAAATTTAGATCAACAAAAGCACATTTGCTGAGATAATTTTGATAAAATTTTGCGATTTCTAATTATTTTGTACAATAAATGCAATTTTTAAGTGCTAATTTTACATGTTTAAATGAAATAAATAAACCTTTTTTAATAATTTTTTTTACAAAAATGACATATTTTATTGTTATAAATAAATTTTTTGCCAGTAAAATTTTGCACTTTTCAACCATTTCTGACCAGATCTAAGATTTTTTCTAAAAATATTTTTGTAATTCCTAGCTGAATTATGCTATTTTTACATTTTATCAAGAAGAATGTATACCTTTTGACAATTTATAGCTAGATTTTAAATAGTTCTGGCAATATTTTGATGATTTATGGCCAAATTTTAACATTATTCCCATTTCATAAAAAAAAATTGCATTTTTTGACTGGACTTTGGTGCTTTCTAAAAATATTTTGATACTTTATGACCAAATTTTGATCTCTTTGATATTTTCAATATAAAATTTTGCTTTTTTCAACAGTTTTTGGACAGATTTCAATTATTTCTGACAATGTTTTAATGTCTCAAAGTTGGATGTTGCTATTTTCGACTTCTTATAAACAAAATTTTATACGTTCAACAACTTATGATCAAATTTTGGTGCTTTCTGACAATCATTTAATGTCAAAATTGCTATTTTTGACAATTTATGAAAATAATTTTGACAAAACATTTTTATACATATTATTGATTTTTCGAAATTTTGACATTTTGTTAATAAAATTTTGCATTTTCATAGCCAAATTTGGCTATTTTTAATAAAAAGTTGCTATTTTTGCAATTTTCTAACAAATTTTTGAAATTTTAAGGTCGGTTTTAACAATTTTTTAAATTTAATAAACAGAACTTTGCAATTTTGAACTGTTTTTAACTAAATTTAAGTTTTTTAAAAATATTTTTGTACTTAGTAGCCAAATTTTGCTAATTTTTATATTATGAACTGTTTTTGGCCAAATTTCACATTTTCTAAATAGAATTTTGCATTTTTTAAATGTTATTTATGGATTTTGGTGTTTTCTGATAATACATTAATGTTTTAAGGCCAAATATTGCAAATGTTGACTTATATTAATAGAATTTTTCACTTTTGAGCAAATTTTACTATTTTTAATAAAATGCTTTTAATTTTAAAACAAATATGACTGGATTTTGGATTTTCTGACAAAATTTTGATATTTCAAGCTTTTTTTTACTTTTTATAAACAAAACTTTGCAATTTTAAACAGTTTTTGGCCAAATTTGGGTTTTTTAAAAAGATATTTTTGTACTTTGCAGCCAGATTTTACTAACTTCACATTTTATGTTTATGATTAGTTTTTAGATCTTTCTGACAATTTTTTATTATTTTATAGCCGGATTTAGCTAATTTTCAAATTTTATAAATAGAGTTTTGCAGTATTCAATTGTTTTTGTACTTGTAGGAAAACATTTTTATACTTTATAGTTAAAGTTGACAATTTTTGACAATTTCTGAATAGAATTTTGCACTTTTTAATTGTTTTTGTGTTTTTCGGAAAACGTTTTCATACTTTATGGTTGAAATGGACAGTTCTTGATGTTTTTTGAATAAAATATTGCACTTTTTAAAAGTTATTGGCCAAATTTTGTTGTTTTCTGACAATTGTTTAATGTTTTAAGGCCAAATTTTGCAAATTTTGAATTTTTATTAGCAGAATTTTGCATTTTTTAACTGTGTTTAGCCAAAATGTTGCTTTTTTCTAAAGATATTTTTGTATTTTGAAGCCAGATCTTGCTAATTTCACATTTTATAAATAAAAGTTTGCACTTTTTCACAATTTATAATCGGTTTCTAATCTGACATTTTTTTAATATTTTATGGCTGGATTTTGCTAATTTTGACATTTTATAAATAGAATTTTGCACTTTTTAATTGTTGACAATTTTTGAATAAAATATTGCACTTTTTAAAAGTTAATGGCCAAATTTTGTTGTTTTCTGACAACTTTTTAATGTTTTAAAGCCAAATTTTGCAAATTTAGACTTTTATTAATAGAATTTTGCACATTTTTGGCCAAATTTGCCTATTTTTAATAAATTTGTTTTTAGTATTTTTTATGAACAATTATTGCAAATTTTAATGATTTAAATAAGATTCTTGCGTTAATTTTTACAATTTTTACTGATTTTTGATACATTTTATACAATAAATGAGTTTTTAGTGCAATTATTATATAACTTAATACAAATAATAAGTTTTTTGAGCTGATTTTTACTTAGTAAATTAGTTTTTGATGCATTTTTTAAATAAATTTAATGAAACATATGTTATACTGCGATTTTTAAACATTTTAAACAAATTTAAATAATTTTGCAATTAAAACACTGTTAAATGTAAAAAAAATTTTTTTTGCATTTTTGTATGAAATTAATGCAACAATTGTATTTATATGCACTTTTTGATTAATATGCTAAATTTTTTTGTGCATTAATTAAATAAAATTTGGTTTAATTATTTACCACAAATACGTATTAGTGGTAAAAACTTAGTTATTCTTTAACTTTATTATTATTACAGATTACTACATAGTGAAGGTTTCAACCATTTTTTTTTTAATTATTACATAATTAACGCATGAAATAATTTTTTTGTGATGATTTTGATAACTTTTACAAAGTATTTAAGTTTTTAATGTATTTTCAGGTATAATTTTAATGCAGCAAGTGCGTTTTTTGTGCAATTTTTGATTAATTTAATACATTAAATCTCGGTTTTATCTAAATAATTGTTTCTTTTTTTGTTAAATTTATTGCTATAAATTGGTTATATGTGTAATTTTTAATTAATTTATAACAATAATTGAATTTTTTGAACTGTTTTTAAATATTTTCATCAAATAAATAAGTTTTCTGCATAATTTTTGCACAAATAATTAGTTTTTTATGTTTTTTAAATTTATTTTTTTGTAGTTTTTAGTAAATTTCATGTTCTTTTGCTCATTAATTTTATGATGTAATTGTGTTTTCTGTTTAATTTTATTTAATTAAGAATATTATTGCTATAAATTGTTTTTTGATTAATTTAATACGATAAATGTTTTTTGTGCAATTTTTAACTAGACTTACAAAAAAAATGTTTTTTTGCACAATTTTGATGATCTAAGGTTAATCTAAATAATTTTTCAATTGTATTTTTGCGATATTTTTTATAAATTTTATACAATTATTTCTTACACAATAAATTGTCAAAAATTAAGTAAAAATCTAATTATTGCATCTAATGTATATATTCAATTTCTACGCCAATGCATTTACTTTTTGAGGCTTTTGGTAGAATGTGTAGAATTGAAAATAGTTTTTCTAATAATATTGATTTATTTTGTGTTTCAAAATGAAGTTTTAAGAGTAATTAAAAATGTGTTGATAAATAAATTTATATTTTGTTTTCATATATGTATATATTATTTTTCCATGTTTTTATTATTTAATTATAAATTGTTTAAAAAATTACATATTATAAAGCTATTTTGGACAAATTTTAATGAAATAAATGTGGTTTTTGTGCAATTTTTATACATTTTATACAACAAATAAGGTTTTTGTACAATAAAAAGGTTTTTTGCTTTGTTTTTGAAAACTTTTAACGGAATAAATACGTTTTTTAATGCATTTTTTATAAATTTGTATTTTCTTTGCAATTTTTGATACAATAAATAAGTATTTTGTACAATTATTACATATTCAATGCAATTAATTAGTTTGTGTATCACATTTGACAATGTTTACAGAATAAATTTGTTTTCAGTGCATTATTAATATAAATTTATTGGAATAATTGATAATATTATTATATCATTTTAATACAGTAACTCTATACATGTTTTATCTAAATAATAGATTTTTTGTTGTTTTGTTGGTATAAATTAGTTTTTGTGAATTTAATACAATAAAAGGGTTTTAGTAAGATTCTTAAATTACTTAATTCTAAAAATAGATTTTCTGCACAATTGTAGATAATTTCTCTATAATAAAATAGTTTTCTTTACATATTTTTCTAAAAATTTGTGCAATTTTTGATTTTTTTTAAATCAATGTAATGCAATGCAATTTTTAAAATAATTTTTTTCAATAAATGGATTTTTTGCTAATTTTTTGATGACTTTTACACAATGAATTGATTTTTTGTACATTTTTGTTTGTATAAATTTATAAATTTGTCTAATTTTTGGAAAAATTTATGATTTTTTTGTTTAAATTTTTTATAAATTTTTGTGTGTAAAAACATGCTTGACTAAAATTCAATTAAAAGGGTTTTTGGTGCAATTCTCAAATAATTTTATTAAATTTATGTGTTTTTACTAAAATGTTTGATAACTGAGTAAGTAAATAGATGTTTTTGATAAATTTTTTGTTTTTTTTTTGCAATTTTGATTTGATAAAAAAAAATGCAAAATTATTGGAAAATTATGTACAATAGATGGAGTTTTATTTATTTTTTAAATAAAATAATCAAAACACTGTTTTCTGCAAATTGATTGAGGTTTTTTACACATTTTTTAAATTTGTTTGTTCAAATTTTTGCAATTCAATGTGTTTTGTATTTTGGTTTAGCTACATTTTATACAATAAATAAGTTTTTTGTGCAATTATTGACAACTTGTACAGAGTTTTTAGTGCATTTTTTGTATAAAACTGTTTTATATGCGATTTTTTATTATTTAAAACTCATTTATTATTTATTAATATTTTTGTGCAATTTCTTATTGCATTTTATTAGAAAAAAAAAAAATTATTTGTGTAATGTATTTTTGTGCGATTTTTAATACATATTATTTATTAAATTAGTTTTTTGTGCATTCATTACATATTTTTATGCAATAAATATGTTTTCTGTATAATTTTTACAACTTTTGCATAATTAATTAGTTTCTAATCCATTTTTTGTTTAAATTTTACGCAAAAGATAAGTTTTTGCGTGATATTTGATATATTTTGTACAGGGAGTTTATAAATGAATGGGATTATGTAATCACTTTAAATATGCCGCCTCTTTAAAACTGTTTACTATACTACATATGTTTTCATATGTTTGCTTGACAGCTGTCAAAGTTGATCTGTCAAAACAAATAGTATAGTAAACAATTTAAAAAAAGCGGCATATTTAAAGTGATTACATAATCCCATTCATTTATAAACTCCCTGTACAATAAATAAGTTTCTTGTGCATTTATTATATATTTTAATGCAATATTAAGTTTTTTGCAAAAAAAATTACAGAATAAATAAATTTTTAATGCATTTTTATATAAATTTAAAGCTACAAATATGTTTTCTGTGCGATTTTTAATACATTTTATACAATAAATGAAGTTTAAGTGCAATTATTACATATTTTTTGCAACTTTTTTTTTGTATAAAATTAATGCATAGATTGTGATTTATATGCGGTTTTTGATTAATGAAACACAGTTAATAGATATTTTGTGCAGTTATCACATAATTGATAATAGGTTTTGTTGATTATTTTTACAGAGTAAATTAGTTTGAATTTTATAAATAATTTTAATGCAATAAATGTGTAATTTTTAATAGATTTTATATTATAAATGAGTTTTATACGCAGTTATTACATATTTATACAATAAGTCATAAATTTAATGCGACAAATGTAGTTTGTGTGCAGTTTTTGATTTGTTTTATTTATTAAATATATTTTTTGCCAACTTTATTATATATTTATTGCATAAAATTAATGCAAAAATTATGTTTAATGTGCGATTTTTGATACATTTAATACAATGAATACGTTTTTTGTGTCATTTACAACAATAAAATAGTATTTACTGCATTTTTTGTATAAATTTATGCATTTTATATAATAAATGATTTTTTTGAGTAATTTTTATATATATTTTAATGCAATATTTAGTATTTTTTGTAATTTTTGAAAACATTTTGACAGTAAACTAGTTTTTAGGTAATTTTTTGTATTAATTTATTGCAAAAAATATGTTTTATGTGCAAATTTTAAATACATTTATACAATAGTTAAGTTTTTGTGGAATAATTACATATTTAGTTCCAAAAAAATTGGTTTTAGTGCATTTTTTGTGTATATATAATACCACAAAAGTATTTTTTATTAAATTTTTTATACATTTTTTATAAAATAATTTTTTTGTGCAATTACATATTTTAATAATATAAATAAGTTTTCTGCGCTATTTTTGATAACATTTATAAAATAAATTAGTTTTTACTGCATTGTTTTTATAAAATTAATACTACAAATGTATTTTTTGTGCCTTTCTTAGTAGTTAGAGTTTTTAGTATATTTTGTGTATTATTTTACTACCGCAAATTGGTTTTTTGTGCAATTTTTGATACATTTTTTTACATAAAACTAGTTTTTTGTGCATTTATTACATAATTTAAAGCAAGAAACAGGTTTTTAATGTAATTTTTGTGTAAATTTACTTAAAAAAAGTGTGTATTGTACAATTTTAGATACATTTTAAACAATGAATGAGTTTTTTGTACAATAATTACCTAATTTAATGCAATAAATAGGTTTTTGCACTATTTTCTTATCTTTTCCAAAGTAAATTAGTTAAACGTTTTTTTATGCTGTTTTTGATTATTTAATATTCAATAACTAATAATCAAAAATTTAAAAAAAAAAAAAATTATTTAGATTATAGATATTTTAATGCTACTAATATGGTTTAGTGCATTTTTACATGAAAAAAAATAAGACAAATGAGTTTTTTGTGCAATTTTTGATACATTTTGTACAATAAATAATTTTTTTGTGCATTTATTAAATATTTGAACACTTTATAAGTAAATTTAATGAGATAAATGTGTTTTATATGCAATTTCTGAGTAATTTAGATATTTTTGCGTTATTTCTGAGAACGTTTACAGTGTAAATTGATACATTTTGCATAGTTAAATAGTTTTTTTGTGCAATTATTACAAATTTTAATCTTAAAACAGGGATTTTGCGTTATTTTTGAGAACTCTATAAA
Organism: Tachinus rufipes; assembly: GCA_963932245.1. Classification (NCBI taxonomy): domain Eukaryota; kingdom Metazoa; phylum Arthropoda; class Insecta; order Coleoptera; family Staphylinidae; genus Tachinus; species Tachinus rufipes. The sequence goes on along the minus strand of OZ010744.1, from coordinate 116,395,538 downwards.
AAGTAAAATATATTTTAATATAATAATAATATTTAATAATTTTAATGCGCACAGTAAATTTTTTAGTGCATTTTTATATAAATTTAATGAGCTACAAGAATTTTTGTGCTTTTTTTGTACAATAAATAAGTTTATTGCGCAATAAACACATAATTTAATGCAATATTCAAATTTCTGTGCTATTTTTGACAACTATTATAGAGTACATTAGATTTAAGTGCATTATTAGTATACTTTTTATGCAACAAATGTGTTTTTGTGCAATTTTTAATTTATTTTATAGAATAAATAAGTTTTATGTGCAGTTTTTGATAATTTTTTTAATAAAAATTAAATTTTATGTTCTTTTTTTTAAACATTTAATACAATAAAAACATTTTATGTGCGATTGTTGATATGTATTATTTATTAAATGAGTTTTATGTGCAATAATTACACATTTTATTATAATAGAAATGTTTTTTGCACTATTTTTGACATTTTTTACATAGTAAATTAAATTTATACATAACATGCAGCAAAAAATGTCTTAAAACTGTCAGAAAACTTTGTGAAAGATAGATTAAACAGATTAAATTGAGTGTTAACATAAAGTTTATCAAGGCAATTTCGGTTAAAAATATCTAATTATTTATAAAATTTAAATTTTCGAAAAAAAAATAATTAAACAGTTAACAAATAGTTATGAAATTATATATATATATATATATATATATTATTTTTTAAATTTTCGCGGATATAATTATTTTTATTTAAATTTATTTTCGGATTATCCCGCGTTTTCTTTTTGAGTTGGACTCGACGTTTCGGCTGAATCTCATCAGCCATCATCATGAGATATTTATTATTAATATTTATTAATATACATCAATATGACATTTATTTATAAAACTAATTTTGTTGTCAAAGCTAACTTTCAAGAAACTTTATTGTGTGTAAAGTTTCTTTGTTTGACTTCTGGTAGTTGGTCTATTAATTGATCCTTCTACAGTCAAAACTTGTAAAGGAACTGGTTGTGATTTGGATGCTGTAATTAAATTAGTTGTTGTTGGTAAAGAAGCTGTTAGTGGTTTTTTTAAATTTAATTTAGTTGTTGCCAATGCTGTTTTCCAAGTAGATGGTAAACGTAAAGCATCATCTCTCTTATTGAGATTGTCTGGTCTTTTTTCAATTTCGATGGCTTCTCTAGTTATTCTAGTATGAAAATGATTAATTTTTGCTAAAATTTTAGTTCCTTCAAAGTTAATTTTGTGATGACTTGAATTTACATGTTCCGTTAAAGATGAAGTAGATTCATTTTTTTGAACTGCTCGAATATGTTCTTCTTTTCTTGTGCTAATTTTGCGGTTAGTTTGTCCAATATAAGATCTCGTACAATCTGCACATGGAATTTCGTACACGCCTTGACTTTCTAAAGGGATAATATCTTTTGGGCTTTTTAAAACTTGACTTATTTTTAAATTTGTATTGAAAACTGTTTTTATGTCGTATCTTTTTAAAACTTTAGAAATTTTGTTTGTGGTACCTTTGACAAATGGTAAAAAAGCGTATTTTTGTGTTTCATCTTTTTCTTTGTCGTTGTTTGTAATTTTATTGTTTAATAACAGTTTTAATGATGCTTTATTGAAACCATTTTGTAAGAGGGCGTTTTCTAACGTTTCAATTTCTTCTTTTATGTGATTTTGATCACATAATGTTAAAGCTCTATGTAATAAAGATTTTGTTACTGAATTTATTTGGGCTGGATGATGATGAGAAAGTGCATTAAGATAACGGTTTGTATGAGTTGATTTTCTAATGGTAGTTTAGGGCATACTATTCATAGAAAATCAACTCATACAAACCGTTATCTTAATGCACTTTCTCATCATCATCCAGCCCAAATAAATTCAGTAACAAAATCTTTATTACATAGAGCTTTAACATTATGTGATCAAAATCACATAAAAGAAGAAATTGAAACGTTAGAAAACGCCCTCTTACAAAATGGTTTCAATAAAGCATCATTAAAACTGTTATTAAACAATAAAATTACAAACAACGACAAAGAAAAAGATGAAACACAAAAATACGCTTTTTTACCATTTGTCAAAGGTACCACAAACAAAATTTCTAAAGTTTTAAAAAGATACGACATAAAAACAGTTTTCAATACAAATTTAAAAATAAGTCAAGTTTTAAAAAGCCCAAAAGATATTATCCCTTTAGAAAGTCAAGGCGTGTACGAAATTCCATGTGCAGATTGTACGAGATCTTATATTGGACAAACTAACCGCAAAATTAGCACAAGAAAAGAAGAACATATTCGAGCAGTTCAAAAAAATGAATCTACTTCATCTTTAACGGAACATGTAAATTCAAGTCATCACAAAATTAACTTTGAAGGAACTAAAATTTTAGCAAAAATTAATCATTTTCATACTAGAATAACTAGAGAAGCCATCGAAATTGAAAAAAGACCAGACAATCTCAATAAGAGAGATGATGCTTTACGTTTACCATCTACTTGGAAAACAGCATTGGCAACAACTAAATTAAATTTAAAAAAACCACTAACAGCTTCTTTACCAACAACAACTAATTTAATTACAGCATCCAAATCACAACCAGTTCCTTTACAAGTTTTGACTGTAGAAGGATCAATTAATAGACCAACTACCAGAAGTCAAACAAAGAAACTTTACACACAATAAAGTTTCTTGAAAGTTAGCTTTGACAACAAAATTAGTTTTATAAATAAATGTCATATTGATGTATATTAATAAATATTAATAATAAATATCTCATGATGATGGCTGATGAGATTCAGCCGAAACGTCGAGTCCAACTCAAAAAGAAAACGCGGGATAATCCGAAAATAAATTTAAATAAAAATATATATATATATATATATATATATATATAAATATTTCTAGAAAAGGTTTCTAGAACTGTTTGGGAGTTCTAGATTTTGTAGTTAACGGAACATTTTTTAAAGAGGTTTCTAGAGTTTCTAGATATCTTTTTTGATTTTGAAATAATTTTCTTGAAGTTTATAGAATAATAATAATAATTTTAAAACGACGGTTTTAGAATACTAGAATTTGTTAGAGCATTCTAGACTTTGTGATAGCTTCTAGAGTTTGTATGGCCTTAAAGATGGTTCTAGAATGGTCAGAGTATGTAAATTTTTTTAAATTTTTAAGAAGATTATAGAACTACTGTTTTAGAATTTTTGATATCTTTGGAAGTTGTCAAGTCTAGATGTGATTTGACAAAGACTTCTAGAACTCCTCAATGGTTTTTACAGAGACTTCTAGATTAGACTACTGTTTCCCAAACTTGTCAAAGGTTTTTTGTGTTTGTGTAAAGTTTTAAGAATTTTGAGAAGCTAATTAGAGGAATCTAAAATAGGTTTGGAACTTAGAATAGGTAATATGTTATTTTAGGCTTTAATTTGCATTATTTAGCTTTAAAGAATATTTTTTGGCAGTTGGTAACAGTAGGGACTTTAAAATTTTGAAGAAGATGTGTGTAAGGTTTTTGCCTAGTTTAAAAACTGTTTGGTGCATTAATAAGGTTTTTTCGCGGTTTTATATGAGTTAAGTGTAAAATATTGTCATTTGAAGAAGACTTTTGAACACAAGCATAGTAATTTTTTTTTCAAAACGTTAATTTTGGTTTTACATAAAACGTTATTAAAAAACTATTTTAAATATGACTTAATCTTTTTTAAATATTGTCAAATTCCAGGATTGAAAGCTGTGTCATTTTAGGCTATAATTTTGTTTTTGGGGGTATTGGGGACTTTAAAATATAAAAAAAATATTTTTGGAAAAATGATAAATCTAGGAATGAGAAATATGTTATGTTAGGTTTTTTATTTGCATTATTTAGCCTAACGGATTGTATTTTGACAATTGTTGATAGTAGAGACTTTAAAAATTTGAAGAAGTTTATTTGGTTGAATGGAGACAATTTTTTTTTTTGAACAATTACCAATTTTCCAAATGAAAAATATATCAATTTTGGTTTTTATTTGTATTATTTGTTTTCTAGAAATATATTTTGATAGTAAAAACTTGAAAGTTTTGAAAAAGAAAACTTTTTTGTTAAGTAACAAACTTTAAGAATGAGAAATATGTAGTATTTGGCTTTAATTTTTATTTTCTGGCTTTAAGGAATATTATTTGACAGTTGGTTACAGTAGGGACTTTAAAGTTTTTAAGAAGAAAACTTTTTTGTACAATAACTTAGTTCAAGAATAAGTAATGTGTCATTTTAGGCTTTAATTTGCATTTTTTATTTAAAGAATATTTTTTGGCAGTTAGTCACAGTAGGGACTTCAAAACTTTAAAGAAGATGACTTTTTTGAATAATAACAAAGTCCTGAAATGGGAGATATGTTGTTGTAGGTATTAATTTGTATTATTTGGTTTAAAAATGATAATAATAATAAAACTTTATTCACGGTATATACAAAACCATTTACATCTACACCATTATATACATAAATAACGATGAATTACAAACAATATTACAATTACACAAAAATATATAAAAGAATATTGAAAAATAAAAGCTTGGAAAAAAGTATACATAAATAAAAACAAAATATAAAATGATTCATCAACACATTTTAATTGACACTTAAAACTACATTTTAAAACACAAAATAAATCAACATTGTTAGAGAAACTATTTGCAATTCTACACATTCTACCAATTGGATTATTAAATCCATAATTGGTAGAATGTATAGATTCTCTAAATAATGGAGACTGTCTGGTTCGGCGATTATTGTTGGGGACTTGAAATGGAAGAGTTACTAGTAGCTCTTGGCAATCAATCTCAAACATCATTAGTCCACGTAAAAATGATAAATCGGCTCTTTTGCGCCGAATTTTCAGCGGCGGAAGATTATATTGCAATGCAATGATGTTAAAATCGTAATTTTCGGATAAAATGCCTAATTTGTACGATAATAAACGAAAAAATTTGTTTTGAATACGTTCTATATTGCATATATAAACGCTGTAGAATGGACACCAAACTGACGGAGCGTACTCTAAATGAGAACGTACTAAAGCGCAATAAAGTAATTTGAGTGTGCTAGGAGATAGCTCAGTAGACATTCTGTAAACAAATCTTAACATTTTCATAGCACGGTTGCACATATAGTTTATATGCTTAACAAAAGTTAGTTTTGAATAAAAAATTACGCCCAAATCTTTTATTTGTGTAACATGTTCCAAAACATTATTATGGATAGTATAGTCAAACGATACTTTACTTAAAGTTCTGTTGAAGCTTATCGAAAAACATTTATTTGCGTTAAACAACAAGTTATTAATAAGACACCAAGAATGAACAGAATCTAAATCATTTTGCAAACTAATGCAGTCCTCGATAGATGATATTCTTTTATAAATTTTGAGATCGTCAGCAAATAAAAGATAAGACGAAGAATGAATAGAATAAACAAGATCATTAATAAAGAGTAAAAACAGAATTGGTCCACAATGAGATCCTTGAGGAACCCCAGAAGGAACAACAATTGGTTGTGATAAAAAGTTATTAATTTTCACACACTGTGTACGATTTTCCAAAAAGCTCGACAACCACGCAACAACAGATTCATGAAAACCCAAAGCCCGAAGCTTAGCAATCAAAATACTATGATTAACGCGATCAAATGCCTTTGAAAAATCTGTGTAAATAGAATCTACTTGAGCTATTGATTGAAAGGCATTCAAAAGAACATTTTTGTAACAAAGAAGATTTGTAAGAGTAGAACGACCCTCGCGAAACCCATGTTGCTGAACCACTAAAATGTTTTTGCACATCCATTGAATTTGACCAGTTACAATTTGATCAAACAACTTAGGAATAGCAGACTGGATGCATATACCTCTATAATTAGTAATATCCTCTTTAGCTCCAGATTTATGTAAAGACATAATGTAGCTTTGTTTCCAAACTGAAGGAAACTTGGCTTCATTAAGAGAAGCCTCAAAAAGTAAGTGCAATGGCATAGAAATTGAATAAATACATTGTTTTAACTGCATAGATGGAACACCGTCCGGTCCAGTGCTAAAGTTACATTTAAGGTTCTCAATCCCTTTAAATACATCTAACAATCTAATTGAAAATGATCGATGTAATACGTTTTTCTTAAAGTCAAACAAAGGAGTTGGATGAGTTTGTGTATCGTAAACATTTTTGGTATTAATTTAATAAAGAAAATGTATTTTTGTGCAAGTTTTGATAAGTTTTATTTATTAAACAAATTTTTAGAGCAAATTTTTTTGCAATTTAGTGCATTTTGTATCAATTTTATGCAACAAATCTATTTTTGTGCATTTATAAAATGTTTTATGTGCGATTTTTAATAGATTTAATTCAATGAACGTTCTTGTGCTATTTTTTGACAATAATAAAATGGTATTTACTGCATTTTTTGTTTAAATTAATGCATTTTATATAATAAATAATTTTTTTTGAGTAATTGTTATATTTTAATGCAATATTCAGTTTTTTTTGTCATTTTTGAAATCTTTTAACTAGTTTTCAGGTTATTTTTTGTATTAATTTATTGCAAAATATTTTTTTGTGCAAATTTTAATCTTTTTCATACAATAGTTAAGTTTTGGTAGAATAATTACACATTTTGTTTAAAAAAATAGGTTTTCTATTTAATTTTTAATACATTTTATACATAAAATGACTTTTCTGTGCGTATTTTATTGATTTTTGTTTTCTGTTTCTATTTTTAGTACATTTTGTCTATTATATTTCTACCGAAATTTTTTTAATGTAATTTTTGTATAAATTTACTTAAAAAAGTGTTTTTTAAGTACAATTTTAGATACATTTTAAACAATAAATGAGTTTTTTGTATAGCTTTGTCTGACATAAAAACTTCCAACTCTGGCAGAGAAGAGACACTTTAATTTCTGGATTACCAACACTTGGGCGGGTAGGTGGACACTCCAGTTTAAAGAACTAGCTAGTAATTATGTTATAGTGTGGCCCACTTACCCACCCAAGTGTTAATCATCTAGAGAATTCGTATAATTATAGCCCTGTCTGACATTGAAACTTTCAAAGCTGGCAGAAAGGAAAAACTTTAATTTTTAAATAATCAACGCGGGTGGATGGGCACTTCAGTTTAAAGTACTGGCTAGTAATTATGTTATAGAGTAGCCCACCTACTCAAATGTTAGTAATTTAGAAAATTAGTACAACTATAGCTTCCTCAAACATAAAGACTTCTAAAGCTAGCAGAGAGGAAACACTTTAATTTCTGAATAACCAACACTTGGGAGGATAAGTAGGCACTCCAGTTTAAATTACTAGCTAGTAATTATGATATAGAGTGGCCCACCCACCCACCCATGTGTTGGTAGTCCAGAAAATTTGTTTAACTATAGCCTCGTCTGACAAAGTAACTTTCAACGCTGGCAGAGAAAAGAAAGTTTAAACTATTGGCTGGTAATTATGTTATAGAGTAGCCCACCTAGCTACTCACCCAAGTTTTGGTGATCCAGAAATTTGTATCAATAAAGCCTTCTCTGACATAGAGACTTCCAACTTTGCAGACAGGAAAAACTTTAGTTAAAACTGCTTGCTGGTAATGTATGTATCAAGTGGTTTTTTTAATTAAATGTCACAATTTGCAAATTGGTTTTAAAACATTGTAAGAGAGCACTAAGTGCTCAACTGCTCACTCAAATTTTTGTTATTAAGAGATTAAATTAAACCTATTATCTTCTTTCTGTTATTTGTTGTCAGTTAACATTTGCAGAGATGAGAAATATATAATTCTTGGATCACCAACATTTGATAAGCAAAACAATTTTTTTTAAATAACTTGTTACAATTATCAGTCTAAGACACCAATTGTGTTATCCTCTTCGTTCTTCTCCTTCTCTTCTTTAATTAAAATCGGGTAATAAACTGTCAAAAGTATGTTAAAAAGAAACTAAATCCGTTCATAAACTTTTAAAAAGTACAAAATTCAATTTATGAAATGTAAAAAAAGTAAATTATAGCGTTGAAAATATTCAAAAAGCTCAAAAATTCGGATAAAAACGTAAATTTTTTTTTATAATAGAAAAATCAGGTCTTGGAACATTAAAATATTATCAAAAAGCACTCAAATTTGATATTGACAGTTAAAAAGTTTAAATAAAAATTATAAAAAATGGATAAATATTGCTATATTTTACTAAAAACTGGTAAGAACTAGAAAGTTCTATTTAGAAAAAGTCAAAAATAGCAAAATACTGTTACAAAATATCAAAATTAGCAAACTCCGGCTTTAAAACAACAAAATATTGTTAGAAAGCAAAAAAAATGGCAATAATATGTTGAATAGTGTGAAATTCTTTTCATAAAAACTCAAAAATAGCAAAATTCTGTTTTTCATTAAAATATTGTCAAAATGCACCAAAATCCGGCCATCAACTGTTAAAAAGTAAAACAAAATTATATAATTTTAAAAACTGCAAAATCCGGAAATATGATAACATAATATTGATAGAAATAGCAAACATTTTAGTAAAAAATTCAAAATTTTATTTATAAAAAGTCAAAAATTTTAAAATTCGGTCATCTGTTAAAAATGTACAAAATTTTATTTATAAAATGTCAAAAATAGTAAATTTTGACGTTGAAAAATGAAAATGAAAATATATTTAAAAAGCATCAAAATCCGGCCGTAAATACTGATACTATTACTATATATATAAATGTTTCTAGAAGAAGTTTATAGAACTGTTTAACAGTTTTAGATTTTGTAGTTGACGGAACATTTTTTGAAAAGGTTTCTCGAGTTTTTAGTTAGCTTTTTGATTTTGAAATAATCTTTTTTAACTTTTAAGAGGTTTATAAAATAAGTAAAAGAATTATTGCAATGATTGAGTTGGTTTTAGAATACTAAAATTTATTAGAACTTTCTGAACTTTGTGATGGCTTCTAGAGTTTGACCGGGGTTTATAGAGTTTAAGAGAGTATTGTAAATTTTAACCAGAAGTTATCAGTAGTTTTAAAAATTATCAATTAATTTTTAAAGCCTTTAAATAGTTTATAGAAATAATCGAGAGTTTTTGTGGCTTTAAAGATGTTTCGAAAATGGTCAGAGTATGTTAAGTTTTTTGAATTTTTAAGAAATTTTTAGAATTACTGTTCTAGAATTTCTGATTTGACAAAGACTTCTAAAAGGTTTTTACAAAAACTTTTAGATTGGTCTACTGTTTCCTAAACTTGTAAAGGTTTCTTGTGTTTGTGTAAAGTTCTAAGAATTTTGAAAAGCTAATTAGAGAAATCTAGAATAGATTTGGAACTTATGGTATGGATTATTAGAGTTAGACAAGCGTTTCTATAAATTGTCTCAAAGGTTGCTAAAACTTGTGTTTTTAGAAACTTTCAAACTATTTTTAAATTAGTAAGCTGTTGATATGATTCTGTGAGAGAAGCTTTAAGAACTTTTGATAGGTTTCTAGAAAAAAATTTGTCAACATTTCTAGAATTTGTCAAGATTTCTTAAACTTGTCAGAAACTTCTAAGACTTATACGAGACTTCTAGAACTTATCTGGGTCTTTTAGAATTTAACTGAATTTTATTTTATCTAAGACACCTAGAATTTATATGAGAGTTTTAAAACTTATCTGAGACAATTCTAGAACTAATCTGAGATTAGTTTAGAATTTGACTTTCTATATTTTATCTGAACTTTTTAGAATTTGTATGAAAATTTTAGATTTTTTTAAACTGACCAAAACAAATTAATATTTACGTGTAAAAATGTTTAAAAAAACTATATAATGTTTAAAATTGCCTCACAAGTGTCAAAATGTAAAAAAATTATTAAAAATGTCTAAATATTTCAGAAGTAATTTCAAAACACACAAAAAATGTATAAAATTGTGCTAAGTATGTGTAATTATTTGTGAAAAGTACCAAAAACTATCAAAAAAATTTAAAATAATAATAAATTTTTTTAAAAGATTGTGTAAAAGAAAACTAATAATTGAATAATAATCAAAAACGTTTCAACATTTTTAAAGTAATGAATTGAATGTGTTTAAAAAAATATTTGTAAAGAATTTATTAAAAATTTTATTTAGTTCCAAAATAATATCTAAATCTACAAAAAATTGTTTTAAAATTATTTAAAACTACCAAATGTGTAAAGTATTAAATGATAAAAAAAATTGAGTTAATACAACAAAAAAATTGTACTTTAGTCATACTTTATTCTACTATGAATTTAAGAGAAAAATATTAACTTTGCGGTTGCAAGGAAAAAAGGAAAATATATGTATTATATTAAATAAATCACAGACATAAATTTGAGTCAAGAGTATATCTCATATAAAAATTTATTGCGTTTACTTTCGCTTGTAATCTCTGAGTGGATTTGGTTGATTTGTTGAGTTTATTTGCCCAGACATGACTAACAAGTGGCCACTTTTAAGCTCAATATATCAAGAAAAACATATAAACAAATACAAAATTTGTTGTAAATTAAATAAATTCATTTTATAATTAAATTATTTATAAAACATAATTCTAATCAATTTCCGCGAATAATTAACTAAACTTTATCACATATTGTTATCAATGATATTTATACATAATTACCTGTAGCTCTTCACCAATTAATTGTGTGCCCAGCATATCTAAAATAGTCCCTATCATATCGGTTCCAATATAGCCCTTCCTATCAATATCGAACGCATCAAATGTTGATTTAAGCACTAGAGAGAAAATTCGTAATTGTATCTAATCCAATTTTATTAATATAGCCAGATTAACTTACTCGATAGTTGCTCTTTATCTAATTCATTCTGAAACGAAATAGAATAATAAATTCTATTCTTTGAAATCGATGATTTAAGCCGTTAAATTATTATTAAAAATTTTGAAACAGATCATAAATCACATGTGATGAATGTACAATGACATAAAAGATTTATTACATTGTTGACAGGTGTAAAAAAAGCGTACTGGTTTTGAAATTATTTAGAATTTGGTTTAAAATTTTGTCCATTTTATTGAATTCAAATATAAAATATATCACATGGAATTTAATACATAATAAATTACATACTCACAACATTATACTCATTATATACATAATAATTTACCATTATAACTGCTTATTTACACACTGTATTATTATCCACGCAACTTTAATCGTCACTTAATAAGTTATGAGTTGTTAGAACATTATGCAAACAGGAAGATGCTTTTAATATAAAGTTCATCGAACGGGTGGGGATAGCAACCAGAAGAGAATATACAACAGAGGTTTTATTGTAGTATTTTTTTTCAGTAAATTTTAGTCACAGTGACATTTACAATCGACTGCATTTAAAAGTAACATATATACACAGAGAGAGGTAAAGAGGAATTGGAACAGAATGCATGTATAAATATCTTAATTATGTTTGTATGCGAGTGAGTGGTGTAATTAGTGGAATATAAAATTATAGAATTAAATTAGTTTAGTCTATTGTTTAATCATCTCCTCCAGTCATGACTTCCATGAATTCTGCAAATAAAAAAAAAAATTAATATTATAATAATTTTTTTTTAATTATTTAATTTAATTTTGTAACTTACCATCGAAATCAACGGTTCCTGAACCATCAGAATCAATTTCAGCAATCATCATGTCTAATTCATCGTTGGTGATTTTGTCGTCCAATTCCTTCAAGATTTCTTTCAATACGCTGGTGGAAATATAACCGTTTCCTTCCTTATCGTATAGACGGAAAGCTTCTTTTAATTCCTGTTGCATGGCTTCCGCATCTTCTTCAACCATGAATCTGGCGGCCAATGTGATGAATTCCTCAAACTCAAGTTCACCGGAACCTTAAAAAAACAACAATATTTAGAACGTTTTACAAAGATTTTGTAGAAGGAGTTAAAATATTAATTAGAAAATATAAATCGATTTTTTTACTTTGAAAATGATTTTTCTTTGGAAACTATTTCATAAATTTTGCAAAATTTTGAATTTTATGTACTTGAGTTGAGTTGCAAGTTGCAATATCTCCGTAACTATTTATTGGATTTTTATGTTACTTGGTTATTTTAAAATCAATAAGTAGAGCTCCAATTGGTGTAAATTTGAACCAATTTGATACGATAGATTTAGTTTCATTTAATTCTATTACGTTATTCAATGTTCTTGAATGAGGAACTTGGTTTGAGTTGAGTTGCAATAATTCCGTAACTATTTATATGAATTTGATGCAACTTTGTTATTTTAAGGTCAATAAATAGAGCTTCAAATGATGTGAATTTAAACCAATTTGATACGATAGATTTTGTTTCATTAACTTCTATTACGTTATTTAATGATCCTGAATGAGAAACTTGGTTTGAGTTGAAATGCAGAAACTCCGTAACTATTTATTGGATTTTTATGGAGTTTGGTTATTTTTAGAACATTAAGTAGAACTCCGATTGGTGTGAATTTGTACCAATTTGATAGGAAAAATTTTGTTTTATTTACTTCTATTACGTTATTCAATGATCTTCAATGAGGAACTTGATTTGGGTTGAGTTGCAATATCTCCGTAACTATTTATTTGAACTTTGTGTAATATAGTTATTTTAGGGTAAATAAGTAGAGCTCCAATTGGTGTAAATTTGAACCAATTTGATACGATGGGTTTTGTTTTATTAACTTCTATTACGTTATTCAAAGATACAGCATGAGAAAATTGGTTTGAGTTGATATGCAATAACTCCGTAACTATTTATTCGAATTTGATGAAACTTGGTTATTTTAAGGTCAATAAATAGAGCTTCAATTGATGTGAATTTGAACCAATTCGATGCGATATATTTTGTTTCATTTACTTCTATTACGTTATTTAATGATCCTGAATAAGAAACTTGGTTTAAGTTGAAATGCAGAAACTCCGTAACTATTTTTTGGATATTTATGGAATTTGGTTATTTATAGAACAATAAGTAGAACTCCATTTGGTGTGAATTTGTACCAATTTGATAGGATAAATTTTGTTTTATTTACTTCTATTACGTTATTCAATGATCCTGAATGGGGAACTTGGTTTGACCTAAGTTGCAATATCTCCGTAACTAGTTATTCGAATTTTATGTTACTTGGTTATTTTAAGGTCAATAAGTAAAGCTTCAATTGTTGTAAATTTGAACCAATTTGATACGATGGATTTTGTTTTATTTACTTCCATTACGTTATTCAAGGATCCTGAATAGAAAACTTGGTTTGAAGTGAGTTGCAATATCTCCGTAACTATTTATTAGAATTTTATGTTACTTGGTTATTTAAAGGTCAATAGGTAAAGCTCTAATTGTTGTAAATTTAAACCAATTTGATACGATAGGTTTTGTTTCATTTGCTTTTATTACGTGGGTTTGAATGCACATTTTGTTGCAAAATCTACGTTTTGAGTTGATTAAAATGCAATAAAGCATAATAAACCAAAAATTTAAGTTGCAAATTAAAAATTTAAAGTTGGAAGAGTTAATTTTATTAGGTTACATGACTGTACTAATTTTGATTTTGTTGGTTTTGACTTAAATTGGGTTTGAATGAACATTTTGTTGCAAAATCTACGTTTTGAGTTGATTAAAATGCTATAAAAACAAAATTAGTACTAATTTTGAGCTGCAAATTAAAAATTTGAAATAAAAAGAGTTAATTTCATTAGGTTACATGACTGTACCAATTTTGATTTTGTTATTTTTGACTTAAATTGGTTTTAAATGCACAATTTGTTGCAAAGTTTACGTTTTGAGTTGATTAAAATGCAATATGAGCAAAATTAATAGAAATTTTAAGTTACGAATTAAAAATTTGGATTTAAAAGAGTTGATTTTTTTAGGTTACATGACTGTACTAATTTTGTTTTTTTAAATTTTGACCTAAATTGGGTTTGAATGCAAAATTTGTTGCAAAATCTACGTTTTGAGTTCATTAAAATGCAATAAAAGCAAAATTAATACAAATTTTGAGTTGCAAATTAAAAAATTAAAATTAAAAAAGTTGAAATCATAAGGTTAGATGACTGTACTAATTTTGATTTTGTTGATTTTGACCTAAATTGGGTTTGAATGCAAAATTTGTTGCAAAATCTATGTTTTGAGTTGATTAAAATGTAATAAAAGCAAAATTAATACAAATTTTGAGTTGCGAATGAAAATGTTAGAATTAGAAGAGTTAAAATTATTAGGTGACATGACTGTACTAGTTTTGATTTTGTTGGTTTTGACTTAAATTGGGTTTGAATGCAAAATTTGTTGCAAAATCTACGTTTTGAGTTCAATAAAATGCATTAAAAGCAAAATTACTACAATTTTGAGTTGCAGATTAAAAATTTGGAATTACAAAGGTAATTTTTTTAAATTTTCTAGACTGTACTTTTTTTGATTTTTTTAAACTTTGACTTAAATTGAGTTTGAACGCAAAATTTGTTGCAAAATCTTTGTTTGGAATTGATTAAAATGCAATAAAAGCACAATTAATACAAATTTTGAGTTGCAAATTAAAAAATTTAAATAAGAAGAGTTGATTTTATTAGGTGACATGACTGAACTAATTTTGATTGTGTTGGTTTTGACTTTAATTGGGTTTGAATGCACAAATTGTTTGCAAAATTTACGATTTGAGTTGTTTAAAATGCTGTAAAAGCAAGATTTATGCAAATTTTGAAGGTTTGAATTTAAAATTTGGAATTGGAAGAGTTGATTTTATTAAGTTCCATGACTGTACTAATTTTGATTTAATTGGTTTTGACTTAAATTGGGTTTGAATGCACAATTTGTTGCAAAATCTACGTTTTGAGTTCATTAAAATGCAATAAATGCCAAATTAATTTAAATTTTGAGTTGCAAATAAAAAATTTGGAAATAAAAGAGTTGATTTTATTAGGTTACATGACTGTACTAATTTTGATTTTGTTGATTTTGACATAAATTGGGTTTGAATGCACAATTTGTTGCAAAATCTACGTTTTGAGTTGATTGAAATGCAATAAAAACAAAATTAATACACTTTTTAAGTTGCGAATTAAAATTTTGGAATTGGAAGAGTTAAATTGATTAGGTGACTCGACTGTACTACTTTTGATTTAATTAGTTTTGACTTAAATTGGATTTGAAAGCATAATTTGTTGCAAAATCTACGTTTTGAGTTGAATGAAATACAATAAAAGCAAAATTAATACAATTTTGAGTTGCAGATTAAAAATTTAGATTTAAATAGGTTAATTTTATTAATTTTTTAGACTGTACTTTTTTAATTTTAATAAATTTTGGCTTAAATTAGGTTTGAATGCAAAATTTGTTGCAAAATCTACATTTTGAGTTGATTAAAATGCAATAAAAGCAAAATTAATACAAATTTTGAGTTGCAATGTTAAAATTTAGAATTGAATGAGTTAATCGTTTTACTTTAATTGATTGTACTAAATTTGGTTTTGTTAGTTTTGACCTAAATTGGGTTTCAATGCACAATTTGTTGCTAAATCTACGTTTTGAGTTGATTATAGTGCAATAAAAGCAAAATTAATACAAATTTTGAATTGCAATATAAAAATTTGGAATTAAAAAAGTTAATATCATAAGGTTAGATGACTATATTAATTTTGATTTTGTTAGTTTTGACTTAAATTGGGTTCAAATGCACAATTTGTTGCAAATTCTACGTTTTGAGTTGAATAAAATGCAGTAAAAGCAAAATCACTACAATTTTGAGTTGCAGATTAAAAATTTAGATTTAAAAAGGATAATTTTTTCAAATTTCTTAGACTGTACTTTTTTTATTTTTAAAATTTTGGCTCAAACTGGGTTTAAATGCAATAATTGTTGCAAAATCTTTGTTTTGAGTTCATTAAAATGCAATAAAAGCAAAATTAATACAAATTTTGAGTTTAAAATTAAAAATTTAGAGTTAATAGAATTGATTTTATTAGATTACATGACTATACTAATTTTTATTTTGTTGGTTTTGACTTAAATTGGGTTTAAATTCACAATTTGATGCAAAATCTACGTTTTGAGTTGAATGAAATGCAATAAAAACAAAATTACTACAATTTTGAGTTGCAGATCAAAAATTTGGATTTAAAAAGATTAATTTTATTAATTTCCTAGACTGTACTTGTTTGATTTTTGAAATTTTGGCTTAAATTGGGTTTGATTGCAAAAATGGTTGCAAAATGTACGTTTTGAGTTGATTAAAAAGCAATAAAAGCAAAATTAATACAAATTTTGAGTTGCAATGTAAAAATTTTGAATTGGAAGAGTTAATTTAATTACTTTAAATGACTGAACTAAATTTGGTATTGTAGGTTTTGACTTAAATTGGGTTTCAAAGCCCAATTTGTTGCAAAATCTACGTTTTGAGTTCATTAAAATGCAATAAAAGCAAAATTAATACAAATTTTGAGTTGCAATGTAAAAATTTTGAATTGAATAAGTTAATCTTTTTACTTTAAATGATTGTACTATATTTGGTTTTGTTGGTTTTGACCTAAATTGGGTATGAATGCACAATGTGTTGCAAAATTTACGTTTTGAGTTGATTAAAGTGCAATAAAAGCAAATTTAATACAAATTTTGAATTGCAATATCAAAATTTGAAATTAAAAAAGTTATGATCATAAGGTTAGATGACATAATAATTTTGATTTTGTTAGTTTTGACTTAAATTGGGTTTGAATGCACAATTTGTTGCAAATTCTACGTTTTGAGTTGAATAAAATGCAATAAAAGCAAAATTACTACAAATTTGAGTTGCAGATTAAAAATTTAGATTTAAAAAGGTTATTTTTTTTAAATTTCCTAGACTGTACTTTTTTGATTTTTAAAATTTTGGCTCAAACTGGGTTTAAATGCAAAAATTGTTGCAAAATCTTTGTTTTGAGTTCATTAAAATGCAATTAAAGCAAAATTAATACAAATTTTGAGTTTTAATTTAAAAATGTGGAATTAAAAGAATTGATTTTTTTTGGTTACATGACTATACTAATTTTAATTTTGTTGGTTTCGACTTAAATTGGGCTTGAATGCACAATTTGTTGCAAAATCTACGTTTGGAGTTGATTAAAATGCAATAAATGCGAAATTATTACAAATTTTAAGTTGCAAATTAAAAATTTGGAAATGAAAGAGTTGATTTTATTAGGTTCCATAACTGTACTAATTTTGATTTTGTTGGTTTTGACTTAAATTGGGTTTGAATGCAGAGTTTCTGCAAATTCTACGTTTGGAGTTAATTGAAATGCAATAAAGCAAAATTAATACAAGTTTTGAGTTGCAAATTAAAAATTTTAAATTGGAAGAGTTGATTTTATTAGGTTACTTGATTATACTAATTTTGATTATGTTGGCTTTGACTTAAATTAATTAACAATAAAAACAAAATTAGTACAAATTTTGAGTTGCAAATTAAAAATTTGGAATAAAAAAAGTTGATTTCATTAGGATAGATGACTGAAGTAATTTTGATTTGGTAGGTTTTGTCTTAAATTGGGCTTGAATGCACAATATGTTGCAAAATCTACGTTTTGAGTTGAATAAAACGCAATAATAGCAAAATTAATACAAATTTTGAATTGCAAATTACTAATTTGAAATCAAAAAAGTTGATTTTATAAGGTTATATGGCTGTACTAATTTTGATTTTGTTGATTTTGATTTAATTTGGGTTTGAATGAACAATTTGTTGCAAAATCTACGTTTTGAGTTAATTAAAATGCAATAAAAGCTAAATTAATACAAATTTTGAGTTTTAAATTAAAAATTTGGAACCAAAAAAGTTGATTTTATTAGGTTACATGACTGTACTAATTTTGATTTTGTTGGTTTTGACTCAAATTGAGTTTAAATGCACAATTTGTTGCAAAATCTTCGTTTTTTGATTAAAATGCAATAAAAGCAAAATTATTGAAAATTTTAGGTAACAAATTGAAAATTTTGAATTAAAAAAGTTGATTATATTAGGTTTTATGACTGTACTAATTTTGATTTTGACTTAAATTGGGTTTGAATGCACATTTTGTTGCAAAATCAACGTTTTGAGTTGATTAAAATGTAATAAAAGCAAAACTTTAAAAATTTTGGGTTGCAAATTAAATATTTGGATATGAAAAAGATGATTTTATTAGGTAACATGACTGTACTAATTTTGATTTTGTTGGTTTTGACTTAAATTGGGTTTGAATGCATAATTTGTTACAAAATCTACGTTTTGAGTTGATTAAAATGAAATAAAAGCAAAATTATTATAAAATTTGAGTTGCAAATTGAAAATTTATAAAAAAAAAATGTTGATTTAATTAAGTTACATGTTTGTACTAATTTTGATTTTGTAGGTTTTGACTTAAAATGGGTTTGAATGCACAATTTGTTGCAAAATCTATGTTTTGAGTTGATTAAAATGCAATAAAAACAAAAAATATACAAATTTTAGGTTGAAAATTAAAAAAAAAAAAATTTAAAAGAGTTGATTTTATTAAGTACCATAAGTGTACTAATTTTTGGGAAATAACTTATTAATGAAAGAAGTAGAAATTTGTTTTTGTTTAATATTTTTAAAACTAAACTAAAAAAAATTGAAAATATTTTTTTTATATTTTGGTTGATTTATTTTAATTCTATAATAAATTTTTAATCAATTAAATTGACTCATTTTATTAATTTAAATTTGTAAATATGTGAATCATTAATTAATATTTCTGGAAAATAAAATTTGGCAAACAAACATATTTGCTCGTATTTTATATCTTAATTAGTTCACTATGTTGAATTTTTAATGTGAATGAGCACACATTAATGTGTCGAGATTGTATTATTTTCGACAGAATAAACAGCTGCAGGTGTTGTCTGTCGCTCAAAGAAATACTATGTGAAAAAATAAACAAAACTGCATTAAAGACCGGCGGCGTGCCTTGATTTATTTTTGGATAGAAAAAAGAAACTTTTGTAATTAAAAAAATAACTCAATAGCGTAACATATATAATTAAAAAAATTAAATTTTATTGAACAAAATAATTGTTTAAAATAAAATTATTTTGTTTAGTTTAGTTAATTTAAGATTTTTTGTTGCTACTATAAGCGTTTTATAGTTAATACTAAGCTCAGTGCTGGCTTGTCGCTGACAGAGCGCCAGCACGTTGTTGACAAGGACGCTTAATTTGTTTTTTTTTTTAATTTTAATTTCTAATTTATGTAAAATATTGTCATAATATTTAAATAATTTATTTGTTTAAAAATTAATTAATAAAAAATTACCATCTTCATCTACTTCAGAGATGATATCAGCTAACATCTGTTCATCCAAATTGATACCCAACATGCCCAAGATTGTTCCAATCATGACGGTACCAATACTTCCCTTCTTTTCAACATCAAAGGTGTCAAAGGCATTCTTGAGCACTGTAAATATAAAATAAATATGTAACAGAAATATACAAAACAACTTACATCCGTTAATATATATTTAGGACATTAAAAATCGACTGCCAGTTGTCGAGACAACTCAGTATGATATTATTAATGGGTTAAAATGACGCGTTTTTTGTCTCTTGCGTTTTACGACGCCACGGTGCGAGAATTCAGAGCAAGGTTTAAAATTAAATTAGAATGAATGAAATCATAATTAGTTTATTATTTAATAATAAGGTTAACATTGATTTTGAAAACATTATAAAGGAATTTAAAAAAAAATGTTTAAATGATTTAATCTGTAAATACTTACATGCAACTTGTTCTTTGTTAAGTTCGTTTTCTGCCTATAAAAAAGCAAAAACTTGATTAGAATTATCCAATTTTAAACTTGTAAAAATGTACACAGTTTACAATAATTTCTTAATTTAAATTTAAGTTTTTTTACATAAAATGGAATATAGAAAAAGTTTGATTTGAGTTTATTTACTTTAAAATAAAATAGAAAAAAAATTAAAATAATTTTTTTACAAATAATGATCACAAATATATTAAATTTTCAATTTTTTGTATTAATTTTGTAGTAATTTTGATTTAAAATATGTATTTTTGTTTCAAATCATACTTAATACTAATAAATCTTTATCTTTATTATATAACTTACCATTTTTGGTGATTGTAAGGAGTATTGGCTTAATCCGTGCACTTGCTAAGATCACTAGTTCACTAGAGATGAGGTTAGACCTTTCAGCTCCCTTTTAACCAGTATCGTTGTAAAATAAGGGGGCGTAGATTTTATAAATTTTTCCCACATTTTTATAGTTCTTTTCACATTTTAATTGCTATACGACGGTTTCCTATACGCCGCCGCAGATACGATCCGGTCCTGTTGATTCCCCAAACGTGTTCACTAGAAATACATTTTTATTTATAAACGAACTATGGAAAATACTATAATCAGTGTAAAAATAAATTCTTATTGTATTACAAAAAGGCCCCCGAATGTTGTATTTATATTTTTTCACACAATCGTGGATTTCCGATGAGAAGAGTTTAGAGTTTGTTGAGTGGTTTGTAAAGATTAATTGAATTGTGTAAATGATTAAGTTGTAACTAATATTTCATTATAAATCCACTATGAGCAAACAACGTCAATCGATAGCTATATTTTAGTATTTACTTTGCAAACTTTATTCTAATGCAATAATTTTTTATAGTTTTTTTATTTAATGATAATGCTATGCACATAGCAAACCTAGTTTATGTATTAATAGTTAATTAAATAAAAAATAAATTTAATTAAATTTATCAAGTTTAATTTAACTATTGCATGAACACAATTCACTTAAACTATTTTCTAGTTTAATTATACTTTTTCTTAAGTGCTTTATGATTCTTAAATGTTGTTAAAATTTAGTGTTTAAGAATTTATTAAAAAGTGAGTTTCATTGTTCCATATTTGGCAGCTATCAAGCTGGAAAGTATTTGTTAATCAGTTACAATTTCTATAAACGGTATTCTTAGCTTCAGCTGCAACTACTTAATTAAATTCGTTCATAAATAAGTATGAAAGAAATGTTTATGATGCAATTTGCACAATTTATGGAAAATTATTTTATGCTATTAGAATAAATGTAATTTATTCTGGATAAGGTGTGGTAACCTAGTTTTGTCATGTGTTTTGTTTAGTTGACCGTAATTTTTTTTTTATAGAGTTAGAGCTAAAATATAGAAAAGAAGCTGTTTATAACAAATCTGCATGACCGCTAGTTTTTGCATCATGCGTGTCTTGTTCAGATTGCTTAAACCAAATTAGTTATCTTTAAGCAATAATCTTCAGCAATACAGACAAGCCCACTAGCATACATTTTTTTCCGAATAAAATTTTGTTCATAACTAATTTAATGAAATTTTTTTTACACTTTATAGCCAGGTTTTGGTGCTTTCTAACAAATTGAAGAAATTTTAAGACCAGATTTTGCTTTGTTAAAAACTTAAATTGAATAAGTTTTACTTTTTTAACGTTTTTTGCCGGATATTGTTTTTTTGTTTTTAATTTGTTAATTTAAACATTTTATGAAAACTTTTTTACACTTTATAGCCAGATTTTGTTGCTTTCTGACATTTGAAAAAAGAATTAAAACTAAATTAAAAACTTTATGAACAGAATTTTACTTTTTTATTGTTTTTTGTTGAATATTGGTTTTTTGAATTTTTTTTCTGATTGGGTTTGCTAATTTAGACATAATTTAAAATTTATAATTAAAAGTTTTTGGTTAGATATTGTTTTTTTAACATTTTATAACCGGATTGGTCATTTTTAACATTTAAACAGTTTATAACCAAATGTTGGTGTTTTTTGACAATATTTGTAACATTTTTAGAAGTATTTTGCTATTTTTGTAAATAAAGTTTTGCAATGTAACAAATTTTAGTGCTTTCTGACTATTTTACATTTTATGTCAAAATTTTGCTATTTTTGACAATTTATGAATAGAATTTTTCACTTTTTGACTTTTTTCTAATAATATTTTGGTATTTTATGAAAAAAAAATTGCAAATTTTGCCATTTTTGGCTTTTTTATAATAGTATTTTGCATTGTCTAACAGTTTATAATTAAATCTTTGTGCTTTCTGACATTATTATACTTTATGGCCAAATTTAACTATTTTATAAATTATTATTTTTACTTTTTATTAATTTGTGGTCGAATTTTGTTTTCTCTAACAATTTAGGAATTTTCTTACTATATTTTATGGCCAACTTTTGCAAATTTTGACAATTTTTTAATATATTTTTTGCATTTTTTTGCACAATCTGAGTATTTTAGTATTTTGCGTTTTTTAACAAATTATGATCAATCTTTGCTATTTTTTTGACTTTATTTACATACTTAATTGCCGGAATTTACTATTTTTGAAATTCTGTAAATAGAATTTTTCACTTGACAATTTTTTAATATTTTTGACATTTTATAAATTTGTTTTTCTACTTTTTATCAATTTATGGCCAAGTTCTTTTCTTTGTAACAATGTAGCATCTACTTTTGACTGTATTTTATATTTTATTGCAAAATTTTGCTATTTTTGACAATTTATTAATAATATTTTGCACTTTTTGACAGTTAATGACCGAATTTTGATTGTTTCTAATAATATTTTGAAAAAATTTTGCCATTTTAAAATTTTTATATACAATATTTTGCATTTTTTAAAAGTGGCTGGATTTTACATTTTATGAATAAAATTTTGACTTTTTGACAAGACTTTCAATCAATATTGTCAAATATTTTGTTTTTTTTTAATCTTTTTTTAATTTTTTATTAGTTTATGGCCGAACTTTGTTCTTTCTAACAATTTAGGTATTTTTTGACTGTATTTTATATTTTATGGCCAAATTTTGCTATTTTTGACAATTTAAGAATAGGATTTTGCACTTTTTGACTGATTTTAAATCTTTCTGAAAATATTCTATTTTATTTTATTTTATTTTTTTTTTTTATTTAGTTTATTTACGGAAAAATCCTTTTGTTACAATATTACAAAAATAAGTAAAACAAACAATAACATTAGTACTAAAAAATAAACATATAACAAATATAAAATATTTATGATACACAAAGAAAAGAAGACATTGTATGAAAGAATTTTGCACTTTTTAACTGTTTTTGGTAAAATTTTGCCATTTTTGACTTTTCATAAATAGTATTTTGCATCTTTTAACAGTTTATGATTAAATTTTGGTGCTTTTTGACATTATCTTTTTATTTTATTTTACAATTTTTGACATTTTGTGAATAGAATTTTGCAGTTAATTTGACAGTTTTTGACCGGATTTTATTTATTTTTTCAATATTTTGATATTTTTGACATTTTATAAATTAAATTTTGTACTTTTTATCAGTTTATGGCCAAATTTTGTAATTTTTGACAATTTATGAATAGAATTTTGCACTTTTTGACAGGATTTTAAATTTAAAGATAATATTTTGGTATTTTATGAATGAACTTTGCGTTTTTTAACCGTTTTTGAATTATTTTTGTTGTTTTTGATTTTTCATAAATATTATTTTTATACTTTCTGGTCGGAATTTAGCATTTTTGACATTTTGTGAATAGAGTTTTGCACTTTCTAAATAAATTTTTGTATTTTTTATTAGTTTATGACCAATATTTTTTTAGGTGCTTTCCGACTATATTTTATGGAAAAATGTTGCTATTTTTGACAATTTATTTTAGAATTTTGCACTTTTTGCCAGTATATGACAAGATTTTAAATCTTTCTGATAATATTTAGGTATTTTATGAAATAAATTTGCACCTTTTAACGGTTTTTGGCTATATTTTGCTATTTGTTACTTTTTATAAATAGTGTTGCGTTTTTTAACAGTTTATGATCATATTTTGGTGCTTTTTATACTTAATGGCCAAATTTTACTGTTTTTGACATGTTATAAATAGAATTTGCTTTTGACTTGATTGTTTTTAACAATATTTTGAATCATTTTGACATTTTATAAATTAAATTTTATATTTTTTATCAGTTTATGACCAGACTTTGTTTTTCTTGACAATTTGGGTATTTTTTTGACTAAATTTTATGGCAAAATTTTGCTATTTTTAACAATTTATGAATAAAATTTAGCATTTTTTAACAGAATTTTTGATAATATTTTGGTATTTTATGAAAGTGTTTTGCACATTTTAATTGTTTTTGTCATTTTTGACTTTTTTAAATTGTATTTTGCATTTTAAACAGGTTACGATCAAATTTTGGTGCTTTTTGACATTATACTTGATCAGATTTTATTTTTTTTTTACAATATTTTGATATTTTATGAATAAAATTTTGACTTTTTGACAAGATTTTCAATCAATATTGTCAAATATTTTGTCATTTTTTAATATTTAATTTTTTTTATCAATTTCTACCGAATTTTGCTTTTTCTAACAATTTAAAGGCTTTCTGACTGTATTTTATGGCAAAGTTTTGTTATTTTTAACAATTTATAAATTTTGCACTTTTTAACAGGATTTTCAGTCTTTCTGATAATATTTTGATATTTTATGTAAGAATTTGGAACATTTAGATTGTTTTTGGCTAAGTTTTGCCATTTTTGACTTTCAATAAATA
Source organism: Tachinus rufipes (assembly GCA_963932245.1). NCBI lineage: Eukaryota > Metazoa > Arthropoda > Insecta > Coleoptera > Staphylinidae > Tachinus > Tachinus rufipes. The sequence goes on along the minus strand of OZ010744.1, from coordinate 116,370,971 downwards.
GTATTAGGCTTTTTTTAACAGTTTATAATTAAATTTTGGTGCTTTTTGATATTAATTTTGTACTTTATGGTTGGATTTAACTATTTTGACATTCTGTGAATCGATAGTTGCACCTGACTTGACAGTTTTTGACCAAATTTTGATTTTTTTTGACAATATTGTGATATTTTTAATATTTAATAAAATTGATTTTATTTTTTTTTTATCAATTTTGTTTTTTTTTAACAATTTAGGTGCTTTCTGTGCCATTTTTGACCATTTATGAATAAAATTTTATAGTTTTTGGGAATTTATGACAAGATTTTTAATTTTTCTGATAATATTTTGTTATTTTATGATAGAGTTTTGCACTTTGGAACCGTTTTTGGCAAAAATTTGTAATTTTTGACTTTATATAAAAAGTGTTTTGCATTTTGTACAATTAATGTTCAAACTTTGGTGCTTTTTGGCATTATTTTTGTACTTGACATTCTGAGCATTTTGCACTTGACTTTGACTTTTTGACTAGGTTTTGAATTTTGTTGAAATTTTTTAAATTTTTTTGACATTTTATAAATTAATTTTTGTACGTTTTATCAGTTTATCGGCAAATTTGTAGGTGATTTTTGACTATATTTTATGTTTTATAATCAATTTTTGACAATTTAGGAATAAAATTTTGCAGTTGTTGACAGGATTTTGAATTTTTCTGATAATATTTTCATATTTTATTAAAAAAATTTGCACATTTTAACCGTTTTTGGGCAATTTTTGCCATTTTTGACTTTTTATAAATAGTATTTTGCATTTTAACAGTTATGATTATATTTTGGTGCTTTCTGACGTTATTTTTATACTTTATGGCTAAATTTTAGTGTTTCTGACATTTAAAGAATAGAATTTGCACCAAATTTTGTTTTTTTTTGAGAATATTTTAATTTTCTTCCTAATAATTTAGGAGCTTTCTGACTATATTTTATGACAAACTTGTTTTGTAATTTTTGACAATTTGACAATTTTTGGTATTTTATGAAAGAATTTTGGACATTTTAATTGTTTTTGGCTAAACTTTTTTATTTTTGACTTTTCATAAATAGTATTTTGCTTTTTTTAACAGTTTATGATCAAATTCATGGTTAGATTTTACTAATTTTGACATTTTGTGAATATGTGAACTGAATTTTGCATTTGACTTGACAGTTTTTGACTGAATTTTAAATCTTTTTGTCAGTATTTTAATATTTTTGCTTTTTTATAAATTAAATTTTGTATTTTTTATCAATTTATAGCCGAATTTGGTTCTTTCTAACAATTTAGGTGCTTTTTGACTATAATTTTACCATTTTAGACATTATATTAATTTAGTTTTGCACTTTTTTGATCGTTTATGGCTGGAGTTTGAATCTATCTGATAATATTTTAATATTTTATGAAAGAATTATACTCATTTTAATTGTTTTTTTTTTTTATTTTGCCATTTTTGACTTTTTTTAAATCGTATTTTGCGTTTTTTAACAGTTTACGGTCAAATTTTAGTGTTTTTTGACATTATTTTTAAACTTTATGGCCGGATTCGACTATTTTTGATAATTTGTGATTAGAATTTTCCTATTGGCTTAACAGTTTTTGACCGGATTTTGAATCTTGTTGACATTATTTGATATTTTTGTTTTTTTTTTTTAATTTAAGTTTTGACTATATTTTATAGCCAAATTTTTGAGTAGAGTATTTTTTTTGATTAAATATGAATAGAATTTTGCATTTTTTGTTAGTTTATGACAGGATTTAATTTTTTTCTAAAAATATTTTGGTATTTTATGGAAGAATTTGCACTTTTCAACGGTTTTTGGCTATATTTTGCATTTTTTACTGTTTGAAAATTGTATTTTGCATTTTTTTAACAGTTTATTATCATATTTTGGTGTTTTACGACGTTTTTTGACAATTTATAAAATAAATTTTGTACTTTTTGTTAGTTTATGACCAAACTTTATTCTCCTCAACAATAAGTATTTTCTGACTATATTATATGGCTAAATTTTGCTATATTTGACAATTTATGAATGCTTTTTGATTTTATTTACATACTTCATGGTCGAAATTTACTATTTTTGACATTTTGTGAGTAGAATTTTTTACTTAACTTGACAGATTTTTAATCTTTTTGACAATTTTTTAATATTATTGACTTTTTATAAATTAATTTTTGTACGTTTTATCTGTTTATTGCCAAATTTTGTTCTTCTTAACAATTTAAGTACTTTCCGACAATCTTTTATATTTTATGGCATAATTTTGCCATTTTTGACATTATATTAATTTAATTTTGCACTTTTTGACAGTTTATAACAGGATTTTAAATTTTTCTAATAATAATTTGTTATTTTATGAAAGAATTTTGCACTTATTAACCGTTTTTAGTCAAACTTTGCAATGTTTGAGTATTTTGCATTTTTTAACAGTTTATGATCAATTTTGATTGCTTTTTGACATTATTTTTATACTTCATGGCCAAATTTTACTATTTTTGACGTTTTATGAAATTAATTTTGCATCCGACTTGACTGGTTTTGGCCGAATTTTGAATTTTTTGACAATATTTTGATATTTTTGACATTTTATAAATTATTTTTTTAATTTTTAATTAGTTTATGGCTAAATTTTGTACTTTCTAACAATTTAGGTGTTTTCTGAATATATTTAATGGCAATTTTTGTATTTTTTGACAATTTATGAATGAAAATTAATACTTTTTTGTAGAATTTTAAAACTTTTTAATAATATTTTGCTATTTATGAAAAAATTTGCAGTTTTTGACTTTTAATAAATAGTATTTTGCGTTTTTAAACAATATATAATAACATTTTGGTGCTTTTTGACGTTATTTTTATACATTATGGCCGAATTTAGTATTTTTGACATTTTATGAATTAAATTTTGCATCCGACTTGACTTGTTTTGACCGGATTTTGAATTTTTTGACAATATTTTGATGTTTTTGACATTTTATAAATTAATTTTTGTATTTCTTATCAGTTTTTTTCGTTTGATTTTTCTAATAATTTAGGCGGTTTCTGATAGAAAATTGATGCTTTTTTGACAATTTATTAATAGAGTTTTGTACTTTGTAACCATTTTTAGCTAAACTTTGATGTTTTTGAATTTTTATAAATTGCATTTTGCATTTTTAACAGTTTATGATCAAATTTTGGTGCTTTCTGATATTATTTTCATTTTGATAGTTTTTAAATTTTATAATTAAACCTTTTGATTTTTAACAATTTTTTTAAGTTTTGTTCTTTCTAACAGCTTAGGGGTTTTTTGACTAAATTCTATGGCCCAATTTTGACAGTTTTAATAATTTAAGAATTGAATTTTGCTTCTTTTGGACAGGATTTTAAATCTTTCTGATGATAAATTGATATTTTATGAAAGAATTTTCTACGTTGTAACCGTTTTTGGTCAAATATTGCTATTTTTGATTTATTTTTGGTTTTCTATATATTATATACATTTTTTGCTCAAAATTCTATTAAATTTACAGAGAAAATGCATTTACCGCATAATAATAATCAAAAATTGCTGAGAATAGTATAAAATTTACACATAAATCACATTTCGGCTTCTAAATTTTATAAAAAATGTAAAAGCATTTATTGCATAAAATTTATTTAAATTTGCCGAATAAAGTGTAAAATTTGCTGCTTGTATTTTTATTAAATTTATGTAGTTAACGCATTTATAACATGTTAATAATCAAAAATTGTTGAAAAAAGTATAAAAGTTACACATAAAACACATTTTTTGCTCAAAATTAATCAACTATTGTGAAAAATTGATGAAATTTACACATAAAACACGTTTTCTGACCAAAATTTGATTAAAAGTACGTAAAGTACATATTTACAGCAGGATATTAACCAAAAACTGCTGAAATAAGTATAACATTTATACATAAAACATATTTACTGCTTAAAATTTTATAAAATTTGCTTAAAAAATGCATTTACTGCATAAAATTTCTTAAAATTTTATAAAAAGGTGTAAAATCTATACATAAAACACATTTATTGTTCAAAAATCTTTTAAATGTACGTATTTGTTTATCACATTAATCAAAAATTGCTGTAAAAGTATGAAATTTACACTTTAAATACATTTATTGCACGAAATTCTATCAAAGTTACAGAGAAAACGCATTTACCGCATAATAATAATCAAAAATTACTATTAAATGTTTAAAATTTACACATAAAATATATTTACCGCTTTCAAATTATTAAAAATTGCTGAAAAAGGTATCAATTTTTAACATAAAACACAATTGCTGTTCAAATTTTTTTTTAATTTACGTAATTAACGCATTTAAAGCATGGTAATATTCAAAAATAAAACAGATTTTCTACTCAAAATTCTATGAATTTATCTTGTCAAACGCATTTACCGCATAAAATGTTTTAAATATTGTTGCAAAAATGATCAAATTTACACCTAAATCACATTTGCTGTTCAAAATTTGATTAAATTTACACGTTTGCCGCATGATGTTAATTAAAAATTTTTGAAAAAATTATAAAATTTGCACCTTAAACACATTTAATGTTTGAAATTTTATTAAATTTACATAGAAAATACATTTACTGCATAATTTTAATCAAACGTTACTATCAAATTTACGCATAAATCACATGTACTGTTCCAAATTCTTTAAAATTTCTGTAGAAAACACTTTTACTACATAAAATATGTTAAAAAAAGTATAAAATGTACTCATGAATCACATTTGCTGCTCAAAATTCTATGAAATTTGATTGTAAAACGCATTTACTGAATAAAATTAATTAAAAAGTATTGAAAAATGTATAAAATTTATACATAAAACACTAAAATTTTATCAAGTTTACGTAAAGTACACATTTACAGTAGGATGTTAATCAGAAACTGCTAAAACAACTATAACATTAACACACAAATCACTTATCCTTTTCAAAATTTAAAAAAAATTACACATTTACTGCTCCAAATTCTATAAAATTTCTGTTGAAAATACCAGGAACATTTTTGACAGATTAAGAAATTTTTTTTTATAATTATTTTATCTTTTTAGGAACATTTATTAGTTTAAAAATAGTTTGAAACCTTGATTGACATTTTTTGGTAATTTACAAACGTTTTATAAACGTTTGGACATCTTATGACTTTAATAAAAAAAAAATTTACATTTTAAGAACATTCTTGACATCTCAAGAACGTTGTATACAGTTTTTAAAAATTTGATGACATAAATGATATCTTAGGAAAATGTTTTGGATTTTTGTGATAGTTTGAAAATTTTTTATGTATTTATTCAGAAATGTTTTTGAAATTTTTTGACAGTTCACAAACGTTTTAAGACATTATGATCAGTTAGGTATTACTTTTTGGAAGTTTTTGAACAATTTTAGACATTTTATAAAATTAATAAAAATATTTTACACACTTCAAGAACAGTTTTTATAGAATAAATTGTATTTCAAAAAGACTTCTAACACTTTAAGAACGTTTTTGACATCTTAAGATTATTGTAGATAGTTTACTTATAGATTAAGTAATTTATTCAAAAAAATTTAGACATTATCGAATGTTTAGAAATATTTTTGACAAATTTTGACTCAAGAATTATTTAAATCACTTACGAACGTTTTATAGCATAAGTCAATGTTGTTAGTTTAAGAATATGCATACCAGTTTAGGAATGTTTAATGGCATAAGTGACAGCTTAGTAATGTTTTTGATAGATTAGAAACATAGAATATTTTGAACAGTTTGCAAACGTTTCATAATTTATTATTGATATTTTTGTAAAAATTTTGGCTTCAGAAATATTTTTGACACTAATATTTTTGATACCTTAAATATTTTTGCCACTTTAAGAATATTTTTGATAATTCAAAGATCTTGTATACATTTTACAAACGTTTTATGGCATATCAGGAACAATTTATTGGACAATTAAAAAAATTTGAACAACAATTAAACATTTTTGGACAGTATACGAACGTTTTATGACATTACTGACAATTTAGGAACATTATTAATAATAGAGTAACATGTTTTTGAATATTGTTGACAGTTAAGGAACATTTGATAATTCTATTGATAGTTTATTAATATTCACTGACAGTTCAAGAACATTGTTAGAAATATTTTTGAGAATAGAGGAATGATTTATGACATAAATGACAGCTCAGTTTTTTTTTTATTTATTGGAAATATTTTTGACAGTTTACAAACGCTTTAGTTATATTTTTGAGTGAACTTTTTATAATATCAGTAAAAGTTCAGAAGTATTTTTGACTTTTTAAGCACATACAAACTTTTTGACATGATTACAACATCTAATTAGGCTTTAGGAAGTTCTGATTATTCACTTATTATTTCTGTTGTTAAAACTAACTTATCCTAACCTAACCTAACTTTAACTTAACCTAACCTAACCTAACCTAACCTAACCAAACTTTAACTTAACCTAACCTAACCTAACCTAACCTAACTTTAACTTAACCTAACCTAACCTAACCTAATCTAATCTAACCTAACCTAAACTAACCTAAACCTCATATATCATTATTCTAAGATGAACATAGTAAACATTAAAGAATTTTTTAGATATTTTGGTTTTGATACTTATTGTTTATGTTCTAATAATCCACAAATTTCAGCAGAAAATCTTAGAAAAACTCTTCAAAATGTTATCAAAAATTTTGTTTCTTTCTTTGTTATTATACCAAAACAAAAGTACCTGTTTTCAATTTAAACAAAACAGGCAGTAAATGAGAAGCAAAAATCATTTAAGAAACAAATCTGTAATTGTTCCAAACAGACTAAAAAGTATTATAAGTTAGCTCGTATTTACTGTGACAATCTTACACAATACTAATCCAAAAAAAAATTTGAAATATATTCAAATTTAACGCACAAATTACTGTTTTTTATTCAGTACCGCCACATTCTTTTTATTAGAAATTTTTTAAGCAGTAAATTTTAATTTTTTTTAATGAAATTTTTTCAGTGGCGTCACAATTTTTTTTAGTATAGAAATTTTTGAAGCAGTATTTTTTTTAATAAATTTTGTTGTAAATTTTTATTTTAATATAACATTTCTTAATAAGAAACTGGCTTCTTAATTAAAACTAGAAAAATTAAAACAATAAGTTGTTTGCTTAAATTATAACATAAATTGCAGTCACAATTTTTATTATATTAACTCAACATTACAGTAATTTGTTTGATTAAATACATCATTAATTGTGTTAAAAAGCACAAAACTATTTAATTAAATTTGTCTTTTGCTATTATGCGATGCCGTAATCATACAAGGCACATGCTGTAATTGTTAAATTGAATTTGAATAAATTATTAATTCATTTTATTAATTTAATATAAATAATTTTTTAAATTCACTTTATTACATTCTTGCAATTAATCCGGTCAAATTCTTAAATCGCAACAAGCGAGAGAAACAATGCGGCCTTCTCAGTAATTAAGCGTGTAATCACGTGTTGTCTAAGAAATTTTATACCCGCTTTCAGCATCTGGCAATGCACCAAGACGCCGATCCAATCGCAAGTTTATTTCAAAACTTTAAACCACTGTAATCTGAAAGTAGTGGGGATATTTTTTTCAGCCAGGAAATAAATGACCCTTGGCACAACAACATCTGATAACTGTATTTACTACTCATTAGTTAATTAATATTTTGTAAATAATTATTAGTATTTAATTACTCATTTTTTAGTTGGATTGTATTCAAAATTTATTTTTAGTACAATTGAATTTATATTTTATAAACAATGACAATTTTCAGGGTCCGCACGTGCGAAATTATTACATTATAACCGGCTATAAAGATTACAGAATGTGTATAAAATATTTGTTGTTTGCAATTACGTAGGGTATTAAAATACATATTGTATAAAGGGAACAGAAAATGTTCCGTTTGATGTCATGCCAGTATAACAAGTATTGTTGCTTGGCTATTAAATTTTTACGTGTATCAAAATAAACAATTTGCATTATAGCGATAGAACCTTATAAATAATTTTGGTGGGTTTCTGTGAATTATTTATCTGGTGTAGATTATAATTAGTATGTAACATTGCATAAAGTGATAAGATTATAGATTGTTAATCATTGAAAATTGTTACAATTGTTACAAGTTGATCAAAATGATTTTTTTTTCAATTTTAAAAGGTGATATGTAGGAATTACTTAATATGTCATAACAACATAAAGAAACCTTTCAATTTCAATTTATGAAACAACTACTGATGCAATAAAATATTTCCAAACTATCAAAAATGTTTTTAATGTCAAAAAAGTTCATAAACTATCACTATTGTCAAAGTTAGTATGTTAAAAAAAAGTTAAAAATATTTCTATACTTTTACTGATATCATTAAAATTCTGAGCTGTCATTTATGTCATAAAACATTTGTAAACTGTCAAAAATTAGTTTAAAAATTATTTCTTAACTAGTACTAGTTTTCAAATGTTCCTCAACTGTTAAAAATATCCAAATAAATTTCTGATATGTCATAAAACGTTTGTAAACTGTATACAAGATTCTATAATTATAGTATATAAGTTACAAAATTCTTAAAAGTTCTATCTGGAACTTACTTAACTGTTCTAGAATTTTTTCACAAATTAATGACAGATTTAAAAAAATTCTAATAAATTTTGTTTTTTTTATTTGTAGAATGCATTCACTAGTTCTAGAAACCATTTCCAGAATCTTCTTTAAAATTAAGTTTTCAAATACACAACAGTCAGAGTATATTCTAGATAACTCGGATAGAAATTCACAAAACAGATTACTAATTTAAAAAGTTTTATAATTACCAACAAATGTTAGCAGCCTTTAAGACAATTTATACCATAAGTACCTATTTTAGATTCTTCGTATAGTTAATCAAAATTTTTAAATCTTTTTTGAAACACAAAAAACCATTGACAAGTTTAGTAAACAGTTGTCCAGTCTAGAAGTTTCTGTAAAAACTATTGAAAAGTTCTTAAAGTTTTTGTCAAATTACATGTAGATGATTTAACAATTTTCAAAAACCTCAGGAGTTTTGGAGCAGTAGTTCTAGAGTTCTATCAAAAGTTTTTTTAAAAAAATTTAAATACTCTGACCATTCTAGAACTATCTTTAAGGCTATACAAAATTTTGATTTATTTTATAAAAATGGTTTGACAATTTCTAGAATCCACTGATAAGTTTTACTAAGTTTTGGTTAAAATCTACAAAACTTTCATAAACTCTAGTTTTTTTTTTGTTAATTTAATATTTGTGCAAGTTTTGTGTCGAATTAGACACTCTTTACATACATTTTAAATATTTTTTGCAAACAAATAGTTATTTCTTTTCTTCGAATTTTGTTAAGACCTTAATATTTATAGATTATTTTGCCAATTTTTGCATATGATTTACTATTTATTCAGTTAATTTTGATACTTCAAATATTGTTTTTACAGTGTACACTTTTATATGATGATGATAGTAAATCTTTATGTTTTTTAATATTCATTTTTTATTATTCCGTGCTTGCTACAAAACAAATATATTTTTGCGCCTACGAGCGCTTCTCTCCTTGTGATGTGCAATTATAGTTCTACACAAACATTCGAGACCTACAGTTTGGTCTCAGATAATTATTAGATTTGCTAAAGCTTTGCGGGTATATTATATATAAAAATTGCACTTTAAATAATCAAAAAATTTACATTTATTGCATTAATTTTATACAAAAAATGCACTAAATTCTAATTTACTTTAAAGAATAACGCAAAAAATCTTATTTATTTATTTATTGCATTAAATTAAGTAATAATTGCACACAAAATTTATGTATGGTACTTTATTATTTAATAATCACACATTTGATGCATTAAATTTATACAAAACTAATTTACTATGTAGAAAATCTAAAAAATAGTACAAAAAACTATCTATTATATTAAAATGTGTAATAATTCTACATAAAAATCATTTAATAAATAAAACGTATCAAAAACTGTACATAAAATTTATTTATTGTATAAAATATATAAAAAATTGCACAAAAAATTTATTTATTGTAAAGAATGTATCAAAAATTGCTTATAAAATTATTTATTGTATTAAATATTACAAAGATTGCACAAGAAACTTAATTATTTTAAAAGATGTAACAAAAATTGCACAAAAAACTTAATTATTGCAAAAAATATATTACAAATTGCACAAAAAACTTAATTATTTTAAAATATGTAACAAAAATTGCACAAAAAACTTAATTATTGCAAAAAATATAGTACAAATTACACAAAAAACTTATTTATTTTAAAATATGTAACAAAAATGGAACAAAAAACTGAATTATTGCAAAAAATATATTACAAATTGCACAAAAAACATATTTATTTTAAAATATGTAACAAAAATTGCACAAAAATCTTAATTATTGCAAAAAATATATTACAAATTGCACAAAAAACTTATTTATTTTAAAAGATGTCACAAAAATTGAACAATAAACTTAATTATTGCAAAAAATTATTTACAAATTGCACAAAAAACTTATTTATTTTAAAATATATAACAAAAATTGCACAAAAAACTTAATTATTGCAAAAAAGATATTACAAATTGCACAAAAAACTTATTTATTTTAAAATATGTAACAAAAATTGCACAAAAAACTTAATTATTGCAAAAAATATATTACAAATTGCACAAAAAACTTATTTATTTTAAAAGATGTAACAAAAATTGCACAAAAAACTAAATTATTGCAAAAAATATATTACAAGTTGCAGAAAAAACTTATTTATTTTAAAATTTGTAACAAAAATTGCACAAAAAACTTAATTATTGCAAAAAATATATTACAAATTGCACAAAAAACTTATTTATTTTAAAAAATGTAACAAAAATTGCACAAAAAACTAAATTATTGCAAAAAATATATTACAAATTGCACAAAAAACTTATTTATTTTAAAAGATGTAACAAAAATTGCACAAAAAACTAAATTATTGCAAAAAATATATTACAAATTGCACAAAAAACTTATTTATTTTAAAAGATGTAACAAAAATTGCACAAAAAACTTAATTATTGCAAAAAATATATTACAAATTGCACAAAAAACTTATTTATTTTAAAATATGTAACAAAAATTGCACAAAAAACTTAATTATTGCAAAAAATATATTACAAATTGCACAAAAAACTTATTTATTTTAAAAGATGTAACAAAAATTGCACAAAAAACTTAATTATTGCAAAAAATATATTACAAATTGCACAAAAAACTTATTTATTTTAAAAGATGTAACAAAAATTGCACAAAAAACTTAATTATTGCAAAAAATATATTACAAATTGCACAAAAAACTTATTTATTTTAAAAGATGTAACAAAAATTGCACAAAAAACTAAATTATTGCAAAAAATATATTACAAATTGCACAAAAAACTTATTTATTTTAAAATATGTAACAAAATTGCACAAAAAACCTAATTATTGCAAAAAATATATTACAAATTGCACAAAAAACTTATTTATTTTAAAAGATATAACAAAAATTGCACAAAAAACCTAATTATTGCAAAAAATATATTTCAAATTGCACAAAAAACTTATTTATTTTAAAAGATGTAACAAAAATTGCACAAAAAACTTAATTATTGCAAAAAATATATTACAAATTGCACAAAAAACTTATTTATTTTAAAAGATGTAACAAAAATTGCACAAAAAACTTAATTATTGCAAAAAATATATTTCAAATTGCACAAAAAACTTATTTATTTTAAAAGATGTAACAAAAATTGCACAAAAAACTTAATTATTGCAAAAAATATATTACAAATTGCACAAAAACTTATTTATTTTAAAAGATGTAACAAAAATTGCACAAAAAACTTAATTATTGCAAAAAATATATTACAAATTGCACAAAAAACTTATTTATTTTAAAAGATGTAACAAAATTTTTCACAAAAAACTCAATTATTGCAAAAATATATTACAAATTGCACAAAAAACTTATTTATTTTAAAAGATATAACAAAAATTGCACAAAAAACTTAATTATTGCAAAAAATATATTACAAATTGCACAAAATCTTATTTATTTTAAAAGATGTAACAAAAATTGCACAATAAACTTAATTATTGCAAAAAATATATTACAAATTGCTCAAAAAACTTATTTATTTCAAAATATGTAACAAAAATTGCACAAAAAACTTAATTATTGCACAAAATATATTACAAATTGCACAAAAAACTTATTTATTTTAAAATATGTAACAAAAATTGCACAAAAAACTTAATTATTGCAAAAAATATATTACAAATTGCACAAAAAACTTATTTATTTTAAAAGATGTAACAAAAATTGCACAAAAAACTTAATTATTGCAAAAAATATATTACAAATTGCACAAAAAACTTATTTATTTTAAAAGATGTAACAAAAATTGCACAAAAAACTAAATTATTGCAAAAAATATATTACAAATTGCACAAAAATCTTTTTTATTTTAAAAGATGTAACAAAAATTGCACAAAAAACTTAATTATTGCAAGAATTATAGTACAAATTACACAAAAAACTTATTTATTTTAAAAGATGTAACAAAAATTGCACAAAAAACCTAATTATTGCAAAAAATATAGTACAAACTACACAAAAAACTTATTTATTTTAAAAGATGTAACAAAAATTGCACAAAAAACTTAATTTTTGCAAAAAATATAGTACAAAAAACTTATTTATTTTAAAAGATGTAACAAAAATTGCACAAAAAACTAAAGTATTGCAAAAAATTTATTACAAATTGCACAAAAAACTTATTTATTTTAAAAGATGTAAGAAAAATTAAACATAAAATTTATTTATTGTAAAAAATATATAAAAATTTGCACAAAAAATTTTTTGATTGTGAAAGATGTAACAAATATGTAAATAAAACTTATTTGTTGTATAAAATATATCAAAGATTGCACAAAAAACTTATTCATTGTAAAAGATGTAACAAAAATTGCACATAAAACTCTTTTATTGTAAAAAATATATTAAAAGTTGCACACTAAATTTATTTTTTGTAAAAAATATATCAAAAATTGCACAAAAAACTTTTATTTATTGTAAAAGTTGTCAAAAACTGTGCAAAACTTATTTATTGCAATAAATTATGTAATAAATGTTTTATAAATCATTTTACTGTATTAAATTAATTAAAAATTGCACAAAAAACTTGCTGCATTAAAATTACACCTGAAAATGCATTGAAATCTTTAAAGTTATCAAAGTTATCAAAATAAGCACAAAAAAAAATTATGTAATAGTTTAAAATAAAGGATGATTAAAATCTTTACTATGTGGTTCAAACTAAGTTTTATTTTATTAATGCACAAACAAATTATAAACTTTATCAAATTAATCAAAACCTGCACATAAAACAATTATTGCATTAATTATTTTTTTTTTTTATTTTATTTTTTTTAAGCAAAAAGTGCAGAAAAAATTAATTTCTTTTGTAAAAGTTGTCAAAACTGGTTTATTTTTTGCATTTAAATATTTTTCACTTTTAAAAATCTTTTTTATTGTTTAAAATATACGTTTGTAAACAGTCAAAAATGTCAATCAAAATTTCAAAAAAATTCCTAATATATCAAAAATGTTCCTAAGCTGTTATAAAACGTTCTTAAATTGTATTAATATTCTTAAAATGTTAAATCTGTATTTAAAATATTTGAAATAGTTTTGAAGTTTTACATAAAACGTTCAAAATTGTTCAAAAATTAAAAAAAATAATATTTTTTTTATAGTATAATGTCAAAAATATGTTCTTAAAATATCAATTATAGCAAAAGACGTTTGTAAAATGTATACAACAATCTTATAGTGTCAAAATTGTTTTAAAGTGTCAAAAAATGTTGACCAAAATGTCTCAAAAATGTACATCATGTCATAAAACGTTTGTAAACTATCACTAATGTTATAAAAAATTTGTTTGTGCTTAAAAAGTCAAAAAAAAATTTATATATGGTATTTTGGTCAAAAATATCAAACTTTTAAAAATATTGCTGAACTATTTTGTTGATTCAAAAATATTAAAAAAATGTTACTGATTTGTCAAAAATGTTCCTGAAACGTTCTAAAATTGTTTAAAAATTTCCAGAAAATGTAAAAATGTTTTTGAAGAGTCAAAAGTGTTTCTGAAGTATTGTAATAAATTGCCAAAATGTCTCAAAAACTGTTAATAAACTGTCAAAAATTTTAATTAAATTTTCAAAATTATTCTTAAACTATATTGCAAAACTTTTTAAAATATTCAAAGAAATCTTACTAAATACTAATTTGTCAAAAAAGTTCTTGAGCTATCACAAAAAGTTTTGCATGCAATATTTTATAGATGTCAAAACTGTTCTTCAAGTGAGAAAACATTTTTTACTGATTTTATAAAATATTCAAAATTGTTCAAAAACTTTCAAAAAATTATTCTTAACTGCCCATAATGTCCCAAAACCTTTGTAAACTATCAAAAATGTTTACAAAGCTTTAAAAATATGTTTGAACTGGTGTCATATAATGTTACTAAACTGTCTAAAAAATGTAAAAATGGTCCCAACATATCAATTATGTCATAAAAATGTATACAATGGTCTTCTTACTGAGTCATAAATTGTTCAAAATGTCTTAAAAACTTTATAAAACGTTTATAATCTGTTAAAATATGTCAATTAAGGTGTCAAATTATTCTTAAAATAATGTTATGTTTATAAAAAAATTAATAAATATAATATTTTTTTCTAATCTGTCAAAAATGTTTTTGAACTGTTCATTATGCCAGTTAAAGTACAAAACTTTCAGTCCGCATTTATTAATCAAATTTGAGCTTTTAGTAAAGTATTTTTTATTTAAAGTTTTTTGATCGGTTCTGCGATTTTTTTAGGTTTTGTGTCGTTTTTTTCTTTGCTACTCAAATCAATCAGAAAATTTTTGTGGAATTCAATTCTGGCAAAAGCCATTACATTATTTTTTTGTTCTTAGTAGGCTAGTCATAAAGAAGCATTTTTTGGGTTTTTTAAACTGAAATTGACGTGTTTTGATGTATATTAGTTGGAAAATATAAATTTGTTTGTGTACTTTGGTTGTACGAGTCTAAAACTAGAAAAAACTGCAAAAGTATGTCAAAATTGCCCACGTTTTAGAATTACCTAAAAACACGTTTAACAAAGTTCAGAGAAACTATAAACCAATTATTATTAAAATTTTAAATTTTGTTGACAATTCTACATAAAAAATATTTAGTGCTCATCCGCCGTAGAAAAGTTCATCTAGGAAATTTTATTTCATGTTTACATCAAATATTTTGTATAATATGTTATTTTGAAAAAGTATCTCCGCCTACCCGCCCGATTGTTTTCCATCAAGGAATTACATGTTAATTCTACCTCTTGTGTTCTTTCAGTTGGTATATAAAAAATAATGACTAAAAAATGTCATTAAATTAAAAAAAGTGAGATCACATAACTAATTTTTTAATAACATTCATTTGGGTGGGCGGGCGGGGGCACAGTTAATAGATTTTGGGCTGGTGGTTTGAAAAAGTGTTTTTGCTCACTCGTTCGAGTATTTGTCATTATGAAATTACATGTTACTACTACCTCTAGTGTACCTGTAGCGAAAAAACATGACAAAATAACTGACAGATGTCATTAAGTTGAAAGAAGGAAGTGACGCAACTAATTTTTTGATAAAAAAAACTTAGGTGGGTAGGCGGAGACACAGTTGATAAATTATGGGCCAATGGTTTAAAAAAGTGTTTGTTATTAAGGAATTACATGTTACTACTACCTTCAGTGTTTTTGTAGCTAAAAAACAAGACAGAATGATTGAGAAATGTCATTAAATTATAAGAGAATGATGACGCAACTAATTTCTTGATAAAAAACATTTGGATGGGTGGGCGGGGACACAGCTGATGAATTCTGAATTTAAAGACGTGTTTTTGCCCGCCCACCTGACTGATTGTCATCAAGGAATTAGATGTTACTATCACATTTTGTGTTCCAGCAGCTTAAACATAAAAGAAATTGACTGACAAAGGTCATTATGTTAGAAGAGGGAGGTCACACTATTTTTTTGTTAACAGTTGGGTGGGTGGGTGGAAACACAGTTAATAAATTCTGAGCTGGTTGTTTGAAAAAGTCTGAGCGTTTGGCATAAAGGAATTACGTTACTACCACTTCTAGTGTTTCTGAGGCTAAGAAAACATGACAAAATGACTGACAGATGTCATTGAGTTAGAAGAAGATAAAGGCGACGCTTTAAACTTCTTAATAAGAAACACTTGTGTGAGTAGGCAGGCACACAGTTGATAAATTCTGGGCCGGTGGTTTAAAAAAGTATCAAATAAAGAGTAAAATTGCCCAAAACTAGTTTAAGCCACAAAAAATATCTTTGTCAAGCTTTCTAATTAAGCTTAAAAAAGATAGTCAAATAATCTTATTAAAATGTTTGTAAGAGTTATGTTAAAAAACAAGCATTTTTACCACATTTTTGCAGTTTTTTTGAGTTTTAAATAACAAATTTATTTTTCCAAATAATTTACATCAAAATATGTCAACTTTGACGGTTAAAAAATCCAAAAAATGCTCTTTTTTCTAACCCACCAAAATCATTTTTTTTTAATTTTTGATTGATTTTTACTATCAAGTTTTTTACGTTTTATAAAAACGACAAAAGGAATGTAAATTTTTTTAAAGGTTTTTTACCCTTATAAATGATTCATTTAAGACTACTAATAAGTTACAGAAACGGAAAAAAGTACTAAAGCAATTTCTTGAAGCTCTATTTGAAATGGAATTGCTTATTTAAAAATATTTTAAAATATTGATTAGATTTAAGAAAAAATAAATCTATTTGTAAAATTTTACTTACTGTTTAATGAAAAATATATTGTGAGACCACTGGATGAAAAACATGAAAAAATGAGTTGCATGTTTGATTACATTTATAAAAAAAAACATGTGATTTAAAAGAATATTATTAAAATTACTACTTCCAAATATTGTTGGGTTAAAAAAAATATATATATTTAAAAAAATATGTTGTGACGCTACTGAATGAAAAACATTGCATTTGGAAAAAATATTCTCCGTTATATATATATTTGAATATATTTTAAAATGTCGATAGCAAAAAAAAAAAAATGTTAAAACGCCACTGAATAGAAAACCGTGTATTGGAAAAAAATGTAACGCTACTGAATGGAAAACAATGCACTAAAAAAAAATTTGTTAATTTTAAATTCAAGAATATAAAACAAATACAATTAAAAACATATTTATTTATCAATACAGTAATAACAATTAACTTACTCTTTTTAATCAAATTCAACAACAGTTTTGACTTGGATGGAATAATACTATAACAACAACTAACAAATCAAACGGAACTATAATGATCTTCTTCTTCTTCCTCAAAATCATCATTAACATATCTTTGACTTGGATGAAAAGGTGGTAAAGGTGGTGGCAAAGGACATCCTCTTTCAACATAAATTTCATAATCCATTGGGTTCACTTGTTGATGTATCAATTGATCAATTTTGGTTGGCACAGCATTGACATGATTTATAATAGATTGTCTTGAATCACTTCTTTTCCTTTTCAAAGCAGCCATGTAATTAATCTTATCATATAAAACAGAATCTGCATTTGGAGTCATATAACCGGACGGAATACCCATATCCGGTGCCGGAGTAATATAGGAAGGAACCTGATAATTTTTAGGCATTACAATAGCTTCTGTTTCTTTAGTACCTACTATTATAACACGCTTATTACCACTAATCAGTTTAGGGTTTTGTCTGATGCAATAGAATACTATAATGCTGGTTATTAAGATGCTTAATAATATTGCAACGATGCTGATTGTTATAGTGGTTATTTTATCTGAATTTTGTAACCAGGTTCGCGCACTCATTTCTTCTAATATTTTTATTCCGAAGCAAGCTTGTGGTGGTACTTTATTTTTGAAGGTATGGTCTACTAAACACATAACATAAGTACTATTACGATTAAGATTAAGCATTAGTGTTTTTGGTATTTGTTTTAAACAAGTTAAATCTGATATAATGTCAGCATTTCTATAAATTAAATTGTGATTATTGGTATTGCTTCTTATATTAATTTGTGTATTGATTGTATCATGATCCCAATCGTAAAAATCCAAATAAATATAATTATTTTCCAAAATTAAAAGTTTTTGTTCAACAAAGGTTCTTATAGTATCGCTTGGAAAATCATACGTTGATTCACTAATATCTGTACAGGAAACTAAATTCAATTCTGTTGTAGTTGGATCGGTATTTAAATTGGTTGTACAGATGTTTTCTGTAATTGTATCTGTTGTAGTTAATTCTGTTGTAGTAGTTGTAGTAGATTTTGTTGTTGAGCAAAATATTGTTTCATTAAAATTTACACCATTACACAGCGGAGGAGTATCTTGAGGAACTGAAGAATTTTCCTTTAAAACAAAATCTTGAAACCAAGCCAAATTACAATCACAAATCCAAGGATTTGCATGCGCTGTTATAACTCCAATATGATTTTTATGGTTTATCATATCAAAAATTCCTTCTTCCATAGTTGAAAGCCTATTTGTATCTAAATAAATTGATTGCAAATTGTATATTTCAAAAAATGCATTTTTATCTATACTAGTTAATAGATTATGGCTTAAAAGCAACTTTATCAAAGCTGGTGCTTTACTAAAAGAAGAACTAAATATAGTTTCCAATTTATTATATTGAAAATCTACAGTAGCCAAATCTTGAAAATAAGTCAATCCGGTTATATTTAAAATAGTTTGTGGATCTTTAATGCAGTGTGTTATTTGTAACGTATGTAGACTATTCAAATTTTCAAAAGCCCCCACTTCTACCGTTAAATCATCTTCAAATTTTTGGTAGAAAACATAGCTAAAAATTTGTAGATTTGGTATGTTGGAAAAAGAATCTTTTAAGAAAACTTTTACTCTAGCTTCTACTATATTTAAAGTAACCAATTTATTGAATGGATGTCCAACAAAAGCTCCAGGTTTTATTGTTATAAAATGGCATTCCATAAAATTTATTTCAATTACATTTTGACTGACTCCTTGCAACCAATTTGCTTCTATTGTTTTCATTGGAAAATGTGTATTATTAATATTAAGTTTTTTAATATTACCACAATTATTCTGAAATAAAAAAATTAATTCTAAATTTTTTTAATAATATTTCTAATTACATCTATTGCATCTATAATCCTTTCCTGAATTTCTTGCTCGTTAAGTGATTGACAACTTATTTCACAGTCTTTAACTACGCATTTATCATTAATACTTTCATAGCTTCTACTTTTATTATATTCGTACGGTTCGGGTGTTATAAGTAATGAATATATAACTGTAAATACAATGCAACTGAATACAATTGTTGCGACGCATCCCGCTATAGTTCTATTTTGTTTGTAACACCAGTTTCTCCAATTCATTTTATTATTTTGCACATAGTCTATGAAGGGTTTGCGAATACTGACTGAATGATTATATCGCGCAAATATTATTTGTTTTTGCAAGCCATATGTTAATCTTGTATTAGGAGATTAATACAAAAAATATATAACAAAACGTAATTAGCGACATGTGCCAAAACACATTTTATCGCTGATTAGCGTATAATATATTATAAATATTAAAGACTAAATAAAATATGGTTTATGATAAACTATTTTTTGATAAAATGTCATCAAATATATGGGTATAATCGTATAAATTATTGACATTTAAATTACTTATTAAAGACAGTCTAAGAAATTAAAAAAAGCGTTTTATTGTGAGGAAATTGAGATTAATTAGCAATTTTACAAAATTTTAAAAATTGTTTTAAAAATTTGCAATTATCATTTTTGGGTTTACAAGGAATTTTTTGTTATGTTATTAAATTGTTGTTAACTTGGTCTTAATTTGCATCAAAACTTAGTTTAAAAAAGTTTGTATAAAATATTATGTTAGAAAATTAAGAATTCCAGCAACATTAAAGAATTTTTGAATTTGGTTTTAAAATTAGTAGTCAGCATACTTGGTTTTATAAAAAATTTTTACTCAAGTTAGTCATTTAATGCATACTTGGTCACAATGGGCGTCAGAAAATTGCAAAAAACAAACGTTTTAAGTAGAAGAAGCTACCCGCTCACATTTTAAAGTTGGTTCTTGCTCGTTTACCCACGCGTTGGGTAACAAGAAATTTGTTCTAAACTAATCTTCTGTTGTAATGCTAACAGTTTACAATAATTCTATTGTTAAAAATAGCTGCAAAAACACAATTGGTGGTTGGTATATTTTTTTTTTTTATTACTAACATTTGGGTGGGTGGGTGGGCTATAGTAGAAGAAACTACTTGCTTACAATTTAAATTTGGTTCCCGCTCACCCACCCAAGCGTTTGTTATTTAGAAATTTGTTGTAAACTAATCCGCTGCTGTATTACTAATAACTTACAATAATTTTCTTTTTAAAAATAGTTTCGAAAACACAAACGGTGGTTGAAGTAATACATTTTTAAATTACTAACACTTGGGTGGGTGGGTGGGCCACAGTAGATGAAATTACCCGCTCACAATTTATACTTAGTTTTTGCCCGCCTACCCAAGCGTTATGTATCAAAAAATTTGTTGTAAACTAATCCTCTGTTGAATTGATAACAGTTTACAATAATTTTTTTTCTAAGAATAGCTGCAGAAACACAAACGGTGGTTGAAGTAATAAATCTGAGACAATTTTTCTTTGTGATAATTTTGTATTTTTTGCAGATTTTCAAGAGTTCATTCTTTTTGAGCTTGCTTCAAGTTGAGCTGGTACTTTTATTATTTTATGATTTATCTAGAATTATCAATTTTATAGCGCAGCATAGCATTTTTTTTTTGTTTTTGACGGAGCCTCTTATCTTTGACATGATCTTTGTAATCGATGCGCTTATTTATTTTGCTCTGGTGGCGGCTTTCTGACATTTAGATACGTTCAGTGTTATGGTCAGTTTCTTTTTTGTTTCTGCTAAAAAGATAATTTCTAGATTGGCCCCGTATGCAATGAGCTTATTGTTTTTTGGTAAATCTGTGTTAAGATTTGCGTTGTATTGTATTCCATACTAGTGGTTCAAAAACCAAACTTTGCATGTAATCTTGTTTTTGGCGATTATGAATCTGTTTGTGAAGTATCTGCATATTAGCTTTCTAAGGTACAGGTATACTTTACGAATAACATTCCTTAAAGAGGCAGCATTAAAAGCATTTGTGATGTCTACTACAGAGTTTTTTATTTTTTTGGTTTTTATTATTTTCTGTTTTGATTATCTTTTTGGCTTTCTTTTTGGTTATTGCCGTCAATCTTTTTGCTTTGAAACATATTGAATCTTGGATAAAATTATCTTTTTACTGAGTTTTTCTTTTTATGGTGTTTAAAACGTATATTAGCCTGTAAGGTTTATAAAGTTTAGTATCACGTCGGTTTTTTTTGCCAAGATTTAAACTTTTCCGCAGCAATTTTATTCTTGCATGATATTTTTGGAATTTATTTTTTTTAGATATATGGTTTTTAAGTCTTTTTTTGTTTTTTTATCAGTGTTTTTAGTTGATTATTTTCAATTCTGCATGTTAGTTCTTTCTGCGCAAGTTTGTTCTTATTGAGTTTTTTCTCTTAACTTTGTGGTTATTTTTTTTCTGAGGGTTAGGCATTTTCTTTTTTGCTTTTTTATTTTTTTTATTTTTATTGGCATTACTGTCAAAGGTGTTGCCAGTGAAACGATTTTACTGTGACCGTGCTTTCTTTCACCCGATCCCCAAAAATAACACAGGCCAGACCTAAAGATTAAAAAATAGATATATTGAAGAACCGTCAAACAATTTTGAAAATGATTGGAGGTTTTTGAAAGATTTAAAAAACATTTTTATAAAGATTGAACTTTATAAAATTTAAAACTTTTTACACTGCATTAAGTTTTTTATTTTTTCTAATCTTATCTAAACTTCCATGAGCTTTTAATAATGATTTAATAAAAAAAAATATTTTTTTGATATTTCTTTAATCTTTCTGAAACTTTTACAATCTATCTAATAGTTTTTTTTTTTTTTAATGTTGGATTATTTGAATTTTTTTTAAACTTCTTTTTAGGTTTTTAAAATTTAAAAAATTTTTAATATCTTTTTCATCTATTTGAAACTTTTTTAATGTTTTTCATGATTTTTTTGAATTATGTGTCTGCATCTGATCCGCAAAAATAACATAGACCCAACTTGCATTGGGGCTAAACTAAAATACCTAATTTTTAATTCTTGCGATCAAAAGGTTTTTTTGGAATTGCTTTTCTAACTATTAAAAGTTTCCAACAATTTTCTAGTATTTATGTTTCTAAAACAGTGAATTTAAGCCTTTTTAAAACTTATTTTTGAGCTTTTAATTTTTTTTGGTATTTTTTTTTTAATTTATCTAAAAAAAATTAGATTAGTAAAATTTAAATAATTATTATAAGCTTTTGTGCGTTCTGGAATTTGTTTAACCTTATTAATATGCTTTTAAATAATGTGAAATTTTTATTTTTTAAATTTTTGTTTGTAACTTTTACTCCTATTAAATTTTTTATTTTTTTTGGGTTTTTTGTTTCTTTTTAAAATTTTTAGAAACTTTTTTACTCTTCTTAATACTTTACTAAAATTTCTGCTACTTTATCAAATATTTTTAATATTTCTTTAGTGTTCTAAGGGCTTTTCTAGAATTTTAAAAAAAAATAGTAAATTATCTTGACACTTCTTAAAAATGTATGTAAAGGGTTTTCCAATAAGATGTTTCATTTTGAATAACAGGCTATTTGGGCAGCCGTCAATTTTTAAGCTATTATC
Organism: Tachinus rufipes; assembly: GCA_963932245.1. Taxonomy (NCBI): domain Eukaryota; kingdom Metazoa; phylum Arthropoda; class Insecta; order Coleoptera; family Staphylinidae; genus Tachinus; species Tachinus rufipes. The sequence continues at coordinate 116,348,011 of OZ010744.1, read as the reverse complement.
TTTTGACATTTGGCAATAGTATACCTAGTAAAAAAATTTGAGCTGTTGGGACAAGTTTGTGATGTAAAGAATTAAAACTGTGTGCATCGCTCAAGAACACATGAGAATATTGCTGATGTAGCAGTGTTGAAGAAAACTTTTGTTTTGTCAATTCTTTGTCAATCTTTGAAATTAGACATTCCATAAATGACAATACACCGTGTTTTGCATAAAAACTTAAGTCTTAAAACTTTTAAAGTTTAGTTAACACTAGAACTCAAACCGGTCGATTACCATAAACGTCGTATCTTTACTGATTGGGTTCTTCAAATGCATCAAAATAATTTTGAATTTTATCGAAAAATCATCTTCAGTGATGAGGCCTATTTTCACCTTGGAGGCTACGTTAATAAGCAGAATTGTTGCATTTGGGGCTTAGAAAATCTAAAAATGATTGTTGAAAAGTCTTTGCATCCTCAACGTGTCAATGTTTGGTGCGGTTTTTGGGCTGGCGTTGTGATTGGACCCTACTTTTTTGAAAATGAAGCTGGTGCAACTGTTACGGTGAATAGATGGCGCTATGATTAATAATTTTTTATGGCCGAAATTGGATTATATTGACGTAGACGACGTTTATTTTCAGCAAGACGGCGCTACGTGCCTTACAAACAACGAAACAATTGCAAATTTGAAAAAAAAAATCCTGACAGTGATATTTCTCTAAGAGGTGATCACAATTGGCCACCGAGATCTTTAATTTAACACATATAGACTTTTTTCTTTGGGGGCACGTAAAAGATAAGGTTTATGTCAATGCTCCACAATCGGTTCAAGACCTTAAAGATGGAATTTGTGAAGTTATCAAGGCCATATACCCGCAAATGAGCAAATTGGTTATAGAAAATTTTACGAAAAGAATGTGGTACTGCAACCGTAACCGTGGCGGCCATTTGACTGATATCGTTTTCATATGTAAATGGCATACTTTCCTCTTTACAATGAAATAATCATTTAGTGATTTCTCTTTAAAAATACCCGTTTTTTTAATTATCAAAATGAAACTTCCTATTGGAAAACCCTTTACATAGTACCATTTTAGGAGATATTCTAGAAGTTTTTCTGACAATTCTCTAATTATTCAGAAACTTTTGCTATTTACTGAATTTTTTTATTTTTTTTGATAAATGCATATGGCCAATACTATATTAAAACGTTTTTATATTTATTAAATCTTTTCAATATTTTTATGTTTTTGAGTTTTTTCAAGTTTTTGGAAGGTTTAAAATATTATCTTAACTTTTCTTAAAAATTTATGGAATTAGTTCTATTTTTGGTAGATAGTCTAATAGGAATATTCTGAAACTTTTGCTAGATTTAAAGCGTTAGAAAACCATCTTGGCACTTTTCAAAAATGTATGAACTCAATACGATTTTTAACCTTCTGTAAATGACTCTCACTCCGCATAAATTTTAATTTTTGAGTATCTTTAAAGTCTAAAACTTCAGTAATCTGCCATTTTAGGTATTTCTCGAGTTAGTTACAAGGAACAATATTTGAGAGTTAGAAGCGCATTTGTGTAATAGTTTTATAAACAATTGGAGAGTTTGCTACCAGTAAGAAATACACAACTTGAGATATAACACTTTTCTCACATTTTGAACTAAAATAATCTTTAAGATTAGTGAATTTTTGATTTATATTATGTAATTTTATATTCTAAGAACACCGAAAATTTCAAGCAGTTTTGTTTAATCTTAAACACAAGGGATTAAATTTTTATTTAAAATAATAAATAAGTTTTATTTATTTTTATGTATTTTACCTATATCAATATTAATTTTTATATTTTTTACAAAACCGCGGAAAAAATAGGCGTGCGGAGTCTCAATTCGCTGCCAGTGACGGTGTAAGTAGAATCAAGTGCCAGTGACGGAAGGTTAAAAGCATTTGTACCATGTCTACTAGAGCAAAGAATTTTCTAGTTCTTTGATTTTTATTGTCAATCTTTTTGTCTTAAAGCCATTTTTGGATAAACTCTTTGCTGAGTTAATATATTTTCTAAAAGCTTTTCTATTGTGTTTAGAAGGCATATTGTTAAAAGACTTTAGTTTCTTATTGGGTTTGTTAAGTTTTTGCATTAACACTAGTGTACTGTTTTTTAACTGTTTGTTAAGTTTGCTTTGCTCAGTATTCCGTTTATATAGGTATTCTTTTAACAAAATTAAGTTATTGAGTTTAAATGCTTTTTTATCCTAATATTTTTACGTTATTTTTAGTTTTTCTGGCATGATTGGCTAGTTTATCTCAGCTTTTTTAACGTTTTCCGGTATTTAGTAAATTTTGCTTGTTTTTAGAAAAAGTTTTGATAGTTTTTTCATATTTATGGATTTGTTTTTTTACATTTTTATAGGTTTGTTATTGCTTCTTGTTATCAGTATTTTCAGTTGATTATTAGGCAATTTTTTAGCTTTGATATTATATTATATTTTTCAAATTTTTATTAACATTGTCACGTCACAGACTTTGCTAGTGTTTCATGGCAGCGCTTTTACAGTGGCTATTATTTCTTTTTAGATTTTTTTTCTAGATTTTTTATATTTTATATTTTTGGTGGGTTATCTGTAGATTTTGATACAGATTTTGTAGGTTTTAAAGACTTTATACAATATGTTTTAATAAAAAGTTAGTTTTTTTTCATTAGGGACTTTTTGCAGTTGAAGGGAAGATTGATTATTGTTTGATTTCTTTTTCTAGCAATTTTTTTAATTTTTTTTTCTCTTAAGCAATTTGTGCTAATGTTGTGGCTGCTATAGGAAATTCTGATCTTCTTATTACTTCTGTTATTAAAACTTTTCTTCCTATTACTACCAAACCTAACCTAACCTAACCTAACCTAATTATTCTAAGATTAACATATTAAAAATGAAAGATTACTTAATAATTTTCATTTTGATACTCATTGCTTATATTTTAATGATCCTCATATTGCAGTAGAAAATTTCTCAAAATTTATTCAAAATGTCATCGATTTTTTTTATTTTTCGTTTTCTGATATTAAACCAAAACAAAGGTACTTGTTTCTAATTCAGACAAAATAGGCAGTAAATAAGAAACAAAAAGCATTTAAGAAACACATCAGTAATTGTTCCAAATAGACCAAATAGAATTATAAGTTAGTTTGTTATTATTGTGACAATCTAATACAATCTGAAAAAGATAGGATTGACAGAAACAACAAGACAAACAAATTTTTTGGCTTCTCATAAACAACATTTTTTTTATAAAACAATAAATTTATTGCAAGGTAGTACAAAATTTTACAAAACAATCTAGTTACTAATCCAAAAATAGCATGTTTTTTTGCAAACTAATTTGCATCTGACTCTATTATTATAAATCTTCTCATTGCTGTACCAACAAGGCCGGCTAATGGAAATTTAGGTCCAATTCATTTTAGGCAACGGGTTGTGAAAAGATATCTTCTTAAATTAAATACCAGAAAGGCATCTTGTATAGATAATATTTAACCTGTTATTCTTAAAACATTTGCAAATGAGTTAGCTTTCATTTTGAACAAAATATTTGCCTTATCATACAAAATTAAAACATTCCTAAATTGTTGGAAATTTGCAAATGTTTAACATTTACCTAAAAAAAAGGCAAGTCAAATTCTTTAAATTATAAACCAATTGCATCATTGTCCAATCTGACATAAAAGTTTGAAATATATATTAATTTCTACATTGTCAAGTTCTTAGAACAAAATAATTTTATCTTAAATAGACAATATAAATTTTGATCAAAACGTTTGACAACAGATCTTCTGATTTATGTTAGTCACAAATAGAATTCTACTTTAGACAAACATGGAAAAAAACTTGAAAATCTCTTGACATTTTCAAAGCGTTTGATAATGTATGGCGTCCCTATTTTTTCAACAAACTCTATTGTATAGGTGTTGATAAAAAATCTGTAAATCTTATTAATAGTTTTTATTGACAATAGAAAAATTATAGTTAAAATTGATGGTTTTTTGGAACTGTGACCTCAAAATTATAAATGTTGGTGTTCCTCAAGGTTTTGCTCTTTTGCCAACTGTTTTTGATTTACATTATTGAACTTATTTAAATAACTAAAAGTTCTATTCATAGTTTTGCATATGATAGCACTCTTTATATTTCAACTTTCTAAAGACCACATTTTCAAATATAGCAACACGTCTTAAACTTTCTAGGTTAGAATCTGTAGTCTCAATAAAGAAAGACCTCAAAACAATATCTGTATAAGTACCAAATATTAAACTAAACACCAAATCTATATCTACATTTTTTCAATTTGTCTTCTAGGTGTTACAATCTTATATAATCTTCTTGGGAACAATCATGTTGTTGACATAGCTTTAAAAGTATCTAGAAATTTTTCAATAGATTTTAAAAGTTTTTAATATTTTAACTGTTAGAACCAATATTTTTTTTTATTTTTTTTACGTTTACTATTTGGAATCAATCAACATTTTTAAGAAAGCATAAAAAAAGTTTTAGATGAATGCAGAAATTTTAACATTTTTTCAATATTTCTAACAATCCTGCATTCTATCTAAAAAATTTTTGAACATAAATCTTTTTTGAAAGTTTTTATAATTTTTTGATGTTTTTCAATTAACATTGAATTACTTATTTAAGTTTGTAAACAAAAAACCAATTTATTTTAATTTATTTTGAAAATCTGTCAACATTCTTCCGAAATGTTTCTAATCACTCGCAACATTATTTGCAACTATTTTGCACATTGCATCAAATTTTTCTACACTTTTAAATATTTCTTTATCACATATTGAATGTAAAAAAATCTGAAGTTTGTGAAAGGTTTAGAAAACTATCTAGACAATTATTGCAAAGTTTTTCAAAACTAGAAGTAAAAAACTTTAGAAGTAAAAACATTTAAAAAAATTTCTGAAAGTTTTAAAAATGTTCAGAAAGTTTTCAAAATTTATTTAGTTTTTTTTTTGGAGCTTTTAATTGTTTATTTTTTTAATCTTTTGGAGTTCATAAACTTTTTAAACCTTTAAGTTGTTTGGAGTTTTTTTAATATGTATGACACTGCAACAAACTTTTTATCATTTCTTAAACCTTTCTATTACTTTAAGATTATTTCAAACAATATTTTGGGAGCTTTTGAAATCTTTTTGACATTTTATTATTTTTTTGGCACTTTTGCTATTTATCTGAGATTTGTTCAAAGTTTTTAGACTTACGTAAATCTTTTTTTATTAATGTTGTAGAAGTTTTTAAAAATTTATTTATATTTCTTTATCTATTTGATACTTTTTATTTTTTTTTGTAAGATTTTTAAATGTTTTGCGAACTTTTATTTTAACATAACATTTTAGAAGAAACTATTCTGAAATTTCTTTAATTTTACTGTTACTTCTTTAAACTTTTTAAACTTTTTTAAAAGATTTAAATTTTCTGTAACTATTTTTTTTTTTAATATTTTTTTAATCTAATTTTTTTTGTTTGGTTTTTGCTTTAAAAAAAAAACTTATTATATTATAATTATCAAATAATTAATTTTTTTAGGGTTTTGTCAAATTTTCTGGAATTTCTAAAAGATAATTTAATTTATGAATTTAGTAAAATTTTTAAGAGATATTTTGAAAGTTTTTCTATTTTTCACGTTGCATCAAACTTTCCTGCATTATGTTTTTTTTTTTTAATTTTTCTATTCTGCTTGACATTTTCCAATTATTTGGAATCTACTTTAATCCTCTTGACATTTTTTTTTTATTTTGTTTGTTTGTTTTTAAAAATGTTAGTAGTTTTGCTGGTAATGTTGATGCTTCACTAAAATTTCTAATATTTATCGAATCTTCTCAATATTTTTTGGATATTTTTAAAGTTTTGTCAAATGTTTTTAGAATACCTAAAAGATGTAGAAAATTATTTTGATACTTCTTAAAATAGTATTATTTTTGAGATTTATTCTGGAAAGTTTTTTACTTTTCTTTAATTTTATGTTTTATTTTTGAGAACTTTTTTGGTTTTTCTGACACTATACTAAAATTTTGAATACTATATCAAAACATTCTGGTGTTTCTATAACGTTTTTGAGGTTTTGTCAATTTTTTTTAAATTTCTGAAAAATTTAGGACATGATTTGGCAACAAATTATAGAACTGGTATACTTTTTTGGAGATATTTTGAAAGGACTATAAAATTTTTATATTTTTATTAATTTTTTTTTTAATTTTTTTTTATTACGTATTTATGTTTTTAAGGTTTTTCAACTTTTTGGGAGATTTAGAAAACCATTTTGCCACTTTTCAAAAACTTATAACGTTTGATATAATTTTTAAAAATTAGTTTAGAAGTGTTTTTTGATATTTCTCCAATTATTATAAAGTTTTCTAAAACTCATAAACCTTTAAGTTGAGTGAAACTTTATTATCATTTGTGATACTGCATTAAACATTTTAACAATGAATTTTTCTATCATTTTAATTTTTTTTTAAACTCTGTGAAAGTTTCCAAGTCATCTGACTCTTTGCAGGCGAGCTGGATCAGATATTTGAAACCAGGATTTTGGTTGACAGATCTAGTTTTTGAGGAGTAGTTTGTTTGCTTACTTGAATTTTTCTAAGCTCAAAATACCATATATTTATCTATTCTAAATGTGGGGAAGCTAAATTTAGTTTTTGAAGATTGGTGACCTTGCGCTTATTCTGGATCTAATAATTTCACACTTTAAAAAGCTTTTCATTAAAATGTGATATACGTTTGGAAAGAGCCATCAAAACTATTATTGCTTACAACATACTAGATTCTATAAAGAAATTGTAGTTAAGTCACTTATCTGTTGCCTACTTGGCTTTAAAAATGATTTAGGCTTACTTAGCAACAAAAACTTGCTTAAAGCATACTTGATTCTATAAGAAAAACGTATTGACGCTATTTATGTTTTGCCTAATTGGCCTTAAATTGAAATAAAAATGATATTAATAAAATGCAAGAAAGTTTTTCAAGCTAAAATTATACATAACAACTTAATTCTTTATTTTTTAATTTGGTTAAAATTTTGCTTATAATAGTTGATTCTATAAGAAATTTGTGTTTAAGTCATTTATGTGTAACCTATTTGGCTTTAAGTAATTTTTTTTAAATTTGGGTTTAAAATTTGCATACAGCATACTTAAATCTATAAAGAATTTGTTTTAAAATGTGATTTTATGTAAATTGACTCTTTGACCAGTGAGATGCTAGGCACATTGATGATGAGTGCATACCCTGAAACACGTGTAGTAAGAGACACTTACTAGATAAAAAGGCAATTTACATAAAATAAATATTTTTTTATTTTAAATATTTACTTGCTGTCTACTTGGCTTTAAATGGCTTTAAAATTGACATTAATGAAATTTAAGACAATTTCTTTCTTAGTTAAACAATAAGTCAAGTTTCCTGTTTTAAAATTCAATTTTAGTGTAAAAAAACCTTATACTTAGAAAAATATTGCTTTTAAATATTAAAATCAAGGTTTTAATGCTAATTTATAATGTTAAAGTTAAACGTTTTTAAGCTGGATTTTTGCTGTTTTTTTTAGTAAAAAACAGGGTTTTCATAAAACTACAACTTTTAAAATTAAATTTTTATGCATTGATACAAAAAAAAATGTTTTTAAACACAGAAACGTTTATATTTAGCCTCAAAACGTTAAAATTTGGGATTACAAAACTAAAACCTTGTCATAAAATGCACAAATCGAGTTTTTATAGTTTTAAGTTATGTTTTAAGCGCAGAAATCCGGCTTGAATTGCTGAATTTCAATTAAAATTTTGTTTTAATTGCAAAAATCTGCAAAAATTTTAATATAAAACATTAAAAAATTTACATTTAGTTGATACACTTTCTCAATCTAAATGTCAAAAACAGTTTTGTTTTTGTAAATGTAGATAAATTGCATAACTACTACAATTCTTTTCTAGCGCGCCGTTTTGTTATAAACAAAACTAATGAGAACAACATAAAAATCTAAAATGTTGTAAAAACTATAGAGATTATACATCATATTACTACTACATTTCTTTTTTTGCAAGCCGTTTTGTAACAAACAAAACTAAAGCTTTTAACCATAGCAGATTTTTGGATCGAAGCGCATGAGCGTCCGCTACACACTTTGAGGACAAGGTTGGAAAGATTGAGATTTAGATATTTTCTTATGCTACCACTACTTTTTAGAATCTTGTCAACAAGATGCACCTACGGCAAGAGTTAATATTCAAAGCTTAAAGAAATTAAAAAAATAGAAACCAGTTTGCAATCCATGCAATTCAAATTATGGCGTCTTAAATGGAAATCAGCCAAATAGTTAAACTAAATCAAACTGAATGGCTATTAAAACATCTCTTCTTTTAAGATAATGAACATGCTCTGTTCAAAGCAACTACTAATTGGAGAAATTAGTAAGCAAGATAGTTTCAAGTAGAAATGGTTTTTTGCACAAAACTAAGTCAGACTGAAAAGACCGCTATCAAAACGCATCTTGTGAACCTCAAAAAAATAAACTAATTTTGTGTGGAGCAAATGCTCATTAAATTTAATTTTAAATTTGTTTTGTTTATTAGTTTTTTCTACGCAAGTTTGTCCTTACTAAGTTTTTGCTTTTTACTACTAGTTATTTTTCTTTTGATATATGGGCAATTCCATTTCAAATGGATCAGAGCAAGAGGGGGGGGGGGTGCATGAGAAATTTGGTTTATAATTTTTATTTAGTTTTTATAACTTGTTAGTAGTCTTTTGATTGATTTATGAGAGTATGAAACTCTAAAAAAAAATTCTACAATTTTATTTAGTTTTTTTGTTGTTTTTCAACTTAATAACATTTTTTGTAAAATTTGCACTTGATTTAAAAAAAAAATTACTAATGAAATCAATCAGAAATTTTCCTTAGAATCTAAATCTGGCGCCATTTTAAGTCGATATCCTGTTTATAAGCCGCAAAAGCCATAAAACCATGTTTTTGTTCTCAGTGGGTAGCGCAAAAAAAATAATTTAAAAAAAAATTTAACCGCCAAAGTTGACGTATTTTGATGTAAATTGATTGAAAAATATAAATTTATTTTGTGTATTTAAGTTTTAATGGTCTAAAACTTAAAAAATCTGCAATGTAGGCCTATTATTTAACATAAACTCTTACAAATACACGTTTTCTCCATGTTTTTATTAATATTGTTATGTCATATGCTTGGATGATGGTTTTAGCAGTTTTGCTGTCTTTGGTGCGTTTTAAGATGTACACATTGTATATGCACAATTAATTTAGAACATGCTGCAGTTGCTTTTTAGCCTTGTTGCACTTTGCACTTTAAATAGAATCCTGGCAATAGCTGCATTTTTGGTATTTTGGTTACATGCTTGACTGGCCTATATTGTCACTTTCAAGGTACTTAAAACGTTTTTAATCTTTAGACTTAGCAGGTGCATGGGTTTGTTTGTTTTTGTTCTTTTAGTCAACCTAACTTAACTTTAGCTTAGGTTAGGGAAGTTTAGGCCTGGTCAATTTAAATCTAGTTAAGTTAGGTTAGGTTAAAAGCTGTGATTTTTTTTAGACTTTTTATACGTTGCTGAAAACGCCTATTTAATTTAAGATTTGGGCAAAGAAGTAATTGTAATTTAATTCATTGTAATTTTTTTAGATTTATTTTTGTACTTTTGGTGTTAGTTTTTTTTCTTAAGGAAATTAAAAGATGTTGTTTTTGAAATGGTACTATCAATTTTTTTGTATGTTTGCTGCATCTGTGAAAACTGTTTTATTTGCAAAAATAACATTGTTTTTTTTTGCAATTTTGGTAAATTGTTGTGCATTGTCTTTTTGTGCACATGCGGTGTGAAGCAGTTTAGATCTTTTGTGAGCAATTTTTTTGCTTTGCTTGAATTTCACTATGAGTACAATTCTGGTATTAATTACTTATTTACTTACTTGTTTTGGCTACTTCTCTGACTGCCGTGACTACTTGCTATATTAGGGGTTAGCTTTCATTGTCTTGCGCAAGTACTTATAGTATTTTTAATTTTAATTTTTTGTTTAATTTGGAATTCAAAACCAGTATTCTGGTTTAATTTAAAAGGATCTACTTTAAAAAATAGTCAAAATAAACTTGTTTGTTGGGCAGCAAATTAATTTTTGAAATGATAATCAAAAACTACCTTGGATTTTATTAAAAAGAGGATATAAGATTTTTTTATGTTCAAGATGCTGATTAACAAAACTAAAAAAAAAAATATTAGAGAAAATTATTTTTAAGCTATAAATTAAATAAATGTTAGGTTGATTAAATTGGTTTGGGGAACAGACAAAGCTTTGTTCCGCTAATTTAGTTGTATCATAAACTTTGTGCCACTTGCTATGTAATCTAAGTTAAACTGATCTTTGTACTGATTAGATTCAATTAAAGCATCTAATAATATTTTTTTTGTTATTAGTCTTTTTGATGACTTCTTCTAAATCTACGAATATTTTAGGACCGGAATTATTAGATCTAAAACAAGCCCTTATAATATAATATCATTGTTTAGGGGTACGCGAGTCCGCTGGTCTTTGAAAGCTAGATTTACCTTTTTTGTGATTGGAATAGATAGGAATACAGTATTTTGAAGAAAGGAGTCTGAGTACGCGAGTATACTACTTTTCAAAAACTGGATCTATTCACTAGTTAGTTTCATACAACTTAAAAGTTTTTGAACTCTAAATTTCATAATAATTAAAGAAATTTTTAGTGTCAACGTAGTTTTCTAAATTTTTAAAAAAATCCCAACAAAATTATATTAACATTAAATACTTGAATTATTAGGAAAATTAAAAAAAAATCAGAAATTTAAAAAAAATATCCTAAAAACTAGACAAAAAACTCTAGAAAATTAAATAAATTTTAAAGTATTGTCCAAAAATGATATTAGTTTTACCAATTTTGGGGAAGTGTTAAGATATTATTTTAAACTTCAGAAAGTTTGACTAAACTAAGTATTAAAAAGTTTGATAAAATATCAAAAATTGTGATAAAGTATCAAAAAGAACAAAAAAGTTCCTGAACATAAAAAACCCAAGAAATATACAAAAAAATATCAGGAAGATTAGTAAAGATTCCAAATAATTGAAAAAATTTTAAGCAGATTAGAAGATTATTAAAGAAATTTGATAAATGTAGGACAGTTTCAAAAATAATTACAAAAAACTTGAGATTTTTAAAAAACTATAAAAAATTTAAAGAAGTCAAATTGGAAAATAATTAAAATAATTAGAAATATGTTATTGACATTGAAATTTTGCAAAGGCTTTCGGTATATCTTTTAAGAGTTTGCAATAGATTATAGAAATATAAGAAAATTTTGAAAACTTTTGAAAACAAGTTAAAAATTTTTCGAAAAAAATGTAAAATTGCGAACTGATTAAAGAAATGTTTGCGTTTCTAACTGGTGTGTAAGGTGGCCAAAATGCGGAAAAAATCATTTGAAGAAGTGCTAATTTCTTCAACGACGGATCTACCAAACGGAAACGGAGAAGTTCATAGTGCTAAAGTCAGTAAGACAATTGCAAAGGTTTTTAGGACTGACAGGGTATTTTAGACAATTTGTTTAGTATTATGAGAGAATAACTAAACCGTTTTCGTAGTTATTGAAGAAACAGAAAGTCCGGTGCTACGTTTATATAAGTCGGGGTTAGAATAGAAACTGCACATAAACGTAAAAAAGCACATGGAGCAGTATTGCTTCAATCAATTTTACTCTTTAATAAATGATTAAGAAAACAACGGAACCAAAAAATATCAGTTACGATTTAAAAGTGTTAGCTGTAATTGGAGGCATCAAGAAATTTTGCGTGTACTTGCTAGAACAAAAATTTAAATTAGTAGCTAGTAACAGATTGTGATGCCTTTACCAACATAATCTACCAAAAGGATATAAGTAATAGAATGGGCAATGTTGTTAGAAAAATACAAATATAAAAACATTGCTTGGATTGATTTCTTGTGATGGCGATAGAAGTTAGTACATTGAGTAAAATGAAGAAATCACTAGAAATAAACGCAACTATAAACAGAGAAGAAAAAACATGGCAATTATGAAATCAACAAGGACGTGCTCTATAGAGTTAAGAGGAATAAATATCACAAGCAAAAACATTATGCAGTAAAGAAGACTAATGACGTGATTGAGCAGTATTAAGACAGAGAAAAATAAAATAAATTATTGCCTGCCGCATACCGTGCATTTTAATAAATAAAATAAAATAAAATTTAGATTTAAATGCAACCTTAAGAATTATATATATACAATTATGTTTTGGCAGAAACAAACGCCTTCATCAAGTGTGTGTGATTGTATCCTACAAAAGCATTAATCTTTGCATAAATGTTAAGTTTAAAGTTTCAAAACAAAAAAATACAATCCGATAAGCAATATTTTTGGATAAAGGGACAGCATTTATAATCAAGAAGTATTGTAAACAAAATTTGAGTAATGTATGATTACAACGGGATTAAGCTAAATACCACTATCATAGCGGTACAAAGTAAGCTTGCCGTAAAAGATGCGACTAAATATACCATATACCACTCTACATTCAAAAATTGAAAAAGCTGGAAAAAAAATTGAGGATTTACTACTTTAGCTGTCTTCTAGAAAGCCGTTTTGTATAAAACTAAACTGAAAGAGAGCATCTTCAAAATCCAAAATACTAAAAACTTGAGAAGATTTTGGCGCTGGAGATACTTTGCGTAACCATTACAGCTCTCTTCTTGCAAACCGTTTTGTAAAAAACAAAACTAAAACATTTTGACCCTAGCAAATTTTTAGACCAAAACACAGGAGCATCTGTTGCACATTTTAAGAAATGTTGAGATTCAGATCTAAAAGCGGTTTTCTTTCTTATGCCATTACTACAACCTTAAGCATCTTACTATCAAGGTGCACCTACGGCAAGAGTTAATTGTTGAAATCCAAAAAAAATATTTAGCTTACAATTGAAACAATTTAGATAATGGCTTCTTAAATTGAAATAAGTCAATTGTTCAAACTAAATCAGATTGAATGGACCGCTATCAAAACATTTCTTGTGAGTTTTAGGATGATGCACATACCCTATTTAAAACAATTGTTGATTGGTTAAATTAGTAAGCAATCAAACAAAACTTATCAATATTTACCTTGCTATCGAAGCAATTCAGATGATAGTTTTAGGTAAGAATGGTTTTTCTGCACAAAACTAAGTAAGACTGATCAAAACGTTTTTTGTGAGCCTCAAGATATTAAACATTGCACAACGAGCAACCAAACAGAGTAAAAATGTTTGCACTACACGGAAGTTTGGCGTTTAGCGTTTTTCTAGCGCTATACTACCGCTACTACATCAATTTGTAGCCATCGAGAAACGCACACGTCAATACTTAATTGCACCACAAAACAGAAAGTTATTTGCATTGCGGTCAGCACTAACGTATCAACATATCACCACTACTTTAGATAGAAGTGAATACATTAATCTCTTAACAGCAGATACCCAGAAAACAATAAAAAAACAAAAAACTGCACAAGTAAGCTTTGTAGCAGCCTCTAGTAGTAGTACTCTCACAAAAAAAAAATTCCACTTTTTCAGTTCTGTTCACCAAAATACAAACGTTAAAATCTAAAAGCAATGACAATATGTTTTACAGCTTACTTCTAACCTACCAGAGTCTGTAGAATCAACATTACCTCTCCAAAGTCTTTTTGACAGCTTTTTTTGATAGTAAGAGCCCGACTTTTGTGATAGGCATATCAAACTCAATCATAGATTTAACTATGAGCTTGGAGACAATTTAGTGTAAAATAAAGGGATAGATTATAGCTATAGAAGCAAATTAAGGCCTATACCAAAAGTTTTTTTTTTATACAACATATGACAAAGTAAAAGAATGTGGTGGAGATTTAACGAGAAGAGTATTAAAAAGTACAAAACTGAGTTACTAAATAAGACAAAAAAAATTTAAACAATATAATAAAGGTTGTTGATAAAGCAATGTACAATTTTTATTGACAAAAGTTTGATTTTTAGCAATTTGTTTTAATTGGTAAAAATCAATGTCTACACCAAATTTGAAAACATCAGACAAAAGGAACAATTATTGTAACTTAAGTAAGAAGAGAAATGAGGAAATCAGACAAAAATACACTAATTTAAATATGTCGTTATGAAGATCAATAAAAATGTTTGGAAGAAAATGTGCAGCCAAAAGATGTAAAATTAAACTAATCAAAGCGCGTATAATATCCTAACTTATGTAGTAAAAGAAACCATTAAAGCACATACTAAAAACTGTTCTAACAGTTATAAACCAGAAACTGAAGAAAAGTTGCTCAAAAAGATAGAAAGAAACCAAATTAGTGTTGTTGGAGAAACCAACTAAAAAAGATAAACCAGTAAGTTACAATTTTTTGGATTTGATTTAGTTTTGTACTTTCTTCAGTGGTTTAACCTATGTGGTTGATGTATGCTAAGACATTGCTCAAAAGGATTTTCCTTATATTATCCATGTCAAACCAGCAATGTTAGGGATAACATAAATTTGCATGCGTAGGAGAGCAGTTGTGTGCTTAGTTAATTTGTCTTTTCAAAACTGTTTGTATATTGGGCTATCTACAAGCGACAGACCTTTGTGCCGGACAAACAATTTTGGAAAAGTTTTTGAGCATATAATTGCTAATAGGCTCAAGGCAGAAGTTGAAAACAAAATTTTGCTAAACCAGTATGAATTCATAAAGGATAGTGGAGTAAAGTAGAGCTATAAGGAACAAGATGTTCTTTCTATTAAATTGCAGCAGACATAAGAAATGCATTAAATACGGTACTCTGGAAAAGCATAGAAACTTTAAAGTACATAGAAGTTAGTTAGAAAACTATATTCAGTTACTTTATGAATAGAAATCTACAAATCTTTATTCTAGGCTTCTTGCTATGGAATATTTGCTATAATAAAATATTTTAAAAATGAAAAAAAAGGTTAATTTTGTGTATTTTGCAGATGGTATTTTCTAAACTGACAAAAAAATTGGCCACTGCTACTCTAAAGAGGGTTAATTATAAAATTAAAGATTAAAAGTTGCAAAAAACAATACAGAAGCTGCAATCCTATATGAAAGTAGAAGAATGACGACACGCCACTGTTGTTGCGGAGTGATATTGCTACCTGTTTTATTAAAAAGTTTCAGTAAATAGTCACAATAAATACATCTACTGCTAGTAGCTTATACAAGTGTTAGTTCTGTGTAATATGCAATTAAAATTTACACCTAAAATTCTGATTTTGCTTAACATCTGGTAAGAATTGTCTATTAATTGAACATAACCTATTCTATTGTTATTATTTTTATTTCTTTCTTTAAATAACCTATTTCTGTTTATTATTACCAGTGGCGTATCGGAAATTTTTTTAATAACTTTATTTCATCTTCGATTTTATCTAAATATTTATGTTTTTAAATATTTGTATTGTTTTCCGCGGCCCTCTTGTTTGTAGTTAAGTCACCTAAATAGGCCCTTAGGTGTGAAGAGTGTATACCTTGTGTTATCCTTTGCCATCCTATAATAACATTATTTAATCATATCCTTCTTGAAATTATATTAATTATGAAGCAAACTTGTAATCATTGTAATGATGAGATTGTTGATGGCAACGCTATTAAATGTTATGTGTGTAAAAACACATACAGCACAATATGTATGAAGCTTAATGTTAACAAAGCGAAGGTGTTAAGATCTTCAAAAAATATTAAATGGACATGCACCTCATGTTGTACATCTGACCTGACGGAACACTTGCTGCTCTTGCGAACTGAGATTGCAAATCTGAGAAAAGAAATTGAACAACTAAAAAAAGGCAATCTGAAATCAATTAATAATGATGGTGATATAGTTGAAGAAGTAATGGAGGAATTAAACGAACGTAAGCGCAGGGAGAAAAACCTCATAATCAGAAACTTGCCAGAAAATTTATTGCCAACCGCAGAAAATGCCTCTGTTATTAACGTTATCAACACAATTGCTAACGATCTTAACATCGTCCCAACGGCTATAAAAAGTTTTAGACTTGGCAAACCACGAACGAATGATAAACCACGCCCTTTAAACTGATCAATGTAGTGCGGTTTTTAGCAATGCCAAAAACTTGCGAAATGTCGACGCACTTAAACTTATCTACATAAACAAGGACCTCACGCCTCGTCAAAGTATCAATTGTAGAAAAGCAATGGAAGAATTTAGAACCAAGCTAGACAACGGAGAAATGGTTGCACTTAAATACGTAGATGGGCTTCCAAGAATTATTAAAACAAACCACTAGTGATCCAACACTTCTACTCCATCTATGATCAAAACGTCAACGGCCTTAATACTAAAACATTTACATTCTACAACAATTTACTTGCTTTAGATGACATAGACATTGTTTTAATTACAGAAACTAGTGCAAACGATTCATTAGATAATAATGAATTATTTACACATGATTATAATGTCTATAGATGTGATCGAAACACTGGTAAAAAAGGAGGTGGTGCCCTTGCTGCATTTCGTTCAAGTTTGCTTACAGAACAAATTTATCTAAACGATGATTTCTTAGACCAACTTAATGTTGACATTGTAATTGTTAAACTCTTCATAAGTAGAATTAAGTACTGTAATTTTATTGTCTTATACATACCTTCATCTTCTTCTCTAATTATATATCAGGCTATATTTCAAAAACATGAACAATATACTCTACTAGACGATTTATTTATAATAGTTGGAGATTTTAATATTCTAATGTTTCCAATGACAAACTGCACCAAGTCTAATGCCCTACTTAACTTCATTAATTACAATGGAGCTAAACAATTTAATTCAATACGAAATGATAATGATAGAACACTAGACTTAGTTATTACATCGATTAATACTAATGTAACACATAGTGAATTCTTACTGGTTCCTGAAGACGCTCACCACCCTGCTTTATCCATCAATTGTGAACATGTTGGACCAAACCACAATAAATGCTTTAAGTCGGATAAATTTGTGTTTAATTTCAAAAAAGCTAATCTTAGTTTACTATATGAGTTAATAGTGTCAACTGATTGGAGTTAAGTGCGGATCCGGAAATAGCTTGCCAAAGATTTTATAATATATTATATGAACATTTTCAACTTACTCTGCCCAAAAAAACATTTAAAAATCAAAAATATCCTACTTGGTTTAGTCATAATACAATTGACCATATTAAACGCAAAACTAAATTTTGAAGATTATATAATAAAAAGAAAAATCATTTTAATAAGTATAGGTTCACAACCTAGCGTAATGTTGTAAACCGTTGTATTGACACTGATTTTAAATTATATATACAAAATATAGAAACAGATATAACCAGAGATCCAAAAAAAATGTGGTCATTTATTAATAAACGGAAAAAAAAATCTAGAATACCAGGTATACTACGAAAAAATAATAAGACTTTTGACTCCCCACAAAAAAATACCGATGCATTTGCTGAACATTTTTCATCTGTTTCTGCAAAACAAAGCTGCCCTTTTGACAGTTTTACACCTCTAAACAACAAACCGTTGTTGTTTATAAAATGTTTTACAAAAGACGATTATCTAGCTGCTTGCAAATCTTTAAAGTCAAAATTTACTATGGGACCTGATAACGTTCCAGCATTCTTAGTTAAAGATTGTCACACTGTTTTAGTTACTCTACTGCTGCACATTTTTAACCAAATTATATACCCCGAAATCTTTCCTGAATGCTGGAAATTGGCAAAAATTACACCAATTTTTAAAAATAGAAATGCTGCTGATATAACTAATTATTGGCCAATCTCCTTAATTAACAACTTTGCTAAAATATTTGAAACTATGTTGTACAATGTTATATACAATCATACACAAAACTATTTGTGTCCCCAACAGCATGGTTTTGTTAGTGGAAAATCGATCACTACAAACTTATGTTGTTTTACTGATGCAGTGTCTGAGGCTTTGGATAACCGTCATCAAGTTGATGTAATCTATACTGATTTTTTCAAAGCCTCTGATCAAGTACAGCATAACAATTTAATCAAAAAAACTGCATAACTTTGGATTGAATAACAATGTAATTTCCTTAATAGCGTCATATCTTTACAACAGAAAAAACATTGTTGAATATTAGGGATATAAATCGACAATTTTTATTTTAACTAGTGGTGTACCTCAAGGATCCATCCTTGGGCCACTATTATTCTTACTGTTTGTAAATGATATTTTTGACTATATTTCATCACCAACGCTTATATATGCAAACGATTTAAAATTATTTAGAACAGTAGTAAATAACCATGATTTTTTAGCACTACAAATTGACTTAAATTTGTTAACAAATTGGAGTTGTAAAAATGGTTTAATGCTAAACATCACTAAATGTAAAGTTATGTCAATTAGTCGTAAACGTCTTACTCAATGATTTAATTATTCTCTTAACCAATCTGAATTAACAAGAGTTGAATTGTTCAGAGACCTAGGAGTTATTTTTAACAACACACTAACTTTTTCTGATCATATAGAAGAAGTAGAAAAAGTGCAAAGAAAATTTTTGAAAGCATTATACTATCGTGCACACAATGTATACCCCGAACGTGGTTATCCTCAATCCCAATTGTTAAATGAATTCAACATACAATCACTAAACTCTTGACGCATTATTAACTATGTTCTGTTTATATACAAACTAATACATTTTAAAATAAGATACAAACTTGTTGCACAAACTAAACTTTGTTGTTCCAAGAATTAATAGTAGACTCAGGCACACTTTTTATATTAATAAGACCAACACAACGCATCGTCAATCTTCACCATTGTTTTCTATGTGTGAGTACGTCAATAGATATTGTTCCGAAATTGACATTTTTTGTATATCCTGCTCTGAATTATGTAAAAAGTTGAATAATATTGTTATGTAAATATTATAACTTTAAACTAAAATTGCTATTCCAATAACTATATTTATGACTTCATATAGAATACATAGAAATATTAAATACTGTAATTGTATATGTTATAACATGTAAGTTTTGTTTCTATTTTGTGTTTGGTTTATGTGAGTTAATTTTCATGGGGTATTTGACTTATAGTAGATATTTTCATTTTTTTGTATTTTGATTTGTTACAATTTAATTTGTTGTTTTTTCTTTACAATTTAATTACTTATAGTTTATTTTAACATTATCCTGTTAATAGTTTTTAGAACTGTTGGATAATAAATATATTATTATTATTATTATTATTAAGAATCAACAAACTAACACTAGAAATAGCAGTATCAAACAGAAGTATTATGATATTATAATCAACTACTTTAAAGTGTGGTTTGATAATAAAAAGATTACAGTAAAGGTTGAAAAGGTAACAAACGCACTAGTGAGAACTATGCCTAACATAGATAAACTTTTTTTACCCAAAAAAAGCTGATATGCTCAGTACAACATTTATAATTTCGCATAGAACCTAAATCTAGGAAATAGCTTTAAAGTACACAAAATATAGGATTAGAGAAAAGCTAAAGAACACTAACGCAAAACAAAGACACTAATGAAAGGACAAGTTCTACAAAGAAATAATTTGAACTAAATTTTGGAGTGGGGGAATCACTCTAAAACATGAGTACGGACAGATGGTAAACTGGGGTATTCGCTCAAGTGTTAGTTATTAAAACATTGAAAGTTACTCCTGTCTACTAGCTTTAAAAGACTTTATGTCAAAGGAGCTGATAGTGATATTCAATTTTTTAATAAAGGACATTTAAGTGGATGGGTGAATCACTCCAGAACATGAGTACGGACAGATGGTTTAAACTTGTGTTTCCGCTCACCTATCCAAATGTTGTTTATCAATACAATTTAAATGACGTTATTGAATTCTTTGATTGAGCGGGTAATTGGGTCACTCCAGAACAGACAGGCAGCTAGTTTAAACTGGGGTTTGAATTGAAAGTTAGTTCTTTTTGCTAATTTCTGAGTTTATCAAATCATTTTCTATTTTTGCAACACATGCTGAGGCTACAATTTTTAAAGAAGTAACTCTAAATTTAGGTTATGTCAATGCCTAAAAAACGCTTTAAGGCAAAATTCTAATCTTGCAAGACAAGGCTACAATTTCTGAGGAAATACTTATAAACTTAGGTTATGTTTACTTTATACAATTTCTAAGAAACAATTTTGTTCAAAATTAAATTTTTAAATCTAAAAGTATTTTTTGCAATTTTTTTTTAAATTATATTTATCAAAAAAATTTCTAATCTTGCAAGACATTCTGAGGCTACAATTTATGAGGAAATATTTCTAAACTTAGGTTAAGTTTACTTTAAACAATTTCTGAAAAACACTTTAGTTCAAATATACATTTTTAAATCTGAATGCATTTTTTGTAATTAAAAAAATATTCTGAGTTTATCAAAAAAATTTCTAATCTTGGAAGACATGCTGAGGCTACAATTTCTGAGGAAACAATTTTAAACTTAAATTATGTTTACTTTATACAATTTCTAAAAAACAATTTTGTTCATCAAAATTAAATTTACAAATCTGAAAAAAAAATTGTAATTAAAAAAAAAATTGAGTTTATCAAATAATTTTCTAATATTGCAACACATGCTGAGGTTACAATTTTTGAGAAAATATTTTTAAACTTAAGTTATGTTTACTTTAAACATTTTCTAAGAAATACTTTTGTTTAAAATTAAATTTTTAAATCTGAAAGAATTACATTTAAAAAAAAATCTGAGTTTATCAAATAATTTCCTAATTTTGCATTATATGCTGTGGCTACAATTTTTGAGGAAGTAACTCTTAATTTAAGATTTGTCTATTTTAAACAATGCCTAAAAACCTCTAATATTCAAAATTAATTTTTTAATTCTGAAAGTATTTTTTGTAAATTTTTAAAAATTTTAGATTTGATTATAAAATTACCTATTTTTGAAAAACATGCTGAGGTTACAATTTTTGAGAAAATATTTCTAAACTTAGGTTATCTTTACTTTAAACAATGTCTAAGAAACACATTTGTTCAAAAATAAATGTTTAAATCTGTAAGCATTTTTTGTTACTTTTTATAAATTTCTGAGTTTATCAAACAATTTCCTATTTTTGCAACACATGCTGAGACTACAATTTTTGAGGAAATACTTTTTAACTTAAGTTATATTTACTTTAAACAATTTCTAAAAAACACTTTTGTTCAAAATTAAATTTTCAAATCTGAAATCATTTTTATGTAATTTTTAAAGTTTGACTATCAAATAATTTCCTGCAAGACATGCTGAGGCTACAATTTTTTGACTGGGTCACTCCAAAACATAAGTACAGACAGATGGTTTAAACTGGGCTTTTCGCCCACCCGCCCAGGTGTTGGTTATCAAAAAATTGATAATTACTCTTTTTTGCTAGCGTCAAAAGTTTCTATGTCAAAGAAAGTAATGACTATGTTCAATTCCTTGATGAAGAGTCACTTGAGCAGGTGGGTGGGTCACTCTAGAACATAAGTACGGACAGATGGTTTAAACTGAAGTTTCCGACCACCCGCTCAAATATTGGTTATTAAAAAATTGAAAGTTTCTTTCAGCTAGCGTTAAAAGTCTTTACGTCAAAGGAGACTATTATAGTATTCAATTTCTTGATGAAGGACGGGTGCTTCAGTCATTCTAGTACATGAGTATGGACGGATGGTTTAAATTGGGGTTTCCGCCTACCCGGTTGCTTATCAAAAAATTGAAAGTTACTCATTTCTGTTAGCGTCAAAAGATTTTATGTCAAAAAAAGGTGATGATTATATTCAATTTTTTGATAAAAGACACTTGGGGCAGATGGATGGGTTATTTGAGAACACGAATACGATCAGATAGTTTAAACTGAGTTGTAATCTAAGTAAATGGGTGGGAATAAGACAATTATCAGCTCATTTTTTTCTGGTCTGAATGAAAGATTTCAGAATTAAAGAGCTTATGGATCAAGAGCTATTCATGGAATTTTGGGAGGATAAGAATCCGCTGAGAGATGTTGCAAAATGTTCAAGGTATAGAAAAAAAAACAGACGATACTATAATGCAAAAAGGAAAAGACCTAGTAGTCATCAAATGCACGTAGTTTGGACTACGGTTTTAGCTGAGAGGACATGTTTGGGGTTATACAGAGTAATGAGGGTCAAACCAAATTACACAAACGCTTGGGAAAATGTCAAGAGGGATCGGACAAGATATCCACTTAAGAAAAATTTATAAAACATTAGTTTTTATGAGACAATTTTGAGTATTATGGTGGGATCTAAAAAAAATTATTAATTTGTTGTAGTAATGTAATGTAATAGCATTAAATTGTTGTTTTTTATTCATTTTTAATGTATATAGTTGAAAGCAAAGTTCTGTTAATTTTAATTACTAACAAAAACAATAAATTAGTATTATATCTAGCATAAATTTATTTTAATAATCTCACATATACATAGAATATTACATATTTTTTTGTTTTAGAAACATTGAATATATTAATTTAATAATGACACAAACACAACAGCCACTGGTTATAATTACACGTACTCCAATATTAGTGCATTACCTTTTTTTTTAAAGTTTTGGATTCAATATATATCATATATGATTCACATAAATTATCATATATATGGTAAAATTGTAAAAAATGTTAATGCCGGGTCCGCACTTCGCATTCCTATGTGATAACGACCTGACACTGTATAGAAATCTTAGAAAAATATTGCATAAAGCATTGAGCTTCCTTTTTTTTATATTTCTTTAATAAATTAATTCATAGCAACGCGAAGTCTCGCGGTACGCACAGCGGATATGTTTTGAAATGGTCTAGCAACAATCCCATTGTTGGGAAGTGCTTAAAATTTTTTTTATTAACAATTCCACAAAAATACTTCCATTTATCAAATGCACATTCTTTTAGAAAAATCCGCATTGCCAAAAAGTTGCCCATTATGTAACAATTTTTAAGGGCTCTAATTTAATAATTTTGAACGCTACTATACTATAGATAAGGTACGTGTATAGCAAATTTATATTTCACCTTTCCATTTGAATTCCTTTCAATACTTAAAAATATAGTGCATTGACAAATGTTCTATATAATTGTCTAAAAACTATTATATATCTTTATATTATAATTATCTTATTTAATTAACAATAATGATATGATGAAGAAGCTCACAATTGAGTTTAGCTTAATACTAGCATGCATATAAATCGACTCCCTTACAATATGAATCCATGCTATGTAAAATAGTAACTGAAAAGGATTGTAACAATCCCCCTGTCTCACAGCACATTTTACAAACGAGGGATACAGATTGCACAATTGGTACGGCACCTTAATATATAAATCCACCATGATATGTATGTAGGCCCAATGTATCCCAATCATTATTAAATCCTTGCACCCGATGTGATTAAAAATTATTATTACAAAATCAAATTGGTTCTAAATACATTAATTACATCTACAATATGCACATCAAGAAATTTTTGAAAGAGACATCTATTAATATTGGGATACACATGAAGTATTTTGCTGGTGGATTAATGTAATATTAACACTAGAATAGTATAGATTCCTTAAATTCAGTCATAGTCTGATATGTTTTCTTTTTTTGGTATGGCCTTTAGTCGAATCAATTCTGCCACAAAGAGACACAATCACTTCAATTAATAAAATCTAAATGGCAGAATTTGATTGATCCATCAGGCATTGATATGTATTAGTTACGAATTTACCAAGCAAAGAAGCATCCAACTATTAATGAACATTAAATATCAGTGGGAGAAGCAACAATTAGATTAGTCATGCCCTATCTATCTAAATTGCGAAATAAATCTATATCAAATATAAAATATATAATGCTAAAAAACTTTTACTAACATCTATGATTTAAATCTAGTTTTTTTTTAACAAAATGTATTTAAATTAGAGGGCTGTGCATGTGACGACCCATATACTTAGAGCTACAGGTGCGGATAGGCCTACTGCCCCGCTTCCTATAATCGAACCATCGTACGATTTAATCACACAATTCATCTTGTCTAATGGGAGATTCTGCAGGCTGTATTCTCTATGCTCGTTATTCATCATGCATACAGTGCGTTTCTTCTGCATCATCTCGTCGTCTTTATCTCTTAGACTTTTTAACCAGTTTTTGTACCATTGAAGCTCGCAATCGCACATCAAAGGATTATCTAAAACAAAAAACAAAACAAAATTATTAATTTATTTAATAAGAGAACATTTGTATGATTCTATATCTTTCCAAAAATTGCTAATATTGGAATTTTTATTCTTTCAAGTTTTAAATTTGTTCTACCTACTAATCCGTGCATTAAAATATTATAAAATTTGTTTAAATTATACTTTATTGCTGCCCTTAAAGTTGCAATAGTCAATAAAATCCATACGCTTAATTTATTATACACTCAATTAAACCAATCTTACTTAACTCAACGTATTACAGGAGGAGATTTGATTTAGACTATAACTTCTAATTTGTTCATTAAAATTTTATAAAATTTGGACTAAATATACATCATTATCAGTAGTACTAATGGAGTTAATTTTAATAAAATCCATACGCTCAATTTGATTTAAACTCACTTAAACCGATCTTACTTAACTTAGCCTATTACAGGAGAGGATGTGTTTTAGGCCATACCTTCTAATTTGTGCATTGGAATTTTATGAAATTTGGATTAAATTATGCTTTATTGTCGCTAGTACAACTGAAGTAAATTTCAATAAAATCTATACGCTTAATTTTTTATAAACTAATATAAACCAATTTTACTTATCTCAATCTATTATAGAAAGAGATTTGTTTTAGGCCATACCTTCTAATTTGTTTATTGAAAATTTATAAATTTTGGTTTAATCTTACTTTATTGACAGAAGTACTAGTACATTAAATTTAAATAAAATCCATACGCTCATTTTGTTTTAAACTTAACTAAACCAAGCTTACTTAACTCAACCTCTTACAGGAGTCGATTTGTTTTAGGCCATACCTTCTAATCCGTGTATTCGAAATTCATGAATTTTGGTTGAAATGTACTTTATTAACACTAGTACTAGTAGAGTAAATTTTAATAAAATCTTCACGAGCAATTTGTTTAAAACTCAATTAAACCGATCTTACTTAACTCAACCAATTACAAGAGGGGATTTGTTTTAGGCCATACCTTCTAATCCGTGCATTTAAAAAATATGAATTTTGGTTCAAATATACTTTATTGACATTAAAACTAGTAGAGTAAATTTCAATGAAATCCATACGCTCAATTTGTTTTAAACTCACTTAAACCGATCTTACTTAACTTAACCTATTACAGGAGGGGATTTGTTTTAGGCCATACCTTTTAATCCGTGCATTGAAAGTTTATGAATTTTTGATAAAATATATTTTCCTGACACTAGCACTAGTTGAGTAAATTTTAATTAAATCCATACGCTCAATTTATTATAAACTCACTTAAACCGATCTTACTTAACTCAACCTATTACAGGAGGGGATTTGTTTTAGGCCATACCTTTTAATCCGTGCATTAAAAAAATATGAATTTTGGTTCAAATATAATATATTGACATTAGTACTAGTATAGTAAATTTTAATGAAATCCATACGCTCAATTTGTTTTAAACTCACTTAAACCGATCTTACTTAACTTAACCTATTACAGGAGGGGATTTGTTTTAGGCCTTACCTTCTAATCCGTGCATTAAAAAAATATAAATTTTGGTTCAAATATAATTTATTGACATTAGTACTAGTAGAGTAAAATTTAATGAAATCCATTCGCTCAATTTGTTATAAACTCACTTAAAACAATCTTACTTAACTTAACCTATTACAGGAGGGGATTTGTTTTAGGTCATACTTTCTAATCCGTGCATTAAAAAAATTTGAATTATGGTTCAAATATACTTTATTGACATTAGTACTAGTTGAGTAAATTTGAATGAAATCCATACGCTCAATTTGGTTTAAACGCACTTAAACCGATCTTACTTAACTCAACCTATTATAAGAGGGGATTTGTTTTAGGCCATACTTTCTAATCCGTGTATTAAAAAATTATGAATTTTGGTTCAAATATACTTTATTGACATTAGTACTAGTATAGTAAATTTGAATGAAATCCATACGCTCAATTTGTTTTAAACTCACTTAAACCGATCATACTTAACTCAACCTATTAGAGGAGGGGATTTGTTTTAGGCCATACCTTCTAATCCGTGCATTAAAAAAATATGAATTTTGGTTCAAATATACTTTATTGACATTAGTACTAGTAGAGTAAATTTTAATGAAATCCATACGCTCAATTTGTTTTAAATTCACTTAAACCGATCTTACTTAACTTAACCTATTACAGGAGGGGATGTGTTTTAAGCCATACCTTCTAATTCGTGCATTGAAAATTTATGAATTTTTGTTAAAATATACCTTCCTGACACTAGCACTAGTAGAGAAAATTTCAATAAAATTCATACGCTCAATTTATTATAAACTCACTTAAACCGATCTTACTTAACTCAACCTATTAATAGAGGGGATTTGTTTTAGGCCATACCTTCTAATCCGTGCATTAAAAAAATATGAATTTTGATTCAAATATAATTTATTGACATTAGTTGTAGTAGAGTAAATTTTAATGAAATCCATACGGTCAATTTGTTTTAAACTCACTTAATCCGATCTTACTTAACTTAACCTATTACAGGAGGGGATGTGTTTTAGGCCTTACCTTCTATTTTGTGCATTAAAAAAATATGAAATTTGATTCAAATATACTTTAATGACATAAGTACTAATACAGTATATTTTAATGAAATCCATACGCTCAATTTGTTTTAAACTCACTTAAACCATACATACTTAACTCAACCTATTACAGGAGGGGATTTCTTTTAGGCCATAACTTCTAAACCGTGCATTAAAAAAATATGAATTTTGGTTCAAATATACTTTATTGACATTAGTACTAGTAAAGTAAATTTTAATAAAATCCATACGCTCAATTTGTTTTAAACTCACTTAAACCGATCTTACTTAACTTAACCTATTACAGGAGGGGATGTGTTTTAGACCATACCTTTTAATCCGTGCATTAAAAATTTCTGAATTTTTGTTAAATTATACTTTCCTGACACTAGCACTAGTTGAGTAAATTTCAATAAAATCCATACGCTTAATTTATTATAAACTCACTTAAACCGATCTTACTTAACTCAACCAATTACAAGAGGGGATTTCTTTTAGGCCATACCTTCTAATCCGTGCATTAAAAAAATATGAATTTTGGTTCAAATATACTTTATTGACATAAGTACTAGAAGAGTAAATTTCAATGAAATCCATACGCTCAATTTATTTTAAACTCACTTAATCCGATCTTACTTAACTCAACCTATTACAAGAGGGGATTTCTTTTAAGCCATACCTTCTAATCCGAGCATTGAAAAAATAAGAATTTTTGTCCAAATTTTCTTTATTAATACTAGTGGTAGTTGAGTAAATTTTAAAAAAATCCACACGCTTAATTTAATTTAAACTCAATTAAACCAATCTTACTTAACTCAACCTATTATGGTGTAGGTGATTTATTTCAAGCCATACCTTCTAATTTGTACATTGGAAATTTATGAATTTCTGTTCAAATATCTTTTATTGACACTAGTATTAGTAAATTTTATACGCTCGATTTGTTTTAAACTCATTTCAACTAAACCTATTGCAAAAGAGGATTTGAATTAGGCCATAACTTCTAATCCGTGCAATGAAAATTTATGATAATTTGTTAAAATACATTTTATTATTACCAGTACTAACGAAACATTTTTTAATAAAACCCATACGCTCAAAATGTTTTAAGATGTATCGGTAAACTTTTAGTAGCTGCCAAAATACTATAAGATATATCAGTAATCTTTAAGTAACTGTCAAAATGTTTTAAGGTGTATCAATGGACTCCTACTAATTGTCTTTTATTAATTGTCATAATGTTGTAGTAACTGTCAAAATGTTTTAAGATATATTAGTAGACTTCTAGTTACTGTCAAAATATTATAAAATGTACCAGTAAACTTTTAGTAACTGTCAAAATGTTTTAAGATGTCTCAACGGACTCCTACTAACTGTCGCAATGTTGTAGCAATTGTCAAAATGTTATAAGAAGTATCAGTAAACTTCTAGTAACTCTCAAAAAAATCTAAAATGTATTAGTAAACTTCTATTAACTGTCGATATGTTCTAAGATGTATCAGTAGACTCCTACTAACTGTAAAGTCCTTTACTAATTGTTACAATGCTGTAGTAACTGTCAAAATGTTTCAAGATGTATCAGTAAACTTTTAGTATCTGTCAACATTTTTAAAAATCTTTCAGTAAACTTCTAGTAATTGTCAAAATGTTTTAAGATGTATTATTGGACTTCTACTAACTGTAAAATCTTTTACTAATTGTCAAAATGTTGTAAATTGTATCAGTAAACTTCTAGTAACTGTCAAAATATTCTAAGATGTATTTGTCAATTTTTAGTAATTGTCTAAATGTTTTGAAATGTATCAATGGACTCTTACTAACTGTATAGTCTTCTACTAACTGTCACAATGTTGTAGTAACTGTCAAAATTATTTAAAAAGTATCAACAAACTTTTAGTAACTGTCAAAATATTTTAAATTGTATCAGTAATCTTCTAATAACTGTCAAAGTGTTTTAAAATGTATAAGTGGACTCTTACTAACTGTAAAGTCTTCTACTAAATGTTACAATGTTGTAGTAACTGTCAAAATGTTTTAATATGTATCAGTAAGTATCTAGTAACTGTAAAAATATTCAAAGATATAGCAGTAAACTTTTAGTAACTGTCAAAATGTTTTAAAATGTATCAGTGGACTTCTACTAACTGTAAAGTCTTCTTCTAACTGTCACATTGTTGTAGTAACTTTCAAAATAATTTAAGATGTATCAGTGAATTTGTAGTAACTGTTAAAATATTCTAAAGTGTATCAGTGAACTTCTAGTAACTGTCAAATTGTTCTAAGTTGAATCAATAGACTCCTACTAACTGTAAAGTCTTCTAGTAACTGTCAAATGGTTCTACGTTGTATCAATAGACTCCTACTAACTGTAAAGTCTTCTACCAACTGTCACAATATTTTAAAAACTATCAACATAATTTAAAATGTATCAGTCAACTTTTAGTAACTGGCCAAATGTTTTAATATGTATCAATGGACTCTTACTAATTGTAAAGTCTTCTACTAACTGTCACATTATTGTAATTACTGTCAAATTATTTTAGAATGTATCAGTAAACTTCTAGTAACTGTCAAAACATTTTTAAATGTATTTGTGAACTTTTAGTAACTGTCAAAACATTCATAAATGTACTAGTGAACTTCTAGTAACTGTCAAAATGTTTTTAGATGTATCAGTGTACTTCAACTAACCGTAAAGTCTTCTACTAACTGCTACAATGTTGTAGTAACTGTCAAAATGTTTTAAGATGTATCAATAAACTTCAAGTAACTTTCAAAATATTCTATGTTATATCATTGAACTTCTTTTAACTGTCAAATTCTTATAAGATGTATTAGTGGACTCTTACTAACTGTAAAGTTTTCTACTAACTGTTACAATGTAGTAGTAACTGTCAACATATTTTAAGATGTATCAGAAAACTTCAAGTAACTGTCAAAATTTTCCAAAATATATCAGTAAAGTTTTTGTAACTATTAAAATATTCTAAGATGTATCAGTGGATTCCTACTAACTGTAAAATCTTTTACTAACTGTCACAATGTTGTAGTATCTGTCAAAATCTTCTAAGATGTATTAGTGAATTTTAGTAACTGTCAAAATATTTTAAGATGTAACAATAGATTCCTACAAATTGTAAAGTCTTCTACTAACTGCCACATTGTTGTAGTTACTATCAAAATGTTTTAGAATGTATCAGTAACCTTTTACTAACTGTCAAAATATTCTAAGATGTATCAGTGAACTTCTAATAATTATTAAATTGCTCTAAGATGAATCAATAGACTCCTACTATCTGTAAAGGCTTCTACTAACTGCCACAATGTTGTAGTAACTGTAAAAATATTTTAAAATAAATTAGTAAATTTCTAGTAACTGTCAAATAATCTAAGATGTATCAGTAAACTTCTAGTAACTGTCAAATTGTTTTAAGATGTATCAGTGATTTTCTAGTAATTATCAAAATATTCTAAAATGTATCAGTGAACTTCTAGTAACTGTCAAAATGTTCTAAGATGTATCAATGGACTCCTACTAACTGTAAAGTCTTCTACTAACTGTTACAATGTTATAGTAATTTTCAAAATGTTTTAAAATGTATAAGTAGATTTTTAGTAACTCTCAAAATATTCTAAAATGTATCAGTGAAATTCTAGTACATGTCAAAAAGTTCTAAGATGTATCAATGGACTCCTACTAACTGTAAAGTCTTCTATTAACTGTCACAATGTTGTAGTAACTGTCAAAAAGTTTTAGAATGTATCAATAAATTTCTAGTAACTATCAAAATATTCTTAGATCTATCAGTAAACTTCTAGTAATTGTCAAATATGTATCAGTAAACTTCTAGTAACTGTCAAAATGTTCTAAGATGTATTAGTGTACTTCTACTAACTGTAAAGTTTTCTACTAACTGCTACAATGTTGTAGTTACTGTCAAAATATTTTAGGATGTATCAGTAAACTTCTAGTAACTGTCAAAATAATCTAAGATGTATTAATGAACTTTTAATAACTGTCAAAATGTTCTAAGATGTATTAGTAGACTCCTACTAACTGTAAATTTTTCTACTAACTGTCAGAATGTTGTAGTAACTTTAAAAATGTTTTAGGATGTATCAGTAAATTTTTACTAACTGTCCAAATGTTCTAAGATGTATCAGTAAACTTTTAGTATTTGTCAAATTGTTCTTAGATGTATCAATAAACTACTACTATCTGTAAAGTCTTCTACTAACTGTCACAATGTTGTAGTAACTGTCAAAATATTTTAAATTGTATAAGAAAATTTCTAGTAACTGTCAAAATTTTTTAACATGTATCAGTAAATTTCTAGTAACTGTCAAAATGCTTTAAGATGTATCAGTAATTTTTTAGTAACTGTCAAATTATTCTAAAATGTACCAGTAAACCTTTAGTAAGTGTCAAAATGTTCTTAGATGTATCAATGGATTCCTACGCACTGTAAAGTATTCTACTAACTGTCACAATGTTGTAGTAACTGTCAAAATATTTTAACTTGTATAAGTAAATTTCTAGTAACTGTCAAAAAATTTTAACATGTATCATTAAACTTCTAGTAACAGTCAAAATGCTTTAAGATGTATCAGTGATTTTTTAGTAACTGTTAAATTATTCTAAAATGTACCAGTGCCTCTAGTAACTGTCAAAACGTTCTTAGATGTATCAATGGATTCCTACACACTGTAAAGTCTTCTACTAACTGTCACAATGTTATAGTAACTATCAAAATGTTTTAAAATGTATTAGTGGATTTCTAGTAACTTTAAAATTATTCTAAAATGTATCAGTGAAGTTCTAGTACATGTTAAATATTCTAAGATGTATCAATGAAGTCTTACTACTTGTAAAGTCTTCTACTATTTGTCATATTGTTGAAGTAATTATCAAAATGGTTTAAGACGTATCAGTAAACTTCTAGTAACTGTCCAAATGTTCTAAGATAAATTAATGAATTTCTAGTAACTGTTAAAATGTTTTAAGATGTATTAATAAACTCCTACTACCTGTAAAATTTTGTACTAACTGTCACAATATTGTAATAACTGTCAAAATCTGTTAGGATGTATCAGTGAACTTCTAGTAACTGTCAAATAATTCTCAGACGTATCAGTAAACTTCTAGTTACTGTTAAAACTTTCTAAAATGCTTTCTAGAAACTGCCAAAATGATTTAAGATGTATTAATGGACTTCTGCTAACTGTAAAGTTGTCTACTAACTGTCACATTGTTGAAGTAACTGTCAAAATGTTTTAAGATGTATCATTACACTTTTACTAACTGTCAAAATGTTTGAATCATTGTCAATAGAAGTTCTATTAAGTTTTAATATTTAAGTAACTAGTTAAAATAGTTTTATTTTTAATTAAGCGTTTTGATTTTGTTTACATTTTTTTTGAGTTAGTACCTACAAAACTTTGGTAGATAGGTACCAAAATGTATCTTTATCCATTGTACCATTTTAGAGTTATTCGTTTTTTAGTTATCTATTAAGATTCTCCGTTGATGTTGATAAGACTAGTTTAAATGGTTTTATTTTAAATTGAGCGTATTGATTTTGTTTATTTTTTTAGGGTTAGTTCCTACAGTACTGTGGTACATGAGTACAAAAATCTATCTTTATCCAATGTAACGTTTCAAAGTTATGCGTTTTTAAGATATCTATTAATACGGAGCGTTGATATCGATGAAACTAGTTAAAATGGTTTTATTTTAAATTGAGCGTACTAAATTTGATTATTTTTCTAGAGTTAGTACATATAGTACTGTGGTACATAGGTACTAAAATGTATCTTTATCCAATGTACCATTTCAGTGTTATGCGTTTATAAGTTATCTAATAAGACTCTTCATTGATTTCGATGAGACTAGTTAAAATGGTTTTATTTTAAATTGAGCGTATTGTTTTTGTTTACTTTTTTAGAGTTAATTACAACAATACTGTGGTACATATGTACTAAAATGTATCTATATCCAATGTACCATTTTAGAGTTATGCGTTTTTAAGTTATCTATTAAGACTCTCCAATGGTGTCGATGAGACTAGTTAAAATGATTTTATTTTAAATTGAACGTATCGATTTTGTTTATTCTTTTAGGGTTACTACCTATAACACTGTAGTACATATGCACCAAAATATATCTTTATCCAATGGACCGTTTTAGAGTTATGCGTTTTTAAGTTATCTATTAAGACTCTTTGTTAGTGTCGATAAGACTAGTTAATATGATTTTATTTTAAATTAAACGTATCGATTTTGTTTATTTTTTTAAGGTTACTACCTTATAACACTGTAGTACATAGGCACCAAAATATATCTTTATACAATGGACTGTTTTAGAGTTATGCGTTTTTAAGTTATCTATTAAGACTCTTCGTTGGTGTCGATGAGACTAGTTAATATGATTTTATTTTAAATTAAACGTATCGATTTTGTTTTTTTTTTTTTAGGGTTATTACCTATGACACTGTAGTACATAGGCACCAAAATATATCTTTATCCAATGTACCGTTTCAGAGTTATGCGTTTTTAAGTTATCTATTAAGACTCTCCGTTGATATCGATGAGACTAGTTAAGATGGTTTTATTTTAAATTGAGCGTATTGATTTTGTTTATTTTTTACAGATTGTACCTAATTCTAATATGTCTTAGTATCAGTGTCAGTTCACCACATTTACTTATACATGAAAACTAAAAGTTTGCGTTTACACTTTAAATTATATATTTAATCAATTAAAACCACAATAATATTTTTTTTAATTTAATCCATTTCCCAAACAAAGAAATTGTATGATGATTATTGTATTTCAACTTGTTGATTGAAGTCAACCTATAATCACTTGACCTACTTATACACACATTACAATTTCCTGAGCTTTGGATCAATTCCAAACTTGAAACAAAGATATTTGATAATATTAAACCAACTACTTATGAGATAGTTGAGCACTACTACCAGTAATACGACTAACAATAATCCTCACTACTAGAATTATTAAACTAGTTCAGCTTAGATAACATAAAGCTACTTTTGTGCTAAATAATTAAACGACTTTTATCATCCTATTCGGAATATCATCAAGTTTCAAAAGCTCTTAGTGTAAATATTATATGATATAGTTTTTATTTATTTAAAAGTTTATTTGATGGAATGCAACTTTTCAGACAGAATATAAAACCCTTTTTTTTAATAAAGAAACAGTAATTAAAAATAAATTAAATTAAAAGTTATCTACTGAAAGTAATATCTTTTATAATTTGATTAAAAGAGCTTAACTTTGCCTTAAAATTTAATGGATTCCTGCTCCTTTCATTGATTATCCCTAAATTCCTTTCACACAAAAGCCATGTCATAGCCTATTCCCAATCGTGTGCATTAGTGAGATCAAGAACTGTTAACCCGTATTATTTGTTTCCACCCTTTCTAGTACGAAAAATAACAAGATTGGTAGCATATGGGCGTATGCTACCACTAACACGTGTTTAATTAGTAAATTAACTTAGATGTATTATAATGGAGGAATTGGTTTTAGGGTGGAATAAGTTATTGGAGACTCATTATTGCTACACCTTTTTGTGCTTAATTGTCTAAACATTCAGTCAGAGGGTTTGGATAAAACAAATTAAATCTTGATTTATGATACAATTTGTTACTTGTAATGCTCAATACCATACAAATTGTGTAAAATTAAACTTAAAATTTTATTTAAATATTAAACTGATATAAATTAAGTTAAAAGTGTATTGAAGTTAACAACTTATAATTTTGAAACAGCTTATTAGAAAATTATACAATTTGTTACCTATGTAGCTCAAAATTATAGAAACCAACTGTGTAAAATTAAATTAAATTGATACGCGTAATTTGACATAATCTCAATTAAATCGAACTGTTTTAGTTTTATAAAAACTCTTGATGAAAAAGTTAATTATTCATAATTTTCAAACGGTTCATTGGATTTTTTTACAATTTGTTACATATGTAGCTCAAAACTATAGAAACCAATTGTGTAAAATTAATCTAAATGTATGCGCTCAATTTGACATAACCTCAATTAAATCAAACTGTTATAGTTTTACCAAAACTCTTAATGAAGAAGTTAACAATTTATAATTTTTAAACAGTTTATTGGAATATTATACAATTTATTACGTATATAGCTCAAAACTATAGCAACCAACTGTGTAAAATTAAACTAAATTAATACGCTCAATTTGACATAACCTCAAATAAATCAAACTGGTTATAGTTCTGCAAAAACTTTTAATAAAGAAGTTAATAATTCATAATTTTCAAACGGCTTATTGAAAAATTATACTATTTGTTGCATTTACAGCTCAAAGCTATAGTAATCATCTGTGTAAAACTAAACTAAACCGATACGCTCAGTTTGACATAACCTCAATTAAAACAAATTGATATAGTTTTAACAAAACTTTTAATGAAGAAATAATTAATTTATAATATTTAAACGGTTCATTAGAATGTTATACAATTTAATACTTATATAGTTTAAGACTATTTTACCCTACTGTGTAAAATTAAACTAAATTGATACACTCAATTTGACATAACTAATTCTGCATAATGTGACCTATATGAATAGAAAATTTTAAAAAATTACTTATAATTGCATAACTTTAAAATAGTACATTGAAAAACAATATAATTTAATACTAATATACCTTAGTAGTATCAGTTATAATTGTGTAAATATAAACAAATTCAATTCGCTTTATGTGACATAACTTCATTTTACACAAACTGACCTATATAACTAGAAAATCTTAAAAGACAACTTAAAATTGCATAATTTTGAAACGGTTCATTCAAAACCAATGCAATTAAGTGCTAATATACCTTAGTATTATTGGTACTAATTGTGTAAAATTGAATCAATTCTATACGCTTAATTTGACATAACCATGTATTACATAATGTGACCTATATGAGAAGAAAATCATAAAAGACAACTTAAATATGCATAACTTCAAAATGGTACATTGAAAAATAATGCAATTTGGTACTAATATACTTTAGTACTATGAGTACTTATTGTGTAAAAATAAACAAATTCGATACGCTTAATTTAACATAAATTTATTTTACACAATG
Source organism: Tachinus rufipes (assembly GCA_963932245.1). Classification (NCBI taxonomy): domain Eukaryota; kingdom Metazoa; phylum Arthropoda; class Insecta; order Coleoptera; family Staphylinidae; genus Tachinus; species Tachinus rufipes. The sequence goes on along the minus strand of OZ010744.1, from coordinate 116,312,021 downwards.
TGACCTATATGAATACAGAATCGTAAAGGACAACTTATTAAGGCATTACTTTAAAACGAAACATTGAAAAACGTTGCAGTTTGGTACTAATATACCTTAGTATTATAGGTACTTGTTCTGTAAAAATAAACAAATTTCATACGTTTAATTTAAGATAACCTTGTTTTACACAATGTGACCTCTATGAATAGAGAATCGTAACAGACAACTTGTAAACGCATAACTTTAAAACTGAACATTGAAAAACAATGCAGTTTGGTACAATTATACCTTAGTACTATTAATACTTATTGTGTAAAAATATACAAATTTGATACGTTCAATTTGGCATAATTTTATTTTACAAAATGTGACCTATATGAAAAGAAAATTACAAAAGGCAACTTAAAAACGCATAATTTTTAAACGAAACATTAAAAAACAATGCAGTTTGGTATTTTTATACTTTAGTGTTATAAGTACTTATTGTGTAAAAATTAACAATTTCAATAGGCTTAATTTTACATAACCTTGTATTACATAATTTGAGAAGAAAATCATAAAAGACAACTTAAATATGCATAACTTTAAAATGGTACATTGAAATATAATGCATTTTGGTAATTTTATGCTTAAGTACTATAGGTATTTATTGTGTAAAAATAAACAGATTTGATACGCTTAATTTAACATAACCTTATTTTACACAATGTGACCTTTATGAGTAGAAAATCGTAAAATACAACTTATAAACGCATAATTTTAAAACGGAACATTGAAAAATGATGAAGTTTGGTACTAATATACCTAAGTACTATAAGTATTTATTGTGTAAAAACAAACAAATTTGATATGTTCAATTTGGCATAACTTCAATTTATATAATATGACCTACATGAAAAAATAATTTATAAGAGCAACATAAAAATGCATAACTTTTAAACATTAAAAAACGATGCAGTTAAGTACTACTGTACCTTAGTATTATAGGTACTTATTGTGTAAAAATTAACAAATTTGATACGCTTAATTTTACATAACCTTGCCGTAAGTGATTTATTATCTAATAATGCAAATTTAAATGATGTCACTATCTTTAGCATTGATTTTAATTCATTTCTAATATTTCAGACCAAATTTAGCCAAGTCGCAAACCTAAAACAGCAAAATCATTTATAACCGAACGGAAACTGATCAAAAAATAGTTCATAAGCTAATTTTAGCGATTTTATATCATTTTTAATATTTCAATCAAGTTTCAAACCAAATTTAGCCTAGTTGCAAACCTCAAATATTTGATTTTTTTTATAAATATAGTCAACAACAACACATCATAAATTACCACTGAATTAAAACTACTTCTTATTTTTTAGTCAAATTTTAAACTAAATTTAGTTAAGTTACAAACCCGAATATTGTAAAAATTGTTTTAAGTGATTGCAAATTGATTTATCATCTAGTAAGCTAACACTATTCAAAATCTATAATCTTTCCACTTTTGTACAATTTTAAATAATTTTAACACTGTTTCACAATATTTAGCCAAGTTGCAAACATAAAATTGTATATAATCAAACGCAAAGTAATTAACATACTTCAAAATTACCACTTTATTAAATCAAAACATTAGTTTTTGATCGTTTAGTAAAGTTTCAAACCAATTTCTTAGCTAAGTTAGAAACCTAAAATAGCAGAATCCTTTACAACCAAATAAAAACTGATCAAAAAACAGTTTTTACTAAATTTTGACATTGACATTTTAATGTAAGTCAGACTAGATTTAGCTTAGTCGCAAACCTTAATTATTCAAAAATTGTTTATAACATCCATTTCAATCAATTTGTCATTGATTTAAATTAACTTCAATGTTTTAGCCAAGTTTCAAACCAAGTTCAGTTAAGTTGCAAACTTAAATGTTGTGAAAATTTATTCTTATTTATAGTTAAAAAATTTAACACATTGCAACTTTATTTAATTGCTTATGATTTAGCTAAGTTGTGAACCAAGTTGCAAAGCTAAAACTTAAAAAAATGTATATAATCGCTCGCAAAACGATTAAATAGCTTAATGGCTTTATTTATTATTCAAGTTTCAAACCTAAATTTAATTAAATTGTAAATTTAAAAATTATTTTGATTTAATTGATTTCTGACTGGTTAGTCAAGTTTTAAACGAAAGTTTAGCAAATTCAAACATGCTAAATGATTACAATAGCGTTAAGTAGCACTTACATTAATTTTAATAATTTCTAGTTGTTTAGTCAAGTTTCAAACAAACTTTTAGCAAAGTTGCAAACATAAAAACTGCAAAAATCTATAAAATTTGTGCGCAATATTTCTTTTATTGATTTTAATAATTTCTAGTTATTTTACGCAATTTTTTAGCCAAGTTGCAAACCTAAAATAGCTAAACGATTTATAACCAATCAGAAACTGATAAAAAATAATTTATAAGTTAAACCTGGCTTTGCTTTAACTAATTTCTAATATTTTATTCAAGATTCAAACCAAATATTAAGTAAATCGCAAAAACATTTCAAAAAAATTTAAGAATTGAATACAAAATGCATTTTTTTTTTAATTTAATATTTATCCAAATTGTTAAACAAATTTAGCAAAGTTGCAAACCTAAAATAGCAAAATTATTTATAACCGAGCAGAAATTAATCCGGAAATAGTTTACTTTAGCCTTGATTTTAAGTATTTCTAAAATTTTTGTCAATTTTCAAACCAAATATTAAAAAAATACAACACAAATTGCTTATTATTTAGCTAAATAACAAGTTTAGCACAGTCGCAAACCTAAAATAACAAAATCATTGTTTATAAGCTAATTTTAGCAATTATTTTAATTCATTTCGAATATTTTAGTCATGTTTCAAACCAAATATTAGGCAAAACAAACCGAAAAAACTAATCAAGCTCAGTAATTTATAATACAAATTGCAAATTTTATTCAAGTTTTGAACCAAATTTAGCCAAGTTGCAAACCTAAAGTAGCAAAACCATTTATAATCGAGCAAAAACTTTGATTTTAATTTATTTCTAATATTTTAATCATGTTTCAAATCAAATATTAGGCAAGATTTAAAATCAATTGCAAATTTAATTAATTGTTAATTGTTTATTATTCAAGTTGTGAACCAAGTTGCAAACCTAAAATAGCCAAAACCTTTATAACCAAGCAAAACTAATCAAAAAATTGTTTATAAGCTAACTAACTTTGGCATGGATTTTACTTATTTTTAATAATTTAGTCAAGTTTCCAACCAAATTTAGCTTAGTCGCAAACCTAAAATATTCAAAAATCATCACCACTTTTTTTAAGTTTTATATAAAATTTTGTTAAAATGCAAACCAAATAATTGTGAAAATTGTTTTAACTAAAATTTTAACTAGTTTAAGCCAAGTTGTAAACCCATAAATTGTAAAAATTAGCACTACTTTGACGCTACAATCTTTTCAACCTACAAAGTACAATTTTAATTAACTTCATCACAGTTTCAATCTAAATTTAGTCAAGTTGCAAACCTAAAAAATGAAAAATATATTTAATACAAATAAAGTACTAAATGAGTAAAAATTAACAAAATCAAAACGCTTAATTTAAATTAAAAGAATTTTGACCACTCTCACCGATATCAACGGAGACTCCTTATAGACAACTTATAACCGTTTAACTCTATAACAATATATTAAATAATGATACATTTTGGCGCCTATATACCTTAGTACTATAGGTACTAACCATGCAAAAATAAACAAAATCGATACGCTCAATTTACAATAAAAGCATTTTACTTAGTCTCACCGATATCAACAAAAAGTCCTAAGAAAAAAATTAAAAGTGCATAATTCTGAAACGGTACATTGGATACAGATACGTTTTAGTACCTTTGTACCTCGGTACAATAGGTACTAATAATAGAAAAATAAACAAAATTCATACGCTCAATTTAAAACAAAGTTATTTTACTTAACCTCACCGTTATCAACAAAGAGAATTAATAGACAATTTAAAATTGAATAACTTTGAAACGGTACATTGGATAAAGATGTATTTTACTATTTATATACATCAGTACTGTAGGTACCAAATGTGTGAAAATAAACAAAATCGATACGCAAAAGTTAAAATAAAACCATTTTACTTAGTCTCACCGATATTAACGGAGAGTCTTAAGAAACAACTTAAAAGTACATAACTCTGAAACGATACATTACAAAAAAATATTTTTTAGTACGTATGTACTTTAGCATTATAGGTACCAACTGTGCAAAATTAAACAAAACTGCTACGTTCAATTTAAAATAAAACATTTGAACTAGTCTAACTGTTATCAATGAAGAGTACTAATTGACAACTTAAAAATGCATAACTTTGAAACAATACATTGGATAAACATACATTTTGATAAAAATATATCTTAATATTATAAGTAATAAATGTGAAGAAATAAACAAAATCAATACGCAAAATTTAAAATAAAACTATTTTACTTAGTCTCGCAGATATCAACAGAGAGTTCTAATAGACAACTTAATAGAGCATAACTCTAAAACGGTGCATTGGATTAAGATACATTTTGGTACCTATGTACTTTAATACTCTAGACACTAATCGTAAAAAAATAAACAAAATCGATACGCTCAATTTAAAATAAAACCATTTTACTTAATCTCACTGTTATCAACCAAGAGTACTAATAGAAAATTTAAAAATGCATAACGTTAAAACGGTACATTGGATAAAGATGTATTTTAGTACTAATATACCTCAGTATTATAGGTACCATCTGTGTAAAAATTTTAAAAAAAATTGCGCTTAATTTTAAATAAAACCATTTTATTTTGTCTCACCGATATCAACAAAAAGTACTAATTGACAACTTCAAAATGCATAACTTTGAAACGGCACATTGGATAAAGATACATTTTAGTACTTTTGTACCTCGGTACAATAGGTACTAATAATAGAAAAATAAACAAAATTCATACGCTCAATTTAAAACAAAGTTATTTTACTCAACCTCACCGTTATCAATAAAGAGAATTAATAGACAATTTAAAATTAGATAAAGATCTATTTTAGTATTAATATACCTCAGTATTGTAGGTACCAAATGTATAAAAATAAACAAAATTGATACGCTAAATTTAAAATAAATCCATTTTACTTAGTCTCACCGATATCAACACAGAGTCCTAAGAGAAAGTTTAAAAGTGCATCGTTCTTAAACGGTACATTGGATAAGGATATATTTTGGTACCTATGTACCTCAATACTATAGGTACAAATTTTAAAAAAATAAACAAAATTGATACGCTCAATTTAAAATAAAACCATTTTACTTAGTCTCACCGATATTAACGCAGAGTCCTAAGAGAGAGTTTAAAAGTACATCATTCTAAAACGGTACATTAGATAAAGATATTTTTTGGTACATTTGTACCTCAATACTATAGGTACTAATTGTAGAAAAATAAATAAAATTGATACGCTCAATTTAAAATAAAACTGTTTTACTTAATGTCATCGTTATCAACGAAGAATACTAGTTGTCAATTTAAAAATGCATAACTTTGAAACGGTACATTGGACATAGATAAATTTTGGTACTACTATACATCAGTTTTATAGGTACCAAATGTACAAAAATAAACAAAATTGATACGTTCATTTTAAAATAACATTAGTTTACTTAGTCTTACCAATATCTACAAAGAGTTTTAATAGACAACTTAATAGAGCATAACTCTAAAACGGTACATTGGATCAAGATATGTTTTGGTACCTATGTACCTCAATAGTATAGGTATTAATCGTAGAGAAACAAACAAAATTAATACGCGCAATTTAAAATAAAACATTTTACTTAATCTCACCGTTATCAACGAAAAGTACTAAAAGACAATTTAAAAATGCATAACTTTGAAACGGTACACTAGATAAAGATGTATTTTGGTTCTAATATACTTCAGTATTATAGGTACTAAATGTGTAAAAATAAACAGAATCGATGCGCTCAATTTAAAACAAAAGCATTTTATTTAGTCTCACCGATATCAACAAAGATTTCTAATAGACAACTTAATAGAGCATAACTCTAAAACGGTACATTGGATTAAGATGCATTTTGGTACCTGTGTACATTAGTAGTGTAGGTTCTAAACGTAGATAAACAAAATTGATACGCTCAATTTAAAATTAAGTTTTTTTGACTTAATCTCTTTGTTATCAACAAAGACTACAAAAAGACAATTTTACTATGCATAATTTTAAAACGGTACATTGGATAAAAATGTATTTTGGTACTAATATACCTTAGCACTATAGGTACCAAATCTATAAAAATAAACAAAATCGATGTGCTCAACTTAAAATAAAAGCATTTTGCTTAGTCTCACCGATATCAACGCAGAGTCTTAAGAGAGAACTTGAAAGTGTATAATTCTAAAACGGTACATTGGATAAAGATACATTTTAGTATCTAAGTACCTTAGTACTATAAGTACTAATCTCAAAAAAATAAACAAAAATGATACGTTCAATTTAAAATAAAATCATTTTACTTAATCTCATCGACATTAACGAAGAGTACTAAAAGTCAATTTAAAAATACATAACTTTGAAACGGTACATTGGATAAAAATGTATTTTAGCAATAATTTACCCTATCATTGTAGGTACCAAATGTGTAAAAATAAACAAAATTCATACGCTCAATTTAAAATAAAACCATTTTACTTAGTCTCACCGATATCAACAGAGAGTTCTAATAGACACCTTACTAGAGCATAACTTTAAAACAGTAAATTGGATTAAAATAAATTTTGGTACTTATGTACTTCAGTACTATAGGTACTAGTAGTAGAAAAATAAACAAAATCGATACGTTTAATTTAAAATAAAACCATTTTACTTAATCTCATCGTTATCAACGAAGAGTACTAAAAGACAATTTAAAAACGCATAACTTTGAAACGGTACACTGGATAAAGATGTATTTTGGTATTATTATACTTCAGTATTATAGGTACCAAATGTGTAAAAAAAAACAAAATCGATGCGCTCAATTTAAAATAAAAGCATTTTACTTAGTCTTACCGATATTAACAAAGAGTCCTAAGAGAAAACTTAAATGTGCATAGTTATGAAACGGTACATTGAATAAAGATATATTTTAGTACCTTTATATTTTAGTAAAATAGGTACTAATCGTAGAAAATTAAACAAAATTTTTAATAAAACAATTTCTTCATCATCTTAAGCTTCAACTATATACTATCCTGGGTTTTGTAGTTAATACATTTATTAATCAACGATAGTAGGTAATAATCCAATCAATAACATTGTAGCCTGATGGTATTATTATGCATTTATAGCTTTAATGATAATGGAAATTGGCCAATTAATGAACCATACTATCTTCCATTAATGTTTCCTTTTATTAATCCCCATTGCATTTTAAAATACAATCCTTACACTCCATAATAAAAATATCAAATAAAATGCATGTTACTTACCCATTATGTCGACTACTTTGAGAGTATCTACAATAGGTTCCATAACTTCTTCCGGAATATGCATCAGCTTGTTATTTTGCAAGTTGAGCGTCTCCAGCGAATTTAAATTCTCGAATGCGAGCGCAGGTAGTTGTTTTATGCTGAAATAAAAATTTAATTTAATATATATATTTTAATTATTAACTTATGACATAATAATGTTGTTATATAGCATAATATACATAACTTTTTATTACTTCTTTTATGTTTCCTACATGTACTTGGAGAATATTGAACATTGTACAAAGCGAATATATTTCTTGCGATATGAGATATTTATTTAGCTCCAGGAGGCTCTTTTGAAAACGTATTCTGTTTAGTAGCAATATTGTTATAATAAAATTGCTCTGTTTTAGTTTTATTTGTAAATATTTCTTCTTTAAATTGCAATGTTTATTACAATACACAGATTTTAATCTAATGCCACAATATAATCCAATTAAAAATTAAGCCGCTTTTGTAATTCATTTATAATATAAAATTGCTTTATCATGGAAATATCAATATTTACATTATTCTCTCTGCGGATAATTTACAAATTTATATTATTTTGAAACTGGGTAATTAGCAAGCCCATAATTGTATTTTATTAACGGCTTTCCATTACATGTATAAATATCATATTTACTTAATTTATTTTGACATGATATGCGAATAAATATAATATGCATGGCACGTCAAAGCCAAAAAGCACATTCATCATTCTTATATGTGGGCGTGTAATAAATTATTTAAAAATATGCATACATAATACTGACAATAATAAAAAGGGGAAGCTGTATGTTGACCTAGAAATTATTTTTTAATATTTTATAAAAAACTGGCTTTAGAGTTGTACCTAGTAACGTTCTGAATTGTGATCAAATGTTCTAAATTTGTAAGAATATGTTCTTCAAACTATCACAAAATATTTTAAAATGTCAGAAAATGTTGTTACTTGATCAAAAATATTATTAAGTGTCAGTTAGCATTCTAAATAATGATAAAATGTTCCAAAATTGTTAGAAAATGTTGTCCAAACTAGTACAAAATATTCTAAATTGTCAGAAAATGTTGTTACCCGATAAAAAATCTTATAAACTCGCAGTTGGCATTCTAAATAATGATAAAGTGTTCTTAAACTGTTAGAAATTGTTCTCCAAATTATCACAAAGTAATCTAAATTTTCAGAAAATGTTGTTACCTGGTCAAAAATCTTATTAACTGTCAGTTAGCATTCTAAATAATGATCAAATGTTCTAAAACTGTTAGAAAATGTTTTCCAAACTATTAGAAAATACTCTAAATTGTCAGAAAATGTAGTTACCAGATTAAAAATCTTATTAACTGTCAAGTAGCGTTCTAAATAATAATAAAATGTTATTAAACTGTTTGAAATTATTTTCCAAATTATCACAAAGTATTCTAAATTGTCAGACAATGTTGATCAAAAATTGTATAAACTGACAGTGGGCATTCTAAATAATGAGAAAATGTTCTAAAATTGTTAAAAACTGTTCTCCAAACTATCACAAAATGTTTTAAATTGTCTGAAAATGTCATTACCAGATCAAAAATTTTATAAACTGGCAGTTGGCATTATAAATAATGATAAAATGTTCCAAAACTGTTAAAAAATGTTGTCCAAACTAGTACAAAAATTTCTAAATTGTCAGAAAATGTTCTTACCTGATCAAAAATCGTATTAACTGTCAGTTAGCGTTCTAAATTATGATAAAATGTTCTAAAACTGTTAAAAAATGTTCTCCAAACTGTCACAAAATTTTCTAAAATTTTAGAAAATTTTGTTACCTGATCAAAAATTGTATTAACTGTTAGTTAACAGTCTAAATAATGATAAATTGTTCTAAAATTTAAAAAAAATGTTCTTCAAACTATCACAAAATATACTAAATTTTCAGAAAACGTTGTTACCTGATAAAAAATTGTATAAACTGGCAGTTGGCATTCTAAATAAACATCAAATGTTCTAAAACTGTTAGAAAATGTTCTCCAAACTATTACAAAGTATTCTAAATTATCAGAAAATGTTGTTAGCTGATCAAAAATCTTATTAACTGTCAGTTTGCATTCTAAATAATAATAAAAATGATTTTGAACTGTCCAAAAATGTTCGTCAAATTATCACAAAATATTCTAAATTGTCAGAAAATGTTGTTACTTGATCAAAAATCTTATTGACTGTCAGGTAGCGTTCTAAATAATAATCAAATGTTCCAAAACTGGTAGAAAATGTTCTTCAAACTATTACAAAATGTTCTAATTTGTTAGAAAATTTTCTCAACTGATCTAAAATGTTTTCAACTTTTAGAAAACATTGTAATTATTGTTCAATTATTCTAAAATAGTTAGAAAATGTTCTTCAAACTATCACAAAATATTCTAAATTGTTAAAAAAATTTCTGAACTGATCTAAAATGTTTTTAACTCAAAGAAAACATTATGATTAATTATAAAATTTTCAAAAAAATTTTGAAAATGTTCTCCAAACTATCACAAAATATTCTAAATTGTTAGAAATTATTCTAAGATGATCAAAAATGTTTTACTTACAGAAAACATTTTGATCAATGATAATATGTTCATAAATTGTTAGAAAATATTTTCAAAACTATCACAAGTTATTCTAAATTGTCAAAAGTTTAAAATGTTTTCAACTTACAAATAACATTCTGATTAATCAAGAAATAGTTCAAAATTGTTAGAAAATGTTCTCAAAACCATCACAAAACGTTCTAAAATGTTTTAAACTTACGGATAATATTTAGATTAATAATAAAATGTTCTAAAATTGTTAGAAAATGTTCTCCAAGCTATCACAAAATAATCTAAAATGTAAGAATTTTTTCTCAACTGATCTAAAATAATTGCAACTTACAGATAACTATTTGATTAATAATAAATTGTTAAAAATTGTTAGAAAATGTTCTACAAACTATTACAAAATGTTTTAAAATGTTAGAATTTTTTCTTAATTTATCTAAAATATTTTCAACTCACAGATAACATTCTAATTATTCATAAAATGGTCCAAAATTATTAGAAAATGTTCTCTAAACTATCACAAAATATTCTAAATTGTTAGTAAATTCTCTCAACTGTTTTAAAATGTTTTCAGCTCACAGAATACATTTTGAGTCATCATAAATTGTCCAAAATTGTTAGAAAATGTCACAAAATTTTCTAAATTGTTAAGGAGTGACGGCAATAACCAACAAGTAAGTTCAGCCCAAATGTCAACCTCTCGTGCACGCGGTGCCCGCTGCTAGATAACGAACGAGGCTCTGGCGACCGAGTCATGGCGGTATAACCATTCCAACAAAAATAAAGAAAATGTATTCTCACCGTGTGGGGTTTGTTATATTCCCCCATCGGGCGTCTCCCCAGGTGGCGGATAGGAGAACGCCTGTCAGATATGACTGGTACCGGAGAAATCAAATATCCGGGGCGGACCAAAAATATAGCAAGAAGAGGCGGCAGCTGGCCTATTCGAGACTGACCACAAGCTGACATCAACCGATGAGAAAGGTTGTAAATTAGGCAATAAATGGCGTATTGGCAGTAGCCAAAAAAGCGGCATTTATACAGCGGTGTAGAAGGCAACGGAAGACCACTACACTACAAATTCTCAGGAAAATCATGATAATGGCTACAAACACAAACGGCCCCAAGAACGGGCGCTCCTTGAATGGAGCGAAGAATCTCCCGGTCAGCCAAAGTCAATTTTGAAAAACAAGACTACAGAAATATAGGAACTTGGAATGTGAGAAGCATGTACGAGAGTGGAAAAATCGATAACACCATCAAAGAAATGAAACGACTAGATATATCCGTTTTGGGTATTAGTGAAATGAGATGGTCAGGATCAGGACGACTGGTACTAAAAGAACATCTTGTATACTACTCGGGAGAAGATAGCCCACATCATCGTAATGGAGTGGCAATAAACGTAACCAAACAAGTAGAGCAGTCGGTGATAAATTTCATGCCAATCTCAGACAGAGTGATTGTGCTACAGGTAGAGGCAATACCAACTAACCTTAATATCATACAGGTATACGCCCCCACTGCCGCAAGTGACGAAGAAAAAATAGAGCAATTCTACACAGACATAGATAGTATTCTAGCTAAACTAAAAAATAATACAGTAACGATTTTAATAGGTGACCTTAATGCGAAAGTGGGATGTGGAATTGAGAGAGACGTTGTCGGAAAATTTGGACTAAGTGTTAGGAATGAAAGAGGAGACAGAATGGTGCAATTCTGTATAGAAAATAATATGGCAATAATGAACACCCACTTTAAGTTACCAAAAAGACGCTTATATACATGGAAAGCACCAGGCGATTCACCGCACCACATCATACGAAACCAAATAGATTTCATCACCATCAATCAACAATATCGAAATTCAGTCAAAATGGTAAAGACATACCCCAGCGCGGATGTCCCATCTGACCATAACCTTCTACTTGCTAAATTCTCATGTCGTCTCAAGAAAATACATAGACCAAAATACCAACAGAAACCAAATTTTGATAAGCTAAAAGACCCTGATATCCGAAACAAAATTACAGATATCATAGAAAGCGAGATGGCTAGAGGAGAACATAACACCTCAGTAAAAGAACAATGGAAACAGTTTTCCAAAACCACGAAAGTAACAATAACAAGAAAACTTATACCGAAAGGGCAAATTAAGAAGAAGACATGGATGACGGAAGCAATCTTGGAGCTTATGGAGAAATAAAGACAACAAAAAATACAGGGTAACATGAACATGTACAAACAGCTCAATATGGAAATAAGAAGAAGAATTAGAGAAGCAAAAGCCCAATACTTCTCTCAAAAATGTGCAGAAATAGAAGCATGTGAAAACAGACACAACACTTTTCATCTGCATAAGAAGATTAAAGAAGCAGCCGGAATAAAAAACAGAAACCAAAGTAATAACATAACAGACAAAAACGGAAACACAATTATGAAAATAGAACTTAAGTTGATCAGATGGAAAGAGTATATAGAGGAACTATTCACGGACAATCTAAATAGAAATCACGGAGCGAAGGAGAAATTAACTGGACCTCCAATCACCAGAGATGAAGTCGAAAAAGCCATCCAGACGGCCAAGAAAAGGAAAGCAACTGGCCCTGACCAAATTCCAACTGAAATCCTAAAAATACTAGAAGAGAATACGATTAAAATATTAGTTAAACTATTCAATGATATATATGAGTGAGGAAGAATTCCATCGGACTGGCTAAAATTTAAAAAAAAACAAATCCAAAGAATGCAGTGATAAGTGTGCTGAGCCACGTTCTGAAGCTATTTCTGCGCATCATACACCAGAGAGTCTACCCAAAAATTGAAGAACATATTGGGGATACGCAATTTGGATTTAGAAAGAGTCTAGGAACTAGAGAAGCACTTTTCAGCATTCAGGTTTTAACACAGCGATGCAGAGACATGAACTGCGACGTCTACATGTGCTTTATAGACTTTGAGAAGGCGTTTGACAAGGTACAGCACGAAAAAATGATCCAAGTGCTAAGGTCAACTGGCATTGATGACAAAGGCTTACACTTCATTGCAAACCTCTACTGGCAGCAAGAAGCAAACCTAAAAATGGGGAACAGAACAACTGAAGAGATGTCAATCAAAGAGGTGTGAGACAAGGCTGCATTTTGTAACCGCTTCTCTTTAATCTGTACTCCGAATCGATCTTTCAGGAAGCTATACACAACATCAATGAGGGGATAAGAGTGAACGGCGTGGTAATCAATAATCTTCGATACGCAGATGACACAGTTCTGATGGCAAATAGCATAATGGGACTTCAACTTCTCCTGGATCGAGTTGTGCTAAGTTGCGAGAGATTTCGGATTAAGATCAACCTCAAGAAGACGAAACTCATGACTGTGAGTAAGCAACCAATCGGAGATGCAGAATTATGGGTTGGGCAGAATAGGCTGGAAAGAGTCTGCAAAATTAAGCACCTGGGACAAATACTGAGCGGGGACTGGGACCCCTCGGTAGAGATAAAAGCGAGGATCAAACAAGCGAGAGCCACATTTATACGCATGAAGGAAGTTCTCTGTGGACACAACCTGAATATAGAACTGAGAATGAGAATGACCCGATGCTATATTTTCTCTATCATCATGTATAGGGTTGAATCATGGACCCTTACTGAGGCTACCCTGAAAAAACTCGAGGCGTTCGAGATGTTGGTTTACCGACGCATGCTGAAGATAAGTTGGATAGAACGAGTCACTAATCTAGAAGTACTGAACAGGTTGAAGAAAGAGAAGGAAATTGTTAACACCGTGAAGATCAGAAAACTAGCTTATTTCGGCCATGTAATGAGACAACCAGATAAGTACAATATCTTACACCTAGTGATGCAGGGAAAAATCGAAGGAGGGCGTGGCCCAGGAAGAAGAAGAACATCATGGCTTAAGAATCTTCGGCAGTGGTTCGGACAAACAACAACTGGACTCTTCAGGGCAGCTGTCGATAAAGTAATAGTAGCCAACATGATCACCAACATTCGTCGAACGGATAGGGCACTTTAAGAAGAAGAAGTTAAAAACCTCTCAAATGATCTAAGGTTTTCAACTTACAAATAACATTCTGATTAATGATAAATGTTCCAAAATTGTTAGAAAATGTTTTCCAAACTATTCTTAAATGTTTTGAACTTAAAGATAACATTTTTGATTAATGATAAAAAGTTCAAAAAGTGATCGAAAATGTTCTTCAAACTATCACAAAAGATTACCCATTTTCTATTATCTAATTGATTGTAGATGTTTTGTACAATTTGAAACATGGCGGTTTCCGTAGATTTGTTTTTACAAAATCCATGTTGAGAACTATGAATAACTATGAATAAGGTTTTTATTTAAATAGCTATTTACTTGTAATGTAAAAACTTTTTCAAACTTTTTTGAAAAATAGCTTAGTAAGGTAATTGGAAGATAATTTTCAATTTGTTTTGGACCTTTTTTATAACGGAATCACTAGTCCTGTTTTTAGCATTGTTGGAAACTTTCCCAAAGTAAATGATAAATTTATTATGTTTGCTAATACGGCAGAAATTTCTAACTTTATGAATTTTAACAAACTAATTAGTATTTCGTCTAAACTTGTGCTTTTCTTATTTGCTATTTCTGCAATAATTTTACAAACGTCTACTCCGTTACAGGCTGCACTACATAGAGTTAGAAGACATGTATGTTGAGCATGTGCATGCATTAGATATTTTACTTCCAAAATGAGAATTTAATTTTTGATTTGCTATATTAGCAAAGTAGTCAGCAAATGAGTTACTTAATATTGCATCATCTTTAATCACATTATTTTTTTCATCTAAAATTATAATGTTTTTATTGTTCAATTTTTGACCCGAATTATCATTTACAATTTTTCAGATGGTTTTTACTTGATTCTGCAAATTTTTTATTTTATGTATATTAAATTCATATTTTTCTTTTAAAATATTGTTATTTAATTGTTTTTCCGCACTTTGCATGTATTACTCAACTCTTCTGAATCTACAGTTTTACATAACCGATTTAAAAATTTGAGATTTTCATAAACTTTTTGAATTTTAAACGATTATTTGTACTTCAAATTCTTTTTATGACATTGATTAGGTTTTTTTGGACATGTTGTATTTATGCACTATAAAAATGGTTCCAAAAACTGTTAAAATACTCATCCAAGTTATTTAGATTGCTTACGTTAACGCGGTGTGTGCTATAGTAAAGTTTGAAGTCTATCATATTTTTAAGGTTAAATGATCTTTTTTTGAATAATTCATAACAAATAGAATTTATGGCGCTTTTGACACATAATGACGTAATTATACTCTTATGATCAGCAATAATCAAATCGGAAATTTTACTTTTAAAAGAATTTACATTAGTGAGCATATAATCCAATTGGCTTGCGCATTTAAAATTGTTCCTTGTGTCAATTCTTGTAGGCTCGTTTATAAGCAACTTTAAATTAAAAGAATTGTAAATATCTTTTAGTGTTTTTAATTGATTCGTTTCTTGAAGGCCATTTTTCCAAATTATCACAAAAAAATTTGATTTAATAGAAATTTTTCTAAACTAATCTAAAATGTTTTGAACTCACGGATAACATTTTAATTAATGATAAAATGTTCTAAAATTGTTCGAAAATGTTCTCCAAACTATCACAAAATATCCTAAATTGTAAAAAAATATTTCAACTGATCTAAATTGTTTCCATCTCACAGATAACATTCTTATTAATCATAAAATGGTCCAAAATTATTAGAAAATGTTCTCCTAGCTATCACAAAATAATCTAAATTGTCAGGAGCTTTTCTCAACTGATCTAAAAAGTGTTCAACTCACAGGTAACATTCTGATTAATCAAGAAATGGTCCAAAATTGTTAAAAAATGTTCTGCAAACTATCACAAATTATTCTAAATTGTTAGAAATTCTTCTAAACTGATCTAAAATGTTCTCAGCTCACAGATAACATTCTGATTAATCATAAAATAGTCCAAAATTGTTAGAAAATGTTCTCCAAACCATCACAAAATATTCTTAATTATTAGAAATTTTTCTAAACTGATCTAAAATGTTTTGAACTTACAGATAACATTCTGATTAATGATAAACTGGTCCAAAATTGTTAGAAAATGTTCTCCAAACTATCAAAAATATTTCTAAATTAGAAGAAATGTTTCTAAACTGATCTAAAATGTTTTGAACTCACAGATAGCATTTTGATTAATGATAAAACTGTCCAAAATTGTTAGAAAATGTTCTAAATTGTTAGAAATTATTCTAAAATGATCAAAAATGTTTTGAACTCACAGATAACATTTTGATTAATGATAGAATGGTCCAAATTTGTTAAAAAATAATCTCCAAACTATCACAAAATAGTCTAAAATGTTAAAAAAAAATCTTAACTGATCTAAAATATAGTCAACTTACAGATAACATTCTGATTAATGATAAAATGTTCCAAAATTGTTAGAAAATGTTCTCCAATCTATCACAAAATATTCTTAATTGTTACTAAATTCTTTTAACTGATCAAAAATCTGTTCAGCTTACAGATGACATTCTAATTAATTATAAAGTTGACACAAAGTTATCTAAAATGTTCTTATTTGATCAAAAAATTTATTATCTGTCAGTTAGCATTCTAAATAAGAAAAAAATGTTCTAAAACTCTCAGAAAATGTTCTCCAAACTATCTTAAATTATTCTAAATTTTTAGAGAATGTTGAAACTACCTGATCAAAAATTTTACCAACTATCAGTTAGCATTCTAAATAATGATAAAATGTTCTAAAACTGTTAGAAAATGTTCTCCAAAGTATCACAAAATAATTTAAATGGTCAAAAAATGTTGTTACTTGATCAAAAATCTTCTTTACTGTCAGTTAGCGTTCTAAGTAATAATAATATGTTTTAAAACTGTTAAAAATTGTTCTCCAAACTATCACAAAATCTTCTAAATTATCAGAAAATGTTGTTACTTGATCAAAAATCTTATTAACTGTCAGTTAGAATTCTAAATAATGATCAATAGTTCTAAAACTGTTCAAGAATGTTTTCCAAACTATTACAGAATAGTTTAAATTGTCAGAAAATGTTGTTACCTAATCAAAAATTTTATAAACTAGCAGTTGGCATTCTGAATAATGAAAAAATATTCTAAAACTGTCAGAAAATGTTCTCCAATCTATCACAAAATATTTTAAATTGTCAGAAATAGTTGTTAGCTTATCAAAAATTTTATTAACTGTCAGTTTGCATTCTAAATAATAATAAAAATAATTTTAAACTATCCAAAAATTATGTCCAAATTATTACAAAATATTCTAAATTGTCAGAAAATGTTGTTAGCTGATCAAAATTTTTTATAACTGGCAGTTAGCATTCTAAATAATGATCAAATGTTCTGAAACTGTTAGGAAATGTTCTCCAAACTATCACAAACTATTCTAAATTTTTTGAAAATGTTGTTACCTGATTAAAAATTGTATTAACTGTCAGTTAGCATTCTAAATAATGATCAAATGTTCTAAAACTGTTAGTAAATGTTCTCCAAACTATCACAAAATATTTTAAATTGTCAGAAAATGTTGTTACCTGATCAAAAATGTTATTAACTGTCAGTAAGCATTCGTAATAATAATAAAATGTTGCAAAACTGTTAGAAAATGTTGTCCAAACTAGTACAAAATGTTCTAAATTGTCAGAAAATGTTGTTAACTGATTAAAAATCTTATTAACTGTCAGGTAGCGTTGTAAATAATAATAAAATGTTTTAAAACTGTTAGAAAATGTTCTCTAAATTATTACAAATCATTTTGCTTTTTCAGAAAACGTTGTTACTTGATAAAAAATATTATTAACTGGCAGTTGGCGTTCTAAATAATAATAAAATGTTCTAAAACTCTTAGAAAATGTTCTAAAAACTATTACAAAAAAAATTTAATTGTCAGAAAATGTTTTTACATGATCAAAAATGTTTTCAACTGTTAGATAATAATAAAATGTTCCTAAACTGTTTAAAATTGTTTAAAATAGTTTTTAATCTATCACAAAATGTTCTAATTTGTTAGAAATTTTTCTAAACTGATCTAAAATGATTAAAGCTTACAGGTAACATTCTGATTAATCCTAAAATGGTCTAAAATTGTTAGAAAATGTTCCCCAAACTATCACAAATTATTCTAAATTGTTAGTAAATTCTTTCAACTGATCTAAAATGATTTAAGCTTACAGATAACATTCTGATTAATCATAAAATAGTCTAAAATTGTTTATAAATGTTTTTTAAACTATCACAAAATATTTTAAATTGTTAGAAATGATTCTAAAATGATCAAAAATGTTTTGAACTCACAGATAACATTCAGATTAATAATAAAATGGTCCAAAATTATTAAAAAATGTTTTCCAAACTATCATAAAAAATTTTAAATTGGAAGAAACTTTTCTCAACTGATCTAAAATGTTTTCAGCTTACAGATAACATTCTGATTATTGATAAAATTTATTAAAATTCTTAGAAATTGTTCTCCAAACTATCACAAATTATTCTAAATTGTTAAAAACTTTCTTCTTTTTCTTCGAGTGCCTTATCTTAGCTTAGCAAACGTTGGTTATCATGTTGGCTATCATCACTTTATTGACCGCTGCTCTAAACAGCGACTTTGTTGTTAGTCCAAACCACTGTCGGAGGTTCTTTAGCCAAGATGTTCTCCGTCTTCCCACACCTCGCTTTTCCTTGATCTTTCCCTGCATGATTATATGTAAGATATTGTATGTCTCTGGGTGTCTCATTACGTGTGCAAAATATGCAAGCTTTCTAGTCTTTACCGTTCGTACTAGTTCGGTTTCTTTCTTAAATCCTCCTGTAGCACCATATCTCAAAAGCCTTTATTCATTTAAGGTTTGCTTCAGTTAGTGTCCATGCTTCCACTTCATACATAAAGACTGAGAACACATAACATCTAAGCATTCTTATTTGTAGTGCTAGGTTCAGATATTTTCCACGTAATACTTTCTTTATACGTGTAAATGCTGTTTTTGCTTGTTCAATGCGGCATCGGATTTTTGTTGAGTGGTCCCAGTCATCACTCAAGGTGCATCCGAGGTATTTGATCTCATTAGTGAAATCAAGAGGAACGCAATCGACCTGGTTATTATGGTTGCTTACTGGATCCTTACTTACAAGCATGTACTTTGTCTTTTTTATATTCAGTTTCATACCGTACTTTCCGCATACTATATGTACTCGGTTAAGCATTTCCTGTATTGCTTCTATACTTTCTGCATTATATATTGTATCATCTGCATATCGCAGGTTATTTATTGGAATTTTATTTATTGATAGGTCTTCTTCACTTCTCCCTTCAAGAGCTTCTTTGATTATTTGCTCTGCATAGATGTTGAATATTAGCGGAGATAGGACGCATTTTTGTCTAACTCCTCTTTGTATGTCAACTGCTTCTGTCTTCAATTCTGACGTTCGCTGTTTGTTGCCAGTAAAGTTTTGAAATGAAACAAAGGTCTTTGTCGTCTATTTTAGTGTTTTTTTTAATATTTCTAGCATTTTGTTGTGTAGTAGTTTGTCAAATGCCTTTTCGAGGTCAATAAATCATAGGAATATTTTCCGGCTTACATCTCTACATCTTTGTGTTAGGACTTGTAGGCTAAATAAAGCTTCCCTGGTGCCCAGTCCTTTGCGGAACCCAAATTGTGTTTCGACTATGTGTTCTTCTATTGTTCTGTATATTCTTTGATGTATTATGTGTAAGAAGATCTTTAAGACGTGGCTCATTAGACTAATTGTACGGTGGTCGCTATATTCCTCTGTTTTATTCTTTTTAGGTATTACTACAAAAGTAGATTTGAGCCAGTCATTTGGATTTTTTTCTGTATCGTATACTGCATTAAACAACTTTGTTAGGATTGCAATGCCCCTAGTCTGGAGCACTTTTAGTATTTTTGTGGAGATTTTATCTCACCCTGTGACTTTCCTGTTCTTTGCGATCTTGATTGCTTTCTCCACCTCCTTTTTAGTTATTAAGAGGCCAGTCGAAATATTTTGCATGTTTGATGGCAGTGTTGTGCGTGTGTCCGCGAACAGTTTTTCTACGTATTCTTTCCATCGGGTCAGTCCATAATCAGTTTTCCATTGCGATCTCTAAGTTTGTCTTGACCTCTGTTCTGTTTGAAGTCTGCTGCTTCTTTGATTTTTTTGTGTAGATGAAACATGTCGTGCTTCTTGTAGTAATCTTCTATTTCTGCACATTCATGGGAGAACCATTCTGCCTTGGCGAGTCTTATTTTGCTTCTAATTTCACTGTTTATCTGTTTGTATTTGTTCCGATTTCGGTTTTTATGTTGTCTTCTTTCCTCCATGAGATCCATTATCTCGTTCTTCATCCACTTTCTTTTTTTGGTGGTGTATTTGCTCTGCGCTAGGGTTTCTTCTTTTATCTTGTTCACCGTTGTTTTGAAATTTTCCCACTCCTCTTCATGTTCTCCAAACTATCACAATTATTCTAAATTGTTAGAAATTTCTTTCAACTGATCTAAAATGATTTAAGCTCACAGATAACATTCTGATTAATCATAAAATAGTCTAAAATTGTTTATAAATGTTTTCTAGACTATCACAAAATATTTTAAATTGTTAGAAATTATTCTAAAATGATCAAAAATGTTTTGAACTCTCAGAAAACATTTTGATTAATGATAAAATGTTCTAAAATTGTTAGAAAATGTTCTCCAAACTATCACAAAATAGTCTAAAATGTTAAATAAAATTCCTAACTGATCTAAAACGTTTTGAACTCACAGATAACATTCTGATCAATGATGAAATGGTCTAAAAATGTTAAAAAATGTTTTCCAAACTATCATAAATAATTCTAAATTAGATGAAATTTTTCTAAACTGATCTAAAATGTTTTGAACTCACAGATAGCATTCTGATTAATGATAAAACAGTCCAAAATGGTTGGAAAATATTCTCCATCAATCACAAAATATTCTAACTTAATAGAAATTTTTCTAAACTGATATAAAAAGTTTTGAACTCACAGACAACATTTTGATTAATCAAGAAATGATCCAAAATTGTTAGAAAACGTTTTCCAAACCTAAAATGTTTTGAACTCACAGATAACATTTTGATTAATGATAAAATGTTCTAAAATTGTTAGAAAATGTTTTTCAAGCTATCACAAAATATTCTAAATTGTAAAAAAATTTTCAACTGATCTAAAATGTTTTGAACTTACAGATAACATTTAGATTATTGATAAAATAAATTAAAATACGGTTAATTATTATTACACATGAATGAAATAGAGAAACAGACTTCCAACTATAGAATAAAAACAAAAACATTTTAAAACTTACAAAACTCAAACTCGTCTAATGTGTAGATACAGCCATCTGTTGAAAGGTTTTAAGCCTGTTTTTATATAATATTAAAGTTTTTGCCTGTTTACAATCATTTGGCAAAATTGAAAATGTAACTTGCTGCACATTTTGGTGATTTTTTAAACCGGGTTGTATTATAATGGTTTATAAAAATATCACTAGCTGATCTAATGGGATATTTATGTTTTGATATCTCTTTACAAGTATTAAAAATATGACTGTTTCTAAAAACAAAAATGCAAAGTTTGTATATATATATTCCACAAACAGTTACAATTTTTTTTTCCTCAAAAGTTTCCCTGCAGGATTCTTTATAAACTAAATTAAAAATGAGTCTAATAATTCTTTTCTGTAAAACAAAAACTATTTACTTAGCCCCCAGACTATTATGTTATAGCTAATGTGTGATTGTACTAGACTATAGTACACAGATTTGATATCGTTTATAGGTATTAGATGTTCTACATTTCTTATAGCGTACATTGATTTAGATACCTTAGAACATACACTATCAATGTGACTACTCCAACTTAAATCACAATATATAAACACTCCTAACACTTTTGTGCAGTTACACATGTTTATTATATTTAACAAACAATCTCGCAGTATGTTATTATTAAAATCAATAGAAGACGTTATAAGCAAATTCACAATTAAATTATTTGCCGCACACCAAGTATTGAATCTACTGATTATGTCATTAGTTTTAATTTCAAGTTTTTCTGCTTCAATTGTTACCGTGGTGTCATCTGCATACATTACAATACTGCAATCTACTAGATAATTGGGTAAATTGTTAATAAATATGATGGAAAAAATTGGACCAACAATTGAACCTTGCGGTACCCCATAACAAATACTTTTATTTTGTGATTGATGTCCATTTGCTTTAACGGTAAGTAAGATTTACCCAATTATGTATAGGGCCTCTTATGCCTATAGAATTTAGCTTATCTAAAAGAAAGTCATGATTTATCACGTCAAAAGCTGCTGTAAGATCAAACACTAATGTTACTACCCGTTTTCTATTATCTAATTGATTGTAGATATTTTGTACAATTTGAAACATGGCGGTTTCCGTAGATTTGTTTTTACAAAATCCATGTTAAGAACTATGAATAACTATGAATAAGGTTTTTATTTAAATAGCTATTTACTTGTAATGTAAAAGCTTTTTCAAATTTTTTTAAAAAATAGCTTAGTAAGGACGATAATTTTCAATTTGTTTTGGTCCTTTTTTATGTAACGGAATCACTAGTCCTGTTTTTAGCATTGTTGGAAACTTTCCCAAAGTAAATGATAAATTTATTATGTTTGCTAATACGGCAGAAATTTCTAACTTTATGAATTTTAACAAACTAATTAGTATTTCGTCTAAACTTGTGCTTTTCTTATTTGCTATTTCTGCAATAATTTCACAAACTTCTACATCCGCTACAGGCTGCACGTACATAGAGTTAGAAGACATGTATGTTGAGCATGTTGAGATATTTCACTTCCAAAATGAGAATTTAATTTTTGATTTGCTATATTAGCAAAGTAGTCAGCAAATAAGTTACTTAATATTATTATCTTCAATTACATTATTTTTTTCATCTAAAATTATAATGTTTTTATTGTTCAATTTTTGATCTCAGTTTTTATTTACAATTTTTTAGATGGTTTTTACTTGATTCTGCGAATTTTTTATTTTATGTATATTAAATTCATATTTTTCTTTTAGAATATCGTTATTTAATTGTTTTTTCCGCACTTTGTATGTATAACTCAACTTTTCTGAATCTACAGTTTTACATAACCGATTTAAAAATTTAAGATTTTCATAAACTTTTTGAATTTTAAACAAATATTTGTACTTCAAATTCTTTTTATGATATCGATTAGGTTTTTTTGGACTTGTAGTATTTATGCACCATAAAAAATGGTTCCAAAAACTGTTAAAATACTCATCTAAGTTATTATAACAAATAGAGTTTTCGGCGCTTTCGACACATAATGACGTAATTATACTTTTGTGATCAGCTATAATCAAATCGGAAATTTGATTATAGCTGTTCCAAAATTGTTAAAAAATGTTCTCTAAAAAATCACAAAATATTCTAAATTGATAGAAAATTTTCTCAACTAATCTAAATTGTTTTCAACTTAAAGATAACATTTTGATTAATCATAAATTGTTCAAAATTGTTATAAAATGTTCTCCAAACTATCACAAAAAATTCTAAATAGTTAGAAAATTTTCACAACTGTCCTAAAATGTTTTTAACTCACAGGCAACGTTCTGTCTATCACAAAGTATTCTAAATTGTTAGAAAATTCTTTCAACTGATCTAAAATGTTTTCAACTCACGGAAAAAATTCTGATTAATCATAAAACGGTTCAAAATTGTTAGAAAATGTTAGAAAATGTTCTTTAAACCATCACAAAATATTCTAAATTATTAGAAACAAATTTAAACTGATATAAAATGTTTTGAACACACGGATAACATTTTGATTAATGATAAAATGTTCTAAATTTGTTAGAAAACGTTCTCCAAACTATCACAAAATATTCTAAATTGTTAGTAAATTCTCCAAACTAATGTTTTCAGCTCACAGATAACATTCTGATTTATCATAAAATGGTCCAAAATTGTTAGAAAATGTTCTGCAAACTATCACAAATTATGCTAAAATGTTAGAAATTCTTCTAAACTGATCTAAAATGTTCTCAGCTCACAGATATCATTCTGATTAATCATAAAATAGTCCAAAATTGTTAGAAAATGTTCTCCAAACCATCACAAAATATTCTAAATTATTAGAAACTTTTCTAAACTAATCTAAAATGTTTTGAACTTACAGATAACATTCTGAATAATGATAAAATGGTAAAAAATTGTTAGAAAATGTTCTCCAAACTATCACAAATATTTCTAAATTAGAAGAAATTTTTCTAAACTGATCTAAAATGTTTTGAACTCCCAGATAGCATTCTGATTAATGATAAATCTGTCCAAAATTGTTAGAAAATGTTCTAAATTGTTAGGAATTGTTCTAAAATGATCAAAAATGTTTTAAACTCACAGATAACATTTTGATTATTGATAAAATGTTCCAAAATTGTTAAAAAATGTTCTCCAAAGTATCACAAAATAGTCTAAAATCTTCAAAAATGTTCCTTATTGATCTAAAATGTATGAACTCACAGATAGCATTTTGATTAATAATAAAACTGTCCAAAATTGTTAGAAAAAGTTTTAAATTGTTAGAAATTATTCTAAAATGATCAAAAATGTTTTGAACTCACAGATAACATTTTGATTAATAATAGAATGGTCCAAATTTGTTAAAAAATGTTCTCCAAACTATCACAAAATAGTCTAAAATGTTAAAAAAAATTCTTACCTGATCTAAAATATATTCAACTCACAGATAACATTCTGATTAATGATAAAATGTTCCAAAATTGTTAGAAAATGTTCTCTAATCTATCACAAAATATTCTAAATTGTTACTAAATTCTTTTAACTGATCAAAAATCTTTTCAGCTTACAGATAACATTCTGATTAATCATAAAGTTGACACAAAATTATCTAAATTAACAGAAAATGTTGTTGTTTGATCAAAAAATTTATTTACTGTCAGTTAGCATTCTAAATAAAAATAAAATGTTCTAAAACTCTCAGAAAATGTTCTCCAAACTATCACAAGTTATTCTAAATTTTTAGAGAATGTTGTTACCTGATCAAAAATTTTACCAACTATCAGTTAGCATTCTAAATAATGATAAAATGTTCTAAAACTGTTAGAAAATGTTCTCCAAACTATCACAAAATAATTTAAATCGTCAAAAAATGTTGTTACTTGATCAAAAATCTATTTTACTGTCAGTTAGCGTTCTAAGTAATAATAAAATGTTCTGAAACTGTTAAAAATTGTTTTTCACACCATCACAAAATATTCTAAATTGTCAGAAAATGTTGTTACCTGATCAAAAATCGTATTAACTGTCAGTTAGTTTTCTAAATAATGATAAAATGTTCTAAAACTGTTAGAAAATGTTTTCCAAACTAGTACAAAGTATTTTAAATTGTCAGAAAATGTTATAAACTGGCAGTTGGCATTTTAAATAATGATGAAATGTTCTAAAACTGTTAGAGAAAGTTCTCCAAACTATTACAAAGTATTCTAAATTGTTAGAAAATGTTGTTACCTGATTAAAAAAAAAATTTACTGTCAGTTTTCGTTCTAAATAATAATTAAATGTTCTAAAACTCTTAGAAAATGTTCTCCAAACTATTACAAAAAAATTTTAATTGTCAGAAAATGTTCTTACATGATCAAAAATGTTTTCAACTGTTAGATAATAATAAAATGTTCTTAAACTGTTCAAAATTGTTGAAAATAGTGTTTAAACTATCACAAAATGTTTTAATTTGTGAGAAATTTTTTTCAACTGATCTAAAATGATTTAAGCTCACAGGTAACATTCTGATTAATCCTAAAATGGTCTCAAATTGTTTAAAAATGTTTTCTATACTTTCACAAAATATTCTAAATTGTTAGAAATTATTCTAAAATGATCAAAAATGTTTTGAACTTACAGATAACATTCTGATTAATAATAAAATGGTCCAAAATTATTAAAACATGTTTTTCAAACTTTCACAAATAATTTTAAATTAGAAGAAACTTTTCTTAACTGATCTAAAATGTTGTCAGCTCAATGATAACATTCTGATTATTTATAAAATGTTTTAAAATTGTTAGAAATTGTTCTCCAAACTATCACAAATAATTCTAAATTGTTGAAAAACTTTCTTCTTCTTTTTCGAGTGCCTTATCTGCTTAGCAAACGTTATCATGTTGGCTATCATCACTCTATTGACCGCTGCTCTGAACAGCAACTCTGTTGTTAGTCCAAACCACTGTCGGAGGTTCTCCGTCTTCCCACTTCTTGCTTTTCCTTGATATTTCCCTGCATGATTATATGTAAGATATTGTATGTCTCTGGGTGTCTCATTACATGTGCAAAATATGCAAGCTTTCTGGTCTTTACGGTTCGTACTAGTTTGGTTTCTTTCTTAAATGTTTCCATAACCGTGGTATTTGTAACGTGCTGCGTCCAGCTGATGCGGAGTATCCTTCTGTAGCACCACATCTCAAAAGCCTTTATTCTTTTAAGGTTTGCTTCAGTTAGTGTCCATGCTTCCACTTCATACATAAAGACTGAGAACACATAACATCTTAGCATTCTTATTTGTAGTGCTAGGTTCAGAGAGAGAATGCTGTTTTTGCTTGTTCAATGCGGCATCGGATTTTCGTTGAGTGGTCCCAGTGATCACTCAAGGTGCATCCGAGGTATTTTATCTCATTAGTGTATTTAAGAGGAACGCAATCGACCTGGTTATTATGGTTGCCTACTGGATCCTTACTTACAATCATGTATTTCGTCTTTTTTATTTTCAGTTTCATACCGTACTTTCCGCATACTACATGTACCCGGTTAAGCATTTCCTGTATTGCTTCTATACTTTCTGCAATGAGTACTGTATCATCTGCATATTGCAGGTTATTTATTGGAATTTTATTTATCGATAGGTCTTCTTCACTTCTCCCTTCAAGAGCTTCTTTGACTATTTGCTCTGCATAGATGTTGAATATTAGCGAAGATAGGACGCATTTTTGTCTAATTCCTCTTTGTATGTCAACTGCTTTTGTAAGTCTGTCTCCAATTCTGACGTTTGCTGTTTGTTGCCAGTAAAGTTTTGAGATAAAACGAAGGTTTTTGTCGTCTATTGTTGTGTTTTTTAGTATTTCTAATATTTTGTTGTGTTGTAGCTTGTCAAACGCCTTTTGCAGTTCAATAAAGCATAGAAATATTTTCCGGTTTACATATCTAAATCTTTGTGTTAGGACTTGTAGGCTAAATAAAGCTTCCTTGGTGCCCAATCCTTTGCAAAACCCAAATTGTGTTTCGACTATGTGTTCTTCTATTGTTCTGTATATTCTTTGATGTATTATGTGTAAGAAGATCTTTAAGACGTGGCTCATTAGACTAATTGTACGGTGATTGCTATATTCCTCGGCCTTATTCTTTTTAGGTATTACTACAAAAGTAGGTTTAAGCCAGTCATTTGGATTTTTTTCTGTATCGTATACTGCATTAAACAACTTTGTTAGGATTTCAATGCCCCTAGTCTGGAGCACTTTTAGTATTTTTGTGGAGATTTTATCTCACCCTGTGACTTTCCTGTTCTTTGCGATCTTGATTGCTTTCTCCACCTCCTTTTTAGTTATTAAGAGGCCAGTCGAAATATTTTGCATGTTTGATGGCAGTGTTGTGCGTGTGTCCGCGAACAGTTTTTCTACGTATTCTTTCCATCGGGTCAGTCCATAATCAGTTTTCCATTGCGATCTCTAAGTTTGTTCTGATCTCTGTTCTGTTTGAAGCCTGCTGCTTATTTGACTTTTTTGTGTAGGTGAAACATGTCGTGCTTCTAGTCGTAATCTTTTATTTCTGCACATTCATGGGAGAACCATTTTGCCTTGGCGAGTGTTATTTTGCTTCTAATTTCACTGTTTATCTGTTTGCATTTGTTCTGGTTTCGGTTTTTATGTTGTCTTCTTTCCTCCATGAGATCTATTATCTCGTTCTTTATCCACTTTTTTTTTAGTGGTTTATTTGCTCTGCGCTAGGGTTTCTTCTTTTATCATGTTCACCATTGTTTTGAAATTTTCCCACTCCTCTTTAATCGCAGTAGTTAAAAGTAAGTAAGTAGTAGAAAATCTTTTCAACTGATCTAAAATGTTTTCAGCTTACAGATAACATTCTGATTAATCATAAAATTGTCCAAAAATGTTTTCCAAACTAACACAAAATATTCTAACTTGTTAGTAAATTCTTTCAACTGATCTAAAATGTTTTGAACTCACAGAAAACATTCTGATTAATGATAAAATGTTCAAAAATTGTTAGAAAATGTTTTCAAAACTATCACAAAATATTCTAAATTGTCGGAAGTTTAAAATGTTTTCAACTGACAGATAACATTCTGATTAATCAAGAAATGGTCAAAAATTGTTAGAAAATGTTCTCCAAACCTTCACAAAATATTCTGATTTATAAGAAATTTTTCTAAACTGATCTAAAATGTTTTGAAGTCACGGATAACTTTCTGATTAATGATAAAATGTTCTAAAACTGTTTGAAAATGTTTTCCAAACTATCACAAATTATTCTGATTTAATAAAAAAAATTCTAAACTGATCTAAAATGTTTTGAACTCATGGATCACTTTTTGATTAATAATAATATACTCTAAAATTGTTAGAAAATGTTCTCCAAATATCACAAAATATACTTAAATGTTAGAAGTTTTTCTTAACTGATCTTAAATGTTTGCAACTTACAGATAACTATTTGATTAATGATAAAATGTTAAAAACTGTTAGAAAATGTTCTACAAACTATTACAAAATGTTGTAAAATGTTAGAATTTTTTCTCAATTAATCTAAAATGTTTTCAACTTACAGATAACATTCTCATTAAAAATAAATCGTTTTAAAGTTGTTAGAAATTGATCTCCAAACTATCACAAAATATTCTAAATTGTTAGAAATTTCTCTCAACTGATCTAAATCGTTTTGAACTCACGTATATCATTTAGATTAATGATAAAATGTTCTAAAATTGTTAGAAAATGTTCTCCAAACTATTATAAAATATTCTAAATTAAAAGAATTTTTTCTAAACAGATCTAAAATGTTTTGAACTCACAAGTAAAATTCTGATTAATGCTATTATGGTTCAAATTTGTTAGAAAATGTTCTCCAATCTATCACAAAATATTCTAAATTGTCAGAAATTGTTCTAAACTGATTTAAAATGTTTTAAACTTGCAGATAACATTTGGATTAATGATAAAATGATCTAAAATTGTTAGAAAATGTTCTCCAATATATCAAAAAAAATTCCAAAATGTAAGAAAATTTTCTTAATTGATCTAAAATGTTTTCAACTCACAGATAATATTTTGATTAATCAAAAAATGGTCCAAAATTGTTAAAAAATTATCTCAAAACTATCACAAAATATTCTAAATTGTTAGAAGTTTTTCTCAACTGCTCTAACATGTTTTCAACTTACAGATAACATTCTGATTAATCAAGAAATGATTCAAAATTGTTAGAAAATGTTTTTGAAACTATCATAAATTGTTCTGATTTAATACACATTTTCTAAACTGATCAAAAATGTTTTGAACTCACAGAAAGCATTCTGATCAAAAATTGTTAGAAAATGTTCTCCAAACTCTCACAAATTATTCTAAGTTGTTAGAAATTCTTCTAAATTGATCTAAAATGTTTTCAGCTTTTAACATTCTGATTAATCATAAAATAGTCCAAAATTGTTAGAAAATGTTCTACAAACTATCACAAAATATTCTAAATTGTCAGAAAATCTTCCTGCTTAATCAAAAATGTTTTCAAACGTCAAGAAATGTCCTGAAAACTATCACAAATTATTTTAACTTGTCAGAAATTGTTTTAACCTAATCAAAAATTATTTCAACTAAAAACTAACATTCTAAATAATATTAAAATGTTTCATAACTGTTAAGTAGAATACTAAAAATGTATTTTTATCTAAATCTGCTTTTTAAAACTAAATTTAAAAAAAAAATTAAGACTATACAAGTTTTATAAATTAATTATTTCAACAAACTTTGCTTTACAATTTAATTAACCACATTGTTCTATTTCTATATAGTTTACATGTTACAAGATCCAAACACCGCCCTTAATAAAACATGCACTACATTATCCAGTAAGTCTACTAATTCAATTTAATTAACAAACACAATAAAATTCCGATAAAATAATCTTTGATCTATTTTAATCAATCATATTACAGTAAAAAATAATCTCATGGGAAGCGACCGTTTGTTGCAATTTCCGCTAACAAATTATTCCATTAAATAATAAATTATGAATCAATACTCTACTACTATTATTAGCTATTGATTAAAATAATAACTTACTCATTCTTTTGCAAATTCAGGAACGTGATGGAATCCCCAAATCCTGTAAACGCATCCTCCGCAATGATGCTTATATTATTGGAACGTAGATCAAGATGTCTTAATCTGTGCAATCTTCTTAATGCATTTGTTGGTATTGTGTGGATATTATTATCCCCCAATCGTAGATATTGCAAGTTTTCTGAAATAAAATAGAAAAAATTAATAATTTATTTTGTAACTATCCTTTTAGTTTAGTAACCCACTTTGTCTTTGTTGGGGATAGTTCTACTAACTTATTATTAAAATAGTTAAAGACTGCGCTTCTACTGACCTCGTCTCTAGGGGTCTTGACCTATCTTGCAATATACTTTAATGAAGTTTAAACTAACTTAATTTTCCAACAATGGTCACTTGTAATTTTTCCTAATTTGATGTGACAAAGTAAGGTACTTTTGAAAAAGAATCACATTGTGGTAGTGAGCAATTTTATTTATTTATAAAATAGATGTCATAAGAGCTTAAAGTAGTAAAGTTTTCAGTAAACACATAATGTTAAATTCACACGATGAAATATTTATTAGGTGTGTATAGTAAATCATTTTAATAATTTATAAATGAATGGGATTATGTAATCACTTTAAATGTGCCGCTTTTTTTAAATTGTTCACTAAACTATTTGTTTTGACAGATCAACTTTGACAGCTGTCAAGCAAACATATGAAAACATATGTAGTATAGTGAACGATTTTAAAAAGGCGGCATATTTAAAGTGATTACATAATCCCATTCATTTATAAACTCCCTGTATAATGATATAGTTGTTGTTGAAACAGTATGTTATTATATTGTAATTTTCTTGTGTATTAATATTTAATTAATATGTTTGTATTATACCACTTTATTTTCTTTAACTATTTGTTTATCCATACAGGAATTTATGAATAATAATTGCAACACAATTTTAGTAACTTTTTTTTTTTTTTTTTTTCAATTAAGATTACAAATGATATGTATCTATAGCAGTAAAGTTTTAATTAATTAATTGTTTTTAGACTTCAATTTATTAGAAAATTATTGAAGAAAACTTCTGAATTGATTAGTTAATTTGCTTCTAAAGTGCAATTTTGTTTAATTCTTTCTTTATTTGAATTGAGTTTTTGGGAATTTTGTTATAAATTTTCAGTTTGTAAACTTTTTAATTGACAAAACTTGAATTTGTTAGAAAATTACTAAAAAGTATTTTTGATTTGAGTAGTTTACGCATAATTTATTTACAAAATTGGTTGCTCAATATTTCAGTTTTGACATAATTTAAACTGAATATTTAAGAAATGTATTGCAAATTTTGAGTTGCAGTTAAAGTAGTAGAAGACTTGAATTAATTAAAAAAATACTTAAAAATATTTTTGAATAGAGTAGTTTGCTTTCAAAACACAAGTTTGCTCAAATATTTAATTCTGACTTGATTCAAATTGAGTTTTTACAACATTTTTAGTTACGGTTAAAGTTTTTGGATTTAAAGTTCTTAAATTAGTTTGAAAAGTATTGAAGAAATTTTGAATTGAGCATCCAAAATGCAATTTTGTAAAATTTTTAATTTTTATTACAAATTTTGAGTTGCAATTAAAAATTTTCAGATTCAGAAGACTTAATTTTGTCAAAAAAAATTTGAGTAGTTTGTTTGATTAAAGTAATTTGAGCAAAATTAACTTAAAATTTTTTTTTGACATAATTTTGATGACATACACTTAGGTCGGTAGGTGGGACACTCCATAGCATAAAAACCAGTCAGTAGTATAACTTCTGACAACCG
Organism: Tachinus rufipes; assembly: GCA_963932245.1. Classification (NCBI taxonomy): domain Eukaryota; kingdom Metazoa; phylum Arthropoda; class Insecta; order Coleoptera; family Staphylinidae; genus Tachinus; species Tachinus rufipes. The sequence continues at coordinate 116,279,685 of OZ010744.1, read as the reverse complement.
CAGAGAAGTCAAACGTTTAATCTTTTGATAACAAACAATTGAGTGGATGGGTGGGACACTCTATAGCATAATTACCAGTCAGTAGTATGGATTGAAGTGGCCTACCCACCCACTCAAATGTTGGTTATCTAAAAATTGAATCACGACCTTTTTTTGGGATAAAATAATTTCTGACAATCGCTGAGAGGTCAAACGTTTAATATTTTGATAACTGACACTTAAGTGGGTGAGTAGGATACTCCATAGCATGATAACCAGTCAGTAGTATGAATTGGATTTCACATACAATTTGTGGGATATTAAATTGCTAAACATTTTAAATTGTTTTTTAAATATTATTTTTTAGTTATTTAAATTGTTTCGGGCACGATGTTAACAATAGCAAAACTGTCTGGCAAAATAGATTTATAATGGTAAAGTGACATAGAAAATTATGACAAATTTTTTTTTTGTCTTAAAATGTTTTGAAAATGCTCAATTTTCACCTGTTCGGGAGGGCTGCGCACAACCAATCCCTAATAAGGATGGAAAATACTCAAAAACTTGCCCACCTAAAATGGTTTCTCGAAATCGTAGCTAGCACTCGTACTATAAAGGCCATGTGGCTGGGGGCATTGTCCTGGTAGAGCTTGACCGTGTCTTTCATGTCAGCTCTCACTCGCTAGATCCGGCGTTTCAATCTTTTGAGAACCTCGAGGTAAAAGGCTGGTTAACAGTTTCATTTTGCAGTACAAACTCAATAAACGATTCTTTGGACGTCAAAAAGTTATTGAGCATCGTTTTGATGCAAAACTAGCGCGAATAAGCTTCTATAGGCGGTGGGATAATTTTGTGTGCCACGCGCTGCTCTGCATTTTCTGTTCTGAGTCATAGTCAAACATTTTAGATTTGTCTCTGGTTACGATAGTTAAGAAAGTCCTGCTCATTTTGAATCAAACCCAAAACGTGTTACAAAGTCAAAAAACACACTTCACGCGGAATCTGAGACAAATGTAACAGATTTAAATTGGATAGTGGGTTACTAAACTATTTTACAAACAAATTGATTAACAATTATATTTTTAAAACAAATTTTAAAATAGGTAATTGAATTAAAGCAGAAGTTTTTATGTTTTAAACACATGTTTAGACTGACAAAATTAATTTTTAAGCTGAAAGTGAACAATTTATAAACAAATTAATTTGGTCAAGATAATCAGTAAAACGTGGTTTGTCGCGTTAGGTTAGGTTAGGTTAGGTTAGGTTTGCCACACGCCCATGTTTGGCCGTCATTATCAGTAAAACATAAAATGTCGCGTTAGGTGAAGACGGAACTTATAAATGCATATAGTTGAAATTTTTAGTTGATTTTTTTGCGATTTTTGAAAAAAAAATGCTGCACACCCATGTTCGGCCAAGATAATCAGTAAAACGTGATTTGTTGCCTTAGGTTAGGTTAAGTTAGGTTTGCTGCACGCCCATGTTCAGCCGAGATAATTAGTAAATCGTGATTTCTCGCGTTAGGTTAAGTTACTTGGTAAAAAAATGTTTGCCGCACGCCCATGTTCGGCCGAGATAATCAGTAAAACGTGATTTGTCGCGTTAGGTTAGAATTGGTTAGGTTAGGTTTGCACGCCCATGTTTGGCTGAGATATACAGTGAAACGTGATTTGTCGCGTTAGGTGTGGACGGAGCTCAACAATGCATATAGATGAAATAGATGGTTGATATTTTTGCGGTTTTTTGAAAACAAAAAATTTTGGCCGCACGCCCATCTTCCTCAAAGATAATCAGTAAAGCGTGATTTGCCTCCTTACGTTAGGTTAGGTTAGGATAGTCGCACGCCCATGTTTGGCCGAGATAAACAGTAGAACGTGGTCTGTTGCGTTAGGAGTGAACAAAGCTTAACAATGCATACAGATAAAATTAACGGTTGTTTTTTTTGCACTTTTTAGTAATAAATTTTTTTCCGCCCGCCCATGTTTGGCCGAGATATTTAGTTAAACGTGATTTGTCGCTTTAGGTTAGGTTTACCCTACGCTTATGATCAACCGAGATAATTAGTAAAACGTGATTTGTCGCGTTAGGTTAGGTTAGGTTGGGTTTTTAGGTAAAAAAAATGTTAGGTTAGGTTTGCCGGACGCCCATGCTTGGCCGTGGTAATTAGTATAACGTAATTTGTTGCGTTAGGTGTGGACGGAGCTAAACAATACATATAGATAAAATTGACAGTTGATTCTTTTGCAATTTTTTAGTAAAAAAATTGATGGCGCACGCCTATGTTCGGCCGAGATAATCAGTAAAACGTGATTTGTTGCTTTAGGTTAGGTTAGGTTAGGTTTGCCGCACGCCTATGTTTGGCCAAGATGATCAGTAAAACGTAATTTGTTGCGTTAGGTGTGGACGGAGCTTAACAATGCATATAGATCAAATTGACGATTGTTTTTGTTGCAATTTTTTGATAAAAAAATGTTTGTTGCACGCCTATGTTCAGTAAATATAATCAGTAAAACGTAAATGGTTGCCTTAGGTTAGGTTAGGTTATGTGTGCCGCATTGCGGACCAGCGGAAAATTTGTCTTAAAATAAAAATAAAAATTACTAGATAAAGAAAGAAAAACATTGACAAAACAATCATAGATATTATAGAAGATGAATACAAACATGAAAGAAAGGCGCTAAGAAAAATGATAAGAAAAAGTAAAGATACAAAATGAAAAGAATTAACGAAGGAAGTAGAGGAAAACATCTGGGGAACAAGATACAAGATTGTTAGGAAAAAATTAAAACCTAAGGCACTGATGACGCCAAAAGCAATCCAACAAGAAGTAATCAAAGAGTTATTTCCAAATCATAAGGAAATAAAATGGCTAATAAGAAATGCCGCAAAACAAGACGGAAAAGAAGAATTTACAAAAGAATAACTACAAAAAGCTACCCTGAAAATAAAGAACAAATAAGCACCGGGCCTTGACTTTATACCAACAGAGGTCATAAAGATAGTGATGGAACACTTCCCAGAAGCGGTAAGAGAAGCAATGAACAATGCACTTAAATTTGGAGAGTTCCCAAGAGAATGGAAAAACGGCAAACTAATACTAATAAGAAAACCGAACAAAGAAGAGTTAGACCCTAAAGGATTAGAACAGCTGATAGCTGCTAAGCTTAGAAAAGAATTAAAAAAAAGCAGATCTGTCTAATAACCAATTCAGATTTCGAGAAGGAAACAGCACGGAAAACCCCCTAAAAAGCGTCATAAGCATTGCTAAAACCGAAATGAGCAAAACATTGAAAACCAGAGGCTTCTGCGCAATGGTTGCTGTTGATATAAAAAACGCCTTTAACAGCGCTCTATGAAAGAAAATAATAAACAAACTGGAAAGCCAAAAAATATTTACGGGCATTATAGACATTATCAAAAGTTATCTATTGGAAAGAAGTATAGTAAGCGACGACGGAGAATAGACAAAAGTAACTGCAGGGGTTCCACAAGGATCGGTACTGGGCCCCCTTTTTTGGAATGTGTTGTACGACGGAGTGCTAAAAATTGAAGTAAGGAAAAGAGTCACCTTAATTGCCTATGCGGACGACCTGGCAATCGTAGCCGTCAAAAAATTAGAAAAAGACCTGGTCTTAACAATTAACAAAGTGCTTAAAAAAATCACCACTTGGCTAACAAAAAACGGCCTCAAATTAGAACAAAAAAAAAACGGAAGCAGTATTGCTAATCTGAAGGAAAAGGGTAAAAGACGTTATCAAATTAGTAGACGGAGAAGTAATCAAGCCAAAGTTAGCAATAAGGTATCTAGGTGTACAGCTAGACAAAAACTTAACATTTGGACAGCACATAGATAAAGTAACTGCAAGAGCAGCAAAAATTGCTACCCAACTGGTTAGAATTTTACTCAGAATAGGTGGTGCTGGAGAATCTAAAAGAAGGATACTCACCTCGGCAGCTTTATCGACTATTATGTATGCTTTATCTATATGGAAAGACAAAAATACACACTGCCCAGAGAAAACTGGCGCTGAAAACTACAAGGGCCTAGAGCACAACATCAACAAGTAGCAACTTGGTGCTAGCCAGAACAGTGCAGCTTACACTACTTGTGGAAGAAAGAATAAAAACAAGAGGAAAAACTGAAACAGAAAAAAAAACGGAAAGAGGAGAAACCATAAGAACATGGCAAAAAAAATTGGATAAAGACGGGAAAAGTGTCTGGCTGCACCGACTGCTACCAGATCTGAGTAGCTAGTACTTCAGAAAGCACGGTGACATTGATTTTCATCTGTCTCAAGCGCTAACTGGACATGGTTGCTTCAACCAGTATTTAAAGAGGTTCCACATTATGAATGACGCCAAGTGCAACTACTGTGACGACCCAGTAGACTCGGCAGAACACACGCTGTTCGAATGCCAAGAATGAGAACAGATGAGAAAAGTAACCGAAGATAAACTTAACAGCAAGGTCACACCAGAAAATATAATAAATAATATGCTAGAAAGTGAAGAACAATGGGTAGCCATAAATTCCCTTATTAAAAACATTATTAAAAAAAAAGAAAAAGATGAACTTAATCTGCAAAAAAGAAGTAAATAGTAAAAAAGCAGTGCCATGACTGAAGAAATGTTTTTTAGGCGATTCCGGTTATGTTGGAGAGATCTGAGGAGGTTTTTTAGCCGGTAGAAACCTGGCAATACCGTGCAGCATTGGCTGCCGGTGTCTTAGCTGAAGATTTTCCCTCCTCTCAAAAAAAAAAAAAAAAAAAAAGTGTGCCGCAAGCCTTATTTGGCCGTGATAATCAGTGAAACGTAATATGTCGCGTTAGGTTAGGTTAGGTTATTTGGTAAAAAATTGTTTGCTGCATGCTCTTGTTTGGCCAAGATAATCAGTAAAACCTGATTTGTTGTGTTAGGTTAGGTTAGTTTGCCGCACGCCCATGTTAGCTTAGATTTTTTGGTAAACAAATGTTTGCCGCACGCTAATGTTTGGCCAATAAAAAATCAGTAAATCGTGATTTGTCGCTTTAGGTTAGGTTAAGTTAGGTTTGCTGCACACCTGTGTTTGGCTGAGATAAGAAGTAAAACGTGATTTGTTGCGTTAGATGTGGACAAAGCTTAACAATCCATACAGATAAAATTGACGGTTGATTTTTTTGCAATTTTTTGGTAATGAAAATTTTGCCGCACACCCATGGTTGCCCGAGATAATTAGTTAAACGTGATTTGTCGCTTTAGGTTAGGTTAGGTTTGCCGCACGCTTATGTTCAGCCGTGATAATCAGTAATTGTCGCGTTAGGTTAGGTTATTTGGTTATACATTTGTTTGCCGCACGCCCATGTTTGGCCAAAATAATCAGTAAAACGTGATTTGTCGCAATAGGTTAAGTTAGGTTAGGTTTCCGCACTCATATGTTTGGCTCAGATAATCAGTAAAACGTGATTTGTCGCGTTACGTGTGGACAAAGCTTAACAATGCTTACAGATAAAAATGACGGTTGATTATATTGTGATTTTTTAATTAAAAAAAATTTGCTGCACGCCTATGTTTGGTAAAGATAATCAGTAAAACGTAATTTGTCGCCTTAGGTTAGGTTAGGTTAGGTTTGCCGCACGCCCATGTTTAGCCGAGATAATCAGTAAATCGTAGTTTGTCGCGTTAGGTTAGGTTAGGTAACGTTATTTGGTAAAAAAAAATTTGCCGCACGCCTATGTTTAGCCAAGATAATCAGTAAAACGTGATTTGTTGCGTTAGGTTAGGTTAAGTTTACTGCACGCCTATGTGGTTAGGTTTTTTGGTAAACAATTGTTTGACGCACGCCCATGTTCAGCCAAGATAATTAGTAAAACGTGATTTGTTGCGTTAGGTAAGGTTAGTTTTGCCGTTTTGTGATTTTTTGAAAAAAAAAATTTGGCGCAAGTCCATGTTCGGCCGAGATAATCAGTAAAACGTAATTTGTCGCTGTAGGTGTGGACGGAGCTTAACAATGTATATAAATAAATTTGACGGTTGATTTTTTTGGGATTTTTTAGTAAAGAAATGTTGATGCACGCTTATCTTTGGCCGAGATACGTGATACGTGATTTGGCGCCTTAGTTTAGGTTAGGTTAGGTTAGATTAGGTTTACCGCACTCCCATGTTCACCCGAGATAATCAGTAAAACTTGACTTGTCGCGTTAGTTTAGGTTCGGTTAGGTTTTGAGGTAAAAAAACGTTTGCCCATATTTGGCTGAGATAACCAGTAAACTGAGCTTAACAATGCATATAGATGAAATAGACGGTTGATTTTTTTGCGATTTTTTGGTAAATTTTTTTACTGCAGTTATTATACACAATAGATTAAGAGTCATTTGACAACAAAACAACGTAAAATTAAGTGTACTGAATATAATTGATGGTTGTCTTCTACGTGATAATAAAATTCATGTTTATGAAATATTTAAATGATTTACTATGTTTTTAAACTCAGTTAATTTAATACATCTGTAGAGGGCTTTAGTAGAGCTAAAACAACTAAATGCACATAAATGCAATAAAACATATTTTTTTATGTTTTGAACTCACGTAATAGCAATTTTACTATTAATTTTAGCAAATACATTACTGATTTTTAGACTATAAATACTTAAAATTAACTTAATTTTTAATTTATAGTTAAGAAAAATACAATTAAACGTTGTTTTAAATACATTTTTAGAACGATTTTACTAATAGTTTGAACGACAAATTTATGCTTAAGCAAAATTCTATGTTTTAATAATGTTTTAAAAGCAATTTTGCAAACAGTTTATGCTGAAAAGCTTAAAATTAATACTTTTGTTTTATGATTAATAAATTAGAACACTAATTTATACTGTAAATTTGTCAAAAAAAATTTAAAAAACTTAACTAAGAGCCGTGATATCCACCTTCTAATAAAGTATCTAATAAACTATTAGCTAAATAACCTTACAAATAAAAATAACATAAGCTTAAGCAAAAAATGATTAATCGCATATTACAAAGCAAATTTTTGCAGTTAGAGATGGGGGTAATTGAGCAAAAAATATAATTTTTATAAAAAAAACATTTTGATATACATACATTGATCTACTAAAACAAATGCAGGCTATAGGTCATTCCGAGTATGACAGGTGAAAAGTGGGAAGATAACCAACTCAACCAACTCAATATCCAAACAATAAGATTTTAGTAATCACTCTTTTTATATGATGGACTATTGTATGTATGTCTTTATGTTTTTGGTTAAAGATTTGAAGTCATACTTAACGAGTAAAAAATTAACAAAGAACTAATTAAAAACGTCACTTTTTAAAAATTAATTGCGGAGAAACGATTTATCGCATCAAATTTTTACAAATTTGAGGACACAGATTAGACTTCTACAATGTGTAAAAATTTTATTTACCTATATTTGACGCTGTGAACTCTTATAATAGGGCAACTAATCTCCCCCCTTAAGCAATTTTTGTAACAACTCAAGTGACATATTTATTTCCTAAGCAATTTACGCTTATTTTTATGCTACAAATCTATAACGCTAGCCAATTTTTATATAATTAGATTAGACAAATGCAAAAAAAATGTTTTTTTACGTTTTACACACATTTTAACAGAAAGCTTGAGTTAAGGGTAAATTAGCAAACAATTTGAAACACATTTATTTCTTGAACGACTTACATTTATTTTAACACATTTTAAAATACACAAATATTCTATGTACTTTATCACAAATATATTTTAAAACTTGTTTATATCACCTGATCAAACAATTAATCTCTTGATGACAAACACTTGGGTAGGTGGGTGAGACACTCCATATCATGATAAGTCAGTAGTTTGGAGTAGCTCACTCACCCACTAAAGTGTTAGTAATCAAAATGTTAGATTGCAACCTTCTTTTGTGACAAAATATTTTGCTTTGTAAAGGTTGTTACAATTTTTAAATATATTTGTAATGTAGGTTTTATTTATTTATTAAATTTTTAATAAATATAATTTAAAGTATTTTTTTAGATTGGGACCTTTTCTTGTGACAAAATAACTTCTAATGCTCACAGAGAGGTCAAATATTTAATCTCTTGATGACAAACACTTGGGTGAGTGGATAAGACACTCTATAGCAGGGGTGGCCTAGAACATTTTTGCGGCCCGCGAGATCACTTTTACAAAATATATTTATTTAATAATGGGCAAAGTAGTGAAAACCAATTAATTTAAAAAATACATTATTTGTGCATCTAAATATTCAAAAATTAACTGTAGAAATTATGACAAAAAAATAACTTTGATTTTAAAATAATATTCTTGCGCATATATGACAGATATTGCTTGATTTATTTATGAGTTTACAGTTACAAATTTGCAGAATATTATTATTATTTATCCTTAGTCCTTAAAACCCTTTTTGGGTGTTATACTGTATTATTTTATAATTCCTATATTTTTTTTTTTATATTTTTTTTTTAAGATTGTCTATCTTGAACCATTTTTCTATCTCGCTTCACTCTATTTCTTTTTTTTGCTGTTTTGTGAGCCTGTTCGGACTTGCTCATTGTTTTTCCCTGTATTTGCAATTCTTGTATTTTCTTTGTTATTCTGGTTCTATCCCGTCTGTGTATGTGACCTAGTCTTCCTAGCTGTCTCTCCTCTATTACTGTTTCTATAGATTTTTAGTTTATTTTTTATTTTTGAGCTCTTCGCTTTATCTTATCTCGTTATTTCGTTAATTTTTATTAAAAATATCATCTCCATTGCATTAATTTTGCTTTTATTTCTTTCTGTTGTTGTTCAAGATTTGTTCGAGTATAATAGAGCTAATCTTACTACCTTTTGTATTTCAATTTATATTGTATTCGTTATTTCTTTCTTAACCAAGAATTGTCTTTTGAGTGGATTGAATATTCTTTCTCCATTTCCAGTTTTTGCACCAGTTTCTATGTCTATATTCCTTGTTTCTTCTGAACTAAGGTAATTGTAATATTTTACTTGTGCCATTTAGGTTTTGTCGTTACTACCATTGTCTTTGTTTTACTTGTGCTTATTTCCATGCCTATCTCATTTAGTTTTTTTTGTATATTATTTTGTTTTTTGTAGTGTATTTTCTTTGTCTGCTATTAATATCATGTCATCTGCAAACATTAGGATTTGAGTACCAATTTGTTTCATTTTTCAGTATCCTATTCTCGTCTCTTTGGCTCTTTTTTGACTTTTCTATATAGCCTTGTCAATTAATGTTGCAAAAAGTATAGGGCTTAGAATTTGCAGAATAATTAAATTATATTTTGTTTCAATTTATCACTTCAAAAAAAATGTCTATAGTGAGTCTAAATCTAGTATATGGATAAATAATTTTATATTCGGCCCGCAGAGTTATGATGCATATCCAAAGTGGCCCGCAAGATCATTTGGGTAGGCCACCCCTGCTTTAAATACTTAAAACTGACTTAGTTTTTAATTTATAGTTAAGATAAATCCAATTAAACGTTGTTTCAAATACATTTTTAGAGCAATTTTACTAATAGTTTAAACGATAAATTTATGCTTAAGCGATTTACGTTAATTTTTATGCATTCTATGTTTTAATTACATTATATGAGCAGTTTTGCAAACAGTTTATGTTAAAAAGCTTAAAATTAATACTTGTGTCTTGTGATAAATAAATTTGAACCCAAATTTATTGTGTAAATTTGTCAAAAAAAAAAAAAAAAAAATAACAACAAAATTGCAAAAAAACATCAAATATCTCTCAAAACATCAATTTTTAAACTTAAAATTTATAAAAGAATTGTTAATAATTTTTATTTATAGCAAAAATAGCAAAAAATTACAAAAAGAAATTTTTTTTTTTCTGAAATTGATAAAAAATTACCAAATTTTATAAAAGTTGTGCGGTTTTCTAAACGTTAATTGAACTAGATTATGTAATTGTAGATTAAGCGACATTTACATTAATGGCTGATATTTCAATCATAGCTTAATTCTAAATTTAACTGTTTCAATTATGATCTTAGATTAAAATAATAAATGTTGGTACTGAATTTTTGTTTGTTTATAACTTCAGGGCATTATTACTTTGTTTTTGAAAATATTGGTAATTCTTCTTCTTTAGGTGCCGTTTCCGTTTTGAAGGTTGGCAATCATTACGGTAATTTTTACTTTTGCGACGGCAGATTTAAATAGTTGTTTGTATGGTTGTCAAAATTACTTCTTTATCTTTTCTCACAGCTCGAATGTCTCCATCTATTCAATTATCTTAACAAAGATCACTTGCAATGTCCAGGCTTCCATTCTGTAGTATAGTACTGATAGTACGTTACATCTTACCAGTTGTGTTTTAAGTTTAAAGTTTAGATCTTGACAGCAGAAAAGCTCTTTATTTTTGTAAATTTGTTTCTTGCCTGTTTAATTCTGATTCGTATTTGTTGGGAGCTGATGTTGTCTTCAATAACGATTGTGCTTAGGTATTTATATTCTATTACTCTTTCAATTGATTGATTATTTGCATATACGGTTGTCCTGAGTTGTATTTGTTATTAGCATATATTATGTTTTGTTTATGTTTAGTGATAGTCTATTAATTAGTGTTTGACGCTCTATGAGTGTTACTGCTAGGAGAACCGTGTCGTCGGCATATCTCTCTAATTATTTATTGTAGTGCCGTTGATTTTAATACTTATGTTTTGATTATCAAGTGCTTTATTTATTATGTTTTATAAGTACAGATTAAAGAGGATTGATGACAGTCTACAGCCCTGACGTACTCCTCTCTGTATTTCCATTTCTTTGGATTGGTATTTCCACTCGTACTGTCGCTTATTGGCCGTAGTAGAGATTTGAGATTATTCTTATATCTCTAATGTCAATCTTTCTTTTTATTAATGTTTCTATGAGTTGGTCATGTTTAACTTTATTCAATGCTTTGTTATGGTTTATAAAGCAAGCATATAGGTTTTGATATACATTTAGGCATTTTTGCGATAGGACATTAAAAAGGTGTATAATATAGTTCTTCCATATTTTGTGTTGTTTCTGTGACTATTTTCCCGTTAGGATTATACAATATGCTGAGCTGTTTTTGTTTACTGGTGCTTGCAAGTTCTTTAAATTTTTTGTGTGTTTTGCTTGGTAATTAAATACATGTAATGCACATTATTTTTAAGCAACAAACCCTATTATTAAATTTTTTTCTTGTCTCAGATCATAATACATAACTCATTTACAAATACTGCATTATGACAGATTACATTGACAGTTAGTTAGTTTTTTAAACTGATTGAACCAAGCTTAAACTACAATCTAAGCTTAAGCAAAAAATGATTAATTTCCTATTATAAAGCAAATTTTTGCAGTTGGAGATGGGGGTAGTAATTGAGCAAAAAATGTAATTTTTATAAAAAAACATTTTGATATACATATATTCATCTTCTAAAAAAAAATGCAGGCTATAGGTCATTCCGAGTTTAAAAGGTGAAAAGTTTTACATTTTAGGATGGATAGAAAGAAAACACGGGCAAATTGGATATTCCTTAACACAGTGTTTAACAGGACATGGATGTTTCAGGGCATAATTAAAAAAAAATTAAGAAAACTAACAATGACAAATGTGTTTATTGTGATAGTGTAGACACAGCTCAACAAACGTTGCTAGTCTGCCCAAAATGAGAAATTGAAAGAAGAGTGGCGGAGACTGCACTTTGTATAGAAATTAGAGTCGAAAATGCGTACAGATAAAATTGACGGTTGATTTTTTTGCAATTTTTTGATAAAAAAATTTTTGCTCACGTCTATGTTCGGTAAAGATAATCAGTAAAACGTGTTTTGTCACCTTAAGGTAGGTTAGGTAGATAAAATTGTAGGTTGATTTTGTTGCAATTTTTTGATAAAAAATTGTTGGCGCACGCCTATATTTGGCCAAGATTATCAGTTAAACGTAATTTGTTGCATTAGGTATGGACGAAGCTTAACAATGCATATATAAATTTGCCGCACGCCCATGTTTGGCCGAGGTAATCAATAAAACGTGATTTGTCGCCATAGGTTAGGTTAGATTTGCCGCACGCCCATGTTAAGTTAAGTTTTTTGATAAACAAATCTTTGCCGCAGGTCCATGTTTGGCCGAGATAATCAGGAAAACGTGATTTGTCGCGTTAACTTAGGTTAGGCTAGGTTAGGTTTGCCGCATGCTTATGTTTGGCTGAGATAATCAGAAAACGTGTTTTTTTGCGTTAGGTGTGGCCTGAGCTTAACAATGCATATAAATGAAATTAAAGGTTAATTTTTTTGCAATTTTTTAGTAAAAAAATTTGGTGCACATCCTTGTTCTTCCGAGATAAGCAGTTAAACGTGATTTGTCGCATTAGGTTAGGTAAGGTTAGGTTAGGTTAAGTTAGGTTTGTTGCACGCCCATGTTTGGCTGAGATAATCAGTAAAACGTGATTTGTTGCGTTAGGTGTAGACTGAGCTTAACAAAGCATATAAATGAAATAGATGGTTGATTTTTTTGCGATTTTTGGTAAAAAAATTTACTGCAGCTATTATACACAATAGATTAAGTGTTAGTTGACAACTAAACAACGTAAAATTAAGTGTACTGAATAAAATTGATGGTTGTCTTCTACGTGATAATAAAATTCATAGATTGCATTTTTTTTTCTGCGACAAAATAATTTCTGATGCTTGCAGAGAGGTCAAACATTTAATTTTTTGATAACAAACTCACCTATTTGTTAGTAATCAAAATATTAGATTTCGACCTTCGTTTACGACAAAATAACTTCTTATGCTTGCAGAGAGCAAAAATATTTAATTTCTTGATGACGAGCACTTGAGTGGTTGGGTGGGACATTTCATAGCATGATAAAGAGTCAGTAGTTTAGATTGGAGTGGCCCAACCACCCAGCCAAGTGTTAGTAATTAAAATGTTAGATTGCGATCATTTCTAGTGATAAAATCACTTCTAATGCTTGCAGAAAAGTCAAATATTTAATCTCTTGATGACAAGTTTTTGTGAAACAGTCCATAGCATGATAACAAATCAGTTGTTTGGATTTTAGTGGCCCACCCACTCACCCAAGTGTTAATAATCAAAATGTTAGATTGCGACCTTCTATTGTGACAAAATAACTTTGCCTTGTAAAGCTTGTTACGATTTTAAAATATATTTGTAATGTAGGTTTTATTTATTTATTAAATTTATAATAAATATAATTTAAAGTATTTTTTTGTAGTTTACAAATTGGACGATTTTATTTCTTGAGCAATTTATGTTAAGTTTATACTAAAAATGATTTTATAGTTTCAAAATAATTTTAAGCAACAAAATTGTTTCTTTAGCTATTTAATTTAATGTTTACCTATTTTTTTAATTTATATACTTATGTTTTACTAAAAAAAAATTATTAGAAAATTTTAATGCATTTTTCTAATTATTTTTTTTTTAGTTTTTTTATACTAATTTTAGCGATAACTTAGTTTTATCTGCGACTGTTTTAAAATAAATTACTTTTTAGAGCAATTTTATAACTAATTCAAGCAACACATTTACTTTTTGAGTCACTTACGTTGATTTGAGCGTTTTATATATATTTTAGAGCTATTTGACAAACCAATTTAAGCAATACCGTTATTTTTTGTGCAAATTAAGTTGATTTTTACAACAGATCAATAATTTGTGTTGATTTGTACGTTTTAAATAAATTTTCATAAAATTAAGCATTAAATTTGTTTCCTTTATCTTGCCCTCAAAAATTGAGGGTTAAATCTGATTTCTAAGCAAGGTAAATGCACTAAAATGTTGGTAAAATAGTGAATAATACCCAAAAATGTTTTAAATTTTGTTTTAATTATTTCAAACTGATCAATTTTTAAAAGATTCAATAGATTCGTAAAATGTTGATTTTTATGTTCAAAAAACCCTTTTTAAAAGCGATTTTTTAACCATTTCAACAACAAATTAGTTTACGTTAATTTTATATACATTTTTAAAGCGGTAATATTAGTATATGAGTTTTTGTTGATTTTTGGGATATAAATGTTTAAAACTGTTTTTTTTAAGACTAAGGTTAAGTAAATGCATTTGAAGGTTGGATTTAATCTGTTAAATACGTTTTTAGAACAAAATTACTAACAATTTAAACAACAATTTTTTTTTTGAGTGACTTACGAGGGTTTTTACGCTATATATATATATATATATTTTTATTTCTAAGATACTATAGGGTTTTCCAATAAGAGGTTTCATTTTGATATAAAAAAAACGTGTATTTTTTAAGAGAAATCAGTACATGTTTATTTCATTGTAAAGAGGAAGGTACGCCATTAACATTTGAAAACGATATCAGTCAAATGGCCGCCACGGTTACGGTTGCAGTACCATATTCTTTTTATGAAAATTTCCATGACCAATTTGCACATTTGCGGCTCGATAACTTCACGAATTCCATCTTTAAGGTCTTGAATCAATTGTAGAGCAATAGTAAAGACTTTATCTTTCACGGCCCCAAAAGAAAAGTCGAAAGATGTTAAATCACAAGATCTCGGTGGCCAATTGTGATCACTTCTTCAAGAAATAACACTTTTCTTGCAAAATTGCCATTGTTTTGTTGCTTGTGTGACACGTAGCGCCGTCTTGCTGAAAATAAACGTCGTCCACATCAATACCTTCCAATTCCGGCCATAAAAAATCATTAATCATAGCTCGGTAGCGCCATCTATTTACCGTAACAGTTGCACCAACCTCATTTTCGTAAAAGTAGGGTCCAATCACACCGCCAGCTCAATATCCGCACCAAACAGTGACACGTTGAGGATGCAAAGACTTTTCAACAATCATTCTTGGGTTTTCTGAGTTTCAAATGCGACAATTTTGCTTATTAACGAAGCTTCCGAGGTGAAAATAGGCCTATCACTGAAGATGATTTTTCGATAAAATTCCGGATCATTTTGATGCATTTGATGCGAAGATACAACATTTATGGTGATCGACCGACTTGAGTTCTTGTGTTAACCGAATTTTAAAAGCTTTACAACTTAAGTCTTTATGGAAAATAAGGTGTAAAGTCGTTTGTGGAATGTCTAATTCCAAAGATTGACGAGGAATCGTCAAACCTGAGTTTTCTTCAATACTACGGGCTACATCAGCAATATTCTCATGTGTTCTTAAGCGATGCACACGAATTCGATTCTTCACATCACAAACTTGTCCCAACAGCTAAAATTTTTCCACTAGGTTTACCATTGCCGGCCGAAAAGGTGCTTACGACGACCAAAAATTGTTTTTTGCGAACTGTTACTGAAAAAATTTCACCATTTTTGTAGTGAATTTTAATAATTTTAATGCGTTGTTGAAGCTTGTATCGTTCCATTTTTAATAATGGCGTAGTTTTTACTTGTCAAATGTCAAAAGATAATAGCTTTAAAATTGACAGCTGCCCAAATATTCAAAATGAAACTTCTTATTGGAAAACTCTTTATAACTTTTTAGACTGGTTGTTAGGTAAATGCAGTAAAATGTATTTTTTGTTTGTTTTAAATACAATTTAGGAGCAATTGTTTAAATAATTTAAATTATACATAAATCTTTTTACGGTTTTAAGGATGGATTTTTTTGTTATAAATGCTTAAAACTTAAAATATAATAAATTTCAGTAAATAATTTTCAATAAATTATGGTTTTATTGTTAAATCCACATTTTTAGAGCGATTTCACAAACAGTTTAAGCGATTAATATTCTTTCTGAGTAACTTACGTTGATTTTTAAGTTTTAAGTAGACTCCGTACTATGATAACAAGTCAGTAATTTGAATTGGAGAGGCCCACCAACCCACCCCTGATGCTCGCAGAGAAGTTAACATTTAATCTTTTGATGACGGACACTTAGGTGGGTGGGTGGGACACTCTATATTATGATGTCAGTACTTTGGAAGTGTACAAAATTATTTATTGTTTGGTTTAGAAATTATGGCAACTAGTATCATACGGAGTTTAAGTTAATTTTGTTTAATAATACATAAATTGATAATCTGTGCAGCAAAAATTAACGTATCAAAAATAACCTAATTACTACAATTAGTACTACTATTTCTTAAAATTGCAAAATATTTCAATAAACTGAATTACTTATTATTATGTATTGCTTTGCGAATTTAAAGAGCAAATATAATTTGTCAATAATACTTAATACAACAAATCTTCTTTCAATTTTATATTATATTATATTTTCCATTCCCAATAATGAAATCACAAATCTATAAATAAACCGGCAATGTAAAACGAAAACAACTTTTTCTGAAGAGATAAATTTATGCAGAGATAAGAGCGCTCTCCTTGCAGATTTATTGATACCAATACAATCACATTGCATTGTCCTCTAAATAATATTAGTAATGTGACGACTGTTGTAAAGTAAACGTGAACATTTAGGGTGTAGTGAGTGCAATTGTGATGGATTAAATTCGTTAATTTAGCAGTAATTGATTGAAAGAAGGTAGGATTTGATATAATTCATTTCTTGTGTGTATTTATCATGTCATTCCTTTAAATTAGAGTAATTTTACAAACAAATTGACCGACTACTTTATTTCATAAGCAATTTTTAAACAAATTCTGAAAGATTGGATTAGTTAAATGCATTATATATTTTAAATACATTGTAAAAAGCGATTTTACAAACAATTTGAACGACAAATTTATGGTTTGATTTGTACGCTATTTGTAAATGTCTAAAATTGAATAAATTTTTAAAACTGGATTATATAAAACAAAGATAAAGAAATTTTTGTTTTGTTTTAAATACGTTTTAACAGCAATTTAATAAACTATTTGAGCAACAAATTTATTTCTAGCAACTTTTATTAATTTTTGCTAACTGAAAAAAGCAATAGCTGTATTATAATTGAGCTTTTTTTATTGATTTTATTTAAATGGTCTCCAATTTCTATATTTTTATGTTTCTTATTGCAATTGAATCGTGATAGATTTACAGTATACACTTAATGTTTAAATGATGCTTTCATCCTATATGTAATTTAGTCCCCAATTAAATTCGAAGCCTAAAGGGCTTTTCAGTGCGACCACATTCTGCTACTAAACATTAGCAATTAAAATTAAGGGACATGAAATGCTTCTACTGAACCAATATTTGCCACACATTGTAATCATAAAATATTGAAAGCTATATCTAAATTAATATTAATAGTATGGATTTGATTCGAAATTAATTGAATAATTAATGTTGTGGTAATCTTTTCTTCTTTAGTAAATTTAATTCAGTGGAGTGTGCATCAGTTGTTTTACTTGAGCGAGCCCAAAAAGGCATTTATAAAATACCGACTTAAATTGCGTTACGTACCTTCAAGACCAGCGAAGGCATCCTCGTCAATGTAAACAATGTTATTTCCGTCCAGTTCCAGCGAATTTAATAGAGTTAGATGGGAAAATACTCGAGAAGGTACTTCTTTTAATTTGTTGTGAGCCAGACCGAGAGAATCGAGGTTCCTTAATCCTGAAAAAAATAAAAGTACATTACAATCAAATAAACTCAATAAATTGCTTATTTAATTTATAAATTCTTTTGCTTGTTGTAAAAAGAGTCTCTATCAAATATTATTTGTATGTTATCTACACTTTACGATATATATGGCACTCACATGAATGGGGTTTCCGAGTCCATCAGATAAGCTGAGAATGACAAACGCGGAAAACCCGGATAATCCTCTGCTTACGGCAAACTATATATGTTTTGAAGTTGACGTTGACGGGAATTTACAGTAACCGAAACCACCCCTATCATGTAAACTTCAAATGGAATTGTGTCACTATACTATAAGTTAATGCTAATATAATTATTATTATAAATACAATTCAAATGTAACCGCAGGGCAATGTAGATTGGATTCAATAAAAATAATGTTATTTATTTACCTTAAATCAAACAATATTATCGAAACAAATTTTCAAACAATGTTATTTTTCCATTATAAAATTGGTTTGTTTTTAATTTTGAAATATTAGAAATTATTTATGTTTTGCTTAGACTAATTTCCAATATTTAGTTTATGAGATAAAAATTGGAAACCAATACATTCTTCATCAATCATTTCAAAATAAATCTGATTCTTAAAACACTAACTTAACACATTACTCTTTAAAACTTTCCAATAAAAATAAACTAAACCTGATAAGTCCAACAGGATTTACCGGATTTATCTTACAATATATTGCTTAGAAACTTTGCAATCTCTTACGCAATTACAAAGCGCATTAAAAATGAGCAATTTTATTTAAATTAGAATGCAGGTTTGAAAAAAAAGCTAGTAAATAACGTGTGAGTGTAATTCCTGCAGGATTAAACTAGTTACTGTCCTCTACTGCTGTTAGTGTGTATGCTAAGTGTAAAGTCGGTGCATTAATTTTACAGGATGTAATTTCCCATGATGCATGTTATCTCAAACAGAATTTATTTATTTAGTTTTGCTTAATTTGAATATTTGAATTAGTAACAAATATTTTTTTTATGTATTATAGAAGCCAGAAGCATGTGATGTTATTTTGTGTATATTATGTTATTATAGAAAGTAATTATATGGAATATGTTTAAGGCCATAGTTAACCTGCTTCCCTTAAAGTAAACTTGGGAAACTAAGGATGCGGTTTCTTGGTTAACATGGATAATAATAATTTAACACATTGTAACTAGTTAAGATCTCAACCCTTATTAGAGAACAGTTGTATTAATTAAAACTATAAATTTTAAATATGTATCTTAATAGCTTTATTTAAATTTTTATTACATTCGAAAAGTGTTGGGAATTATTTAGATATACAAGTTATTTAAATAAATTAGTTTTTTCTTTGCTTCAAGTTTGAAATAAATAAAAAACGCTATTAAGTTTATCAATTTTGGATTTGCTTTTATTTTTTGCTAGTAATAAGCAAACAATTTTGATAAAAATAAAACAATAGAAATTATGCAATTTTTGGAAAATCATTAAAATTTGTTTAGGATTTTTTGAAAATTATAAAACTTTGGAAATTAAATAATAAGCACATTGATACTTTGTGTTAAAATTTTTAAATTGTTTTTCAAATAACTGTAGCTTATTATTATTATATATTATTAGCAATTTTTATAAAATGAAAATTATGCACTTTTTAAAAAAATATTATTATTCATTTAAGATTTTTTGAAAATTATGAAATTTTGAAAAATAATCAAGCAGTTTATTAACTCTTAATGTTCAAATTTTGGAATCAAAAATCAAAAAACTCTAGCTTTAATAGCAATTTTTGTAAAATAAATTCTATGCATCTTTTTTAAATTATTAAAATGCATTTAATTTTTTTTTTTAAATTACCAAACTTTGGAAATTTAATAAACAATTTATAGACCACTTTTGTTGAAAATTTGAAATGACTTTTCAGAAAAATGTAGCTTTGATAGCAATTTTTGTAAAATGAAAATTATGCATTTTTTTTAAATTTATTGAAACGTATTTAAGATTTTTTGAAAATTACTAAACTTTGGAAATTTAATAAGCAATTTATAAGCCATTTTTATGAAATAATTGAAAAGATTTTTCAAAAAACTGTAGCTTTGATAGCAATTTTTGTAAAATGAAAATTATGCAATTTTTGAAAAATTAATAAAATGCAGAATTTTTTGAAAATTAGCAAATTTTAAAAATTAATTAAATAACTTATTAAAAATTTTTGTTAAAAATTTAAAAACGTTTTTCAAATTTTTTTTGTTGTAATAGCAATTTTTATTTTGAAAAATTATTAAAATGTATTTGGGGTTTTTTAAAAACTACAAAACTTTAAAAAATATATAGAAACGACCTAACGACAAACTTTCCAAAAAAATTTGAACAACTTTTTAAAAAACTATAGCCTAAATAGCAATTTAGATAAAATAAAAATTAAGCAATTTTTGAAAAATTAATAAATTGTGTTGAGGATTTTTGAAAATTACAAAACTTTAAAAATTGAATAAACGACTTAATAACAAGTATTTCAAAAAAATTTGAAGATAATAAAAAAAAATGTTGCTTAAATAGCAATTTTTGTAAAATAAAAATTAAACAATTATAGAAAAAATAATAAAATTGTATTTAGAATTTTTTGAAAAACATTAAACTTTAAAAATTTAATAAACGACTTACAACAAGTCTCTCAAGAAAAGTTGGAAACATTTTTTAAAAAACTGCAGCTTAAATAGCAATTTTAGTAAAATGAAAATTATGCAACTTTTAAAAAATTATTAAAATGCATTTAGGATTTTTTGAAAACTACAAAACTTTAAAAATTTAATAAACAACTTAATAACAAGTCTTTCACAAAAATTTAAAAACATTTTTCAAAAAACTGTTGCTTAATAGCAATTTTTGTAAAATGAAAATTATTAAATTTTTGAAAAATTAATAAACTGTCTAGGAATTTTGGAAAATTACGAAATTTCAAAAAAAAATATAAACGACTTGATAACAAGTTTTTTAAAAAATTTTGAAAACATTTTTTAAAAAATTGTTGCCTAAATAGCAATTTTTGTAAAATAGAAATTATGTAATTTTTGAAAAATTGATATTTAGAAATTTTTCAAAATTACGAAACTTTAAAAATTAAATAAACAACTTCATAATAAATCTTTCAAAAAAAAAAAATATTTTTTTTAAACTGTAGCCTAAATAGCAATTTTTGTAAAATGAAAATTATGAAATTTTTGAAAAATTTATAAAATGCATTTAGGATTTTTTAAAATTACAAAACTTTAAAAATTTAAAAAACAACTTAATGACAAGTCTTCTAAAAATTGAAAACATTAATAAAAAACTGTAGCTTTGATAGCAATTTTTGTAAAATGAAAATTATGCAATTTTTTAAAAATTATTAAAATGTATTTAGGATTTTTTTAAAATTAATACACTTTGGAAACTTAATAAACAATTTATTAAACCACTTTTGTTAAAAACTTGAAAAGATTTTTTAAAAAACTATAGCATTGGTAGCAATTTTTGTAAAATAAAAATTAGGAAATTTTTAAAAAAAATATTAAAATGCATATAAGATTTTTTTAAATTACCAAACTTTGGATATCTAATAAGCAATTTATTAGCCATTTTCTTAAAAAAATTGAAAAGATTAAAAAAAAACTGTAGCTTTGATAGCAATTTTTCTAAAATTAAATTTATGAATTTTTTAAAAATTCTTAAATTGCATTTGAGATTTTTTGAAAATTACCAAACTTTGGAAATTTAATAAACAATTTATTAACCACTTTTGTTGAAAATTTGAAATGATTTAAAAAAAAAACTGTAGCTTAAATAGCAATTTATGTAAAATGAAAATTATGCAATTTTTGAAAAATTATTAAAATGCATTTAAGATTTTTTGAAAATTACCAAATTTTGGAAATTTAATAAACAATTTATTAAATACTTTTGTTGAAAATTTGAAAAGTTTTTTCAAAAAACTGTAGCTTTGATGACAATTTTTGTAAAGTAAAATGAATGCATTTTTAAAAAATTATTAAAATGCATTTAATTTTTTTTTTAAATTACCAAACTTTAGAAATTTAATAAACAACTTATTAACAACTTTTGTTAAAAACTTGAAATCATTTTTCAGAAAAATGTAGCTTTGATAGCAATTTTTGTAAAATGAAAATTATGCAATTTTTAAAAATTATTAAAATGCATTTAAGATTTTTTGAAAATTACTAAACTTTGGAAATTTAATAAACAATTTATTAACCACTTTTGTTTGAAATTTGAAAAGATTTTTTAAAAAACTGTAGCTTTGATAGCAATTTTTGTAAAATGAAAATATACAATTTTTTAAAAATTATTAAAATGCATTTAAGATTTTTTTTTAAATTACCAAACTTTGGAAATCTAATTAGCAATTTATTAACCATTTTTATAAAAAAATTAAATGATTTAAAAAAAATGAAGCTTTGTAAAATAAAATATATGCAATTTTTTAAAAATTATTAAAATGCGTTAAGTTTTTTTGAAAATTACCAATCTTTAGCAATTCATTAGTCATTTTCATAAAAATTTGAAAAGATTTTTTAAAAAATTATAGCTTTGTTAGCAATTTTGTAAAATAATAGTTATTCATTTTTAAAAAAATATTAAATTGCATATAAGATTTTTTGAAAATTACCAAACATTGGAAACTTATAAAACAGTTTATTAACCACTTTTGTTTAAAATTTGAAAAGATTTTTCAAAAAACTATAGCTTTGGTAGCAATTTTTGTAAAATGAAAATTATGCATTTTTTTTTTTAATTTATTAAGATTTTTTTTAAATTATTAAACTTTGGAAATCAGATAAGCAATTTATTAACCACTATATTATAAAATTGAAAAGATTTTTTTAAAAAACTGTAGCTTTGACTGCAATTTTTGTAAAATAAAAATTATGCAATTTTTGAAAAGTTATTAAAAAGCATTTAAGATTTTTTGAAAATAATCAAACTTTAGAAACCAATTAAATCGCTCATTTGGAATTTGTGTTAAAAAGTTAAAAACATTTTTCAAAAAATTGTAGTTTTAATAGCAGTTTTTGTAAAATGAAAATTAAGCAATTTTTGAAAAATTCTTAAAATGCAATTAAGATTTTTGAAAAATTACCAATTTTCAAAAATCTAATGTGTAGCTCATGGACAATTTTTGCTAAAAATATAAAAACATTTTTCAAAAAACTGTAGCTTAAATAGCAATTTTTGTAATATGAAAATTATGCAATTTTTGAAAAATTATTAAAATGCATTTAAAATTACAAAACTTTGATAATTTATTTAACTACCTAATGACTCCTGCAAAAAAATTTTAAAAACATTTTTTAAAAAACTATAGTTTAAATAACAATTTTTGTAAATTAGAAATTTTGCAATTTTTGAAAAATTAATTAAATGTATTTAGGATTTTTTGAAAATTACGTATTTTTAAAAGTTTTATAAACGATTTATTGAAAAATTTTTCAAAAACATTTTTTTAAAAAAATGTAGCATAAATAGCAATTTTTGTAAAATGAAAATTATGCAATTTTTGAAAAATTATTTTAATTTATTTAGGATTTTTTGAAAATTACATAACTTCAAAAATTCAATAAACGACTAAAAGACAAGCCTTCCAAAAAAGTTTAAAAACCATTTTTTAAAAAACTGTAGCTTAAAAAGCAATTTTTGTTAAATTAAAATTATGCAATTTTTTAAAAATTTATAAAATTGTATTTTAAATTTTTTGAAAATTACGAAACATTAAAAATTTTATAAACAACTTAATGAAAAGTCCTCCAAAAAAATTAAAAACATTTTTTTTAAACTGTAGCTTAAATAGCAATTTTTGTAAAATAATATTTGTGCAATTTTTTAAAAATTAATAAAATGTGAAAAGGATTTTTTGAATATTACTTACTTAACTTTGCAAATTTAATAAACGATTTAATAAAAAGTCCTTTTAAAATATTTTAAAATATTTTTTATAAAGTTTGTAAAACAAAAAACAATAGTAATAATAGGACCTGCAAAAAAAATGAAATTATTTTTTAAAAAACTGTGGCTTAAATAGCAATTTTTGTTAAATGAAAATTATGCAATTTTTGATAAATTAATAAAATGTATTTTAGATTTTTTAAAACTTACAAAATTTTAAAAATTTAATAAATGACTTAAAACAAGTTTTTTAAAAAAATTTGAAAATATTTTTCAAAAAGCTGTAGCTTAAATAGCAATTTTGGGTAAAATTAAAATTATGCAATTTTTGAAAAATTAATAAAATTGTATTTAGGATTTTTTTTAAAGTACGAAACTTTAAAAACTCATTTAACAACTTGATGACAAGTTTTCTATAATAAGTTAAAAACATTTTTTAAAAAACTGTAGCTTAAATAGCAATTTTTGTTAAATTAAAATTATGCAATTTTTGAAAAATTATTAAAATGTTTTTAGGATTTTTTGAAAATTACCAAACTTTGGAAATTTAATAAACAATTTATTAACCACTTTTGTTAAAAATTTGAAAAGATTTTTCAAAAAACTATAGCATTGGTAGCAATTTTTGTAAAATGAAAATGATGCAATTTTTAAAAAAATTATAAAATTGTATATAGAATTTTTTGAAAAATACAAAACTTGAGAAATTTAATAAATGACTTACTGACATGTCTTACAAAAAAATTTAAAAACTTTTTTCTAAAATATTGTTGCTTGAATAGCAAATTTTGTAAAATAAAAATTATGCAATTTTTGCAAAAATTTTAAAATGTATTTAAATTTTTTTAAGAAGAACAAAACTTTAAAAATTTGTTACACGACATAATGACAAGTTCTGCAAAAAAAAATTAAACTTACTTTTTGAAAAACTGTAACTTAAATAGCAATTTTTGTAAATCGAAAATTATGCAATTTTTGAAAAATTAATAAAATGTATTTAGGATTTTTTGAAAATTACGAAACTTTAAAAATTTATTAACTGACTTAATGTCAATTTTTCCAAAAAAATTTAAAAACATTACAAAACACTGTAGCTTAAATAGCAATTTTTGTAAAATAAAAATGAAGCATTTTTTGAAAAAATAATTTAACGTATTTAGGATTTTTTGAAAATGATAAAAATTTAAAAATTTATTAAAGAACTTAATGACAAATCTTTAAAAAAAAATTGAAGTCGTTTTTTAAAAAAATGAAACTTCAATAGCATTTTTTTTAAATGAAATCTAAGCAATTTTTGAATAATTATTAAAATGTATTTAGGATTTTTTGAAAATTACAAAACTTTAAAAATTTAGTAAATGTCTTATTGACAAGTAATACAAAAAAATTTGAAATAAAATTTTAAAAAATTGTTGCTTAAATAGCAATTTTTTTAAATGAAAATTTTGCAATTTTTGAAAAAAATATTTAATGTATTTGGGATTTTTTGAAAAGGACGAAAATTTAAATAATTATTTAAGAACCTAATGACAAATCTTTAAAAAAAAATTAAAGACGTTTTTTAAAAAACTGAAACTTTAATAGCATTTTTTATAAAATGAAATCTAAGCAATTTTTGAATAATTATTAAAATGTATTTAGGATTTTTTTTTTAAATTGCAAAACTTTAAAAATTTAAGAAATGACTTATTCACAAGTCTTACAAAAAAAATCGAAAACATTTTTAAAAAAATTGTTGCATAAATAGCAATTTTTGTAAAATGAAAATAAAGCAATTTTTGAAAAAATTATTTAATGTATTTAGGATTTTTTGAAAATGACAAACATTTAAAAAATTATTAAAGAACCTAATGACAAATTTTTAAAAAATAATTAAAAACGTTTTTTAAAAAACTGAAACTTCAGTAGCATTTTTTCTAAATTGAAATCTAAGCAATTTTTGAATAATTATTAAAATGTATTTAGGATTTTTTTAAAATTACAAATCTTTAAAAATTTATTAAATGACTTATTGACAAGTCCTACAAAAAAATTTTAAAACATTTTTTAAAAAATTGTTGCTTAAATAGCAATTTTTGTTAAATGAAAATTATGCAATTTTTGAAATTTTTTTAAAATGTATTTAGGATTTTTTGAAAATTTTGGAACTTTAAAAATTTATTAACTGATTTAATGTCAATTTCTTAAAAAAAAAATTAAAAACATTTTTTGAAAAACTGTTGCTTAAATAGCAATTTTTGTAAAATGAAAATTAAACAATTTTTGAAAAAATTATTTAATGTATTTAGGATTCTTTGAAAAAGACGAAAATTTAAAAATTTTTTAAAGAACCTAATGACAAATTTAAAAAAAAAATTAAAACCTTTTTTTAAAAAACTGAAACTTCAATAGCATTTTTTCTGAAATGAAATCTAAGCAATTTTTGAATAATTATTAAAATGTATTTAGGATTTTTTTTAAATTACAAATCTTTAAAAATTTAATAAATGACTTATTGACAAGTCCTACAAAAAAAATTGAAAATATTTTTTAAAAAATTGTGATTAAATAGCAATTTTTGTAAAATGAATTTTATGCAATTTTTGAAATTTTTTTAAAATGTATTTAGGATATTTTGAAAATTACTGATTTTTAAAAATATATTAACTGACCTAATGTGAAATCTTTCAAAAGAAATTTAAATATATTTTTTTTAACTGTAGCTTAAATAGCAATTTATGTAAAATGAAAATTAAGCAATTTTTGAAAAAAATAATTTAATGTATTTATGGTTTTTTGAAAATGACAAAAATTTAAGAATTTATTAAACAAACTATTGACAAATCTTTAAAAAAAAATTTAAACTTTTTTTTTAAACTGAAACTTCAATAGCATTTTTTCTAAAATAAAATTGAAGCAATTTTTGAATAATAAAAAAAAATTCTAAATACATTTTAATGTATTTAGAATTTTTATAAAATTACAAAACTTTAATAATTTAATAAATGACTTATTGAAAAATTCAAAAAAATATTTGAAAACATTTAAAAAAAAAATTGTTGCTTAAATAGCAATTTTTGTAAAAAAGAAAATTTTGCAATTTTTGAAAAATTAATAAAATGTATTTAGGGTTTTTAAAAATTACAATACTTAAACAACCTAATGACAAGCTTTCCAAAAAAATTTGAATCATTTTTTTTAAACTAAAGCTTAAATAGCAAATTTTGTAAAATGAAAATTATGCAATTTTTAAAAAATTCTTAAAATGTTTTTAGGATTTTTTTGAAATTTACGGAACTTTAAAAATTTATTAACTGACTTAATGTCAAATCCTCCAAAAAAATTTAAAAACTTTTTTTTTAAACTGTAGCTTAAATAGCAATTTTTGTAAAATAAAAATTAAGCAATAAAAAAGAAATAATTTAATGTATTTTGGATTTTTTGAAAATTACGAAAATTTAAAAATTTATTAAACAACCTATTGCAATGACAAATTTTTGAAAAAAAATTGAAAACGTTTTTTAAAAACTAAAACATCAATAGCAATTTTTCTAAAATGAAATTTTAGCAATTTTTTAAAAATTAATAAAATGTACATATTTAGGATTTTTTGAAAATTAAAAAAAATTAAAATTTTATTAAATGACTTATTGAAAATTCCTACAAAAAAATTTTAAAACATTTTTTAAAAAACTATTGCTTAAATTGCAATTTTTGTAAAATAAAAATTATGCAATTTTTGAAAAAAATAATTTAATGTATTTAAGGTTTTTTGAAAATGACGAAAATTTAAAAATTTATTAAATACCTAACGACAAATTAAAAAAAAAAATTGAAAACGTTTTTTTAAAAAACTGAAACTTCAATAGCAATTTTTCTAAAATAAAATTTTAGCAATTTTTTAAAAATTAATAAAATGTATTTAAGATTTGTTGAAAATTAAAAATATTAAAAATTTTATTAAATGACTTATTGACAATTCCTACAAAAAAATTTTAAAACATTTTTTAAAAAACTATTGCTTAAATTGCAATTTTTGTAAAATAAAATTTATGCAATTTTTGAAAAATTATTAAAATATTTTTAGGTTTTTTTTAAAATACCTAACTTTAAAAAATTATAAACGATTTTATAACAAGTCTTCTAAAAAATTTTTTTTTTTTTTTTTAAACTGTACTTTAAATAGCAATTTTTGTAAAATGAAAATTAAGCAATTTTTGAAAAAATAATTATATGTATTTAAGATTTTTTGAAAATTACAAAATTTTAAAAATTTATTAAATGACTTATTGACAAGTCTTACAAAAAAATTTGAACAATTTTTTTTTAAATTATAGCCCAAATAGCAATTTTTGTAAAAAGAAATTTTTGCAATTTTTGAAAAATTAATAAAATGTATTTAGGGTTTTTTAAAAATGTCAAAATTTCAAAAAATTTATAAACGACCTAATGACAAACCTTCCAAAATAATTTGAACAATCTTTTTAAAAAACTATAGCTTAAATAGCAATTTTTGTAAAATAAAAATTATGCAATTTTTGAAAAATTAATAAAATGTGTTGAGGATTTTTAAAAAAATTTTAAACTTTAAAAATTCAATAAACAACTTGATAACAAAATAACATTTTTTGTAAAATGAAAATTATGCAATTTTGAAAAAATAATAAAATTGAATTTAAGATTTTTTGAAAATTTCAAAACATTAAAAATTTTATAAACAACTTAATAACAAGTCCTACAAAAAAATTTAAGAACATTTAAAAAAAAATTGTTGCTTAGTTAGCAATTTTTGTAAAATGAAAATTATGCAATTTTTGAAAAATTAATAAAATGTATTTAGGATTTTTTGAAAATTACGAAACTTTAAAAATTCAATAAATGACATAATTAAAATTGTCAGTTTTCAAACTAATGTAATAATTATAAAGTAACCGCAGAAGGAATACTTTTTAATCATGTTTTACATCTCGATTATCTCAATGCTCAACCACATCATAGTCATTAATGCCCTTATGACACTGTTTATAATTATATTTTGAATTACATATACAAAAATAGATAAAATTTGAAAAATCTCTAAAATGCACACTTGATCATTAATTTTATTGTAGATTGCAAAATAATGTTTGAGAAAAGTGAGCAATAGCAATTGTAACATGATATTACATGATCTAAACTGTCAAAATGTTTTCTAAAGTCTTCAATGTATATAATGTGTTATAGGTTCTAAATATTACTCTCATAGTGTAACAAAAGTTATCTAAATGTGCTCAAAACTGTCAAAATGTGTTCTCAAGCTGTCAAAGTATGTTAAAAGTAAAAAATGTCTTAATGTTTTCTAAACTGTTACAATATGTAGTTCAGTTTATATATTTGCGCGGAAGTAGTTTCAATTTTGGTAACTCGGGTAACCCAAGTGGTCATCTAAAAATTGGATGTTTTTCTTTGTAAATGTCAACTGTAATAAGATTAAGAATGAAGGAGACATATACAATCAATACGTCAAATATAAAATGAGTAGTTCTTAGATTTTGGGAAAGTAATTTTAATTGAAGTAACCCGCTCACTCACGTGTTAGTCATCAAAAAATTAAAATATTTTTTCTGCAAATGTCAGCTGTCATAAGGGTAACTCGGTTCATAAATTGCGGGTAACATTTTTTTAAAAAACTTTAGCTTAAATAGCAATTTTTAGTAAAATTTATATTTTAAAAATGTTGCAAACTCAAAATAATTTAAAATAAATCAACTAATTTTAATTTCATTGCAATCAATCTTGATAAATATATTTCTGCTATAAAAAAGCTACAATATTGCTATAATTAAATAAATTATTTCAATAATAGAAAAACACAAAGCTTGCAATAAATTCTCAAATACAATAAAAAGAAAAGAATAATAGAAAAAGTTTCTGCAACAACTAAATTACTTTTCAGTTGAAATGATTAATTACAACAATTTCTATTGTATACAAAAAAATATTTTTTCATCCAGTTTGCATGCAAATCATTAATGAATCATTCATATTGTTTTTATTAATTGTTACAATATTAACACGAAAGGGTTCGTGTTACATTATATTAATCAAATATATTAATATATAAATATTCATGTAACAATAAGAATATAATTTAATTATTGTTATTCCGATAGATGAATACGATAATAGGACATTTAATCAATAAAGTAATAATTTACATAAAATATTCCATCTCATGTGAAGTTTAATATGGCGTAACTTGTAGTTTCCTTTGGTTGATTTGAGTGGAAATGATAATTAGCCATTATTTGAGGGTAATGTTTATACAATTAATGTACAAGATAAGGAATGTAATTTATTCTTTTTATCATATAATTAAAGTGCTTGCGTTAGGATTATTTAATATCTTCCTGTTTTATTATTATTATTTTAATCTAATCAGATTATTCATGTTATGTATTAATTGTATTACAAAATAAATATTTTCATTGTATTAAATTGATTATAATTATAAAATTATGATTGATTGTTGTAAGAAACTAAATTTAATAGCTTTATTATTATATTTTGTTACCATGTTATTAAAGTCCTGTTATATTTAATATGATGTAATAAAATGGATTGTTAGTAATTTATGTATAAAGTCAAAATGTAAGGCAAGTACGTAAATGGTATTAAATATGTATTGAGTTATCGATTGGAATAATGCTTTGTATTTATTGTGTTATTTTGTGCATTGTTGCCATTTATTTAATTACAAACGCTTATGTTAAATTGATTGTAAAAATTTTGATAAACTTTTTACAGTTGGTACAACTGTTAATAGAGTGTTCCTAAATATCATAAAAATCCAATGTATGGTTTCAAAGTTATTTAATTTTTTTTATTCTAAATTTCTTCAATTACAGACGCGTTTACTTTTAAGGTTATGTAGAATTGACCGTACAAATTTTGATCTATTTTTTATATTTGGTACTACTGTAAATTACAGTGCAACTTTGATTTTAGCGTCTTTATGTGCAAGTTTGAATTTATTACTCTTTGTCGCGTTAACTTTTGAGGTTATTTAAAATTGGTCGTATAAATTTTATTATAATTTTTACAGTAAGTACTACTGTTAATAGAGTGCAATGTTACTAAATTTTATAATCATCCAATGTATGGATACAAAGTTAATTACATTTTATAATGTGACTTTATGTGTCAGTCATAAATTTATTAAAAAAAAAATTTTTTTTCAAAAATTTACAAAAAATGTTTTTAGTTTTTGAAATTCTTTTTTAAGTTTTGCTTATTGTTAAGGAATGTTTAATATATGTTTTGCAAAAATTTTGAATTATTTTTTTTCAAAATTTGTGACCTCAGCATGGTTAAAGCAATGCTTTAATTTAATAAGAATCTGATTTATTCAAAAATTCACAAAAAATACTTTTAATTTTTGAAATTAATTTTTGAGTTTTGCATTTTGTTAAAGAATGTCTAAATTATGTTTTGCAAAAATTTTAAATTAATAATTGAAAAATTGTGACCTCAGCGTCATTATGTGTGAGTCTTAAATTTATTAAATCTGATTTTTATCAAAAATTTACAAAAAATACTTTTAATTTTTAAAATTTATTCTTGAACATTGCATTTTGTTAAACAATTTTTAAATTATGTTTAAAAAAAATTAAAACAATTTAAAATTTGTGACCTCAGCGTCGTTAAGTGTAAGGCTTCAATTTGATTTTTTCAAAAATTTTGAAAAATTACTTTTAGTTTTTTTAATTTATTTTTGACTTTAGCATAATGCCAAACAATGCTTATAAAAAAATAAAAATGTTAAATCATTAATTCAAAATTTGTTACCTTGTAACCACACAACCGTGTGCAAAGCTTTACTTTAATGAGAATCCGATTTTTTTCAAAAATATACAAAAAATACTTTCAAGTTTTAAAATTAAATTTTGTGTTTTGCATATTTTTAAACAATCAATGTTTAAATTGTGTTTTGTAAAAATTTTGAATTTATAATTTAAAAATTGTGACCTCAGCGTCATTATGTGTGGTTTTTAATTTTATTAAAAGTTTGATGTTTTTCAAAATTTAACAAAAAATATTTTTGATTTTTTTAATTAATTTTTGAGTTTAGGATACTGTCAAACAACGTTTAGTACAAGTTTTATAAAAATGTTGAATATTTAATTTAAAATATGTGACTTCAGCGCCGTTAACTGCACTAGAATCCGTTTTTTTTCAAAAATTTTCAAAAATTATTTTTAATTTTTAAATATATTTTTTGAGTTGTGTATATTATTAAGCAATGTCCAAATAATGTTTTGCAAAAATTTTAAATCATTAATTCAAAAATTGTGACCTCAGCGTGGTTATGTGCAAGACTTCAATTTAATGAGAATCTGATTTTTTTCAAAAGTAAAACATAAAAAACTTTAAATTTTTGAAATTATTTTTTGAGTTTTGCATATTATTAAGCAATGTTTATATAATGTTAAACAAAATTTTTGAATCAGTTTAACAAAAACTGTGACTTCAGCGTCATTATGTGTGAGTCTTAAATTTATTAAAATAAAACATTTTATCAAAAATTTACAAAAAGTATTTTTAATTTTTGAATTTATTTTTAAAATTTTGCATATTATTAAGGAATGTTTAATTTATGTTTTGCAAAAATTTTGAATTGTTTTTTTTTAATTTGTGACCTCAGCATGGTTATGAAGCAAGGCTTCAATTTAATAAAAATCTAATTTTATTCAAAAATTTACAAAAAATACTTTCAATTTTTTAAATTATTTTTTGAGTTTTGCATATTGTTTAGCAATGTCTAACTTATGTTTTTTAAAAGTTTTGAATCAACAATTCAAAAATTGTAACCTCAGCGTCAATATGTTTAAGTCTTAAATTTATTAAAAATCCGATTTTATTTAAAAATTTACTAAAAATATTTTTAATTTTTGGAATATTTTTTTAAGTTTTGCATACAATTATTAAGCAATGCTTATATTATGTTTAACAAAAATTTTGAATTAATTTATTAAAAATTGTGACCTCAGCGTCATTATGTGTAAGTCTAAAATTTATTAAAAATGCATTTTTTTTCAAAAATTTACAAAAAATAATTTTAGTTTTTGAAATTTTTTTTTGAGTTTTGCATATTGTTAAGGAATGTCTAAATTATGTTTTGCAAAAGTTTTGAAGTTTTGAATTAATATTTCAAAAATTGTGACCTCAGCGTCATTATGTGTGAGTTTTAGTTTTATTAAAAATCAGATTTTTTTCAAAAATTTACAAAAATTATTTTAAGTTTATGAAATTAATTTTTGAATTTTGCATATTGTTAAGCAATGTCTAAATTAAATTTTGCAAAACTTTTAAATAATTATTTCAAAAATTGTGACTTCAGCGTCTTTATGTGTCAGTCATAAGTTTATTAAAAAAATATTTTTTTTTAATTTACAAAAAGTACTTTTATTTTTTTATTTTTTTTTTAAGATTTGCTAATTGTTATCAAATATTTAATTTATGATTTGCATCAATTTTGAATTGTTTTTTCAAAATTTGTGACCTCAGCATGGTTATGAAGCAAGGTTTCAATTTATTAAAAATCCGATTTTTTTCAAAAATTTACAAAAAATACTTTTAATTTTTGAAATAATTTTTTGAGTTTTGCATATTGTTAAACAATGTTTAAAATATATTTTGCAAAAATTTTAAATTAATAACTCAAAAATTGTGACCTCAGCGTCATTATGTGTGAGTTAAAATTATTAAAAAATCGATTTTTTCAAAAATTTACAAAAAATACTTTTTATTTTTGAGTTTTTTAATTTTTATTTTTGCATTTTGTTGAGCATTGTCTAAGTTATGTTTTGCAAAATTTTTGAATTGATAATTTAAAAATTGTAGCCTCAAGGTCATTATGTGTGAGTCTTATATTTATTAAAATTTCAAATTTTTCCAAAAATTTACATAAAAAACAATTTTTAAAATTATTTTTTGAGTTTTTTGTGTTAAGATATGATAAAATTATGTTTTGTTAAATTTTTTAAATAAATAATTTAAGATTTGTGACCTCAACGTGATTATGTGCAAGGCTTTAATTTAATGAGAATCTGATTTTTTTCATAAAAAAAAAAACTTAATTTTTGAAATTATTTTTTGAGTTTTGAATATTAGTAAGCAATGTCTAAATTATGTTTTTTAAAAATTTTAAATTAAAAATTTAAAAATTGCAAGCGTCATTATGTGTGAGTCTTAAATTTACTTAATCTGATTTTTTTCAAAAATTTACAAAAAATATTTCAAGTTTTTGAAATTATTTTTTGTACATTGCATTTTGTTAAACAATGTTTAAATTATGTTAAAAAAAAAAATTTAAACATTAATTCAAAAATTGTAACCTCAGCGTCGTTAAGTGTAAGGCTTCAATTTGATTTTTTTCAAAAGTTTAGAAAAAATACTTTTAGTTTTTTAAATTAATTTTTGACTTCAACATATTGTCAAACAATGCTTATATTATGTTCTGTAAAAATTTTGAATTATTAACTCAAAATTTGTGACCTCACCGTAGTTATGTGCAAAGCTTTACTTTAATGTGAATCCGTTTTTTTTCAAAATTTTACAAAAAATCTTTTTAAGTTTTGAAATTAAATTTTGAGTTTTGCATATTTTTAAACAATGTTTAAGTTATGTTTTGCAAAAATTTTGAAAGTATAATTCAAAAATTGTGACCTCAGCGTCATTATATGATTATTAATTTTATTAAAAATTTGATTTTACTTTTAATTTTAGAATTTTTTTTTTAAATTTGCTAATTGTTAAGGAATGTTTATTTTATGTTTTGTAAAAATTTTGGGTTTTGCATATTTTTAAACAATGTCTAAGTTATGTTTTGCATAAAGTTTGAAATTATAATTCAAAAATTGTGACTTTAGCGTCATTATATGATTATTAATTTTATTAAAAATTTGATTTTTTTTCAAATTTTTATAGATTTTTTTTTCAATTTTTTTAATTAATTTTTGAGTTTAGGATACTGTCAAACAATGTTTAATTTAAGTTTTGTAAAAATTTTGAATAAATAATTTAAAATATGTGACCTCAGCGCCGTTAAGTAGACTAGATTCCGTTTTTTTGTTAAAAAATTTACAAAAATTATTTTTAATTTTTAAAATTATTTTTGAGTTGTGCATATTATTAAGCAATGTCTAATTTATGTTTTACAAAAATTTTGAATGATTAATTCAAAAATTGTGACCTCAGCGTGGTTTTGTGCAGGACTTCAATTTAATGAGAATCCGGTTATTTTCAAAAATTTACAATTTTTTTTTTTAATTTTTAAAATTAATTTTTGGGTATTGCATATTGTTTAGCAATGCCTAAATTATGTTTTGCAAAAAATTTGAATTAATAATTCAAAAATTGTGGCCTAATCGCCATTATGTGTGAGTCTTAAATTAATTGAAAATCTGATTTTTTTCAAAAATTTACAAAAAATACTTTTAATTTTTAAATTTATTTTTTGAGTTTTGCATATTGTTAAGCAATGTCTAAATTATGTTTTGCAAAATTTTTTAATTATAACTTTAAAATAGTGACCTCAGCGTCATTATGTTCAAAGCTTAAATTTATTAAAAGTTTGATTTTTTTCAAAAATTTACAAAAAATTGTTTTAATTTTTGAAATTAGTTTTGCATATTGTTAGGCAATGGCTAAATTATGTTTTGCAAAAATTTTAGATTGTTAATTCAAAAATTGCGACCTCTTTGAATTTAATAAAAATTCAATTTTTTTCAAAAATTTACAAAAAATACTTTTGATTTTTTAAATTAATTTTTGAGTTTGTAATATTGTCAAACAATGTTTAGATTATATTTTGTAGAAGTTTTGAATAAATAATTTAAAATTTGTGACCTCAGTGTTGTTATGTGCAAAGCTTCATATTATCAAATAATTGATTTTTTATTAAATTTACTAAAAAGTTTACAATTTTTTAAATTAGTTTTTGAGTTTTTATGTATGATTAGGCAAAGTTATTATGTTTTTTGAAAATTTTAGAATTTTTATTTAAAATTGTGACCTCAGCGTGGTTATGTGCAAGGCTTCAATTTAATGAGAATTCGATTTTTTTCAAAAAGTTTCAAAAAATAGTTTTAATTTTTTAAATTATATTTTGAATTTTGTTTATTGTTAAGCAATGTCTAAATTATGTTTAACAAAAATTTTTGAATTAGTTTAACAAAAATTGTGACCTCAGCGTCATTATATGTGAGTGTTAAATTTATTACAAATTCGATTTTTTTCAAAAACTTACAAAAAATAGTTTTCTTTTTTAAATTAATTTTTGAGTTTAGCATATTGTCAAACTATGTTTAGAATATGTTTTGTAAAAATTTTGAAAAATTTAAAATTTAAAATTTGTGACCTCAACGCCGGGCTTAAATTTATCATTTTTTAATTTTTTTTTCAAAAGTTTACAAAATAACTTACAGTTTTTGAAATTGATTTTTAAGTTTTGTTTATTGTTAGGCAATGTCTAAATTATGTTTTGCAAAATAATTGAATTGAAAATTTAAAAATTGTGACCTCAGCGTGACTTTAGCGTCATTATGTGTTTATTAAAAATCCGATTTTTTTTTAATTTACAAAAAATTCTTTCAATTTTTTAAATTAATTTTTGAGTTCAGGGTACTGTCAAACAATGTTTACATTATGTTCTGTAAAAATTTTAAATAATTAATTTAAAGTTTGTGACCTCAGTGGCGTTAAGTGATTGAAACTCCGATTTTTTTTTTTTTAATTTTCACAAAAATTTACAAAAATTACTTGTAATTTTTGAAATTATTTTTTGAGTTTTGCATATTATTAAACAATGTCTAATTTAAGTTTTGCAAAAATTTTGAATTAATAATTCAAAAATTGTGACCTCAGTCTCATTATGTCTCTTATATTTATTAGAAATCCGATTTTTTTACAAAAAATTACAAAAAATACTTTTACTTTTTGAAATAATTTTTTGAGTATTGCATATTGTTAAGCAATGTTTAAAGTATGTTTTGCAAAAATTTTAAATTAATAATCCAAAAATTGTGACCTCAGCGTCATTATGTGTGTCTTAAGTTTTGCATATTGTAAAATAATGTTTTAATTATTGTTTTGTAAATTTTTTATATTTATTCTACTTTTCTTGTAGTTGTTTTGCTTAGTGGTATTAAATTACAAGTTAATAGAGATTAATGAGATTAACTCTAATTTGTTTGATGTCACGTGGGTCAAACTGAAGTTAACATTGCATTGATAGATTAGTTTAATTGGATTATCTGACGAATATTTTAAAAAACCGTCACGAGTCAACATGATATAATTGTTTCGTCGCTACTTGAATTGAGGTCAATATAGATTTAAACATTTAATAAATCAATTTCAAGAATTAATTAGCATATTAATTTCTTAATGAACTTTTAATGTTATAATCAATAATGAAATAATTCACGACTTCCTGCAAATATGTTAATTCAAAATAAAACTTGAAGTAGGCGTAATCGATTTTAACTATGCAAATTGTTAAAAAAACTTTGACATAGTAAGTGTCGCATGAAATGAAACACCCTTGAAATATTAATTTGTTAAGCAAAAGAACTTTTGCTTGTTGTTTTATTTTTTTTATAAAGAAATGGGACATAAACGAGAGCCCTACTTTCTGGTTGAAAACTTTGTTTTGTGAAAAAATATGCCTCGAACGTGCAATTCAGAATGGAAATTAGGTCTTACCTTCAAAATCTCCTTCCCTTATTTCTGTCAGTCTATTCTCCTGCATTTCAAGTTTCTTAAGCATATCGAGAATCGACAGTGCTTTTTGTGGAACTGATGTTAAACCATTTCCTCCCAAATTTAATCGTTTTAATTTTCTGTAATAAAAAATTAATTATAAAATTTAATTAACTTTGGATGTTTGTTTTTGAAATAAACTGTAACATTTTGATGCTGCAATTGAGTTTGGTTTGAATTTTGTTGATGCAATGATATATATGTGGAATTGGACGCAAAGCAATGGAAACTTTTAAATCGAATTTTATAATTTTAAATAAAGCCGAGCGAAATTTACGCAAGAACAAATCTTTATGTTACATTTTATGATTTAAAAGAAAATATGAAATCAATACATTTTAGATGTACTTGTTTTGTAATAAATAAATATTTTATTCTGATTCAATCAATACAACAAAAGTATATACAGTTTGTGATGGATAAATGTAACAAAGAAGAAGAAGGAAGAATCTATTTACTTAGTTTTTAATAACAAATTTATTCTACCTAATACATTACTAGTTTCGGCTATGTAATAAATTATAGGAGAAATTAGTAATTTATTTGTAACAATAAAAAATAGTTTTTTTATTTTCAAATTTATTTTTGAGTTAAAAAAATTATCTAAAAATGAAAACTAAATTTTTTGTAAAGAGAAATTAAATTAATTGATACAAAAATTTGAAGAAATTGGTTTTGCGAATTCAAATACGGAGTCCTACGTTGATAATTAACAATCTTAGCAACATCTACACCAAATTTATGCTTTTGTAATATTTTAAAGTTTAGATTTGGCGGAGATGTAGCCAAAATTTTGCGTTTTAACATACTGAGGCTAACTGCTAATATTCGGTGGCTTCTTTGCTATAAAACAATGTTTTTGTGAGACAATCAGATAGAATTACACAATATATTATTTTTTTTAAGTATTAAAAGCAAAGCAAAGGATTATATAAAATTTTGCATGATAGTTTACGCCTTGTTGTGTTGTTTAATATTATTAAAAAAATATAATTCAAGCAATGAATACAAATCAGTGCAAGCAACATTTATTATTATTACACTTTTTTCCTTTTGGATAAAGTAAAATGCATAAATTCTACTTGTATAATAACAATAAAATATAAGGAAAATAATCAAATTATATAACTCGTTTTGGGAAGTGCATTAAATAATTCAGTAATATTTTCTCTCTTTTTTACGTAGAGATACGACAATGTAATAAATCCAACTTGCATAATCTGAAAATATATGTTTCCCAGTATGAATGGATGCTGTAAATCACACGGGGTTTAAAAAGAAAGGTAATTAAATTTAACTTACTTTTCCAAGCCGGCGAAAGCCTCGGGATCGATACTGGTGATTTTGTTTTCATAAAGTGTAAGTATTTCGAGAGTATCTAAGCCATCAAAAGCTTTCGCGTGCAAACTGGATATCCTGTTGTGGTTCATGTTCAGGATTAATAGTTGATGCAAATTTTTATAAGCGGCTGAAGGGACTTGTGTTAGACTGTTTTGGGAGACGTCTAGTTGAGTTAACATTTTGCCTGTAATAAAAATTGATTTTATAATTGTTTATTTTGGGTTTTGTTTTATTATTACCAATTGAACTTAAAGATGCTTCTTCTACAACTGACAGAGAACTGTTGTGGATTGTAAGATGCCGGATGTCGAGGCCGAGGAAAACGAAACCGGTCAATTTTCTTAGATTGTTGTGTCGGAGTTTCAAGTAAAAGATTACAAACTGTTTGCCTTTTAGTACGGCCATAGCATTTCCTATGTGTTGCTGATCCGTGTACTCGCATAGAATATCTAAGCCGTTCTTCTTTACCGAGCAAGAACATGGCGATATATCTCCTCGCGGTGGACATTGCTGCTGGAGCTGTAACAATAAATAAACATAAATTAAATTAGTAATGCATTGGCAAACAATTAATTAATTACAAAAACAAATAAATGCTATAATTGTATCCAATGTTCTGTTTTGTTTCAGGTAATGAAGAAAAATATTTGATCACAAATGTATGTAAGTAGAAACGTATTAATTTTTACAAATTTATATAAATGGTATTTATGACGATGAATTGTGTTGTTACTAGCAAAACTTTTTGTTTTAGTAAAATAGTAAGTAATAGTTTGTGGTAGCTCAAGTTGAAATTTTTGAGGTTATATAAAATTGAGCTCATAAATTTTTATAATTTTTTCACAATTGGTACTAATGATATTAAAGTGTACTGGTACAAAATTGCTAACATTTCTAATGAATAGTTTGCAAGTTATGATTGTTTTAGTATAGCAGTAAGTAGTAGTTTGTAGTAGGTCAAGTCGGGATTTTTGAGATTATATAAAATTATAATGATAATGAAGTGTACTGGAAGAAAATTGCATCAATTTCCAATAAATAATTACCAAGTTATAACTGTATTAGTAAAGTAGTAAATAGTAGTTTGTGGTAAATCAAGTAAGGATTTTTGAGGTTATATAAAATTGAGCGCATTGATTTTTATAAATTTTATACAGTTGGTACTAATGATAATAATGAGTACTAGTACAAAATTGCATACATTTCTAATATATAGTTAGCGAATTATGATTGTTTTAGTATAGCAGTAAGTAGTAGTTTGTGGTAAGTTAATTCGGGATTTTTGAGATTATATAAAATTGAGCGCATCGATTTTTATAAATTTTATACAGTTGATACTAATGATAATGAAGTGTACTGGAATAAAATTGCATCAATTTCCAATAAATAATTACCAAGTTATAACTGTATTAGTAAAGTAGTAAATAGTAGTTTGTGGTAAATCAAGTAAGGATTTTTGAGGTTATATAAAATTGAGCGCATTGATTTTTATAAATTTTATACAATTGGTACTAATGATATTGAAATATTTTGGTACAAAATTGTATAAATTTCCAATGAATAGTTAGCGAGTTATGAATGTTTTAGTAAAGCAGTAAGTAGTAGTTTGTGTAAGCTAAAGTTGGTTAATTTGAAGGTTATGAAAAATTAAGAGAATTAATTTTCATAAATTTTTTACAGTTGGTACAAATGATAATAAAATATACTAGTACGAAATTGCATCAATTTCCAATAAATAGTTACCGAGTTATGACTGTATTAGTAAAGCAGTAAGTAGTAATTTGTGTTACAGTAACTCGGTTAATTTGAGGTTATAAAAAATTGAGCGCATTAATTTTCATAAATTTTTTACAGTTGGTACTACTAATAATAAAGTATACTAGTACAAAATTGCATCAATTTCTAATAAATAGTTACCGAGTTATGACTGTATTAGTAAAGCAGTAAGTAGTAGTTTGTGTTAAAGTAACTCGGTTAATTAGAGGTTATAAAAAATTGAGCGCATTGATTTTCATTAATTTTTTACAGTTGGTACTAATAATAATAAGGTCTATTAGTACTAAATTTTATTGATTTCTAATAAATGGTTAGCCAGTTATGATTGTTTTAGTTTAGAAGTAAGTTGTAGTTTGTTGTAACTCAAGTAGGAGTTTTTGAGGTTATATAATATTGAGGGCATTGATTTTTATAAATTGTATGCATTTGGTACTAATAATAATGAAATGTTTTGGTACAAAATTGCATAAATTTCCAATGAATTGTTATCGAGTTATGATTGTTTTAGTATAGCAATAAGTAGTAGTTTGTGTAAGCTAAAGTTGGTTAATTTGAAGATTATTAAAAATTGAGCGCATTAATTTTCATTTTTTTTTACAGTTGGTACTAACAATAATAATGTATACTAGTACAAAATTGCATAAATTTCTAATAAATAGTTAGCAGGTTATGATTGTTTTAGTATAGTAGTAAGTAATAGTTTGTGGGAGGTTAAGTCGGGATTTTTTAGGTTATATAAAATTGAATTTGCATCAATTTCCAACTAATAATTAGCAAGTTATGATTGTTTTAGAAAAGTTGTAAGTAGTTGATGTTAGCTCAAGTCGGTTAATTTGAGGTTATAAAAAACTGAGCGCATAAATTTTTATAGATTTCATACATTTTGTACTTATAATGATTAAATATATTTGTACAAAATTGCATAAATTTCCAATAAATAGTTAGCGAGTTATAATTGTTTTAGTAAATCTGTAAGTAGTAGTTTGTGCAGCTTAAGTCAGTTATTTTGAGGTTATGAAAAATTGAACGTATTAATTTATATATAGTTTATACTGTTAGTAGTATTAATGATGAAGTGTATTGGTACAAAATTGCATAAAATTCCAATAGATGGTTAGCGAGTTATGAATGTTTTAGTAAAGTAGTCAGTAGTAGTTTGTGTTAGGTCAAGTCGGTTAATTTGAAGTTATAAAAAACTGAGCGCATAATTTTTTATAAATTTTATACATTTAGTACTAATAATGATGAAATAAATTTGTACAAAATTGCATAAATTTCCAATAAATAGTTAGCAAGTTATAATTGTTTTAGTAAATCAGTAAGTAGTAGTTTGTGCAGCTTAAGTCAGTTATTTTGAGGTTATAAAAAAATGAGCGTATTAATTTATATAAATTTCATACAGTTAGTACTAATATTGATAAAATATATTGGTACAAAATTGCATTAATTTCTAATGAATAGTTGCGAGTTATAATTGTTTTAGTAAATCAGTAAGTAGTAGTTTGTCCAGCTAAGTCAGTTATTTTGAGCTTATGAAAAAATGAGCGTATAAATTTATAAAAAATTTATACAGTTAGTACTAATATTGGTAAAGTGTTTTGGTACAAAATTGCATCAATTTTCAATGATTAGTTAGCGAGTTATGATTGTTTTAGTAAAGCAGTGAGTAGTAATTTGTCTTAGCCTATGTCGGTTAATTTGAGGTTATAAAAAACTGAGCGAAACGATTTTTATAAATTTTATAAAGTTGTTACTAATATTGACGAGGTTTATTGGTACCAAATTTCATTGATTTGTAATAAATGGTTAGCAAGTTATAATGGTTTAGTAGTAGTTTGTGTTAGCTTAAGTCAGTTATTTTGAGGTTATGAAAAATGAGCGTAATAATTTATATAAAATTTTTACAGTTAGTACTAATAATGATAAAGTGTATTGGTACAAAATTGCATCAATTTCAAATGATTAGTTAGCAAATATGATTGTTTTAGTAAAGTAGTAAGTAGTTGGTGTTAGGTCAAGTCGGTTAATTTGAGGTTATAAGAAACTGAGCGAATAAAAGTTTTATAAATTTTATACATTTTGTACTAATAATGATGAAATATATTTGTACAAAATTGCATAAATTTCTAATGAATAGTTAGCAAGTTATAATTGTTTTAGTAAATCAGTAAGTAATAGTTTGTGCAGCTTAAGTCAGTTATTTTGAGGTTATATAAAAATGAACGTATTAATTTATATAAATTTTATACAGTTAGTACTAATATTGATAAAGTATATTGTTACAAAATTGCATTAATTTCCAATGAATAGTTAGCGAGTTATAATTGTTTTAGTAAATCAGTAAGTAGTAGTTTGTCCAGCTAAGTCAGTTATTTTGAGCTTATGAAAAAATGAGCGTAATAATTTTTAAAAATTTTATACAGTTAGTACTAATATTGGTAAAGTGTATTGGTACAAAATTGCATCAATTTTCAATGGTTAGTTAGCGAGTTATGATTGT
Organism: Tachinus rufipes; assembly: GCA_963932245.1. NCBI lineage: Eukaryota > Metazoa > Arthropoda > Insecta > Coleoptera > Staphylinidae > Tachinus > Tachinus rufipes. The sequence goes on along the minus strand of OZ010744.1, from coordinate 116,236,868 downwards.
TTTAGTTAGGCAGTGAGTAGTAATTTGTCTTAGCCTATGTCGGTTAATTTGAGGTTATAAAAAACTGAGCGAAACGATTTTCATAAATTTTATAAAGTTGTTACTAACATTGACGAGGTCTATTGGTACCAAATATCATTGATTTGTAATAAATGGTTAGCAAGTTATAATGATTTAGTAGTAGTTTGTGTTAGCTTAAGTCAGTTATTTTGAGGTTATGAAAAATGAGCGTATTAATTTATATAAATTTTATACAGTTAGTACTAATAATGATAAAGTGTATTGGTACAAAATTGCATCAATTTTCAATGATTAGTTAGCAGTTATGATTGTTTTAGTAAAGCTGTAAGTAGTTGGTGTTAGGTCAAGTCGGTTAATTTGAGTTTATACAAAACTGAGCGCATACATTTTTATAAATTTTATACATTTTGTACTAATAATGATGGAATATATTTGTACAAAATTGCATAAATTTCCAATGAATAGTTAGCAAGTTATAATTGTTTTAGTAAATCAGTAAGTAGTAGTTTGTGCAGCTTAAGTCAGTTATTTTGAGGTTATAAAAAAATGAAAGTATTAATTTATATAAATTTTATACAGTTAGTACTAATATTGATAAAGTATATTGGTACAAAATTGCATTAATTTCCAATGAATAATTAGCAAGTTATAATTGTTTTAGTAAATCAGTAAGTAGTAGTTTGTGCAGCTTAAGTCAGTTATTTTGAGGTTATGAAAAAATGAACGTATTTATTTATATAAATTTTATACAGTTAGTACTAATAATGATAAAGTGTATTGGTACAAAATTGCATCAATTTCCAATGATTAGTTAGCGAGTTATAATTGTTTTAGTAAAGCTATAAGCAATAATCTGTGTTAGCTTAAGTTGGTTAGTTTGAGGTTATAAAAAACTGAGTGTATAGATTTTTATAAATTTTATAACAAGGCTAATGTGTTTTGTTATTAAATTGCATGAAATTCCAATGAATGGTTGGTAAGTTATGAATGTTTTAGTAAAGGAGTAAGTAGTAGTTGGTGTTGGGCCAAGTCTGTAATTTGTTTTTTGCCGACTGCGCCAAAACAGTTTATTATTATTATTATATAATTTTGATACCAAATTAGTAAATTGTAGTTTTAAAACATTTAGTGACAAATTGTAAAAAAAAATTGATATTTTAGACCAAGATTGACAGTTTAAAAACATTGTAGATTAAAAACATTCTGATTGTTTGAAATTTTTTTTGACAACAGTTTTAAATAGTTATTTGACAGATTGTCATTAGAATTGACAATTTAAAACATAAGTGACAATTTAGTAATAATGTTTCTATTGACATCAAATTTGACACTGGAAATAAAACAGTTTTTGACATTTTAAAATAACATTTTGAGGTTATCCCAAATAATGTTTTTTTTGTAATTAAAGCAAACGCACTAGAAACAAACATTGTTTTTTTGTCAACTGCGCTAGAATAGTTTGTACGAGTTATTTACGCGTGGACAAATGTTGAAACCAAAACAGCACAGGTTTTGACATTTTAGGACACATTTTGATTCTTATTATTGACATTTATTGTTAAAGTCTAATTTGACAATAAGCAGACAAATTTTGATTGAAGTGGATCACTTGCTCACCCAAGTGTCAGTTATCAAAAGGTTGAATCACAACTTTCTCTTGTGATTTTTTGATGCTTGCAAAAAAGTCTTACATATAATCTCTTGATAACAAGCGCTTGGGCGGGTGGGTGGGACACTTCTTTGCATAATAACGAGTTAGTAGTTTGGATTTAAGTGGCTCACTTACCTAACCAAGTGTTAGTCAACAAAAAGTTAAATCACAACCTTCTCTTGTGACTAAATTACTTTTGACGCTAGCAAAGAAGTCAAACATTTAATCTTTTAATGACAAACGTTTGGGTGGGTGGGTGGGACACTTTTTAGTATAATAACAAAATAGTCATTTAAATTAATGTGGCCCACCCACCCACCTAAGAGTAAGTTATCAAGAGGTTAGATCACAACCTTCTCTTGTGACTACATAATTTCTGACGATCAAACGAATGAAAAACGCTTGAATGGATAAGTGGGACACTTTTTAGCATAATAACAAGTCAATTGTTTGAATTAAAGTGGCCTATCCACTCACCCAAGTGTTGGTTATCAAAAGGTTAGATCACAATCTTCTCTTGTGACTAAATTATTTCTAACGCTTGCAGTAAGATCAATTCATTAATCTCTTGATGACAAACGCTTGGGTGGGTAGGTGAGACACTTTTTAGTAGGATAACAAGTTAGTAGTTTGGATTGAAGTGACGCAACCACTCACCCAAGTGTAAGTTATCAAAAGGTTAGATCACAACTTTTTTTTGTGACTAAATTACTTCTGACGCTTGCAGAAAAATCAATTATTTAATCTTTTGATGACGAACGCTTGGGTAAGTAGGTGGAACACTTTTTAGCATAATAACGAATTAGTAGTATGTATTGAAGTTATGATTTCAGAACAATATTTGTCAGTTTAGAAGTTATTTTGAAAATTTTTGGACAGTTTAAGAATTATTTTGACAATTTAGAACTTTTTTGGACTGTTTTGAAAACATTTAGTAAGACTTTTGAAAAGAATTTTTTTTTTGGCATTTAGAAATTATTTTGGCAGTTTTAAAAACGTAAACAAAATTTTTTGGCAGTATTGAAAACATTTGATATATTTGTGACAGTTTTAAGAACATTTAAAAAATATATTGATGGTTTTATGACTAATTTAGATTTTTTTGAACAGTTTTGAGAAAATTTAAAAAATCTATTTTTTTAATCTTTTAATTTTGTTTAGATAAATTTTTGACAGTTTGAAAAAAATATTTTGAAAGAATTGAAATAATTAAAAGTTTTTTTTTAAAGGTTAGTTATTATTTCAACTGTTTTGAACTTTTTCCATCTGTTTTCAACATTTAGACATTTTTTTGGCGGTTCTGAGAACTTTTTGAATATTTTTGACAGTTTATGAATTATTTTGACAGTTTAAATTTTTGTAGACACTTTTAAGTAAATTTCGAAAATCTTTTGACAAGTTAGAAATTGTTTTAAGACTAATTAGTAAAACTTTTAGCAGTTTTGAATACTTAAATTTTTTTGTCTGAAAACATTTAAAAGTTAAAAGTTTTATAAAATGTTTGACAGTTTTTAAAACATTTAAACAAAGATCGCTTTGAGAACACTTATAATATGTAATATTTTAAAAAAGTTAAGAACATTTTGGCTGTTTTAAAGAAAGTTTATGTTTTTTGAATCTTTATACATTTAGTTCATTGATTTATTCTTGATTACCAACACCTGAGTGGGTGGGCAGGGCACTAATTTAATTGATTTTGGGACAGTAGTTTTTTCGTTAGTTTTTGCCTACCCACTCACCCAAATGTTTGTGGTTTAATCGTTTGATCACCAACACTTGAGTAGTTGGGCGGGGCACTTAATTTATTAAATTAAAGTAGTTTTGACGTTAGTTTCCGCCCACTTACCCAAATGTTTGTGGTTTAATCTTTTGATCACCAACTCATTACTAGGTGGGCGGGGCTTTTAGTTTATTGATTTTGGAATAGTAGTTTTGACATTAGTTTTTGCCTACCCACCCAAGTGTTAATTAATAAACTTCTTGATCACCAACACTTGGGCGGGTAGCTGGGACACTAAGTTTATTATTTGCGGGACAGTAGTTTTGATTTTAGTTTTTGCCTACCTACTCAAATGTTTGTGGTCTAATCTCTTAATTACCAACATTTGGGTGGGTGGGCGCTGCACTTAGTTCATTGATTTTTGGACAGTAGTTTTGATTTTAGTTCCCGCACTAAGCTTATTGATTGCGGACAGTAATTTTAATTTTAGTTCCCTACTACTCAAGCAAGTGTTAGTATCCAATTTTTTAATTTATAACACTGCAGTGGGTGGGCGGGGCACCTAGTGAATTGTTTATTATTTGCCAAACAGTAGTTTTGATTTTAGTTCCCACCCACCCACCCAAGTGTTTGTAATCCATTTTCTTTATTACCAACACTTGGATAAGGCACTGAGTTTATTGATTGCAGGACAGTAGTTTACAATTTGGTTCCTGACCGCCCACACAAATGTTACTTATCTTACTACTTGATCACTAATATTTGGGTGGGGCATTTATTTTATTAATTGCGCAACAGTGGTTTTGACTTTAGTTCCCGCGCAACCACTCAAGTGTCAATTATTTAATTTTTTTATTACCAATACTTGGACGGGTGGGTGGACTCTAAGTAATAGGCAGACAGTAGTTTTGACTTAAGTTCCCGCCCACTTACATAAATGTTTGTGACCAATCTTTTAATCACCAACACTTGAGTTGGTAGTCGTTTTGGCTTTAGTTAAAGCCCACCCACCAAAGAGTTAGTTATGCAACTTCTTAGTCACTAATACTTGAGTGGGTGGGACTTAGTTCATTGTTGCGGGACAGTAGTTTTGACTTGAGTAGGTGGGTGGAGCACTAAGTTTATTATTAAATCCAGACAACAGATTTGAAAACATTTTGAACTTTTTTGAACTGATTTGAAAACATTTCTAATAATTTTTTGACCATTCAGAAATTATTTTGAGAGTTTTGAAGAAATATTTTGAGTTCAAGAATTATTTTAACAGTTTTGAGAATGTTTTTGAAATTTTTTCTTGTTTTAAAATTTGTTTGGACAGTTTTGACATTATTTTAAAATTTTACAATTTATTAAGCATTGAGATTTTTTTTACATTTAGAAATTCTTTTGTAAGTTTATTTTGGCAGTTTTGAGTACATTTATAAATATATTGGAAGTTTGTGATTTATTTCACAGTTTAAAATTTGTTTGAACAGTTTTGAGAACATTTAAAATATATAATCTTTGTTATCTTTAAAAAATAATTGAAAAACATTTCAAAAAATTTGCAAGAGTTGTTGATTGAGAAATTATTTTGACAGATTTAAAAACTTTTGAAGTTTTTTTTGACACTTCAGTAATTATTTTAATAGTTTTGATAACATTTTAAATTGTTTTTTACTAATAATTTAGAAAATCTTTTGACAGTTTAAAATTGGTTTAACAGTTTTGAAAACATTTAGACCATTTTTGGCAGTTTTAATAATGTTTTGATTGTGTGAAAATTTATTTGATAGTTAAAAATGTTTAAACAATCTTTTGACAATTTTGAAATCATTAAAATAATCTTAAGTTTTTTTTGACATTTAAAATATTTATTGACAGTTCACAACTTGTTTAAACAGTTTTGAAAAATAATTTTATCAGTTTTGAAGACGTTAAATTTTTTTTTGTTAGTTTTAAATTTATTTAAACAGCTCAGACAATTTTTTAATTTTTTTTTTGAGTATATTGAGAAATTATTTTGACAGATTTGAATAACCGTTTTGTGTTTTGGCCATTTAGAAGTTATTTTGACAGTATTTAGAGATTTTTTTTGACAGTTTTAAAAACGTTTAGATGAATTTTTTGATTGTTTTTTTTTTTTTTTTTAATATTAAAAACAAATTGTGACAGTTTAAAAATTATTTTGGCAATTTTGGAAAAAAAAAAAAATTTAAAAAAAATTTAAATTTTTTTGACAAGTTTAAATACATTTCAAAAATCTTTTATTGTTTTGTGAACATTTAGAAAATATTTGGATAGTTCAGAAATTATTTTACCAGTTTTGAATCAAAATATAAACAAAAATTACTTTTTAAATTAGATTTTGAAAGTTTTGAGAATATTTAGATTTTGCTAACTGAATATTTAAAACTAATTTTGACAGTTTTGAGAAAATTTATAAAAATTTTTGACATTTCAAAATTTATTTTGATGGTTAAAATTTGTTTCAACTGTTTTAACAGTTTTGAGATTATTCAGATAATATTTTGACAGTTTTGAGCACATTTAGAATTTTTTTTTTTTGCAGTTCCAAAATTATTTAGAAAAACGTTTGATTTATTTAGGAATTTTTAGAAAAAAAAATGGCAATAGAAATAGAAAAAAAAATTAAAAATTTTTATGAAATTTTTAAAATAGTTTGAAACTTTTTTTAGGCATGTTTGAAATAATTTTTACAATTTAAAAAAAAATTGAGAAAATTTTATTTTTTGACACATTAGAAATTGTTTATAACCGTTTTGAGAACATTTAAAAACTTTTTTGTTGCTTTTAAAAACGTTTAAAACTTTGTTGATTGGTCCAAAAATTATTTTAACAATTTTGAAAATATTTAAAGAGCTTTGAAAACATTTTGAAATTTTTTTGGAAATTTAGAAATTATTTTGACAGGTTTGAGAACATTTAAAAAAAATTTTGATTGCTTTGAAAATATTTAGAAAATATTTTACCAGTTTTAATTTGTTTTATTACAATTTAGATTTATTTTGATCGTTTTGAGAAATTTAGGAATTTGTTTGACAGTTTTGCAAACATTCAAATTGATATGATTTCTTAATTTTTTTCACCAAATTGGTTTACAAATAGTAAAATTATTTAGTTCATTAGAAACATTAGGATTTGCGTTTTAAAAATCTACCTAATTCCTTCCTTCAAGAATACTAGATCAGTTCTATCATAAGTTCCTAAAATTATTTTATTACAACAATAGAAACTGAATTTTATACAATTATTAGCATGAAGTAAATATTTTTATCAATTACAGCAAATAATTAATTAGCATTGAATGTAATCATAATAAAAATGTGTTAATATAATTCCTACTAAAACTAAAAATAAACACTTAAACCTGTAAAGGTTAACACGTACATACAGGTGTATTGATTTTTCCTCCAATAAACGAAGCTGTCAATTAAAGTGAAAACTGAGGTCAATTCATTTCCAACACAATTTAAACAAGATAAAAATCAAATTGCTTTTGAATTATTTAATTTTTAAAATAGTAACCTCTGTGTGTGAATATATTTAAATCTCTCTCTCTCTCTCTGGAAACACAAATTAGTGTAACCAAATGGAAATTCCACATATTACCTGTCTCGTCTGATTCAGAATGAAGATGACGGGCCTAATAGTAAACGACATTTTATGTGTAGCTCACTGACATGAGTAATGAACGTGCCTGGTTTCAATAAATTACGGACGTGATTATAGCTCCGAATGCACGGATCATTTTGATTCCCAAATTGACAGGCTTGCATGGAATTATAGAATCGATTTATGATCGAAATGTGTTATATTTCAACAGTTTTACAATGTTTGTATGGATATTGAGTTTGTTTTGAATGTCAGAACTGATCATATCTTAATAGTAAATATTTATACAAGTTTTTTTATAAAAATTTAAATAAATTACTTTGTTAAGTCATACGTCAATAGTCTACCTAACAACCATCCCACAGAAATCAGCAATTGAAGCAAACTTTCCAGCTCATTAAATCAGTTCCTATTATACACGTTACAATATTGTTAGAACATATAAAGTTTGACTTAACTTGATTACTCAAGAAGATGTAAATCCTAAAAAACTTAAACTAAACTAAATATTTCAACTATTGACTAAAATGTGAATTAATTGCCTTCAAAATTGATTCAAACTGATAGTACTAAACATTGTTAATTTATAATAAATTTTCAATATTTGCTTCCTGCAATAATTGAGTTTAAGCAGAATATTCGCTGAAAGTTGGAAATGAGTAAATATAAAAATAAAAGAAAAATATAAAATCAATAGAGTTTCAGTGAGTGGAAGCACAAACTGAATGGTTTTAAATATGCATTGCATCTCTTTGCAAATAGATAGATTGAACTTAACGTATATGTAAAGAAATGTATTCAAGTAAAAAAATGTGTTTATTATGCTGCATGAACAAAAAACGATAAAAGTTGCAAAATTATATAGATTTGCATTTAAATCTAAAATTAACAATTCGGTCAAAATTATGAATTCAAAATGCAAATATTGACCTGTTGCCCTGAAAATCGATTACACAAAACATACGCATTACCGTAACTAGAACACATATAAAATATAATATTCTTTCCAAAGTAGACAGCATTAGAATTTATTGCGCCTCATCACGTAGCCAGCATATATTATAGTTACCTTACCGGAAAATTTCATTATTTCCCAACTGATAAACAACAACTTTTATGTGCACCTTGTGAATTGAAATAATTATGTTACCATACCATAATATTTTGAGGAAATGAATTGAGGATGTCATAAAAAATACAATCAAAATCGAATGAATGATGATTCGTTATAGCAATTAATAAAAATAATCTTGTATGGGTTGGAAACACATAAATCAATTGTCGAAGCGATTTGTATTGTCAGTATTAAACTGATTCATAATTTATAACCATTGAGGCTCCATTACGACTATTATAATATTTAGTACAATTTTAGTTCCATTATGCTACATGCAAGAATGTTGCGACATTAATGAAGCAATGCAGTTATTGTAAACGATTCTATGTATAACTTCAGTAGATTTTTTAGTTAAATAAAATTAACTTATTGCAGAAAGTAAACACGAATATATTATAATACATATATCAACTTTACATTTAGTAAAGGGTTGGAAAATATATTTCTAAACTTTTCATATAATTCTTTGCAATATATAACTTTCACTGACGTGAACAGGATAGAGTTACATGGTGTTGTAATGTGTTTCATTTTCAGGCGTGAAAAAGTTGAAAATAAACTCATAATTATAACTCTGGACTTTTTAATAAGTAAAAATGTGAATGAACTTTGTTTGAGGGAGGGAATAACAGATTATTTTAATTATTTATTCTAACGTAGTAAAATAATAATTTTATATTTTTCATGTTTATGATATTAATGGTGTCGTATTATATGGTACTTATTATGTTTATATCTTTGTATATATTTTATTTAATAACCAGAAATGGGGCTTTATATCAGTAAAGTTATTTTCTTCTTTGTGTATAAATTGCGCAAAAAAAATCATTTATGCATAAAAATAGCTTTCTTATATAGCAAGCATTTTTAGCATAAAATAAGAAAAAAAAAAACAAAAAAAATATTTTAATACTTTTTAGCTAATTATTTAACATTCTATAGATAAAAATTTGCACTTTTGTTCACTTTATAGCTAAATTTTTATGTTTTGTAAAAATATTGTTGATATTTGATAGCTGGGTTTTGCTATTTTTGAGGTTTTATAAAGATTTTTACATCTTTTAACAGTTTATGGCTTAATTGACAATTGTTTGAAACATCAAAGCCAAATTTTGCTATTATTGAAATTTTATAAACAAAATTCTGTAGTTTTCAACCGTTTACAGCCAAATTTTGTTTACCTTTTTAATGTTTTAACAATTTATGACCAGATTTTGTTTTTTCTGACTTCTTTTGAATAAACTTTAGTGTTTTTTGAGAATATTTTTTTACTTCATGGTCAAATTAGCTAAATTTAACATTTTTTAAATAGAATTTTGCGCTTTTTGACAGTTTTTGAATGGAATTCTAAAGAAATAGTGTAGTTTTAGATGCTCTTCCTCACATTTAAGTACTATATTCAACACAAGAACGTTTATAAGTTTTATATGTAATTGTATGACTATACCGATGGTGAGTTTTAACAATTACATTTGAAACTAATTAGAAAAGTTTATTTTAGCATAACAGTAGATCTTAAAATTGATCAAATTCAGCGCAGAAAACCCATTTATTGCACTGAACTTGCTTAAAACTTTAAGAATGGCAAAGCAAAAATATTTATAACATAAAAATTGCTTGGGAGTTATATTTCTACAAAAAAAATCTAAAAGTTAAAGCAGAGAACTCATTTATTGCATAAAATTAGCTTGGAAAACCTAAAGTTTGTTTAGAAATCTTGAAATTTGTATAAAACAAAATTTATAATATAAAAATGAAGCTCATTTTATATAAAATTTAGTCTTGTAGATTTGTTTAGAAAACTTTTATATTGCACAAAAAATATGAAAATTGCGCAATGAATGTTAGATGCCATTTAGTTGTTAGAGAATTGTTTAACAATGAATCGCTTCATAACTAATGTTTGGGTGGGTTGACAAGCAAGTTAAAATTGTGGGCAAATAGCTTTTTTTTTGTGACCCACTGACCCACCAAAGAAAAAAATCATAAAAAGATCAATTATTTCTCGCACTTCTTGTGTTCTTAGAGCAGTTTAGTACAAACAAATGATGTCAAATGTTACTTAGACATTAAAGAATTGTTTAACTATAAGTTAAAATTGTAGGCGGATAGTTTCTTTTACTATGGCCCACCCACCCAAGTGTTTGTCATCAAGAATCTATTAGTTTTCCCACCTCTTGTGTTCTTGTAGGTATTACGTACATGACAAAGAATGTCAAATGTTATTTAGATATTAAAGAATTGATTAATAATAAATCCTTTAATAACTAACGCTTTGGTGGGTGGGTGGGCACCAAGTTGAAGTTCTTGTAGCTAATACGTACAAGACACAGAATGTCAATTGTCACTTAAATATCAGAGAATTGTTTAATGATAATTTCCTTAATAACTAACGCTTGGGTGGTTATGTGGGCTACAAGTTGAAGTTGTAAGCGGATAGCTTTTTCTATTATAACGTACTCACCCACCAAACATCAAAAGATTAAATATTTTTGTACTTTTGTAGCTATTACGTACAAGACAAAGAATGTCAAACGTCGCTTATACATCAGGGAATTGTTTAATAGTGCATCCCTTGATAACTAACGTTTGGGTGGGTGGGTGGCCACCAAGTTAAAATTGTGAGCGGGTAACTTCTTCAACTATGGCCAACCAACCCACCCAAATGTTTGTCATCAAGGGATCTACTACTTCTTTGACTTCTTGTGTTCTTGTAACTATTAGGTACAAGACAATAAATGACAAATGTCACTTAGTCATCAGAGAATTGTTTAATAATGAATCCCTTAATAATTAACGCTTGGGTGGGTGGGTGGGCACTATGTTGAAGTTCTGGGCGGGTACATTTTTCTACGGCCCACCCACTCACCCAAATGTTAGTCATCAAAAGATTAATTACCACCTCTTGTGTTCTTGTAGCTATTACGAATAAGACAAACATTGTCAAATGTCACTTAGACATTAAAGAATTGTTTAATAATAAATCTTTTGATAACTAACGCTTGGATGGGCAACAAGTTGAAATTATGGGCGGATAGCTTCTTCTACTATGACTCATCCACCCACTAAAATGTTTGTCATAAAAAGATTAATTACTTCTCTCACCTCTTGTGTTCTTGTACCTATTACGTACAAGACAAAGAATGTCAAATGTCACTTAGACATCAAAAAATAGTTTAATTATAAATCCAAGTTGAAATTGTGAGAGGGTAGCTTTTTCTACTATGGCCCACCTACCCATTCAAACGTTAGTCATTAAAAGATCTATTACTTCTTTTACTTTTTGTGTTCTTGTAGCTGTTACGTACAAGACAAAGAATGTCAACCGTCACTTAAACTTCAGACAATTGTTAAATAATACATCTTTTGATAACTAACGCTTGGGTGGGTGAGCGGACACTAAGTTAAAATTGTAGGCGGGTAGTTTCTTCTACTATGGTCCACCTATTCATTTGTTTGTTATTAAAAGATCTATAAGTTCTCCCATCTTTTGTGTTCTTATAGCTATTACGTACGAGACAATAAATGTCAAATGTCACTTAAACATCAGAAAATTGTTTAATAATAAATCACTTCATAACTAACGCTTGGGTGGGTGGTTGGGCACTAAGTTGAAATTGTGGGCGTGTAGATTCTTCTACTATGGCCCATCCGCCCACCGAAGCGTTAGTTATCATAAGATTTACTAGTTCTTTTATCTCTTGTGTTCTTGTAGTTATTACGTACAAGACAAAGAATGTCAAATGTCACTTACGCATCAGAGAATTGTTTAATAATAAATACCTTGATAACTAACGCTTAGGTGGGTTGGTGGGCACTAAGTTGAGATTGTAAATAAAAAAATAAATAAATTTAAATTGTGGGCGAGTAGCTTTTTCTACTGTTTATGATAAATTGCGCACAAACCGCAAATATTGCACAAAAACTGATTTAACTCAAAAAATTTGTGATAAATTGTGCAAAATACTTTTATATTATGAATAACGTGCTTAAAAAACTTATTTATTTTAAAAATTATTTTAATGGAATATCAAAACTAGCAAAATCCAGTTATAAAGTATGAAAATAATGTTAGAATGTACTTAATTTTGGTCATAAACTGTTAAAAAATGCAAAATCCTATTAATAAAAAGTCAAAACTGGTATAAAATATTAAAATATTGTTAAGAATAGCCAAATTTAGTCGATATCTGATAAAAATGCAAAAATTTTGTCATAAAATGTAAAAAACAGCAAAGTTTGGCTATGAACTATTAAAATACTGTCAGAAAGAATCAAAATCCAACCATAAACTGTTGAAAAATGACAAAATTAACAAAAACTACAAGAAAATATTAATAAAACTAGCAAAATTTTATAATTAACTGATAAAAAGTGCAAAATCCTATTTATATAAAGTCGTATAAAGTCAAAAATAGCAAAGTTTATCTATAAAATGTTAAAATATTTTCAGAAAGAACCAAAACACAACTATTAACTGTTAAAAAGTAGAAAACTCTACTTATAAAATGTCAAAAATAGCAAAATCTAGCTATAAAATATCAAAATGTTGTAAGAATTAACAATATTTGGTCATTATCTGGTAAAAAAATGTTTGGCAACCAATTACCAAAATATTTTAGAAAGAACTAAGAATCAACTTTCAACAAGTTAAAATTCCACTTTTGAAATTTTAAAATAATAATATCCGGTTATGAAATATCAAAATACTTTTAAAAATACCAAAGTTTGGATATAAAATATGAAATAATAAAGTATTGTAAAAATAGTAAAATGTTGAAAAATGTAAAATTTTTGTCATAAAAAGTCAAAAATAGCAAAGTTATCAAATTATTTTACAAAACTCCACTTTTGAAATTACAATAATATCAATATTCGTTCATAAAATATCAAAATATTGTTAGAAATAGCAAAGTTTGTGCAAAACGTGCAAATTTCTTTTAATAAAATATCAAAAATAGTTATCAAGTTACAACAATCACAAAAATAACCAGCCTAGAACAGCAAAAAAGAATCTGAAAATACGAAAACTTGGTGATAAACTGTTAAAACAAACAAGTTTTGTTTTATGGAATTTCAAAGTTAGCAAAACTTATCCGTAGAGTATTAAGGTACTGTTAAATATCAATTAAATTTGGTCATGAAATAAAATAGCAACATTTGGTTATTAACTGGTAAAAAGTACAAAAATTTGTTTATAAAAAATCAAAAATAGCTAAGTAGCTTTGAAATTATAAAATAATGTTAGAAAAAACCAAAATCCAACCATTAAGTGTTAAAAACACAAAATTCCACTTATAAAATGTCATAAATAGCAAATTCCCGCTATGATATATTAAAATGTTGTTAAATAGCAACATTTTGTCATTAACTAATGATAGTGCAAATGTAAAATTATTCAAAAATAGCAAAGTTTAGTTATGAAATTATAAAATAATGTTAGAAAGAACCAAAATTTAACCATACACTGTTGAAAAGTACAAAATTCTACTTGATTTTTGACGTAATAACAAAATCCGGTAAAGAAATATAAAAATATTAATAAAAATAACAAAGTTTGGCTATAAAATTCTGTCAGAAAAAATAAAATCCTACCATAAACTGTTAAAAAAAAACAATATTTTACTTAAAAAATGTTAAAAATAGCAAAGTCCGGCTAAAAAATATTAAAATATTGACAGAAATACCCAAAATCTGGCAATAAACTGTTTAAAAAAGCAAAGTTCTGTTATAATAAGTTAAAAATATTTAAATCTGCTCATAAATCATTAAATTATTTTCAGATAGAACTAATTTCTGGGCAAAAACGGTTGAATAGTGTACAAAATTTTATTCATAAAATCTCAAAATTAGCAAAAGTTGGAACATCAAAAAATTAATTAACATCAAAATTTTGTTAGAAAAAAAATAAAATTCAATTCTATTTATAAAATATTAAACATAACAAATAACTTTTAAAAACTTTTTATCAGCATAAAAAACTAAGTTTATTTAAGAATAAAAATAAAAAACAAATTTATTGCAAAAAAAAAAAACAATTCTACAAAAAATCTTTATTGCATAAACTTGCACAAAAATTTATCTCAATAGTAATAATAAGAGTTTTATTTATTATATTCTGCAGGAAATTCAGTAAATATCGTTTAAAACCTTTTTATAGCATAAATGATTTGTTTAAAAAAAAAAAAATCAGCAGAAATCTTATTTATTTCTAAAAATTTGCACTAAAATCTAGCTTATCTTATGAAATTTATTATTAATAATAATAATAAACACAAAAAAAAATTGATTTATATTATGGATTGTTGCACAAGAAACCTATTAAGTTGCACAGAAAACTCATTTGTTGCATAAAATTAGAACAAAAAATAAATGTATTACATTACTTAATTATTGATAAAGCACCAAAAAAACTGATTTATTTTATTAAGCTCACTTTAAGTTGCACAAAAAACTAATTTGTTCAACTCAATTCATTATTTAGGAAAACTATATTTAATACAAAAATTATAAATATTAAAATAGCAGATTATTAATTAAAAAAACAAAATAATAAAAAAAATATGTATTGCTTAATAAAATTCACATACACACCCAACAAAAATTAGTCAGATAACTAATTTTTATAAAAAGTTAAGTTAAAAATCATTATTAGGTATATCATAAAATTTCCAAAAAAAACTTTTCTGCAAAAAAGATAAACTTGTCAAAATAAAGAACCTACGAACAGTACAAGTAGAAAAAGATAACGTTCTGACTGAAGTATGGACTGCAAGACTATGGGAAAAGATTTAGAAAACAATTTTTTATAAAAATGTAATGGTGGTAGAGCAATAATACTAAACCTTGCTTATAAATAAAGTCATCATTGTTATTATTATTCGCATTTATTTTATAAGTTTATCAAAAATTGAACGCTGAACCCAAATATGCAAATATTGTATCAAAAATTGTGAAAAAAATAATTTTTTACTTAAAATTAAAAAAAACTGGAGCATTATTTAATAGAAAAATAACTAAAATACACATTATTTAATAGAGAAATAGCTAAAATACACATTAATTAATAGAGAAAAAACTAAAATATACATTATTTAATAAAGAAATATCTAAAAAACACTAGATTTAATAAAAAAATAACTAAAATACACAATAATTAATAGAGAAATTACTAAAATACACAATATTTAATAAAGAAATAACTAAAATACACATTATTTTTATTTATTGATTGAAAAGATTGCGTAAACCTCATAAATATTGTTAGAAAATAATTAAATGTATTATATTTTTTTTTAAATGCAAAACTTAAAAATTGCAAAAGCCAGCGATAAAATACTAAGAAATTGCTAATCAGAACCAAGACTCGAAACAGTCAGAAAGCACCATAACTCAGCTATAAACTGTTGAAAAGTGCATTTTTATGAAATAATAAAATTAAAGTATAAAAAAGTTAATAGGAAACAATAAAATTTGATCATAAACTGTTAAAAATTGCAAATTTCTATTAATAAAATGTCAAAAATAAACAAATCCGGTCATAAAACATTAAAATATTTACAAATAGAATCAAAATCTAGCGTTCAAACATCAAAATATTGTTAGAAAATTTCAAAATCCACTCATTTACTGTTAAAATTGTAAAAATAGCAAAATTTCTTATTATTAAATTTAGTTAGAAATATCAAAACTTGGTCGTTAACTAGTAAAAAGTACAAAATTCTATTTATATCATTTTAAAAATAGCAAAAGTTATGTTAAATAGTGTCAAAAAGAATGAGAATCCGACTATAAACTGTTGTAAAATACAAAATTCTACTTTAGAAATCTTAAAAATAACAAAATCCGCCATGAAATATCAAAATATTGTTAGAAAAAACAAATCTTGTTTATTTACTAGTGAAAAGTGCAAAATTTTATTTATAAAAATTTGCAAATAACAAAGTTTGACTATAAAATTATAAAATACTGACAAAAAGAATCAAATTAACCATAAACTGTTGAAAATTATATGTTTCAACCTTTACGTCATCAGACGATGATACAATCAAGTAGTTTTTAAATATATTTGTGACATAGTAAATGTGTTTTATTTATCTTAAAATAAACTATCATATAGTAACGGCTACCACTGTTCATTTTTTTGTTGAAAAGTACTACTTAATTATAATAAATAGCAAAATCCTGTCATAAAATATAAAATATCATCAGAAAGCACTAAAATCTGGCAATAAACTACAAAATTCTATTTTAATAAATAAAAAATGGCTAAATCTGGTCAAATACCATAAAAATATTTTTATATAAAACCAAACACGGTTGAAAAGTACAAAATATTATTTATTTAATGTCAAAAATAGCAAAATTTAGCTTTATAACATCAAAATATTAATTGTAGAATATAAAAAAAAACAATAAAATTTTAAAAATTCTAAGCTTTTGTAAAATTCTATTTATAAAATGACAAAAATAGCAAAATCCGGCTATGAAATATCAACATATTGTTTAAAAGATCCAAAATATAACTTTTAAACATAATAATCATAAACTGTTGAAAAGTGCAAAAATCTTTTTATAGAATGCCAAAAATACCTAAAGTTGGCATAAAAGCATAAAAACTATTATTATATATTTATAAAAGTCAAAAATAGCAATGAAATATTAAAATACTGCCAGATAAAAACTCAGTCACATTATTAGATGTTGAAAAGTATCAAAATTCTACTTCTAAAATCTTAAAAATGGCTATGAAATATCAAAATATTGTTAGAAATAGCAACAGTTAGTCAATAACTGGTGAAAAGTGCAAAATTTTATTAATTAAAACTCACAAATAGCAAAGCTTCAAATTTTGACTATATTCTGTTGAAAAATACAAAATACAAAATACAAAATTGCACAAATGAATTGTAAAAAATAGCAAAATGTAGTCTATAAATATAAAACATTTTCGAAAAGTACTAAAATCTAGATATAAACTGCAAAATTCTATATTACTTGATAAAAAATTACCAAATCTATTCATAGAACATTATATATTTTTATATAAAACCAAACTCTGAATAAAAACTGCAAATTTCTATTCATAAAATGCCAAAAATAGCAAAAACCCGCTATGAAATATCAACATTTTGTATAAAATAACTAGAATATAACCTTTAAACATCAAAATAATGTTACAAAATAATACAATACAATCAAAAACTATTGAGAAGTGCAAACGCATTTTTTATATAACGTTAAAAAATAGCTAAATTTGGCATTGAAGCATAAAAACTATTGTTAGGAATTGCAAAATTAACTTATTTCTAAAATTTTATTTATATAAAAACCAAAATAGCAATAAAATATATTAGATTACTGTCAGGAAGAACTCAAAGCAGACTATTAACATTTTGAAAAGTAACAAATTTTTCTTATAAAATGCCAAAAATAGCAAAATTCTGTTATAAAATTTCAAAATGTTATTAAAAATGGCAAAATTTGGTCTTTAACTGGTAAAAAGTGCAATATTCTTATTATAATAAATTAAAAATAGCAAAGTTTAGTTATAAAATTTCTAAATACTGTCAGAATTTTCCAAAATTTAACAATAAACTATTGAAAACTACAAAATTTTAGTTCTACTTCTATAAAATATGAAAATATTGTTAGAATTAACAAAATTATGATTATCTACTAAATTGTGCAAAATTGTATTTCTAAAAATTCAAATCTAGCAAAGTTTGGCTATGAAATGTTTAAATATTGTCAGAAAAAACAAAAAGTACAAAATTTTATTTTTGAAATTCCAAAAATTCCAAAATTTGGTTATTAACTGGTGTAAAATGCAAAATTTTATTAATAAAAAGTCACAAATAGCAAAATTTGACTATGAAATTATAAAGTACTAGATAGAATTAAATTTTGACTATAAAGTGTTAAAAAGTACAGTATTGCACTAATGAATTGTAAAAAATAGCCGAGTCCTCTCATAAAATAGTATCAGATAGCACAAAATTTTATTTAAAAAAAAAGATCAAATCTGGCCATAAAACATTAAATGTTTTTATACGCAACCAAATTTTGGCCAAACGCGGTTGGAACTACAAAATTTTACTGTACAATGTCAAAAATAGCAAAATCTGGCCTTAAAGCATCAAAATTACAATCAATATTTTGATGCTTTAAGTATAAAAAATTTAAAAAATTTAAAAGTATATAATATAATAAACTGTTGAAGAACATTTTGTTTTAAAGAAACAAAAAGGTAACCTTTAAACATCAAAATTTTGTCACAAAGCACAGAAATACGGTCATGAACGGTTGAAAAGTGCAAAAGTCTTTTTATAAAATGCCTAAAATAGCTAAATTTGTAAATACTGTCAGAAAAATCCAAAATCTGACCATAAACTGTTGAATTCTACTTATTAAATTTCAAAAATAACGAAATCCAGCTATAAAATATCAAAATATGTTTAAAACAGCAACATTTTTTCATTAACTAGTAAAAAGTGCAAAATTCTACTTACAAAAGGTCAGAACAGCAAAGTTTGGCTATAAATTTTAAAATATTTTTAGAAAGAACCAAAACTTGACCATAAACTCTTAAAAGGTATAAAATTTTACTTATGAAATGTTAAAAATAATAAAATCCTAGTAAGGTAATTCTACGATAGTTTGGAAAAATCAAAAATCATATTTAAAAGGATGTATGTTTTCCAAAATGATTTTCGAAAAATCGGAAAATTACTATTTTATTGATATCTTTGATTGCGCTACACCTGGAGATTTAAAATTTGAATACGATACTCTTGAAACATAGTACTTTTGATTCCAAAAATTTAAAAAAAAACTGAATTTGCTTGCTCAAGGGTGAAATAAAACACATAATTGCTAAAAATGTGTTAATTTTAAGCGATTTTTCTCGGATTTTCACTAATTTTACTAATTTTACGGCTTTTTTTAAAAGAATTTTAAAAAACAGACATAATGATAGCGTTCTACGCGCTATTTACACTGTAACCTAGAGATCTAAAATTTTAAGAATTGTCATAATTTGGTACCTCAAACATGTGTACAAAATTTGAGCAAAACCAAAGATATTGATGTAGGGCCAATTTTCCGAACTATCGTGAAATTATAAATACCAAAGCTGGTTTTTATTTGATAAAATATGAAATAATGAAACACTGTCAAAAAGAACCAAACTCCGACCATAAACTGTTTAAATTTTACTTATGAAATGTCTAAAATAGCAAAACCAGGCTATAAAATATAAAAACATTTTCAAAAAGCACTAAAATCCTGTCTTAACTGTTAAAAATGCAAAATTCTATTTATGAATTGTCAAAAGTAGCAAATAACAACCACAAAACATCAACATATTGTAAGAAAGCACCAAAATTTGGATATAAAATATTAACATATTGTAGCAAAAAAAAAACAAAATCTAAAACATTAAATTTTTGTCACTCATACCAAAATACGGCCATAAAGGTCAAAAATAGATAATTAAAAAGCATAAAAAATATTGTTAAAAATAACAATAAAATTAATTTTTGCTTGAAAAGTGTAATTTTCTTTATAAAAAGTCAAATTTAGCAAAGATTGTCTATGAAATATTAAAATACTGTCAAAATAAACCAAAATAGTTTTGAAAAAAACAAAATTTACTCTTGTAAAATGTTGAAAATAGCAAAATCAGACTATGCAGTATTAAAATAATGGTTAATAATTGCAAAATTTGGCACTTAACTGATAAAAAGTGCAACATTCTATTTGTAACAATTAAAAACAGCCAAGTTTGTCTAGGAAATATTAAAATACTGTCGGAAATTTTTTTTATTACAAAAACAAAATTCCACTTTTGATATCCAAAAATAACAGAATGGAAACATCAAAATATTGTTAGAAATAGCAAAATTTTGTCGTTAGCTAGTGAAAAGTGAAAAGTTCTATTTATTTAAAATGAAGTTTTATTAAAAAATCTTAAAAATAACTAAATCCGGCCATGAAATATTAAAATATTGTTTAAATTAGCAAAATTCTGTCATTAACTGATAAAAGTGCAAATTTGCATTCGTAAATGGCAAAGTTTGGTTAAGAAATGTTCGAATACAGTCAAAAATAACTAAAATCTAACTATAAACTGTTAAAAAGTACAAAATTGCACTTATAAAATGTCAAAAATAGCAAAATTTCAAAAAGAAATATAAAGAGATAAATATAAATAGCAAAATTTTTAAGTTAACTGGTAAAAAGTGCAAAATTCTATTTAAATAAAGTCAAAAATAGCAAAGTTTGGCTGTGAAATATTAAAATACTGTAAAAAAAACTAAAATCTAACTATAAACTGTTGAAAAGTACAAAATTTTAATTTGAAATTGCAAAATTAACAAAAAAATAAGATATCAAAATATTATTATAAATGGCAAAATTTTGTTTATAACCGGTAAGTTGTGCAAAATTATTGTTATAAAAAATCAAAAATAGCTATGCAATTTTAAAATATTGTCAGAAAGTACCAAAGTCTGACCATAAACTGTTGAAAAGTACAAAATTCTACTTCTACTTTTATAAAATATTAAAATATTGTTAGAAATAACAAAATTATGATTATTTACTAAAAAGTACAAAATTTTATTTCTAAAAATTTAAATATATCAAACTTTGGCCATGAAATATTTAAATACTGTCAAAAAGAATAGTTGAAAGTACAAAATTCTACTTTTCTAAAATATCAAAATATTGTTAGAAATAGCAAGAGTTAGTCATTAATTTGTGAAAAGTGCAAAATTCTATTAATTAAAAGTCACTCATAGCAAAATTTAACTAGGAAATTATAAAATACTGACAGAAAGAATCAAATTTCGACCATAAACTGTTTAAAAATACAAAATTGCACTAATAAATTGTAAAATTAGCCAAATTTAGTCATCAAATATAAATAAATTATCAGAAAGCACCAAAATTTGGCTAAAAACTGCAACATTCTATTTTAATAGTAAAATCTAGTCATCAAACATTAAAATATTTTTATATAAAATCAAACTCCGGCCACACGTAGTTAAAAAGTATAACATTTTATTTAAAATGTCCTTGAAGCAATAAAATATTGATTTTAAAATATAAAAAAAAGAATTTAAAAGTAGCAAAATCCGGTCAAAAATTTTTGAAGAGTGTAAAATTCTATTAAAATACCAAAAATAGCCTAATCAACATTTTGTTTAAAAGAAGCAGAATATAACTTTTAAACATTGAAATATTGTCACAAAACAATAAAATACAATCAAAAACTATTGAAAAGTGCAAAAGTCTTTTCATGGAATGCCAGAAATAGCTAAATTTGGCTTTGAAGCATAAAAACTATTGTTAGAAATTGCAAAATTAACTTTTTTGTATTTTTTTTTTTTTTTTTTAATTAAAATAATGTCAGAAAAAACTAAACTCAGACTATTAACTGTTGAAAAGTACCAAATTTCACTTATGAAATGGCAAAATCCGGTTAATAAGTATCAAAAAATTATTAGAAATGGCAAAATTTGGTATTTAACTGGTAAAAAGTGCAAAATTCTTATTATATCAAATGAAAAACAGCAAAGTTTGTCTATGACATTTTGAAATACTGTTTGAAAGTATAAAAATAATATATAAAATCCTTAAAATAGCAAAATCCAGCTATAAAATATTAAAGTATTGTTTGAAATAGCAAAATTTTTTAATTAACTCGTAAAAACTGCAAAATTCTGTTTTCAAAAGGTCGAATACTCTCAGAAAAACCCAAAATTTGATCATGGACTTTTAAAAATACAAAATTCTACTTATGATATAACAAAAAGAATTAAATCCGACTAAGCATTAGCAAAATATTGTTATTAATAACAAAAATAAGTTTTATTTGATAAAATGTGCAAAATTTTATTTCTGAAAAAATTAAAATAGCAAAGTTTGGCTATGAAATATTAGAATAGAACTAAAATCCGACCATAAACTGTTTAAAATTGCAAAATTCTACTTATAAAATGTTAAAACTAGCAAAACCCGGGTATGAAATATCAAAATATTTTTAAAGAACATCAAAATCTTGCCATAAACTGTTAAAAAATGCAAAATCCTATTTATGAATTGTCAAAAATAGCAACTAATGGCCACAAAATATCAAAATTTTGTAAGAAAGCACTAAAATTTGGCTATAAAATTTTAACTTATTGTTAAAAAGAACCAAAATCTAATTTTTAGACATCAAAATATTGTTACAAAAACTAAAATACGGCCATAAACTATTCTAGAAATGCAAAATATTTTTCATGGAAGGTAAAAAAACCCTGATGTGGCCTTTAAGCATAAGAAATATTGTTAAAAATAACAAGAAAATTTGTCTTTGCTTGAAAAGTGAAATTTTTTTTTAATAAAAAGTTAAAATTAGCAAAGATTGGCTATGAAATATTAAAATACTGTCAAAATAAACCAAAATAGTTTTGAAAAAACAAAAATTACTTTTGCAAAATGTCAAACATAGCAAAATCCGGCTATAAAGTATTAAAATAATGTTTAAAAATAACAAAACTTGGTCTTTATTAACAAAAATGCAACATTCTATTCATAAACAGTCAAAAACAGCAAAGTTTGGCTATGAAATATTAAAATACTGTCGGAAAAAATCATAATTTTATTACAAATACAAAATTCCACTTTTGAAATCTAAAAATAACAGAATATTGTTAGAAATAGCAAAATTTGGTCGTTAGCTAGTGAAAAGTGCAAAATTCTATTTATTTAAAATAAAGTTTAATTAAGAAATGTTAAAAATAACTAAATCCGGCCATGAATTATTAAAATATTGTTAAAATTAGCAACATTCAGTTATTAACTGATGAAAGTGCAAAATTGCATTCATAAATAGCAAAGTTTGGCTAAGAAATGTTAAAATACTGTCAGAAATAACCAAAATCTAACGATAAACTGTTGAAAAGTACAAAATTCCACTTATAAAAAGTAAAAAATGGCAAAATCCGGAAAAAAAATATAAAAATATTAATATAAATAGCAAAATTTTGTAATCATCTAACAAAAAGTGCAAAATCTTATTTATATAAAGTCAAAAACAGCACAGATTAGCTATGAAATAATAAAAAACTGCTAGAAAAAACCAAAATCCGACCATAAACTGTAGAAAAGTACAAAATTCCACTTTAAAATTGCAAAAATAACAAAATCCAACCATAAATTATCAAAATATTGTTAAAAAGCACTAAAATTCAACTATAAATTGTTAAAAAGTGCAAAATTTTACTCAAAATAAGTCAAAAATGGCAAAATTTGGTCAAAGACCACATTAAAATATGTTCAGATAGAACCAAACTACGGCCGAAAACAGTTAAAATGTTAAAAATAGCAAAGGCCGTTTTTGATACATTAAAATACTGATTCAAAAGAAATTAAATTAGCAAAATTTAGCTGTGATATATCAAAATTATGTTGTTAAAGAATAAAATCTAGTTATAACCTGTTGAAAAGTGCAAAATACTATTTATAAAATGTTCATAGCAGCCAAATTTGGCTATAAAATAACAAATTATTGTCAGAAAACACTATAATCCGTCTATAAACTGTTAAACATTGCAAAATTTTAATCATAAAGTCAAAAATAGCTAAATTTTGTAATGAATTACCATCATAAAGTACCAAAATCCGACCATAAACTGTTGAAAAATACAAAATTTTACTTATAAAAAGTGAAAAATAGCAATGAAATTTCAAAATATTGTCAGAAAGCTTAAATATTCGGCCATAAACTGTTAAAAAGTGCAAAATTATGTTTATATTAGGTCAAAATTGCTAAAATTGGTCATAAAACAATAAACTATGTTTAGGTAGAAGCGAAAAACAGTTAAAAAATGTAAAATAGTAGCAAAATCCGGCCTCGACATAACAAAATATTGATTCAAAATATTTAAAAAATTATTGAAATTTGAACAATATTAAAATTGTCTGAAAGCACCAAAATCGGATCATAAACTGTTGAAAAGTGCATAATCCCATTTACAAAACCTAAAAAATTGCAAAATAATATTATAAAGTATTAAAATATTGTCAGAAAGCACTAGAATTCTGCAATAATCTGCTGAAATGTGTAATCAATTTTAATGTCAAAAATAGCAAAATCCGGATATGAAAAATTAACATTTTGTTTGAAAGAACTAAAATCTAACTTTAAAACATCAAAATATTAGCACAAAATATGATGATAAACTATTTAAAAGTGCAAATGTTTTTTATGGAATGTCAATAATAGCTTAATTTGGTCTTGAAACATAAAAAAATATTGTTAAAAAGCACCAAAATCCGTCTACAAACGGTTGAAAAGTGTAAAACTTTATTAATACAAAATTTAATAGCAAAATCCAACTATGAAATGTTGTCAGAAAGAACTAAAATCTGACCATAAACTGCTAAAAAGTTTAAACTTTTATTTATAAAATGTCAATAATATTAAAATTTGGCTATACAGTATGAAAATATTACCACAAAGCATCAAAATTTGTGATAAACTGTTAAAAAATGCAAAATTCTAACCATAAAAGATCAAAAATGGTTAAATCCAATTATAGAACATAAATTTGACTTTGAAACATAAATATATTTGTTAGAAACCATCAAAATACGGATATTAACGTTTGAAAAGTGTAAAATTGAATTTATAAAATGTTAAAAATAGCAAAATCTTGGTTTAAAACAAAAAAATATTATCAGAAACTGGCCGTAAACTGTTATGAAATTCAAAACTAATCAGAACAGATCACAACAATCCTGCTAGTACCTAGACAAATAAACTTTTATGTCTTGCTACCGATCGATTCTCAGCACTTAACTTATGCTAATAAAAGAATTATTTTAACAAACCAATAAGTGCTAAAATTGACTTTATATTTAAAATTTACATGTACAGGTACTTACATTATGTAAAATGAAAATTTATATTTTCAGCTTTAGAGCCCTGACCTGATGTGATAAGATAGATGCAATTTTAAATTGGAATACTTTGTTGAGAAAGCACTATTCCCGTGAAAACTCGATGAAAACGGGCCAATTAATCACAAACTACACAAAACTTTTCCATATTATAGTCCGTAACACTATATTAATCTTTAGTATCAAACAGACACCTCAAAACAGCATTTTTTAGATTTCTAATTTATAATCAACAAATTTGACATTAACAAAATGTTTTAACATCTTTTACTAACCTCATAGCTTCAACAATATTTTATTTATCATTTATAGCTTTCACGTGTCAGTAGGACACTTTTCCTTTGTATGGGAAACATTCAATAAATAATAATAGAGTGTTTTTGACAAATAAGTAAGGGACAACAAAATTGAATTCTAGTCCGGCGGCTAATATCCTATACAAGTTCAGAATGAATTCACTAAACTGAGTCTATTATTTAAAGTAACACAATTAATACAAAGTAATAAAATTATTTAATCTTTTCAACTTTTGTTTGCAGACTTAATAAACCTGCGTGAATAAATTTTGTTATAAATACTAAAACGGTGTGGTAGCTCAGTGGTGGATCGCTTGCATATTATGACTAATTAAGAACTTTCATTTTATCTATCCCATCAAACCTTTTTACTTATATAAAATAGCAGTAAAAGACACAGTAATTGAATATAAAAAAATAAAATAAATTTCTTACCTCGCACGTGGCCAGAGCGCACAGTCCAGCCAACACAACTAACACAGCCTTCGCCCATCTGACCACCCGCACCCTGGCCATGCTCTCTAGGAGTTTGGCCTTCGGCTATGCCATTATCATCAACTCTCCTTTACAATCTGAAAACAAATAAATTATTAAATTCATTCATTGATTGATAACATGAATAATATAATAACAATTTTTTATGAAAAATAAATTAATCATAAAATCGATCCTGAATATTCAAAGCAAATATTTTCATTTAAAAAATTCTAAACGTAACCCAGAAATCGAGTGGTACTTAAGAATATTTTAACATCAAAGGGTTAGTCAATTTGTTGGTTTGCATCTAACCCTATTCAAGCACTTACTTTGAAGTATTACTTTGTTGAATATTTCAATATAAAAAATAATTTAAATTAAAAAAATCAATTTGTAAAAAAACCTTTAATTAAGAGATTTCATTTAACCCAGTTTGGTTTATTGATAAAATTTTAATTACATTTAATGCTGAAGCAACAAAAATCAATTTTAGATCAACTTGAGTTAATTATACGTTTGCTGAAAGGAATGCATTTCTATGATTTCCGAAATAACTACTAAATGTATATTCAAAATGTAACTTTGTAGCGCACTCAAGTATTATATTACTCACAAATAACGTGCAATTAAAACTTGAAACTTGTTCCAATTAATTGCCGGTGATTATTGGAGCGTAGAAGTGCCTCTATAGAAGGTGTTCTATATCGTTATGTTTAAACTTTAGCATCGTAAACTAGATTCTTTTAATTTTTTATTGATTATCCTTAAAATAAATTTGTATTAATTTTATTCAACTGTTTAGAATTGTGGTAATTTTATGGTTGAATTAATAATTACATTATATGACCACAATTCAAATTTAATAATATATTAACTATATTGATTGATGTGGTCTAATTTATATTTAATTTATTAATAAATGTATTATGTTAGTATTGATGGATTTAATGTATTTCTATAGTAAATAGGATTGAATCCCAAACGTAAATAAAATCTACTGATTAATTAATTACATTGCAATGCTATTAAATCATTATGACTTAGATAAGGTCGACATGCACGGAAATGTCATAAAGTATTGCAAAACTTCATTTAACATGAAATATCATACAATGGAAATATCATACAATGTTTACATTATGAAATGCAATTGAATTAGTTTAAACTTTTCAATCAAATTTCCTTTGTATTTGCATTCTGTTTATTATAAAGCTTCAAATAACTACAAGTTTAGAAATGTAAAATTTATTGTTTTATAATTTTTTTTAGTTTTATAAATACTTTTGTTTTGGTTTATTAACAGTTGGTACTAATAATATTGAAGTATGTTGGTACCAAATTATTTCAAATTCATTTTTGAGTTATAATTTTTTAAGTTGATCTTCAAGACGTTTTCTTGGGTTTAGGCAAGTCAAATAAATTTAGGTTATGCCAAATTACTTGTATGGAATTTGATTAATTTTGCACATTTGGTACTAATAATATTAAACTATGTTGATACCAAATTATATCAAATTCTAATGCATAATTATTGAGTTATGATTTTTTAAGTTGACCTCCAAAACATTTTTATTAGATTTGGCCAAATCAATTAAATTGAGGTTATGCCAAATAGGTCGTATGGAATTTGATTAATTTTCTACAGTTGGTACTAATAATATTGAAATATGTTGTTACCAAATTATATCAAATTCCAATGCATTAATTTTGAGTTACAAAAATTTAAGTTGATCTCCAAACGTTTTCTTAGGTTTGAGCAAGTAAAATAAATTGAGGTTATGCCAAAAAGGTCGTATGAAATTTGATTAATTTTTCATTATTGGTACTAACAATATTAAAGTATATTGGTACCAAATTATATCAATTTCCAATGCATCAATTTTGAGTTATGAAATTTTAAGTTGATCTCCAAACGATTTCTTTGGTTTGAGCAAGTCAAATAAATTGAGGTTATGCCAAATAGGTCGTATGGATTTTGATTAACTTTTTACAGCTGGTACTAATAATATTGAAGTTTGTTGGTACCAAATTATATCAAATTCTAATGCATCAATTTTGAGTTATGAAATTTTAAGTTGATCTCCAAACGATTTCTTAGGTTTGAGCAAGTCAAATAAATTGAGGTTATGCCAAATAGGTTGTATGGATTTTGATTAATTTTTTACAGCTGGTACTAATAATATTGAAGTTTGTTGGTACCAAATTATATCAAATTCTAATGCATAATTTTTGAGTTATTATTTTTTAAGTTGACTTCCAAAACATTTTCTTAGGTTTGGCCAAGCCAATTAAATTAAAGTTATGCCAAATTGGTTATATGAAATTTAATTAATTTTTTACAGCTGGTACTTATATAATTGAAGTGAAGTGGAACCAAATTATATCAAATTCCAATGCATCATTTTTGAGTTATGAAATTATAAATTGATCTCCAAACGTTTTCTTAGGTTTGGGCAAGTCAAATAAATTGAGATTATGCCAAATAGGTTGTATGGAATTTGATTAATTTTTCACTATTGTTACTAAGAATATTAAAGAAAATTGGTACCAAATTATATCAAATTCCAATGCATCAATTTTGAGTTATGAAAATTTAAGTTGATCTCCAAAAGTTTTCTTAGGTTTGAGCAAGTCAAATAAATTAAGGTTATGCCAAATAGGTCGTATGGAATTTGATTAATTTTTTACAGTTGGTACTAATATTTTTGAAGTATATTGGTACCAAGTAATATCAAATTTCAATGCATGAATTTTGAGTTATTAAATTTTAAGTTGATCTCCAAACGTTTTCTTAGGTTTTAGCAAGTCAAATAAATTTAGGTTATGCCAAATAAGTCGAATGAAATTTGATTAATTTTCTTCAGTTGGTACTAATAATATTGAAATTTGTTAATACTAAATTATATCTAATTCTAATGCATCAATATTGAGTTATGAAATTTTAAGTTGACCTTCAAACGTTTTCTTAGGTTTGGGCAAATCAAATAAATTAAGGTTAAGCCAAATAGTTCGTATAAAATTTGAATAATTTTCAACAGTACAGTACAGGTACTAATAATTTTGAAGTTTGTTGGTACCAAATTATATCAAATTTCAATGCAACATTTTTGGGTTATGAAATTTTAAGTTGATCTTCAAACGTTTTCTTAGGTTTGAGTAAGTCAAATAAATTGAAGTTATGCCAAATAGGTCGTATGAAATTTGATTAGATTTCTACAATTGGTACTAATATTATTGAAGTATGTTGGTACTAAGTTATATCAAATTCCAATGCAACATTTTGAGTTTTGATTTTTTATGTTTTTTCCAAGACGTTTTCTTAGGTTTGGGCAAGTCAAATAAATTGAGATTATGTTAAATAGGTCGTATGGAATTTGATTAATTTTTCACAGTTGGTACCATTATTATTGAAATATGTTAGTATCAAATTATATCAATGTCCAATGCAACATTTTTGAGTTATATAATTTTAAATTGATCATCAAACGTTTTCTTAGGTTTGGAGAAGTCAAATAAATTAAGGATAAGCCAAATAAGTTGTATAGAATTTGATTAATTTTTTACAGTTGGTACTAATAATATTGAAATATAGTGGTATCAAATTATATCAATTTCCAATGCATCATTTTTGAGTTATAAAATTTTAAATTGACCTCCAAACGTTTTCTTAAGTTTGAACAAGTCAAATAAATTGAGGTTATGCCAAATAGGTCGTATGAAATTTGATTAGTTTTCCACAATTGGTACTTATAATATTGAAGTATGTTGGTACCAAATTATATCAAATTCCAATGCAACATTTTTGAGTTATGATTTTTTAAGTTTTCTCCAAGACGTTTTCTTTGGTTTGGGCATGTCAAATAAATTGAGATTATGCCAAATAGGTCGTATGAAATTTGATTAGTTTTTTACAATTGGCTTTAATAATATTGAAGTATGTTAGTACCAAATTATATCAAATTCCAATGCAACATTTTTGAGTTATAATTTTTTAAGTTGATCTCCAAACGTTTTCTTAGGTTTGAGCAAGTCAAATAAATTGAGGTTATGCCAAATAGATCGTATGAAATTTGATTAATTTTCCACTAATAATATAGAAGTATGTTAATACCAAATTATATCAAATATCAATGCATATTTTTTGAGTTATGATTTTTTAAGTTGACTTCCAAAACATTTTCTTAGGTTTGGACAAGTCAATTAAATTGAAGTTATGCCAAATTGGTGATATGAAATTTGATTATTTTTTCACAGCTGGTACTACTAATATTGAAGTTTGGTGGTACTAAATTAAATCAAATTCTAATGCATGAATTTTGAGTTATGAAGTTTTAAGTTGATCTCCAATCGTTTTCTTAGGTTTGGGCAAGTCAAATAAATTAAGGTTAAGCCAAATAGGTCGTATGGAATTTGATTAATTTTCTACAGTTGGTACTAATAATATTGAAATATGTTGGTACCAAATTATATCAATTTTCAATGCATCATTTTTGAATTATGACATTTTAAACTAACCTCCAAACGTTGTCTTAGGTTTGAACAAGTCAAATAAGTTGAGGTTATGCCCAATAGGTCATATGGAATTTGATTAATTTTTCTATGTTGGTACTAATAATATTGAAATTTGTTGGAACCAAATTATATTAATTTCCAATGCATGAATTTTGAGTTATGAAATTTTAAGTTGATCTCCAATTGTTTTCTTAGGTTTGCGCAAGTCAAATAAATTAAGGTTAAGCCAAATAGGTCGTATGGAATTTGATTAATTTTCTACAGTTGGTACTAATAATATTGAAATATGTTGGTACCAAATTATATCAATTTCCAATGCATCATTTTTGAGTTATGACATTTTAAACTAACCTCCAAACGTTGTCTTAGGTTTGAGCAAGTCAAATAAGTTGAGGTTATGCCAAATAGGTCGTATGGAATTTGATTAATTTTTTTAAGTTGGTACTAATAATTTTAAAATATGTTGGAACCAAATTATATCAAATTCCAATGCATGAATTTTGAGTTATAAAGTTTTAAGTTGATCTCCAATCGTTTTCTTAGGTTTGGGCAAGTCAAATAAATTAAGGTTATGCCAAATAGGTCGTATGGAATTTGATTAATTTTTTACAGTTGGTACTTATAATATTGAAATATGTTGGTACCAAATTATATCAAATTCCAATGAATGAATTTTGAGTTATGAAGTTTTAAGTTGATCTCCAATCGTTTTCTTAGGTTTGGACAAGTCAAATAAATTAAAGTTAAGCCAAATAGGTCGTATGAAATTTTATTAATTTTTTACAGTTGGTACTAATAATATTGAAATATGTTGGTACCAAATTATATCAAATTCCAATGCATGAATTTTGAGTTATAAAGTTTTAAGTTGATCTCCAATTGTTTTCTTAGGTTTGGGCAAGTCAAATAAATTAAGGTTAAGCCAAATAGGTCGTACGGAATTTGATTAATTTTCTACAGTTGGTACTAATAATATTGAAATATGTTGGTACCAAATTATATCAATTTCCAATGCATCATTTTTGAGTTATGACATTTTAAACTAACCTCCAAACGTTGTCTTAGGTTTGAGCAAGTCAAATAATTTGAGGTTATGCCAAATAGGTCGTATGGAATTTGATTAATTTTCTACAGTTGGTACTAATAATATTGACATATGTTGGTACTAAATTATTTCAAATTCCAATGCATGAATTTTGAGTTATGAAGTTTTAAGTTGATCTCCAATTGTTTTCTTAGGTTTGGGCAAGTCAGATATATTAAGGTTAAGCCAAATAGGTAGTATGGAATTTGATAAATTTTTTACAGTTGGTATTAATAATAATGAAATATGTTGGTACCAAATTATATCAATTTCCAATGCATCATTTTTGAGTTATGACATTTTAAACTAACCTCCAAACGTTGTCTTAGGTTTGAGCAAGTCAAATAAGTTGAGGTCATGCCAAATAGGTCGTATGGAATTTGATTATTTTTTCTAAGTTGGTACTAATAATATTGAAATATGTTGGAACCAAATTATATAAAATTCCAATGCATGAATTTTGAGTTATGAAGTTTTAAGTTGATCTCCAATCGTTTTCTTAGGTTTGGGCAAGTCAAATAAATTAAGGTTTAGCCAAATAGGTCGTATGGAATTTGATTAATTTTCTACAGTTGGTACTAATAATATTGAAATATGTTGGTACCAAATTATATCAATTTCCAATGCATCATTTTTGAGTTATGACATTTTAAAATAACCTCCAAACGTTGTCTTAGGTTTGAGCAAGTCAAATAAGTTGAGATTATGCCAAATAGGTCGTATGGAATTTGAATAATTTTACAGTTGGTACTAATAATATTATAGTATGTTGGTACTAAATGATATCAAATTCCAATGCAACAGTTTTGAGTTATGATTTTTTAAGTTTTTTCTAAGACGTTTTATTAGGTTTGGTCAAATAAATTGAGGTTTACTATTTCTCAAAAATGCAAAAATGTTGTTATATAAACATTAAAATTAATACCTGATTTTGCATTAGACATATGAAGAACCCAGAACCTAAGAGTAGTAATTTTGCAATGAATTGGAACGAGACAATACTGTTAATTTTGAAAAAAATGGATAAAAAACAATAAACCAGTAAGCTAAATTTCTTTGAATAGTTTTGGCAAATTATATGAATATCTAATTACAAATAGATTAAGGTCAAAATTAAAATACTAGAAACCAATTTAAAGATCTACGCTAAGTGTTATGTGAAAAGTTATGGAAGCTGCTTATAGGCTGAGATTGACAATTTGATTTTCAGCGTGTCTATGCGAATTGAATGCTCCAGAAATTCACTCATTAGTGAAATAAAAGAAAAATTTATCATAATTTTTTGTTGACATTTTAATCATTGAATAATTTACATATTATCTAGAATTTTGATGAAAATTGAGCTACAAGTTCTTAGTGGTTTTTTAGGGTTTTAAGTTTTTTGAATTAGTTGCATGAACTATAGTTGGATTTTTTTTTATACGTACTATTTATATTTGTCTCCGTATATTTGCTTTAAATGGTTGTTAGTTTATTGAATTGCATCACTGTATGTTGGTATCTTGATATCAAACTGGAATTTATGATTGTTTGAAATATTTTTTTTAGATGGGTTGTGGTTAAACAGTTTTGATAAACCTGGAACGTATAGATTAGTTTTTTACTCTCAAAAAATTAATAGGATCTATGATATCATCTAAAGTTTTTACATTTTTTAGTTGCTGCTTTATCTGAAGATACGCGTTTTTTAAGATCTGTATATTTTAATTCTTGAATGTTAAAATACTTAACATTTTTCAAATTTCAAAAACATTGTCAAAAGATATCTTCATAAATTAAATGCCAAAAAGGATGGTATAGATGGAATTTTCCCTTTTTATCTAAAACATTTGCAAATAAATAAGCCTTATCATACAAAAGATAATCATTTCCAAATTGTTGAAAAATTTCAATTGTTCAACCAAAAATGGAGACAAGTCTAACTTTTCAAATTATAGACCATTTGCATTATAGTCCAATTTGTCAAAAAATATATTAATTTTCACATTGTCAAGTTTTTAGATTAAAATAACTTTATCTCAGATACTCAATATGGATTTTAATCAAAACGTTTGACAACAAATTTCGTTAGTCACAAATGGAATTCTATTTTAGATAAACAAGAAGAAAATCTTGCAGTAACTTTATACATTTCCAAAGCGTTTGATAGGGTATAGCATCCTAATCTTGTCAACAAGCTCTGTTGTTTAAGTCTTGATAAAAAAAACTGTAATTCGTATCAATAATTTTTTTGACAATACAAAAATTATAGTTAGAATTGATGATCTGATTTCTCAAGGTTTTGTTCTTTTGCCAATTTTATATTTGATTTAAATTAATGAGCTATAAGTCCTATTCATAGTTTTGCAGATGATAGCATACTTCATACTTTCCAAAGACCATATCGACAAGTTTGGTAAAGCGTCTTGAAATTTTTAGGTTAGAATCTGTAGCATCTATAGACCTCAAAACAATATTTGAATGGGGAACTTCAAACATGGTCAATTTTAACTCTAAAAAAACTCAACTTTTTACTGTTTCAAAATATAAATCCGAAGTATCATCAGTACCAAATATTTTTCTAAATAACTAATCCATTTAAGTGCACTAACAAGAAAAGTAAACTAACCACTTGATAACAAACACTTGGGTGGGTGGCCGGGAACAAAGTTACATTAGTTCCTTTCCCAATAGATTAACTATTTATTAACTAAGTGTTTGTTGTCAAACTATTAGATTTTGCACCATCTGCTGATGCTCCTGCAACTATTACATTAAAAAGAAAGAACGTTACAAAATTTCCCGCCTTAATTAATAAACTACTTGCCCCACCTACCCACTCAAGTAATTGTCATCAAAGTTTTTGCTATGGTATACACTGCTGATGTTCCAACAGTTATTACATCAAAAAGAATGAATATTAGCTGCCAATTAAGTGTACTAACAAGAAGAGTCAACCATCCATTTAATAACAAACACTTGGTTGAGTGGGTGTGCTACTCCAATCCAAACTACTGACTTGTTATTATAGTATGCAGTAACCCACCTACCCACCTAAGTGTTTGTTAACAAAAAATTTAACGTTTGATTTTTTTACGAAAGTCAGAAGTTATTTTGTCACAAGAAAAGGTTGTTATTCAACCTCTTGATAACTACCGATTGGGTGGGTGGGTGGGTGGGCTACTTCAATCTAAACTACTGACTTGTTATCATAATATTGAGTAACCTACTTACTCACCAAAGTGTTTGTTATTCAAAGATTTAATGTTTAAACTTTCTACGAAGGTCAGAAGTTAATTTGTCACAAGAGAAGATTGTGATCTAACCTCTTGATAACTAACACTTGGGTGGGTAGGTGGACTACTCCAATCCAAACTACTGACTTGTTATTATAGTATGAAGTAACCCACCTACCCACCCAAGTGTTTGTTAACAAAAGATTTGATGTTTGCTCTTTCTACAAAGGTCAGAAGTCATTTTGTCACAAGAGAAGGTACTGATCTAATTTTTTTTTAGTTTTTTTTTTTTAAATGTTAAATATTGTTTAACTGCAAATGTTGGACATTATTCACTAATTTTAAAATAAAATAAAAATTTATTGATGAATTTTGTTGTCATTTTTTGTTCAGATTTTTTCAGAAGTCTTTATTTCTAAAAATTTAAAATTGCTTTACTTAAAATTTTGGACATTATTCACAAGTTCTAGAATAAAACATAAACTAATTGCTAAATTTTGTTGCAAATTTTTGTACATAATTATGAACCAATATTTCAATTATAAAATTTATGAAACAGTAATTTTTTTTATCAAAAGTATTTTTTTCATAAAATTCAAAATTATTTTATTCTAAATTTTGGACATTATTCACTAATTCTGAAATAAAACAAAAACTAATTGCTAAATTTTGTTGTAATTTTTTGTACATAATTATGAACCAATACTTTAAATATAAAATTTATGAAACAGTAAATTTTTTTTTCAGAATTATTTTTTTTTTAATTATTTAAAATTGTTTTACTGCAAGTTTTTGACATAGTTCACTAGTTCTAGAGTAAAAAAAAAACTAATTGATGAATTTTGTTGTAATTTTTTGTATATAATTATGAACCAAAGCTTCTTCAAATATAAAATTTATGAAACAGTAAAATTTTTTATCAAAAGTATTTTTTCAAAATATTCAAATTTATTTTATTCTAAATTTTGGACATTATTTACTATTTCTGGAATAAATCAAAAACTAATTGATAAATTTTGATGTAATTTTTTGTACAAAATTTTTAACCAATACTTTAAATATAAAATTTATGAAACAGTAAATTTTTTTATCATAAGTAGTTTTTCAAAATATTTAAAATTATTTTATTTTAAATTTTGGACATTATTCACTAATTCTGGAATTAAACTAAAACTAATTGCTAAAGTTTGTTGTAATTTTTTGTACATAATTATGAACCAATATTTTTAATATAAAATTTATGAAACAGTAAATTTTTTAATTAAAAGTAGTTTTTCAAAATCTTCAAAATTATTTTATTCTAAATTTTGGACATTATTTACTAATTCTGGAATAAAACATA
This sequence comes from Tachinus rufipes, assembly GCA_963932245.1. Taxonomy (NCBI): domain Eukaryota; kingdom Metazoa; phylum Arthropoda; class Insecta; order Coleoptera; family Staphylinidae; genus Tachinus; species Tachinus rufipes. The sequence continues at coordinate 116,200,865 of OZ010744.1, read as the reverse complement.
AAGTAATTGTTAAATTTTGTTGCAATTTTTTTGTACATAATTATGAACCAATTCTTTAAATATAAAAATTATGAAACAGTAAATTTTTTTATCAAAAGTTGTTTTTCAAATTATTCTAAATTATTTTATTTTAAATTTTGGACATTATTCACTAATTCTGAAATAAAACAAAAACTATTTGCTAAATTCTGTTGTAATTTTGTGTATATAATTATGAACCAATATTTTAAATATAATTTTTATGAAACAGTTAAGTTTTTTATCAAAAGTAATTTTTCAAAATATTCAAAATTATTTTATTCTAAATTTTGGACATTATTCACTAATTCTGGAATAAAACATAAAGTAATTGTTAAATTTTGTTGCAATTTTTTGTATATAATGATGAACCAATATTTTAATTATAAAATTTATGAAACAGTATATTTTTTCATCAAAAGTAGTTTTTCAAAATAATTAAAATGATTTTATTCTAAATTTTGGACATTATTTACAATTTCTGGAATAAATCAAAAACTAATTAATAAATTTTGTTGTAATTTTTTGTACATAATTTTTAACCAATACTTTAAATATAAAATTTATGAAACATAAAATTTTTATTAAAAGTAGTTTTTCAAAATATTCAAAATTATTTTTCTCTAAATTTTGGACATTATTTACTAATTCTGGAATAAAACAAAATTTAATTGCTAAATTTTGTTGTAATTTTTTGTACATAATTATAAACCAATATTTTAAATATGAAATTTATGAAGCAGTGAAATTTGTTATCAAAAGTATTTTTTCAAAATATTCAAAATTATTTTGTTCTAAATTTTGGACATTATTCACTAATTCTGGAATAATTCAAAAACTTATTGTTAAATTTTGTTGTAATTTTTTGTACATAATTATGGACCAATATTTTAAATATAAATTTAATGAAACAGTAAATTTTTTTATAAGAAATAGTTTCTCAAATTAATCAAAATTATTTTATTCTAAATTTTGGACATTATTCGCTAATTCTGGAATAAAACAAAAACTACTTGCTAAATTTTGTTGTAATTTTTTGTACATAATTATGAACTAATACTTTAATATAAAATTTATGAAACAGTGAATTTTTTATCAAAAATAGTTTTTCAAAATATTCAAAGTTAATTTATTCTAAATTTTGGACATTATTCACTAATTCTGGAATAAATCAAAAACTAATTGATGAATTTTGTTGTAATTTTTTGTACAAACTTATGAACCAATATTTTAAATAAAAAGTTTATAAAACAATAAAAATTTTTTATTAAAAGTAGTTTTTTAAAATATTCAAAATTAATTTATTCTAAATTTTGGACATTATTCACTAATTCTGGAATAAAACAAAAACTAATTGCTAAATTTTGTTGTAATTTTTTGTACATAATTATGAATTAATGCTTCATTTATAAAGTTTATAAAACAGTTAAAATTTTTATCAAAAGTAGTTTTTCAAAATATTCAAAATTATTTTATTCTAAATTTTGGACATTATTCACTAATTCAGGAGTAAAACAAAAACTAATTGCTAAATTCTGTTGTAATTTTTTGTACATAATATTGAACCAATATTTCAATTATAAAATTTATGAAACAGTAAATTTTTTTATCAAAAGTATTTTTTCAAAATATTCAAAATTATTTTATTTTAAATTTTGAACATTATTCACTAATTCTGGAATAAAACAAAAACTATGTTCTAAATTTTGTTGCAATTTTTTGTACATAATTAAAAACCAATACTTCAAGAATAAAATTTATAAAACAGTAATTTTTTTTATCAAAACTAGTTTTTCAAAATATTTAAAATTATTTTATTTTAAATTTTGGACATTATTCACTAATTCTGGAATAAAACAAAAACTATGTTCTAAATTTTGTTGCAATTTTTTTGTACATAATTATAAACCAATACTTCAAAAATAAAATTTATAAAACAGTAATTTTTTTTATCAAAAGTAGTTTTTCAAAATATTCAAAATTATTTTTTTCTAAATTTTGGACATTTCACTAATTCTGGAATGAAACAAAAACTAATTGCTAAATTTTGTTGCAATTTTTTGTACATAATTATGAACCAATACTTTAAATATTAAATTTATGAAACAGTAAAAATTTTTATCAAAAGTATTTTTTCAAAATAATCAAAATTATTTTACTCTAAATTTTGGACATTATTCACTAATTCTGGAATAAAGCAAAAACTTTTTGCTAAATTTTGTTGCAATTTTTTATACATAATTATGAACCAATACTTTAAATATTAAATTTATGAAACAGTAATTTTTTTTATCAAAAGTAGTTTTTCAAAATATTCAAAATTATTTTACTCTAAATTTTTGACATTATTCACTAATTCTGGAATAAAACAAAAACTAATTGCTTAATTATGTTGTAATTTTTTGAACATAATTATGAACCAATACTTCAATAATAAAATTTATGAAACAGTAAATTTTTTATCAAAAGTATTTTTTCAAAATATTCAAAATTATTTTATTCTAAATTTTGGACATTGTTCACTAATTCTGGAATAAAACAAAAATTAATTGCTAATTTTTGTTGTAATTTTTTGTACATAATTATGAACCAATATTTCAAATATAAAATTTTTGGAACTGTAAATTTTTTTAACAAAAGTAGTTTTTTAAAATATTCAAAATTATTTTATTCTAAATTTTGGACATTATTCACTAATTCTGGAATAAAACAAAAACTAATTGCTTAATTTTGTTGTAATTTTTTGTACATAATTATGAACCAATACTTTAAATATAAATTTTTCAAAACAGTAAAATTTTTTATTAAAAGTATTTTTTCAAAATATTCAAAATTATTTTACTCTAAATTTTGGACATTATTCACTAATTCTGGAATAAAGCAAAAACTTATTGCTAAATTTTGTTGCAATTTTTTGTACATAATTATGAACCAATATTTTAAACATAAATTTTATGAAACAGTAAAATTTTTTATCAAAAGTATTTTTTCAGTAATTTAGTAATAAAAAAATTTATTGTTATTTTTTGTACATAATTATCACTCAATATTTTAATATTAAAAACTAAAGTTCTATTTAGCAGTATTTAAAAAAATAAACATATTTACTTATTCAGGAATAAATAAAAAACTAATCAATGCATTTTGTTATATTTTTTCTGTACATCATATCAATCAATGCTTTTATGATAAAAATATGAAAAAGTGAATTTTTGATTAAAAGATATTTAAAAAAATCAAAATTGTATAATTGCAAATTTTAATCATTATTTACTAATTGTAGAATAATACTAAAACTAATCGATAAATTGATTGTTATTTTCTGTACATAACCACTAATCTATGCTTAAACAATAAATAATTTAAGAAAATTAAATTTTTCTAGCATTTTTAAAATTACTAAATTGTGATTATACATAACCTATACTTGATAAACAACTGTATTAACGATTTTTTAAATAATATTAATTTTATCATATGTTATGGTTTTATTACTAAGGTCACAAAATTCAAAATAATCTTTCTAAATTTGGACTTATTTAAAAAATAATTTTTACAATTTATAATTTATTACATGTTCCTATTGCAGTAAACTAATCACAATCATGTTCAATGCTTTAAACTACTTTTTATAATTTAATTCAACTAAAAATGCAATTAGTCGCCATTGAATTGCTTATAACTTCATCTCAAACATTTAATGAATGACAACAATGAATAGTTAAATTAATATTGGAGGTTATGTCAAGTTAAAAATATCTATGATTCCAACACAATGCTTTCTACGTTATATATTCTTTAATTAAAAGAAAATAATTAATTTAGCTTCAAATGGAATTTTAATTAATCTCAAAGAAAACGCTTAAATTAAAAACCTGTACTTTAATTAATGAATAACACGACATGTATTATACTAAAATAATTTTAATTTCATTAATGATTCAAACTCACCCAAAATATATCAATTAATACACTAATATAATTTATATTGTTGTAACTAAAACCATCCCATTGTTTATTTTTAATCACTCGCGATTAGATCACGTCGCGTAAAATATTTTGATGAAAAATATTTTGTTGATATTTCTTCAGCGCACGAAGATGTAATATAACCTTGATAGAGCGTACATATAATATCAGTCATGAATAGCAGCTTGTAAATGGATTATTTCCTGTCTAGGGATGTCAAAACTGACTATGATTGACCCTTTATTACCGAGTATTGTTATATTAACGTATGTTTGGACACCTCTTATGTTATAAGTGCGATTCTCACTTAGATCATTCAAGAATAAACAAATCTATAACATTAATTAATTAAGAAATATTACATTCAAATTAATAATTAATTACAAATAACAAATGTTTACATACACAATCAATACAAAGCGCAAATGACTTTACAATTGGTCCCTTGAGACATCCGATTTTCTATTTCTGACAAATTGGTTATTGATGACATGTCCTCGAAACTAAATCAATCGGAAATACATTAATCAAAATATTTTGTGTTTAATCCAGTTTTGTTTTTTTTTATTTGTTCTATTTGATTTTTACCAGAGTAATAAAACGTTCCGAATACATTTATTGAATTTTCAGAACACATACATTGCATTTCCCATGTGAAAACACAGGTGGTGTGTCTCAATAACGCAAACAGCGACTGAGTAAATACATTACATTAATATTAAATTTGTCACGTTTTCATGAATTTGATGGAATTATAATATAGATTAATTATACGTAGGAAAAATAGTGTAAACATTTTTTTTTAAATCTAAACTTATAATTTAAAAAATTGTCTAGGTTTTTTTAAAATTATTGACCCACTTTTTGCTGTGTAACTGGTGTAAATTGTATTAATTTTAAAGCAAAAAATTGATTGATTACACATTTTTGGGTTATGAAAAATGTCTTTGCATGGTTTTGAATAAATCAATTCTATCTGATTTACTGGAAGAGCTAGTTGAGTGGTATATTCCTGTGGGACTACATGCTCAAGCCATTTGCGACAATAAAATTGCTTTTACAATTTTCTTACAAAAGTAAACTATGACTGCATTTTTATAGAAGAATTGAACTAGAAATTATTATGAAATTCTGAAACTTTTTACTGACAAGTTATGAAAGAGCATATAACATTTTTTAAGTTTTAATATAAATAAAGATAAAAAGTTGGATTGGTGACTATGTTTCTTCAATTTAGAGACAAATAACATTAACAGAAATCAAAGAGTCCAGTTTCTAACTGAGGGGTGGACGGGGCATGCGATTGAAATTGATTTGAGTGCTATGTCTAACTACCAAACTGTTTGTTATTAAAAAGTTAGATATATCACTCTATCTTCAATTAATATAAAAATAACATTTGCAAGTAGCAACAAATTAAATTTCTGGATCACAAACACTTGGGTAGGTCCAATTAAAACTAATGATCGTGATCAATGATTTGTGTGCCCTGCCTACCTACCCAACTATTTGTTATTCCGAAGTTAAATCTGAAACTTGTTTTCTTTAATTTAAAGACAAAATACATTTACAGAAAAAAATAAATCTAATTTTTGAATTACTAACACTTGGAAGGGTGGGCGGGGTACTTTAATTGAAACTATTGTATTGTAATTAATGATTCACTTAATTCTTTGTGAGCAGGAGGTTAGATTTTTAATCTTTTTTCTTTAATTTAGAGACATACGACATTTGCAGAGAGCAAAAAATCTATGTCTAGGACTACTAACACTTTAGTCAAAAATTTGAGTGCTGCGCCTACTCAACCAACTTTTTCTTGTAAAGAGGTTAATTTTGTAACCCTTTTTTTTAATATTAGAGACAATTGACATTTGCAAAAAACTTAGAACCCAATTTCTTGGATAATTGCCCCGGAGCACTTTGATTAAAACTGCTTCTTATCCTCTCAATTATTTGTTATCAGGTAAATTTGTAATTTTTTTCTTTTTTTTAATTTATAGACATTTGACATTTGCAAAAAGCCCTAACAATCATTTCAAAGTTGATTGATGTCTTTAAAGTTTTCCAAATGTTTACTTCCAGTTTTCAATGTTGCAGAAGGTTTTCCAAAGTTTTAAATTATTATTTTTTAACTTTTGAATAATCTTCCAAATGTTATGATGCTTATAAATATTTACCAAAATTTTTGTTGTTTTTAGGATACCTAATGACTTCTAGAAAGTCTGATATGTCTTCTAAAAATTTTTCAGGATCTTTAAATATTCTTCCAAGTTTCAGGATGCTCACAAATATTTACATAAATCTCCGATACTTTACAAAGTAGCCTTTTAATTCTAATGATAACTTCCAATGAGTTTTTCTTTGTTCCCAGAATGTAGCGTGAGAGAAGTAGATTTTTTTTATAGTTTTCTATAGTTTTGCAAGGATTTTCAATTTTGTTTTTATAAATTTTTTTATTATTTTTTTAGATTTTATAGCTTACAAACATTTAGCAACGTTTTTGGTGTTATTCAGGGTATACCAATGGCACTAACATTGATTTTAAGTAGTTTATTATGTCTTCTGAATTTTTCCAGTGTACATTATAAATTTCTAAGATGCGCAAGGTTTTTTGATGTCTTTTTGTTTGATATCTAAAATCTTTGAATATTTTTTTAGGATTTAGAATGTTTACACAAAGTTTTTGGTGTTTTTTGGATATCCTAACTATGACCATCAAAAAATCTATTATGTTTTTTTAATTTTTCTTAATGTTTACTGTAGATTCAAAATACCAAACGACTTTTTTCAATGTTTTAAACTTTTTTTATATCTTTGAATATTTTTTAATATTTTTTCAAGTCTCACAATTTTTTACGTAAATATCCCATTAATCCTAATAATGATTTCTGCAAAGTCTGCTATGTTTTCTATTTTTTATAGGTTTAGAATGTTTGTGAAGTTTATCGAATTTTTGTATGTTTTTAAATATTTTATTCAATGCTCACAAATATTAACTAAAGTCCCTGGTGTTTTCTAAAAAAATTCTATGACCCTAACAAAGACCTCTAGGTAGTTTGATAAGTTTTTTAAAGTCCTGTATAGACTCTTAATGTTGCGCAAGTTTTTATGATGTCTTACAAGAAGAACATTAAAAAAATTGCAAAAAACATAGATAGTTTCCAATCTAACAGTAAACACAAAGGAAAAAATAATAAAAACATTATAGGAAAGACCTATACCTTACACATAGATACGGTGATAACTTGAAGAAATTAATAGTAAAATAAAAAAAGGACGATTGCCAAAAAAATAAATCAACCTTATAATGACGACAACAAAACAAACTGTTTTACAAGCAGCTAGAGAGTCCAGAAATACTGAAAGATGGTGCGATATTGTAATAAAAGAAGAAGATTTTTGTTGTAAACTAATCGTCTGTTGTATTGCTAATAATTTACAATAATTATCTTGTTAAGAATTGCTGCAAAAACACAAACGGTGGTTGAATAAATTAATTTTGAGATCACCAACACTTGGGTGGGTGGGTGGGATACAATAGAAGAAGTTACCCGCCTTCAATTTGAACTTGGTTCCCACCCACCCACCCAAACGTTTGTTTTCTAAAAATTTGTTGTAATCTAATGGTTTGTTGTATTGCTAACAATTTACAATAATCCTCTTGTTAAGAAGAGCTGCAAGAACACAAACAGTGGTTGATAAAATAAATTATTAGATTACCAACGCTTGGTTTTTTCAGTGTACACTATAAACTTTTAAGGTGCGCAAGGTCTTTTGATGTATTGAATTTTGTTAAGATTAAGTCTTAGGATGCTTACAAAGTTTTTGGTGTTTTTTGAGTATCTTAACGACCCTAATGATCTTCAAAAAGTTTGATATGTTTTTAATTTTTTTTAATGTCTTTTGTTGATTCTCAATACCAAATTTTTTTTTATGTTTTCCAGTATTTTAAAATAATTTTCCAAGTCTTATGATGCTCACAAGTTTTTGCGTATCTCATTGACCCTAATAATGGCCTCTAAGAAGTCTGCTATGTTTTCTATTTTTTTTTTCTATTGGTTCCATAGATTCAGAGTGTTTGTGAGGTTTCCTCTAGATAAGTTATGGACACTAAAGGCAGTAGATTAGCGGTGGAGGCAAGCAAATTAAGGTGTTAGTAAAGAATGCTGCGCGTACCATGGACTATTATACAACAAATCTATTCTTGAATTTTTTTTATATTTTGGACATATCATCACACAAAGATACGGTGATAACTTTGGAAAAAAAGTGAAAAAAAAAGAGGAAACAAAACTAAGTAGTACTACAGTAGAAACAGTTACAAGCCTACAATTTAAACTTGGTTTTCGCCCACGCACCCAAGCGTTTAATATCAAGAATTTTGTTGTAAACTAATTGTATGTTGTATTGCAAACAATTAACATTATTTCTTTTGTTAAGAATAGTTTTAAGAAGACAAGCAGTGGTTTGAATAATAAAATTTTTAGATCGCTAGCACTTGGGTGGGTGGGTGGGCCACAGTAGAAGAAGCTGCCCGCCCATAATTCAAACTTGGTTTCCGCCCACCCACCCAAGCGTTTGTTTTCAAAAAATTTGTTGTAAATTAATTGTTTGTTGAATTGATAACAATTTACAATTACTCTTTTGTTAAAAATAGCTGCAAGAACACAAACGGTGGTTGATGGAATAAATTTTTAGATTACCAACACTTGGGTGGGTGGGTGGGCCACAGTAAAAGAAGTTACCACCTCATAAGTTAAACTTTGTTCCCGCCCACCCACTTAAGCGTTTGTTATTAAGAAATTTGTTGTAAACTAATTGTTTGTTGTATTGCTAACAATTTACAATAATCTTTTTGTTAATAATAGCTGCAAGAACACAAACGGTGGTTGAATGAATAAATGTTGAGTTTACCAACACTTGAGTGGATGGATGGACTACAGTAGAAGAAGTTACTTGCCCACAATTTATATTTGGATCCCGCTTACCCAACCAAGCGTTTGTTTTTAAGAAATTTGTTGTAAACTCATTGTTTGTTGTATTGCTAACAATTTACATTAATCTTCTTGTTAAGAATAGCTGCAAAAACACAATCGATGGCTGAAACAATAATATTAAAGATCACTAACACTTGGGTTGGAGGGTTGGCCATAGTAGAAGAAGCTACCCGCTACAATTTAAACTTGGTTCCCGCCCACCCACCCAAGATTTTGTTATCAAGAAATTTAATGTAAACTAATTATATGTTGTATTGCTAACAATTAACAATATATCTCTTGTTAAGAATAGTTATAAGTTTACAAACAGTTTTTGAATGAATAAATTTTGAGATTACCAACACTTGGGTGAGTGGGTAAGTCACAGTAAAAGAAGTTCTCTTCTTTTTTTTTGGATTTTTCTTGGTAGAGGTGCCGTGGTCATGTTTTGCTATTGAATGGGATTAGAGACTCTGCGAACTATATCACGCCATCGGCATCCTTGGTCGCTTTATTTAGAGTAGAGCTTGTTAAATCTTTTATTTGGTCCGACCATCTTTTTGAGGAATGTCGTCTTTGTCTTGTGCCTTCCATTTTTCCTTGGATTATCAGTCTTTTGAAGTTATTAACACAATTTGTGAGAGTCGCTGCGGTTTTTTGATCTTGTTGAAGATGGAAACGTTTGTTTGTCTGGCCGTCCAAGGAACTTGGACGCTACATTTTCCTGGCATTGATTTTTTTCTGTCTAGTTTTTTAAGTGTCCAGGCTTCTGCACCATATAGTAGGACAAGGAAATTTGTATTCAGTGTTATGCTACTATCTACCCATGTTTTTTGTAGCTCTCGTATGGTTCTTCTCTACACCTTTATCGTATTTTTGCAAAACATTTACTCTCATTTGTAATTACTGCACTTGAATAATTATATAAATTGATTAACCATTTACGTAGTTATTTAGATGGTCTACAATCATGACTTTTGTTTTATCGTGATTAATCTCTAGATGAAGGATGACGCTTTTTTGTTCTAATTTTTCTATTAATTCTAACAGTTCTTTGGCCAAACTAGCAAATAATACTGTGTTATCAGCGTACCGTAAATTGTTGGTTTCACACCTCGCACGGAAATGCCACGTGTTCAGTTTTCCTATGTTGAATAGCATTGGTGATGATATGCATTCCATGCTTTTAACAGATAGTCATCAATTTGTACAACATTTTCACTGTAGGTGTTTAGTTAAGAGCTTTAAGTAATTTGGCACTTCCATTCCCGTAATATGAACCATAAATTATCCCACTTTAGGCCTTGTAATAGTCAATGAAGCACATGTACACTGGTTTATTAATTTTGCAAGCTTTTTCAATAATTAGCTTTAGGTTAAGTATTTGTTCTCGGGTATTACGTCTTTTTACTTGTTTGTTCGGGTGGAATTTGCTAATGTAAGAAGATCCTGAGCCTCTCATTTAAGATTGTGATGAAAATCTTACTTGCGTGTGACATAACGGCTATTAGTCAATAATTGTCACATTTTTTCCTTAAACTTTTCTTAAACAACGGAAAAAATACAGAACTATCCTATTCTTTAGGCCAGATTTTGGTTGTCTATATCTTTTGGCAGATACCATGGTAAATGTCAATACCTTTTTCTCCAGTGACTTTGATGATTTCTGCTGTTATACCATCTATTCTGGGGGATTTGTCAGGCTTTAATTGTTTTATAGCGTTTCTTACTTCTTCTTTTAGTATGGACGGTTCCTGCATATTTTTTTGCGTAAATAGTGTTGCTATTTTATTTTGTTGTTATAGAGTTTTTTGCAATATTTCCTCCATACTTCTAATATTTTTTGCATATCTGTTTTTGCCTGCTTTATCCTGAGTTGTCCAAGTGCAAGGTGCAAAGCGACAGTTAATCTTTTTTATAAGTCTATACAGGTTATTGGTATTATTTTGTTCTGCATGTGCTTGTGCTTTTTTACAGATGGGTGTTTTTGTCTTTTCTGCATTTCTTTTTTAAGCTGTCGGTACCGATTTTGCGATTCCATGCTATTTAAACCTTTGCTTTTTAACTTACGTCGTTCTACCATACTAAAGGTATTATCTGTCATCCAGTGCTGTCCTTTCTTCAATATTTAAGTTTTGGAAGTTTGTGCGATTTCAGTTGTAATTGTACTTTTGGTGTGCTGCCATATTTCTTTAGGTGTGTTTGTATGAGGAATTTGATTGTCTAGTTCTAGTAATTTGTTGAACTTATTGCAGAACTTATTTTTGTCATTAATTTTTAATCGTTTTGCGGATATTTTCTTATAAAGCACCTTAAGTTTCAGTTTAAATTGCGCAGTCAGCAGTCTGTGGTCACTGCCACACTCCGCTCCCGAAAAAGTTTTAGTATTTCTAATCAACAACCGTCATTAGTTTTTAATTAGAATGTAGTCGATTTGGTTTTGATAGTTACTGTCTTGGACTTCCACGTATACAAACGTCTAATATGTTGTTGGTATAGTGTGTTTGTAATAGTGAAACTATTTTCTGTGCAGAAGTTTATCAGACGATCTTCTCTATCATTTCTGACCTTAACACCAAATTTACCAATAATGTTCTTTATGTGGTCATCTCTTTGAGTGTCACCCACTTTTGCGTTAAAGTCACCGATTATCATAGCTATTTTTTTCATGGGACTTTTTGCAGTGTTTCATCCAGTTTTCCGTAGAATTTTTCTATTTCTTGATTACTGTATGCGTTTGTTGGAACATAGACTTGAATTATGTTTAAAGGGACTGGTTTAGAGTTAAATTAATACTTGCTGGTAAGACAAATCCCACACTATTTTAACAGTTGTCTTTATTGCCAAAAAAAATTATTGTATTTTTATTAGATGTTTTGAACTGACCTTTCCCCTTGTTATCAAGAAATTTGTTGTTTTAAAATTTACAATAGTCCTCTTGTTAATAAAAGTTGCAAGAACACAAACGATGGTTGAAATAAGAAAGTAGATTAAGCTACCTGTTCATAGTTTAAACTTGGTTTTCGCCCGCCAAACTAAGCGTTTATTATCAAGAAATTTGTTGTAAACTAATCGTCTGTTGTATTGCTAACAATTTACAATAATAGCTGCAAGAACACAAACGATGGTTGATATATCAAATTTTTAGATCAACAAAGCTTGAGTAGGTGGGTGAGCCACTGTAGAAGTAGTTACCCGCCCGTAATTTAAACTTGGTTTTTGCCTACTTACCCAACCGTTTGTTATTAAAAAAAATGTTGTAAACTAATCGTCTATTGTAATGCTAACTAGGGTTAAATGAATAAATTTTTAGATCACCAACACTCGGGTAGGTGGGTGGGCCACAGTAGAAGAAGAAACCCGCCCACAATTTAAATTTAGTTCTTGCCCGTTTACTTAAGCGTGTGTTATCAAAAAATGTTGAAATTGTTGTCAACTAATTGTCTGTTGTATTGCTAACAATTTACAATAGTTTTCTTGTTAAGAATAGCTGCAAAAACACAAATAAATGTTGAATTAATAAATTTGTAGATCACCAAGACTTGGGTGGGTGTGTGGGATACAGTAGAAGAAGTTACCCTGCTTATATTTTAAACTTGGTTTCTGCTCACCCACCCAAGCGTATGTTATCAAGAAAATTGTTGTAAACTAATCTGTTCTTTTAGAATTTAGAATCATTGGGCCAAAATTTTAATTTACAAATTTTAGATAAAAATTATAGCATTCAAAGCAACCAAAACTACGACGGACAATATCAACTCGAATTGGAGCATTCTATTAAATCACCGACCCTTGCTACGAACATCCAACACTGATTATCTACATCAAGTTTTATCTTATCAGCTCCCGCAGAGGATGGTTCTTTGGCATCGTCGGAGCAACTTTCTTACTAACAGAATTATTGTAGAACCCGGACTATAAAGGAGACAACGCTCAGGACGCGGACGGTTTCCAGCTCCAGATACACCAACGCAAAACAAACCAGAAACGCTATGCATCCATGATTCTTCTTCAAGCGCCACCGGAAAAAAAAGTTACAGGGTATAACTAAGTATTGCTTTAATATATTGCCCCTCTCAAAACAACTTTAGAAAACCAAAGCCCTTTTAACAGCCTTCCAACCGGTTAACAATAAAATCAGTTTCTTTTTATATTTACAAAAACACCGCATACCTAACTACTACCACGACCAACTTTGATCGACACGCGTTTGACATCGCTAACATCTTTGGCAAGCTGCTCACAATAAAACCGGCACACAACAAACGAAAACGCCCTCAACCTACCACCCGGCCCCCACATATTTTTGTGTTCTTCGGAATGTATCTTTCAATATCACCGATGCCGATGTTACCAAAGCCTTAGTGGAAACCGGGCTAAACGTAACAATCAGGCAATAGGCAATCCGAATTCTATCGAGAATCATGTACCGACTCACAACCTTTGTCAGAGTAATATCCTCCGACGCCGACACAATCGAAGACATTCTATCAAACGGCCTAATTATTTTTCAAACCGTGCACTGCGCTGAAGCATCACACCTTTGTGCCTCAACCGTTGCAATGTCCCTGATGCCACACATTTTTTTTCTACCCTTGAGCACTGCAACAACCTCACCACAATCGGCACATGTGCCGGTAATCACCCCACCCATACTAGCACGTCAATCACGCTTAAGAGTACTCTAAGCAGCTCCACAAACCACGCGTCATGTTTCTATAAATGCCCTTCGCGCCCCAAAGCCCCCCTATCAAAAGCAACCGTTGTCCCCCAAAAACAATTGACAAACCGACGGATTCAATTGAAACTAACTACACGCAATTTGTGACAATGGCCCTACTCGCGTTTTGCAATAGAAGAAAGCCACAGCATCTCTAGACTTTCTGGAACAAATTCAATAGCAGTCAAACAACATCCCCTCAAGAAGGACGAGGTAATCTACTTTACCCATCAAGACAAAGCGGACCTATTTGCAGAACACTTGAAGGCAACATTCACCACCCGCTGTTCCAGAAATCTCAAACCTGGATCTGCGATAGGACCGTCAACCATCCGTCGCTGCAATCGAGCTTTAGGCAGCTATATAGAAACTGACGAGCAGAACAACAGAAGAAGAAGTTCAGGAGCTGCTCAACACACCAGGAAGAAGCACCGCCCTAGGCCCAGACTATATAAGAAAATTGCTACTCAAAAAATTGCCCGTTTTTGCACCTGCTTACTTGGTCGCTATATTTAACTCTTGTGTGAACTTTGGTTGTTTTCCCCCTCGTTTTAAGCATGCCCATACGGTATTAATTTCCAAACCAAAAAATAACCTCGACAACTCCAATTTGTATTGCCTTATATCATTAAAAGACACTACGGGAAAATTCCTTGAAAGACTTTTCCAAACGCGTCTCCAATTTTTCTGCGAGGATAGGGTTGCTCTCTCTCAATTCCAATTCGGATTCAGAAGGGGCATTTCAACAAGTGATGCAATCTTCAATTTAATGTCAGACTTGTCCCTGCAACTAACACCAAAATGTGCTTCTTGGCAATATTTTTGGACATAACCAGAGCCTACGACCGACTGTGGCACAAAGGTCATTAAATCTTTCTTGGCTAATAGAGCAACTTAAACCCGATGCGGAATTTTACAATCAGACCCCTTTTCTTCCTTTGCAGGGGTACCGCAAGGTTCCGTTCTATTTTCTACCCTGTTCAACATTTCCGTGATGGACATTTCTCAACCCACGGATTAGATTCCAACAATACGCGAATGACACCGCGGCGTGGGTATCCCATTGCTCATACAAGGTAGCTTGGAAACTCTACCAAACCTTCTTCTCTATACCCTCCAACGATAGCTCCAGAAATGGAAGCTTAGCGTTAACCCTAGCTTATTCTGTTTTATTACCCCTACCTCCATATCAGACACAACAGGCCATAACATCTATAAGTCAGATAACATATTTGGGCATTACCAACCAGGTCAGACTACGTTTCAACCTCTTTAACGCACTCCGCGGTACCTTTAAGTATCAGCAAAAAACCCTCTTTCACACGTACAAAATGTTTATCCGGCCCCTGGTAGACTACCAAGCTATCACTATGAATCTGGCACGGCAAACCCACATCTCTCAAATCGCGAGCCTGGAGTAAAGAAAAATCCGTCGCGTTTTTAACCTCTCCCTTCGGCACCCTTCATTGGAACATCCGGCACTTTTAAAAATTTTACTCATTGCCTTCATCAACTCCAGAGCAAGTTTGCCACTTCGGCAAGCTTCTGATTGTCGCCTAGCCACGCGGGTGTTTCCAAACCCATCAGGTTTCTTCGGTACCTTAGAAAGAAATCCCCTTTCTCTTCGCGGTTACACTCCAACACGTATTTTACAATTTGAACTTGGTTTCCTCTTGTTAAGAATAGCTCCAAGAACACAAACGATGATTGAATTAGTTGTTTTTTAACCTAACCTAACCTAACCGCCCACAATATTAATTTTGTTCTCGTCTACCCACCCAAGCGATTGTTATCAAGCATTACATAACCTCAATGTATGCATCTCTAAAAACAACAATATTTACTTAAGTTTTTTATAAAAATAATTACTAAAGCTTAATAAAAAGTTTTCATTGCTAATGTTTCTAATTAATTTTATTCAAGAACTAACTTGCAGCTCAAACAGTAGACCCATTTGCAAATAGATCAATGACTACTTTTGTCGCATTGCCATTTTATAGATTTACAGTTAATGTTTGAAAATCATACAAAAAATATGAAATGTCGTCCCTGATGTAAAATTTTATTGAATGTTTGGTGTGAATGTGAATATAAAAGCTGGTCGAGCGCCATTTTATAACCGCAAACGGTGAGAGAGTTGCGACATTAAAATATAAATGTAAAAGGGATTTTAAGGTGTTTACATTTCAATGTACTTTTGCGAGTCCCGCTTGTTATAGGAGCAATGCGACTTGAATACTAAATGAAAAACATAAATGTGCGCTTAAAACTTTTGTACAGATATAGAATTTTATTTAATATGAAAGCAGCTAGACAATTATAAAATTTACAGTCTGGGTGTATACAATAGTGATATTGATTGAAAGCTGGTAATCACATCTTTTTTTAATAGAATTTTAACAAGGCAACTTTTAAAGAGTTTCAATTATAAATTTAATTAAAAAATAGAAATCAAAAACTTTGATCAATTATTAGTTTAGTTATTTTGTTATTTTAATTCGTACATAAAATATCCATTAATTAAAGATTAATCAATATGTCTTCCAAATATAGAAACCCAAATCACGGTCGGTTGAATGAATCATTTTTACCGCTCATGAATAAATTGACAATACGCCTAAACGAAGCAAGCAACAGAAAATATAACAATGTATTAAATATTTAGAAGTTGAAAACGGTTCACGTAAAAAAGTTTTTCCACTCGAAATAAAATAAATCAAGTTTTTATTCGATTTTTTTTTTGTTCTTTTAGCTTGATGATAAAAAGTTGTACTGGGGGAGAGAGTGTAATCATGTTCACATAAATTCAACGATAATTTTCTTTTATGTTACTTTTAAGATGAATTTGATTTTAAAATGTTGATAATGAAATAAATTTATTTATTTTAAGATTCTTTAATTAATTAGTATTTATTATTTAAAACTCATATTGAAGCTATGTATTTAAATATACAATCGTTTAGTTTGATGATAAAATAGAATACATTTACAAAAATTACAGATCTTAAAGATGATGGACATTTACACAAAATAAATTTGTGGTCTGAGCAATTGAAACACATTTTTGTTACTTCGGTAGCATTAGCTATTTTTTGAAAAAAAAAAAAATAAATAAATAAGAACCATTGGGAGAGCTCTAGAAACACTGAAAAAATTTGGACAACATTAGAAAAATGTTAGAAGTACATGAGGCATAGTGAGAAGTCAGAATTTTATCTTAAGTTTATTAAAATTATTAAAAATGATTTAGTTAACGTGTACGTCTTACGTCTTACGTCTTAGCTGCAAGTCATGCTGCATCAAGTAATTTTGACAGGGAAATTTTTAGAACAGTTAACAATGTTAAAATTTACAAAACCTTAAAATACATTCAGACACAACAAAAGACCATCAAGAACAATTGGCTGACTTTGAAAAACACATTTGAAAATCATACAAACTTTATGCGACATTGGGAGTCTATAATAGACATTAGAAAAATTTAAAAGATATATAAAACTACCTAAAAGTTATTATTAAGATCATTGGAATACTTTGAAAAATGTCAAAGACTTTAATAAATAATTTTGAGCATCAATAAGATCGAGGAAAATATTCAAAGATCTTAGATAAACCAAAATTTTTGTAAGACTTTAATCTTAAGATCATTGGGATACTCTGAAAAGTTTCAAAGCCTTTAGTAAGTAATTCAAAGCATCATAACATCAAAGAGAATATTCTATTTTTAGAAGAAACAATTTTTTTGTAAAATTTTAAAAAACTTTGCAAACCTTAAGCCTCTATTGTACACGATTTTTTGGAAAAAACTTTGGAAAGCTTTGAGTCACATTAGAAATCTATGGTGGACTTTGGGAAAGCTTAACAGACATATCATACTTCCTGGAGATTGTTGTTAGGGTTATTGTTATATATTAGAAAACACTGGGGACTTTGGTAAATATTTTGGACAACATAAAACCTAAGAAAATATTTGAAAAATTTTAAAAACATTTTTGAAAATTTTTAGTAAACTGGGAAACTTTAGAAGACATATCACACTACCTAGAGGTTATTATTAGGTCATAAGTTTTTTTTTTAAACATTGAGAATTTTGATAAATATTTATAAGTATCATGAGATCTAGGAAAATATTTGTAGATTTTGGAAGATGCAAAAACACTTTAAAGTTATCTGAAAATGTGTTGCAAAGTTTTGCGCAATTTAGAAGTCATTGGTACAACTGAACATCCTAACATTTTAATGGATGTGGTTTGGAAAAACTTTGTCTCTAAGTTGTGGGATTTTGTAAAATTTTGGTTTTTTGTTATTGATAGATATTAAAGGTTTAGAAGAACATTAAAAGATTGAAAAATTAAGAAAATTTTAGGTGCTTTGGGAAGGTTTTAAAAGTTATTAGAAAAACTAAGAAAAATATTTGAAAACTGGAAACACTTGAAAGACATTATGAGATTGGAAAAATAAAATTAAAAATGTTTAGAAAGTATGAGGTACATCAGAATAAGTAAAAGCACACTAAGAGACTTTGAGATATTTTATGATACCTTAATAAACTTAATAATTTTTGGACAACATTAAAAGTTTACATATAGATAACATTTTGATGTTTTAAGGAAAACAAAAAAAGTTAAAAAAATATTTGAAGACTTTAGATACAAGATAAAATTTTTGAAAGTTATTGGAAATTTTTGGGTTTAAATGTTTTAGAGCAAACATTTTTAAGAGATTTTTGTTAAGATATTGATCACATTTTTGGTTTTTTGGAAAATATTTACACAACAAAGGACCGTCAAAATAATGTTGGCCTTTGGAGAACATGGCTTGGAAACAATTTGTAGATGTTGTGGGATTTTGGTTCTTAGTTATTAATAAATGTTAAGAAATTTAGAAATACATTTTGATAAGGAAGCTTTGGAAGTTATTGAAAATACTAAGATAAATATGTAAAGATTGGGAACACTTGACAAACATTTTAAGATTGGCAAAATTTTTTTTTTGAAAAGCATGGGAAGTGCATTGGCGATAGTTCAGGGCACATCAAAAGGTATTTAGACTTTAGAAACTCACTTTAAAACATATCAGATTTTTTGAGGTGCATTACGTTAGTGAATTTTGTAAAATTTTAGTTTTTAATTAATGGTCTATATTAGGAGATTTAGAAACATATTAGAAATTTTTTAAAGTTATGAAATAGTTGTGGATATCTTAGGATGATTTGAGACGTTATTTGGGTAATTAAGTTAGTTAGAGACCTAGATCACAAAATTTTGGTTTCAATGAGGAAACTTTGAGGAGCATTGGAATAATTTAGTACATATCAAAAAACTATAACGTAGATATTAAAATCATAAAGACTAAATGTTACATTGATAAACATCAGAATCTTTAAGCAAAGTTATATAATCACAGATGACTCTGTGTTACTTTAAGAGCATCAAAAGACCGTTAGTAGGTTTTAAATTTTTTTTTTTTAAACCAAGAACACTTGAGAGATTTTTAGGATTGTTAAAATAAAATTAATTTTTTTTTTAATGCATGAAGAGACTTTAAGGTGCATTTTGTCTTAGTTAAAGGCACATTAATAAACTTTAGAGTAAATATCAAGACTTTAAAAGCTTAATGACATATTAGTAGACATTAGAAATTTTGTTTAACTTTATGAAAACCCATATTGCATTGAAAAGGTTTTGGAAGTTGTTATATAAACTAAGCGACATTTTTGGAGACCAAGAATAATTAAAAAATGTTGCAATTAGAATTAAAAAATTTTGGAAGGAGACTTTGTGGTGCATTGGAACAAACTTTGTAATAGATATTATTATTTTGGTGGTTAAATAACACTTTGATTAACATCAGAATCTTTGGACATTATAAAAACCCAGATATTATTGAGAACAATTAGATAGGTTTTGGAAGTCATTAAAGGAATTAATGCACATATTTAAAGACTCTTGAGATATTTTTTATAATTAAAGAAATAGAAATAACAAGATTTTAAGGGTGCATTTGGTCGTAGTTTAGGGCACGTTAAGGATTTTGGTGTTGATATTAAAATTGAAAAAATAGAATTAACAAATTTTAGAAAACATGAGCAGACTTTGAAGTGCATTTGGTGGTAGTTCTGGACAGGACTTAAGTGTAGATATTAAGATTTTAAGAGTTTAATAACGTTTTGATAAAAATCAAAGTTTTTGGGCAACATTATGAGAGAATACAGACAACAAATAGAACTCAAACAAGTACATAGTTTGAGGCACTTATGACTATAAATCTTTGGAAATTTAGGACAACATTTGAAGAGACTTTGGGATTTATGAAAAAAAAATTGGTATTTTTTGGAAGGTTTGAGAATTTATAGAAAACAACTAAAAAGGATAGATAGAAATTAGTGTAAACATTTTTTGCTTAAAAAAAAAATAAATTTTTTTGAAAGGTGGTTCTACTTTAGAAATTGCGTTCTTAGCATCACTATGATTTAAATAAATAAATTAAAATTGATTAAAATTAATAATTTTTTTTTTTTTTATTTTAAAAATTATTTCTGGATACAAAAACATTGACTAGATTAAATTTGGTACAAATTTTGATTTGTTACTTTAGAAATTGTGTCCTCTGCATCAATTTAAGCATAAGTATGATTTAAATTATAATTTAAAATGTTTTAAAAATTTATAAAAATATTTCTAAATTTTGAAAATTATTTTTGGTTTTAGAAACAACTTAAGCAATGCTTAGATTAAGTTTTGTACAAGTCTTAAAATGTTATTTCAAAAAGTATGCCTTTAGCATCAATTTATGCATGACTACGATTCATATTTAAATTTAAAACGTTTTTAAAATTTATAAAAGTATTTTTAAGTTTGGAAAATTATTTGTGGATACAGAAACGTATTAAGCAAAGCCTAGATTAGGTTATGAACAAATTTTGCGTTGCTACTTTTAAAATTGTGTCCTCAGTATCAATTTTTGCATGACTATGATTTAATTTAAAATTTAAAAAGTTATAAAAATTCATAATTTTTTTTTAATTTTTGAAAACTATTTTTGGATACAAAAACATATTATGCAAAGCCCATATTATGTTTGGTACAAATTTTAAGTTGTTACTTTAAAAATTGTGTCTTCAGCATCAATTTATGCAGAACTTTGATTCAAATTAAACAATTTTAAAAAATTTTAAAAACTATTAACGAAAAAATTTAATTTTGAATATTTATTCTAGATACAGAAACGTATTAAGTAATGCATAGATTAGGTTTGGTACAAGTTTTGAGTTGTTAATTTAAAAATTGTGTCCTCAGCATTAATTTATGCATGACTATGATTAGAATTAAAATTTAAAAAATTTAAAAATTAAAAAAAAAAAAATTTTGAATATTGAAAATTATTTCTGGATACAGAAACATACTAGGCAATGCCTAGATTAGGTTTGTACAAATTTTAAGTTGATACTTTAAAAATTGTGTCTTCAGCATCAATTTATGCATAACTTTGATTCAAATTAAACAATTTTAAAAAGTTTTAAAAATTATTAAAAAAAAAATTAATTTTGAAAATTTATTCTAGATACAAAAACGTATTAAGTAATGCATAGATTAGGTATAGTACAAATTTTGAGTTGTTATTTTAAAAATTGTGTCCTCAACATTAATTTATGCATGACTATGATTTGAATTAAAATTTAAAAAATTTAAAAATTAAAAAAAAAATATTTTTAAATATTGAAAATTATTTCTGGATACAGAAACATACTAGGCAATGCCTAGATTAGGTTTTGTACAAATTTTAAGTTGTTACTTTAAAAATTGTGTCTTCAGCATCAATTTATGCATAACTTTGATTTAAATTAAACATAAAGGATGGTTGAGACCTTTACTACGTGGTAATCCATAATAATAATAAAATAAAACACTGTCTACGTTTTTTACCACAAATATTTTATTGATATAAATCTATATTCCTAAAGAATATATATTAATATTAACAAAAGTTCACGACTCGAGTTTCGACTTTTGAAGGCCATTATCAAGTGAAAACAAACTAACAAAGAAATACATTTATACAGAAAAATTATTATAAAAATTGAAGTGAGGGAAAAAATAAATCGTATTACTAGTGGTCTAGAGAGATTTGAAAAGAGGTGATTTATATTGTGGTAAGTCCTTTTGCTCATTGAGAAGATTAACAAGAGGATTACATTGTTTTATGTGAATTTCGGCGGCTTCTAACAGATTAAGCTTAGTGCCTTTTGTACAGGTATGTAATATTTTGATTTGATTAATTTCAGGAAAAGTGTGATTCGAATTTATAATATGATTTGCAAATGAGCTTGTGTCATGATTAAGTCTAAACGCTTTAAAATGTTCTGTATATCGTGTTTCAAAACTTCTGCCAGTCTGCCCAACATAAACACTATTGCATTCGGAACATGAAATTTCATAAACACCCGATTTCCTTAAGGGATTAATTTTATCTTTAGCATTAAATAATATATTTGATAATTTACAACTTGGTTTAAAAGCAATTTGTTGATTTTGTTTTCGAAGGATGTGCGCTATGTTCTCTGTGGTTTTTCCAAAATAAGTTAATGTTGTAAATGACTCTTTGTTTAAATTTGAAACTTTTGGATAAATGTGAGAAATTGTATTTTGATACAATTTATTATTAATTAAATTTTGAATAATATTGACTGGAAAACCATTCATATTTCCTATAGATATAATTTTATTTAGTTCTAAATTACGATAATGATTTGATAATGGAATTGAAACTGCTCTTTGTGCCATAGAATGATAAGCTGCTAGCTTATGTGACATGGGATGATTGGATTTAAAAGGAATTGTAGTATTGACGCTGGTTGGTTTTCTAAATATATTGAATTCAATTTTACTATTCTTGTGAATTAAGGTTAAGTCTAAGAAATTAATTTGATTATTTTGCTCTGTTTCTATTGTAAATTTAATTTTAGGATGAATGTCATTAATTTTATAAATCAGTTAAAGACCCTATTACTCATTCAGAACTTTATAATGCATTTAAAACTTGTTTAGCACAAAATTATTTTCAATTTAACAATCAATTTTATCAGCAATCTACTGGCCTAGCAATGGGTTCTCCGCTAAGCCCTTTGCTAGCAGATTTATTCATGTCAATTGTCGAAGATAAAATATTTAATTTAGACTTTACCAAAAAACATATATCATTCTGGTATCGATACGTGGACGATATAATTGCATGTTTTAGCGGAACATCACGTCAACTTGATCAATTCTTAAATAAAATTAATGACATTCATCCTAAAATTAAATTTACAATAGAAACAGAGCAAAATAATCAAATTAATTTCTTAGACTTAACCTTAATTCACAAGAATAGTAAAATTGAATTCAATATATTTAGAAAACCAACCAGCGTCAATACTACAATTCCTTTTAAATCCAATCATCCCATGTCACATAAGCTAGCAGCTTATCATTCTATGGCACAAAGAGCAGTTTCAATTCCATTATCAAATCATTATCGTAATTTAGAACTAAATAAAATTATATCTATAGGAAATATGAATGGTTTTCCAGTCAATATTATTCAAAATTTAATTAATAATAAATTGTATCAAAATACAATTTCTCACATTTATCCAAAAGTTTCAAATTTAAACAAAGAGTCATTTACAACATTAACTTATTTTGGAAAAACCACAGAGAACATAGCGCACATCCTTCGAAAACAAAATCAACAAATTGCTTTTAAACCAAGTTGTAAATTATCAAATATATTATTTAATGCTAAAGATAAAATTAATCCCTTAAGGAAATCGGGTGTTTATGAAATTTCATGTTCCGAATGCAATAGTGTTTATGTTGGGCAGACTGGCAGAAGTTTTGAAACACGATATACAGAACATTTTAAAGCGTTTAGACTTAATCATGACACAAGCTCATTTGCAAATCATATTATAAATTCGAATCACACTTTTCCTGAAATTAATCAAATCAAAATATTACATACCTGTACAAAAGGCACTAAGCTTAATCTGTTAGAAGCCGCCGAAATTCACATAAAACAATGTAATCCTCTTGTTAATCTTCTCAATGAGCAAAAGGACTTACCACAATATAAATCACCTCTTTTCAAATCTCTCTAGACCACTAGTAATACGATTTATTTTTTCCCTCACTTCAATTTTTATAATAATTTTTCTGTATAAATGTATTTCTTTGTTAGTTTGTTTTCACTTGATAATGGCTTTCAAAAGTCGAAACTCGAGTCGTGAACTTTTGTTAATATTAATATATATTCTTTAGGAATATAGATTTATATCAATAAAATATTTGTGGTAAAAAACGTAGACAGTGTTTTATTTTATTATTAAATTAAACAATTTTAAAAAGTTTTAAAAATTATTAAAAAAAAATTTTAAATTGAAAATTTATTCTAGATACAAAAACGTATTAAGTAATGCATAGATTAGGTTTAGTACAAATTTTGAGCTGTTATTTTAAAAATTGTGTCCTCAGCATTAATTTATGCATGACTATGATTTGAATTAAAATTTAAAATATTTAAAAATTAAAAAAAATTTTTTTTTGAATTTTGAATTTTTTTTCTGAATACAGAAACATACTAGGCAATGCCTCGATTTGGTTTTGTACAAGTTTTGAGTTGTTCTTTTAAATATTGTGTCCTCAGCATTAATTTTTGCATGACTATGATTAAATTTAAAATTTAAAAAGTTTTTATAACTTATAAAATATATTTTTAATTAATAAAAATTATTTCTGGATACTACTGCATATTATGCAAAGCCTAGATTAGGTTTTGTACAAATTTTGAGTAGTTACTTTAAAAATTGTGTCTTCAGCATTAATTTATGCATGACTATGATTTAATTTTTTTTTTTTTTAATTTATATTTTTTTTTGTAAATTTTGAAATTTAATTTTGAATGCAGAAACATGTTAGGTTTAGCCTAAATTAAGTTTTGTACAAGTTTTGAGTTGTTACTTTAAATATTGTGTTCTCAGCATTAATTTTTGCATGACAATGATTTAAATTAAAATTTAAAAAGTTTTAAAAATTTAAAAAAAAAAATTTTGACTTTTAAATTGGATACAGAAACATACTAGGCAATGCCTAGGTTAGGTTTTGTACAAGTTTTGAGTTGTAATATTAAAAATTGTGTCTTCAGCAACAATTTATGCATGACTATAATTTCAATTAAAATTTAAAAAGTTTTAAAAATTAAAAAAATATTTTTTAATTTTGAAATTTATTTCTGAATACAGAAACATATTAGGTAATGCCTAGATTAGGTTTCGTACACATTTTGAGTTGTTACTTTAAAAAAATTGTATCCTCAGCATCAATGTATGCATGACTATGATTTGAATTAAAATTTAAAAAGTTTTAAAAATTAAAAAAAAAAAAAATTTTGAGTTTTGAAAATTATTTCTGGATACAGAAACTTACTAGACAATGCCTAGGTTAGGTTTTGTGCAAGTTTTGTTTTTTTAAATATTGTGTCCTCAGCATTAATTTATGCACGACTATGATTTAAATTAAATTTAAAAAAAGATTAAAAATTCCTAAAAAAAGTTTTGATATTTTATTGTGGATACAAAAACATTTTAGGCAATTCTTTGATTAGGTATTGAACAAATTTTGATTTGTTTCTTAAGAATATGTGTCATCAGCTTCAAATTATGATTGACTATGATTTAAGTTAAAATTTAAATAATTTTAAAAATTTATAAAAAGTAATTCTAAACTTTATAATTAATTTCTGTATACAGAAGCAGCATATTTGGCAAAGCCTAGATTAGGTTTTGTACAAATTTTGAGTTGTTACTTAATAAATTGTGTCTTCAGCATCAAATTATGCATGACTATGATTAAAGTTAATTTAAAAAAAAAAAAAAAAATTAATTAAAAAAAATTAAATTTTGAAAATTATTTTTGGTTACAAAACATATTATTCAAAGCCTAGATTAGGTTTTGTACAAATTTTGTTTTGTTACTTTATAAATGGTGTCTTCAGCATCAATTTATGCATGACTTGATTTAAATTAAAATTTAAAAAGTTTTAAAAATTAAAAAAAAAAAATTTTTAAATTTTGAATTACATTTAGATACAGAACCATATTAGGTAAAGCTTAAATTAGGTTTTGTATAAATTTTGAAGAGTTAGTTTAGAAATTGTGTCTTCAGCTTCAATTTATGCATGACTATAATTTTTGTAAAATAAAAAAAACCTAGTGAGCATTTTTTGAAAATTTCTGAAATTTGAAAACCAATTAAGCAATTAGTTGTCAATATTTTACACAAATTTTGAATCAAAGTTTTGGAAATTGTTGCTACAATTACAATTTTTGTAAAATAAAAAAATATGCATTTTGGAACATTTAAAAAAACTTTTTAGGATTTTTTGAAAATAACCAAAATTTGGAAATCAATTGCTTATTGATAACATCTGAGAAAAAATTTGAATCAAATTTCCAAAAATTATTGTTTCAATTTATTTTGTAAAATTAATTTTTTTTTTTAAATTTTTGAAAGTTATATAGATTTTTTTTTAAATTTACCAAATTTGGGAAATTAATTATTTAATTTATTGACAGTAGTGAAAAAAAATTTATATCAAAATTTGAAAAATTGTTACTGCAATTGCAATTTTTGTAA